>CM022302.1:408654860-409854860 GCA_011799875.1 Thinopyrum elongatum | reverse complement strand
TGCATGAGTTTCGAAAGTACAGACGGATTGTCCAAAGAGTTTGCACTTGTGGCGAAAACATCACTACCCTTTTTAGATTTAGACATGATAACGAGAGCAAGCAAGATAACACATATAAAGCAAACAAGTAAAACGCAAACGGAAAATATTTTTGTATTTTTGTAAAAACTTTTTAGAAGTGGGGGAGATGAAAACGAGAGGCAAATGGAAAATAATGTAAATGCAAGGAGATGAAAGTTTATGCGTAGGTACTTGATAGATGTTGATGATGTCTCCCCGGCAACGGCTCCAGAAATTCTTCCTGCTACTTGTGAGCTGCGTTGGGATTTCCTCGAAGAGGAGAGGATGATGTAGTACATAAGAGATAAGTATTTCCCTCAGTTATGAAACCAAGGTTATCAATCCAGTAGGAGAACCAAGCAACACTATGTAAACATCACCTGCACACAAACAACAAATACTTGCAACCCAACGCATAGAGAGGTTGTCAATACCTCAAAGGTTAAGAGCAAGAGTAAATTGTATATTTTTTGATAGATAGATCTGACAAAAATACAAAATAAAAAATTGCAGCAAGGTATTTTTCATTTTAATATATGATAGAAAATAGACCCCGGGGCCATAGTTTTCACTAGAGGCTTCTCTCGAGAAAATAACATACGGTGGGTAAACAAATTAGTATTGGGCAATTGATAGAAAGCAAATAATTATGACGACATCCAAGGCAATGATCATACATAGGCATCACGTCCAAGATTAGTAGACCGAAACGATTCTGCATCTACTACTATTACTCCACACATCGACCGCTATCCAGCATGCATCTAGTGTATTAAGTTCATCAAAAAATGGAGTGATGCTTTATGCAAGATGACATGATGTAGACAAGATAAACTCATGTATGAAATAAATCCCATCTCGTTACCCTTAATAGCAACGATACATGCATGTCATGTATCTTTCTCTCACTGAGATTGAGCATGGCAAGATCTAACCCATCACAAAACACCTCTTCCCATGGCAAGATAAATCAATATAGTTGGCCAAACCAAACCAATAAATTGGAGAAGAAACACGAGGCTATATTAATATGCATAAAAGAGTTCAGAGAAAACCCAAATAATATTCATGGATAGATCTGATCATAAACTCAGGATTCATCGGATCCCAACAAACACACTGCAAAAAAAGAATTACATCAGATAGAACTCCAAGAACATCAAGGAGAACATTGTATTGAAGAACATCGAGAGAGAAGAAGCCATATCGCTACTAACTACCGACCCATAGGTCTGTGGTAAACTACTCACACATCATCGGAGGGGCAACAAGGATGATGAAGAACCCCTCTGTGATCGTTTCCCCCTCTGACAGAGTGCCGGAAAAGGCCTTTAGATCTCGTGGTTCTGGAACTTGCGGCGGCGGAAAAAGTATTTCGTGGACTCCCTAGTAGGTTTTGTGATTTTAGAGTATTTATAGAGGCAGAGGTAGGTCAAACGGAGGCTTGTGGGCCCCACTACCCACCAGGGCGCGTCACAGGCCCCTAGCGCACCCTGGTGCCTAGTGGGCCACTCCTTCGTCTTCTCGTTTCCTCCCGAAGCTTTCAGGGTCTCTTATTGCTAGAAAAAAATCTCCAAAAAGTTTCGTGGCATTTGGACTTCGTTTGGTACTGATATTCTGCAAAGTCAATAACAAGCAAAAAACAGAACCGGCACTAGGCACTAAGTTAATAGGTTAGTTTCCAAAAAATGATATAAAGTTGCTAATGAATATAAAACATTCAAGATTGATAATATAACAACATGAAACAAAAAAAATTATAGATACGTTGGAGACGTATCAAGTAGCACTCCACACATTTCATGGATGCATGTCACTAGAGGGAATGGAGTCATATTTGCTTATATTGTCACGTTCTCTCAGATACACATTATTGTTTTGTGTTAATGCTTTTTTTTGCTTGGATCGTTAGCTTTTCAACTTGTGTATATGGTGAGAATATTACAGATGATATTTGCTACTTCTTGAGCTTGCGTTGATTTTTCCCTTGAAGAGGAAAGGGTGATGCAGCAAAGTAGAGATAAGTATTTCCCTCAGTTAAGAACCAAGGTATCAATCCAGTAGGAGGCACAAGAAAGTCTCCAATATATGCACCTGCACAAACTAACAAACACTTGCACACAATGCGAAAAAGGGGTTGTCAATCCCTTCACGGTCACGAACAAGAGTGGGATCTAATAGAGATAGGTATAAAAGATAAATAAAAGGCAAAATAAAGTAAATATAAATAAATTGCAGCAAGGTATTTTTGGGTTTTTTGGTTTATATATCTGAAAATATATGATGGAAAATAGACCCGAGGGCCATAGGTTTCACTAGAGGCTTCTCTCTTGAAGATAGCATACGGTGGGTAAACAAATTACTGTTGAGCAATTGATAGAAAAGCGCAAAGTTATGACGATACCTAAGGCAATGATCATGAATATAGGCATCACGTCCATGACAAGTAGACCGACTCCTGCTTGCATCTACTACTATTACTCCACACATCGACCGCTATCCAGCATGCATCTAGAGTATTAAGTTCATACGAACGGAGTAACGCCTTAAGTAAGATGACATAATGTAGAGGGATAAACTCAAGCAATATGATATAAATGCCATCTTTTTATCCTTAATGGCAACATTACAATACGTATCTCGCTACACCTTCTGTCACTGGGTGAGGACACCGCAAGATTGAACCCAAAACTAAGCACCTCTCCCATTGCAAGAAAAAACAATCTAGTTGGCCAAACCAAACTGATAGTTCAAAGAGAAATACAAAGATATCTTAATCATGCATAAAAGAGTTCAGAAAAGACTCAAGTAATATTCATAGATAATCTGATCATAAATCCACAGTTCATCAGATCTCAACAAACGCACCACAAAAGAGTATTACATCGGATAGAACTCCAAGAACATCGAGGAGAACATTGTATTGAAGATCAAAGAGAGAGAAGAAGCCATCTAGCTACTAGCTATGGACCCTTAGGTCCGTGGTAAACTACTCACGCTTCATCGAAAGGGCAGCAAGGTTGATGTAGAGGCCCTCCATGATCGAATCCCCCTTCGGCGGAGTGCCGGAAAATGCCCCAAGATGGGATCTCACGGGAACAGAAGCTTGCGGCGGCAGAAAAATATTTTTTGGTGTGCCCCTGGTATAGGGGGAATATTTGAGGATTTATAGTGCAGAGATTAGGTCAAGACGGTCCACGAGGGGCCCACAAGCCAGGGGGCGCGCCCCCACGGCTTGTGGCCGCCTCGTGGGTCTTCTGGACTCCTCTCCAAGTCTCGTGGGTTCCTTCTGGTCCAAGAAAAATTACTGTAAAATTTTATTCTATTTGGACTCCATTTGGTATTCCTTTTCTGTAAAAGTCAAAAACAAGGAAAAAACAGAAACTGGCACTGGGCTCTAGGTTAAAAGGTTAGTCCCAAAAATAATATAAAATAGCATATTAATGCATATGAAACATCTAAAACAGATAATATAATAGCATGGAACAATCAAAAATTACAGATACGTTGCAGACGTATCAATATTCTATTATCACTTTAGCTCTTGTCATTATTTGCATGGTGACTGATAGGCGCCGGTCGCCACGCAACCACACGATATTCGCGTCCTAGACCGCATGATTCAGTCCCCCCTCCCCCCGTGCGTCCGCTCCTATTCCCCGCGTCAGTTCCTCAGTATCCCGTGCTTGCTCGTCGCCCCCTCCCCCCGAGGCCTCCGGCTTGAAGCTCCACGGAGCCGCTCGCTATCTCACCATCGTCGCTCGCCGTCTTGCAAGCGCAACTCGCCGGGGCCGCTCGCCGGCTGGACGGCTGCAGCAAAAAGTCAATTTCCAAAAAATGGTTCTAGCTCTACTTTGGCCGGTTCCAGCAAAATCAAGTGATGGTTCCAGCAAAACACAGTTATAGCAAAAATCAAACGATCCTCTGCACTGCAACTCATGAAGAGAGTTTGGTTCCAGCAAAAAAATGACGCGTTCCAGCATACTGAATGCACATTGTAGCACATCGCTCATCGAGCCCCATTGCAAGCTGAGGAAGAAGGCCGGTTCCGGCAAAATAGATTGTTGGTTCCAGCAAAATAGATCGGTGGTTCCAGCATCGTGGGATCATGCTCGCTTGCCGCATGCACGTGGTAGCACTTTTCGTCGCAGGCTGCAGCACACCACACCGGGCAGCATGCCACACCGCTGGTCATCGATTCCAGCTCACCGAGCGCTGTTGCAGCATCCCGTGGCGCGGTTCTAGTGGCTCGTTGCATATCGTCGGGGCTCCATTGCAGCATCCTGCGGGCGGCGTTGCAGCGTCCCCGCTCGCCGGATTCTTTCACCAGGAGGCGGATCTGCTGCCTTGGGCTCGCTTGAAGAACAGAGAAGAGGGGAAAAGGGTCAACAGAGGAGCCTCGTCGGCCGAGACGGGGGAGGTAGAAGAGGAGGAGACAGTCAAGAGCAGTGGGGAAAGGATAAGATGGGGTGAGCGGTCCCGCGGCATGCGACATGGCTTAGTAGCGAGGGCTGCGCGAGGGATGGAGCGGTGCGACCGACCCAATCTTGAGCCGGTTGGCCGATTTCAAACGTTTACCGTTACTATTTGGGAAACTCTTTTAAACAGCTGGCTGAGCACCACACGTCCTTCTCGGGCCCATGCACCGAGTCTATCTTATCCCCATTGCAATGAGAGCCAGTCGTTTCCTTCGCATACCCGAGTACCTGAGCGAGATCCCCAATTCCTTTGTCTCCTACATTGGTCCCTTGCTCCCAACTGTGCATGGCCCTCTTCAAGGTTAGCAACACCCGCGTCGTCATGCACCACTCGCGCCGGCTTGTATTTTTGCGGCCGATGTTGCAGAGCGTCGTCGGTGTCGCGAAGAGGGGGGTGGGCACGTCTAGTGCACGAACCGGTGTTGATGAGCTCACCGGTGCATCTAGAGGAGAGCATGGTGCTGTAGAGAGCACATGTGTTGATGGGGCACGACACCGTAGGGTCAATCGGAGCTGCGATACAGCACTCATCGGCACTGCCGAAGCTGCGATGCACCGCTGGTCAGCCCGGTCGGCGCTGCGCTATAGCACTTGCTAGAGAGAAACCGGTGTTGCGATGCAGCGCCCGTCAGCGCCGGCTGGCAGCACCCTTGAGGCGTTGCCTTGTAGCAGAGTAGCGAGCAACACCACTGCCTACAAGCACAAGCATTCCCTCATCTCTGCAATGGCGGCAATGTAGCAAAGCAACATCACCGGACCTGCTGCTGCCATGCAACAGAGCGACGAGCAGCGCCCCTACATACAAGCACAACCACTTCATCCTCTCTGCAACGACACCGGTGTTGCAAAGTAACATCACCGGACATGCTGTTGCCATGCAACAGAAAGGCGAGCAGCCCCCTGCCTACAAGCTCCAGCAGTCCCTCTCTCCGGAATGACGGTGGTGTTTCAAAGCAGCATCACCGGACCTGCTGCAAAATGGGGTCATAGCAGTGTCAATGGTGGCCACCATCCACAGAATTGACGACAGTCATTCGCTGCAATGTACTTTATTGGTGCTGCAAGGGCTACTGGCGATGGCTACATCACGGCGATAACTGCAGCAAGTGGAGATGGGGTGCGGCGGTGGCCGGCTTTCCGTTTTGCAGCTGCGGCGTAGTAGCAGCGATGGCTGCCGATGCTGGTGGGAGGCCTGCGATGCGGGATCCATGAGACAAGAGCGACGGTTCTGATGGGGCGCATCCAACAACCAGGGAGGCGGTTTACGTTTATGCTAGAATCAGCCGGATCATCCCTAGCAGTCGCCTTACTATTTGGCAAAGTTCACGACCGTTCTGTGTCGGCAAAAGATTTAGGATGAAAGAATTCTTCTGTTTGGGAAGATGACCCGCCTGATTTCATTTCTTCTTTGATTGTAAATGACATTGCTATTATCTGAGAAATGAAATCTTTACCCTGTCAAAAAAAAAACTCTTTAGAAAAGTTAGGATATGTACTGTGATTGAATGCAAGGAGTTAGCACAGGACCTAGCGCAAGTCTCATATATACACCGCTTCCGAGAAGCAAATGAGGTTGCCAATGAGTTAGCAAGGAACTCGTTTAGTGAAAAAAACGTCTAATTTCTAGGACTCCGTAATCCCTGATTTTATTTCTCATTCTATTGTAAATGACTTATCCATCATTTGAGAAATAAAGTCTTTTATGTTTCGAAAAAAAACTCTTTAGAAAAGTTTAAGTATGAAACATGGACTTCTTTCTGTAGGAGTTTAATCCGTACGTGTCCTCTTCGGACATGACCTCTTCTTTTAGTTTGTGCCACAAATCGTGACGGGAGGAGACTCTCCCTTAAAAGCACACGATCAATTCCAACACAAGCTCTTTCCGGAGAAAAATAAAAGAGCCAAGGAAATTAGTACTGAGGAAGGTCAACTGCGCGTCGGACTAGGACCCGGCTGGGTAGCCTTTGGTAGTTTGGTAGGTTCGGTCTATATACAGTCCCGTCCCGCCAAGAAAGGTACAGAACATCCACAGCTCAATCCAATCCGCGTGATGGGTACGTCAGCTTCGTCGTTGTTGGACGGACACGCCGCTCGCCGCCGGGGTTGCGAACGGATCCCACGGCACGACGAGGGGCAGAAGGAGAAGGAGGAGCATATGTCGATCCCTCGGCACGACGAGGGGCAGAAGAAGGAGGAGGAGCATACGTCGATCCGTCGGCACAACGTGGAGGATATACTATTCTTCGAGGAGGAGAGGCAAGGGCCGGCGGCTCTGGAGGCACGCGGCCGCATGCTGAGGAACAGGGCCCGCTGCCAAGCGAGCGTCTTCGCCACCTGGAAGGACCTCAGGGACTCGGCCCTCTGCTACCTCCTCGCCTTAAACTGTACGACGTTCTATTGTTTGTCATCTCGTCCCCTTGATTAATAACCTGACTGATCGCTGCGTGTTATTGTTACGTACGGTCTCTCTTCTCACTACGGGTTTGATTTGATACGCATCTCGATCTTGCCAGGGAGAGAAGCCGCACTGGGGTTCGGCGAGCAGGCCATGTACGAGCTCCGGCGGGGCGACGAGCGGCGCGCGGCCACCGCGCTCCTCCGCTCCGCCAAATGCTACAACGAGATCGAAGACAAACGTACGTAGTCCTCGTATTTTTGTGTTATAAAATTTTGATCATCATAGGTTAAACTAGCAATGTATGGTACTCCGACTCTGTATATCATACCATTGATCGACGTTACTTTTTTTTTTTCGAAAAGGGGGACTCCCCGGCCTCTGCATCAGAACGATGCATACGGCCACATTGATAAATAAAATAGGTTCAACAAGGTCTTAAAGTCGTGAAACAAAATAAAGGCTAGCTCACATAGAGCCTCAACGCCAAAAATAACAAGGCCATAAAGTCACAACCGGCTGGCAAAATAAAGATAGGAAAACTAATCGCCTATCCTATTACATGACCGCCATCCAAACCGGTTGAAGATATCCCGCGCTACCATCTCCCACCGAAGAGATCCAGTAATCAAACGCTCCCTGGCCTCCGTCGGAGTGAGTAAGGACCACATACGGATCAGCGCCATAGCACGGAATAAAACCTGCAAAAAATGAATAGTTGTTGTTCTGTTAAAAGCCAAATCATTTCTGCAATTCCAAATTGCCCATAACAACGCACAAACTCCTACACGAATGTGTCTAGCTGTATCGGACTCTATCCCATCAAGCCACGTTCCAAATAACGAACCGACCGAACTCGGAGGAGTAATGTTAAAGGCAATTTGCACGGTGCGCCACAAAATTCTCGCCAATGGGCACTCAAAGAAGAGATGCTTAATGGTCTCGTCCCGATCACAGAAACTACACCTAGTAGATCCTGTCCAATTGCGCTTAACCAAGTTGTCCTTTGTTAAAATGACTTGTTTATGTACAAACCACATAAACACTTTAATTTTCAAAGGAACTTTTACTTTCCAAACATGTTTGGAACTAGGAATGACACTGGAGTTAATAACATCGATGTACATCGACTTAACCGTAAATTGTCCAGACCTAGTAAGTTTCCAACACAACTGATCGGGCTGATGAGCTAGCTGAACCTCCATCAGTCTACTCACCAGATGAAGCCATGCTTCCCATCTATCACCAACAAGCACCCTCCGAAATTGGATATTAAGGGGAATGGACTGCATAATCGTTGCAACTAGCGCATCACATCGCTGAACAATACGATACAGGGTCGGGTACTGGAGCGCCAATGGTGTATCACCAAGACAAGTATCCTCCCAGAAACGGGTATCGTTGCCATCACCGACGATAAACTTTGTTCTATTAAAGAAGGTTGCCTTAACTCTCATAAGCCCCTTCCAAAACGGCGAATCAGTTGGTCTCACTGTCACCTGAGACAAAGTCTTGGAATGCAGATACTTGTTACGGAGAATCTGCGCCCAAGTTGCGTCAGTCTCAACCGATAGCTTATACAACCACTTACTGAGCAGGCATCTGTTCTTGACCTCAAGGTTCTCAACACCCAGACCCCCTTGGTCCTTTGGTCTACAAATAATATCCCACTTGGCGAGTCGATACTTTCTCTTTAGTTCATCACTCTGCCAAAAAAATCTTGATCGGTAGAAGTCCAGCCTTTTCCTAACCGCAACTGGAACTTCAAAGAAAGATAATAGGAACATCGGCATACTCATGAGCACCGAATTAATAAGAATCAACCGGCCTCCATAAGACATAAGTTTGCCCTTCCAGCAACTAAGTTTCTTCTCGAACCGATCCTCGATGCATTTCCACTCTCTGTTTGTTAGCTTACGATGGTGAATGGGTATACCTAGGTAAGTAAAAGGTAAAGCCCCCAATTCACATCCAAACAATTGCCTATAAGCCTCTTGTTCCTCCTTGGCTCTACCAAAGCAGAACAACTCGCTTTTATGAAAGTTAATCTTTAATCCGGACAATTGTTCAAATAAGCATAACACCAGCTTCATATTTCTCGCTTTTGCCAAGTCATGCTCCATAAAGATGATTGTATCATCAGCGTACTGTAGAATGGACACACCCCCATCAACTAGGTTAGGCACCAAGCCACCCACCTGACCGGCCTCCTTTGCCCTTCCTATGAGAATTGCCAACATGTCAACCACAATGTTGAACAAAATAGGGGACATTGGATCACCTTGCCTCAGGCCTTTGTGTGTCTGGAAATAATGACCTATATCGTCATTCACTTTAATTCCAACACTCCCTTTTTGCGTAAAGGATTCTACCTGGCGTCGCCAAGCTTCGTCAAAACCCTTCATGCGTAAGGCCTGTTGAAGGAAGGGCCATTTGACTTTGTCGTACGCTTTCTCGAAATCCACTTTGAAAACAACCCCATCCAGCTTTTTCGTGTGGATTTCATGGAGCGTTTCATGAAGGACCACAACCCCTTCAAGGATGTTCCTGTCCGGCATGAAAGCAGTTTGGGAAGGCTGCACTACAGCATGCGCGATCTGTGTGAGCCTATTAGTCCCGACCTTGGTGAAAATTTTGAAACTAACATTAAGAAGACAGATGGGCCTGAATTGCTCAATTCTCACAGCCTCTGTTTTCTTAGGAAGAAGGGTTATCGTTCCAAAATTGAGCTGAAAAAGCTGAAGCTGCCCAGAGAAGAGATCATTGAACAAAGGCAACAGATCCCCTTTAATGATATGCCAGCACTTTTTATAAAACTCCGCTGGAAATCCATCGGGTCCCGGCGCCTTGTTATTTTTCATATGCGAAATGGCCTCAAACACCTCTTTCTCAGAGAAAGGAGCCGCAAGAATATCATTCTCCACCGCTGTGAGTTGAGGAACATCCTCAATCCTGGACTCATCCAGAGACACACAGTTCTCTTCTGGATGGCCAAACAGCTGCTTGTAATACTCTGTAATGTACAATTTTAGGTTTTCCTGTCCTAAAATTGTTCCATCATCTTGCTCAAGCTGAAAGATCCTCTTCTTTCTATGTTTACCATTAGCGATCATGTGAAAGAATTGAGTGTTCGCATCCCCCTGGACTACTCGCCGGACCTTGGCCCGCAACGCCCACTTCAACTCCTCTTCTCTAAGAAGTTCTTTCAGCCTCATCTCCACATCAAGCTTGGCATGAAGCTCCATGGCCGGCAGCACCGTGGTTTCTGCTTTTACATCTAGGGACTGAATAAGGGAAAGGAGCCTTTCCTTTTCGACCTTATAAATCCCGCTAAGATGCTTAGCCCACCCACGCAGGAAACTCCTCAAATGCCTAATCTTATTTTGCCAGCGCTGAAGCGCAGTCTTCCCTCCTGAATCCTTAGCCCACTCTCTGGCCACGAGATCAAGGAAGCCTTCTCGTTCAAACCAAGCCAGCTCAAAGGAAAATGCGTTTTTGTTTCCCAGGAGGGTGGCCTCACCAGAGTCCACAAATAACGGCGTGTGGTCAGAAATTCCACGGGATAAAGCCTGGACCGTTACTAGCGGGAACTTCTGTTCCCAATCGACACTAGCCAACACTCGATCCAACTTCTCATACGTCGGATTTGGCAGCGCGTTAGCCCAGGTGAATTTTCTACCCGAGAGCTCAATTTCTCTCAGGTCCAGACTTTCAATGATAGTATTGAACATGAACGACCATCTGCCGTCAAAGTTATCATTGTTCTTATCCTCACGCCTTCTAATTATATTGAAATCACCCCCCACCAGGATACGAAGCTGCTCGGAACCGCAAATCCGAACAAGATCAGCCAAGAACTCGGACTTGAGTTCGGGCTGTGCGGCACCATATACCGCAACCAGAGCCCAATTAAACCCATCTTCCTTCGAACGCACCCGAAACTTGACTGCAAAGTCACCCATAACCACACTTCGAACCTCTAGCGCTTCGCATCTAACGCCGAGTAAGATTCCACCCGATCTCCCTCTCGGTGGCAGGCAATGCCAATCAAAATCAATACCTCCCGACAAAGTATTTAGAAATTGTGGCGCGAAATTATCTCTACCAGTCTCCGATAGAGCAATAAAATCTAAACGATGCTCGACAGACGCCTCAGCAAGAAATCTTCTTTTAGCCAAGTCCTTTAGACCTCTGCTATTCCAAAAGATTCCTTTCATAGTTCATCATGGAATTTTTTAGCCGTACGAATCCTAGCACTCCTACGCACTGCGGACATCGGGTACACCTTCCGTTTCCACTTGCGTTTAGAGACAGTTTGACTCTGCAACCGGTCCTCACAACCAGTCTCAGAAGGGCTAGCCATAACCATCTCAGTAGAATCATCCTCTACTTCCGCCTCAGGAATGGGCGGCATAAGATCCGCACAAAAATTGTCGAGCACCCTGACCCCCAGCGCATCAACCTCAGAATCACTCATAGGTTTAACCGCCGCAATATTACGAATCATCTCTAAGGCCCGCTCAGCCTCTAGATCCAGAAGATCATTAACAGAATTAGAGATTTCAGTGACATTACTACCTAGTGAAACTCCTAATTGATTTGCATTTTCAACAATCTCATCATTTGAAAAATGCAGAATGGAATTAGAAGTATTGACCGACATACCAGTAGTGACCTCAACGTCACGGAGCTTGGCCGCCCTCATGGCGCACCGCTGCTGAATGTCGTCCACGTCCGGCTGAGTCTGGAGACGGCCACTCACCCGTCGCCCCTCAGCCATCGGATCCTGAATCCCTCCAAACGCAATGACCTCCTCCCGAGAGATCCTGGTCGGGGTAGGGCCTGCTGCCTCACCCCAACCGCTAGGCCGGACCACCTGCACGGGCGCCCCCGCAGCCTCGCCAGGAAGTGGAAAGGCAGTCACCATGACCTCAGATGCCTGGCGCGCCCCGTAGGACGGAGCCGGTAGCGAGCGGGGTGAAGGGATTGCATGGGCCGCCTGCCCTAACTCCCCACCCAGCACCACAGGCGCCGCAGGAGAAGAGGGCTCCGAGGCCACCTGCCCCGAGCCCTCTCCCGAAGGCAGAACCGCGACCAGCAGAGAGGTAGACGCAACGGGAGAGGAGGTATCCGAGGCCACCTGCCCCAGACCCCCTCCCAACGAAGAGAAGGACACGGGTACCACCTGCCCCGAATCCCCTACCTCAGCAGGAGAAGAGCAACCCGAGGCCTCCTGCCCCGGGACTCCTCCCGACAAACCAGCCACGGCCACCGGTGTCACGTCCTGAGAAGGTACAGCGTGCTAAGCACGAGAGGGAGTGGCCACCTGCCGACTCACCTCCTCCTCTCCCCAGACCGAGGTCGATGAAGCCCCAAGATCCCCAGGAATAGTGCACAAAGTATCCTCAAACCCCAAAGCAGGCAACACGAACTCAAAAGCCTCCTCGGACTCGACCCGATCACTCCACAACCTTGGGGGTGCAGAAGAGGGTTCGAAAGACCCAAATCTCAGAGTCGTCGTAGGCACCAAGGAGGGTGGGGCTGCTCCATCCCCGGTCGTCGCAGTCTCGGACCCCGGTCCCTTGGACAGCTGTCGTCCAGAGTCCTCGACCGGCGGCTCCTCTGCTCCCGCGCTTCCGTCCCCCTCGTGCATATCTACGTCGGACGCATGAGCTGCCGCAGCCAGAAGGCTCTCATCCTCAAACTCAATAACCAGATTATAAATCCTGCCTCGATAAGCCCACTTAACCACTTCCGGCACATACTCAAAGTTCAGAATACTAACCAGAACCCGAGCAATCCCGTGAGCTCTGGTGAACGCCATATCCACACGCTCAGGCTTCCCTACCAAAATGCCCATGCTGGCCACAACCCGAGCATCCTGTAATGGCTTGGAGGGGGCCCCGGAAAATCGCAACCACGCCTAAGTAAGCGGCTTACCCTGAGGCTCCACGTGCTCCCACTCATGAAACTCAAGGATGCAATCAGTTCCCGGCACCTTACACATCCCAAAACTCAACAACCTCTGCAGATCCTCCACGGAAGGAAACTCAACTCTGAACATCTTATCAGCGAGACTGACAAGGTCCCACTGGAAATCCCCAGGGGCCAGCTCCTGAAGCCTCTGCACGATCTGTGTCTCAGAGACCTCCCCTCTGGTGACCTTGACAATCCCCGTAGTCATGCTCGGGGTCTCATCAGCAACCTCTCGCTCATTCGGAGACTCGAAAAACGTTAGCTCAGCACAGTAAACTCCATACATCATGAGCGACGGTGCCTGATCTCGCAGAATCGGACAGTCCCCAGAGTCGTGTGCCAGCTTACCGCAGGTATCACATAACAGAGCCACACACTCCGCAATGAAGTGGCCCTTGTCTCCACAACGATAACAAAGCATCTTTTCCTTCCTGCGCGCCCACTTGGACGCCCTATCAGACTCAGCCCTATTTGTCATCTCCGTAGACACATCGGCCAAAACCTCGTTCTCAGGACCCTGAACAGTAGCAAGAGCTGTCACCACCTCCAAGGCGTGACCGGTCAGCACAGGCTCCTCGGCAGCCCCGTTATCTGTCATTTGCTCGACAACAACAGGTAGGGGCGGAGGACGTGGACGGTACCGGCCCCCTCGACCGCCCCGACCACCACGATGACCACGGTAACCTCCTCGCTGCCGATGACCCGGATCAGAAGGCCCCTCAACGAAGCCGCCGGAAGGACCCAAGAACGGCCTCTCAATCGAACCATCGCTTTGCCATGCATAACCATGACCGCCACCCGTGGACGAAGAACCACGGTGCTGGCCAGCCCCATAGGCATCGAAGCCGTCATCCCCCCATTGACCCCGGGGCGCAGCCACAGTACCGTTGGACTGCGACGGCGGAGACGGGCGAGCAACGACGTGGGATGGAGGAGGCGGTCTAGGCACCGGACCCAAAGGCACGGGTGGCCTTGGTGGCGCAGCTCCCCGGCCCGCGGCTACCACCGCAGCACCGCCTGGAACCACCAGCCGAGGACCGGAGCCCGGTCCGCCCCGCCCGCCCGACGGCAAGGCCGGAGCCGGCGGCCTCCCCACGGGCGCCCCGCCAGCAAAGCGAGCCGCAGTCGGGCCACCCGACCCGCGTCCCGCAGCGGCACTGGGGAGCGGCACGCCACCACGACCAGCACCCGACGCCGGCGCCGGCAGCGCGCCCCGGCCATTGCCTTGGCCCGGCGGCGGCGCCCCAGTAGCCCGACTAGCCCCGCAGGGCGTAGGCGGCCGCTTCCCGGGAGGAGGCGCGCCTCCAGTACCAGCCATCGCGCCGAGAGGAGGGATACGGCGAGCCCGGCCAGGTCCGGCAGTACGCAGGCGCGGCACTCGACGCAGCGGAACCCTAGGGCGCGGCGACGGAGTAGGCGAAGACGATCGAAACGTGCATGCGCCCCTCCCCTCAGTATCGATTGGAACCAAGTCCGGCTGAGCCTCATACCCACCAGACCTCGGCCCAATATTACCCACCGGCCCAACAGAATGCGGCTCATCTCGGCCCAGGAGCAAATTCAAACGCTCCTGGCGAGCGGCTCGGATCTGGATCGCCGTGACCGCCGGCGACGATGCCGCGGTCACCTCCGGCGCCGATCGAGAACTTTTCTGGCGTGTATTCTTACGTCTCTTGACCAGAGTCCATGAATCCGGACGAATCATATCAAAAAGGGTCAAATTCGGTAGACGTACCTTAGGCAAGGGACCCTTCCACGGCCGGATCGCCGTCGCCGCCGTTCTCCGGTGAACCACCCGGCGCAGCAACTCCTTGGTTTCACCCGCATGAAGCCCGACCCTAGCCGGATCCTCGAGGGGCAAAACCTTGTCGACGGTGGAAGCGACCTCATCTTCGTCGTAACCTGCACCCAAAAACTCACACAACAGATCAGAGGGCGTCGGAGTAGGCGGCGATGACGGCGTCGCATCCGTGTCCTCATCCCCCTCGTCCTCGTCGGCGTCGGCTAGGGCCCAGAACCGTCCCCCAACCTGCCGCCGCTCACCGGAGGGAGCAGGCCGCGACCCCGCCGGGATCCCGGCGGCACTCCCCGTCGCCCCCCTCATGGACTTTCGTAGATGGCTATGAACGACACCGGTGGTACTAGCATACTGTTTGAGTCGGCTCACCAAAAGCGTTGCCAGCTGTCTTCTAGCTAGCCAGGACAAACATCTTTAGCTGGAAGGTGCATGCCATTGCCAGCTCTGTTACTTACGGTTGACACATCTTGGTCCGTCCGTTTGTGCGTGCAGGCGAGGACGAGGTAGCGTACGTGAAGCAGGCGCTGGAGGAGGCCACGACGCTGTTTGACAGGACCGGCGAGCGACGGCTGGCCGCCGGTAGCTGCGAGGAGCTGGCCGAGTTCTACATGGACCAGCAGGACCTGCGGGGCGCGCTGGGCGCCTTCCAGCGGGCCGCGGGCTACTGCACATGCGACGGCGGGCGCGGGCATCTCGAGCTCAAGGCCGACGCGGTCAGGTTTCTGCTGCGCGACGAGGAGGCGCTCCGCCGCCAGGGGGACCGCCTTCAAGGACTACAAGAGGAGGACCGCCGGGTACATCCGGTCGTCGGACCCCGACTGGCACTCCAAAGTGTCCGAGCTCTACAATTCCACTTTCCACGACTCCGTTCACCGTGCAGCTGATTTGGTTGCCTTGAAGAAGGAAGCCACAACTGGATAGGAGTGCCAAATCAAGCGCCTTCAGGCAACAGCGAGATCCTCTCTTGGTGGCTAGCTCTCCAGCCGTCAACCCTCCTAAGTTTCGGAAGGGGGTCAACTCAGTATGTTCCTATGCACACTTTGTTGCATTTGGCTCGAACGCAATCGGAGAGTATTCAAGAACAAATCCTTGCCGCCGCAGCGACGTGGCTGAAATTATTCGCCACAATTGCAAGGATTGGCGGAAGATAAGCAAGGCCTTAGGAGAGTAGTTCCAGAGTAGACTCTAGTGGTTCAGAGGTTTTGGCTGCCGTCTTGTGGCGCCAATCCTCACACTTGTAACTGAACATTGCATTATCTTAATATACAGTTTTGGTAAAACACATTTAGATGTACCATAAGTATTGCACATCTAAGCCATATGTCACTGATTTCACATGGAGATTCGTGTAGGTATTTTTTTCTTTTTTTTTTGCTTGATTAAATTACTTATATGTGCAATAACTTAATATATATCACACACAGATTTGCTGCGTGTTCTAAAAAAGAAAAAGCCACGAATCATACATAGAGCTTTCAATACGGCATCAATCTAGCCATGTGGGTTTCTATTTATAGTTAAGATCGTCTAGGATCTGTTACTATGTTTGTGATCGTTAAACTTTGCTTGCACAGCAAGCCCTTGTACTCTTTGTGTATATTCATATGCGATATATATATTTTTCCAACCGGGCATCCCCACTTCCATTCAATTGCTCAAACGGAAAGATAACATTTTGTATCAGATCATTACAGAAGTGCAGCCATCTAGCCAAAGACAGCTACCACAAAAGAGCAAGACAAAAAGGAGACTAGGAAAGAGAGAGCGAGCTAGGGCATCTACCAGGAAACCTGCTACAGGATCTCGAACTCGAAGAAACCTATTACATCGCAAAAACTTGGCACCACCACAAGTCCACGTCTGAATAGGAGATAGCAACGCAACAGAACAACAAAAGTAAGCAACAGAACCAGGCTATGCCACTCATACCCCCAATCTTCAGGCAACAACGCAAACTCCAAACCAGAATTTTAAACACTTATATCATGAACAAGTGCCTTATTATTAAATGGTGGTGGAAGATTTGCACTTCGGGTCCCCGCTCCGTGTGGTTTAATCTGCTGAAAACCAAATACTTCCCCAATTCCAGCCCCCTCTTCGATTCGGCTGAGGGTGGCTCGTAGTTCTGGCGTGACCTGGTTAAAGTTCGTGATGATTTTAGAGCTCACATAAAGTTTGTGGTGGGGAATGGGTCGTCGGTTCGGTTCTGGCTTGATTGGTGGTGTGGGGATTCCCCCTTAGCTGTTGCCTTTCCTACTTTGTTTTCTTATTGCTCTTCTCCTGAGATCTCTATCTCGGAGCTCTCCCTTGCGGGTTGGGACCTTGGCTTCAAAAGAACCGTTTCTCCCGAAGAGTTGGGTGAGTGGCAGCGTCTTGCTGCTAACTTCCTTGTTCTCTCGGAGGAGGATGATTCTGTTACCTGGCCCCACACTTCTTCTGGTAAATTTTCTGTCAAGTCGTTGTATGGTCGGCTTATCTGTGGTTCCTCAACTTCTAAATTTAAGGACGTCTGGAAAGCTATGGTGCCCCCCAAAATTAAAATCTTCTTATGGCAGGCCATTAGGGGCCGTTTGCCGGGAGCGGATCAGATCAAGAAAAGAAATGGGCCTGGGTCGGACCGTTGTGCCCTTTGTAACTAGTTGGAAAACTCTGACCATATCTTTTTCGGTTGTGTCCTTGCCAAGTTGGCCTGGGCCTGTATCCGTGACTGGTTGGGAGTGAATTGGGCCCCGTCCTCGCTCGCTGAGTTGAAGCCCCTTGCCTCTGGGATGCTGGGGCAGAAAAAACGCCTCTTCTGGGTGGGGTTCCCAGCGCTCTACTGGGCCCTGTGGACCACTAGAAACAAATTTACCATTGAGCATATCTTCCCTAACAGACCGGCTGATTGTTTGTTTAAAACGTTGATCTTTATGCAGCAGTAGAAATTATTGACTAAGCAGGTTGACCGTGTCGCTTTGGAGGAGTTGATTTCCAGAGTTCGTGTGTCTGCTTCTCACCTCGCCCAACCGCCTAGCGCTACTTGAGGCTCTCCATCGACCTTCTTCGGGCTTCACTTGGACTTAGCATGTTAGGTTGTCGGCCTGCGTGCCGCGTGTTTTGGCCTGTTGGTTGTGTACCTCTGTGTTAAACTTGAACTTCTGAGGGTGTCATTACTCGTGTAGTGGTGTGGTTGGTACTCTTCCTGGTGGCTTTATCTATATAGTTGGGTGTATGCCTTTTCTCTAAAAAAACTCCAAACTAGAAGTATCAAGCAACCTGCAGATGGAATCATCCCTCCAGACACCCTGCAGGTTCCACGCGCATAGGTGTCATCTGATGTGCTGGTGCTGAAGCTTTAGCCATCACCGAGCTAACTTCATGTTTCAAAGCGGTGGCCATCTCCTGCTTCATAGCCCTACTCAGTATGACCAAAAAGAGCAACATGTGAAGATTTCCTCAATCGAGGTCCGCATTATATGACCATCAAAAGTGATTTTATTGCGAGTACACCACAAGCTCCAAGAAACAGCAGCCATGCAAGCAGCATAGACTTTCTCCCCACCTGGCAGGAAAGCATGACACTTAACGATATCCTAAGATCAAGAAAACGTGATCACCAACAATACTTGAGCTAGTCTTAGAGGCGAGACTAGGAACCTTTATTTTATCTGTTTATCATTTGACACGTGCAAATGAATTTTCCACTGAATCACATATTCTAGGATCATAGCAGTTATAGCATGAAGTATAAACACTTAATTATGAATATGGAAATATAATAATATAATATTATTGCCTATAGGGAATATTTCAACAGGTACTGCTAAAGGTCGTTTGCGTGCATCTCCTATTGGTTCGATAACCTTGGTTCTCTACTGAGGGAAATACTATCTGCTACTATATTGCGTCTCCCTTCCTCTTCGGGGAAAAACCCAATGCAGCTCACAAGTAGAAGTAGGCGAGTTCATCTATACCGAACCAAAATTCAAGGACTTTGAGGGAAACTTTTTTAGGGTGCGCATCAGGATCAACAATAACAAAGGCCTGAAGAACGCAATTTCCCTTGTCAAGAAAAACAAACGCCAAATCTTTCGGGTGAAGCATGATAGGTTGCTAGATTAGTGTTCTGTTTGTGGTAACTGTGACATGTGTACAAGGAATGCGGTGATGGCGTTCACCCCCCACCCCTTCTGCACTGGTTTTCTAAGATTTACGTGCTACCTGGTTCAAAGGAGCCGGTCATGGTCCTGGCGGAGGAGGAGGACCTAATGGAGGAAGGGGACGTGGCCATTCAAGCCGTGGGTCGGGCTGTGGCTCGGCCGGTTCCAAGTATGATGGAGGGGAGGACGACATGGGTTATGAATAGCTAGGTGAAAGTGCAACTAATCCCCGAGTGGTTTTGGTAATTCATAACAACATATATCACATTGAACTAATATCCATTCAAGTTAAAGATTTCAGGATGTTCAATGATTGGCATGGCAAGGACTAGTGATTGTGGACCCCTCAAAATGCTAAGGACATGGATTGGCAAAAGCTCAAGACTCTACATTTTTGGTTAAGTGATCTAAGATCACATTGAGTCCATAGGAAAGCCAATACTATTAAAAGGGGATGAGGTTTTGATTCTGATCTATTTTCTCAAGTGCTTAGTGATATTGCTCCAAAACCCTCAACCACTTTCTCTATCCAAATATGTCCAAAACCCTACATTCCAACTCAGCCCCATCGAAATTTCCCTATCCGGACCCACCGAATTTATCTCGACACTGCCACTGCCAAACCCTAACAAATCAGAGTCACCGATATGGTTCTCGGTCCCACCGGTTTGGCCTGCCCAAACTTCTATAACCAGTTGCAATTATTCGGTCTCACCGAGTTTTGCAATCGGTCCCACTGAGATGGCTTGGCAAACCTTCTGTTACTTGTTGCAATTATTTCGATCCCACCAAGATGGCGTGCCAACCTTTCTATTGCCTTATTGCTTCATTTTGGTCCTATCGTGTTGATGCAATCGGTGCCACCGAAACGTGGCTCGCCCTAACCATTGCACATCGGTTCATCCGAGTTGTTCCTATCGGTCCCACCGAGACCTCTAACGTTCACATGTTTTACACAGGTCGGTGCCATCGAGATTTCTGATTGGTGCCATTGAGTTGGGTCAAAAGTGTGTAATGGCTGGATTTCGTGTGGAGGCTATTTATACCCCCCCCCTCCACCCCCTCTTACTCAATAAGAGAGCCATCAGAATGTGTCTACACTTCCACTACTCATTTTTTGAGAGAGAACCACCTACTCATGTGTTGAGATCAAGAGATTCCATTCCTACCATTTGAACCTTGATTTCTAGCCTTCCTCAAGTTGCTTTCCACTCAAATCCTTCTTTCACCATAGTCAGATCTGTGAGAGAGAGTTGAGTGTTGGGGAGACTATCATTTGAAGAACAAGAGCAAGGAGTTCATTATCAACATTCCGTCTATTACCTTTTGGACAGTGGTGTCTCCTATATTGGTTAGGTGTCACTTGGGAGCCTCCGACATGATGTGGAGTTGAACCAAGAAGTTTGTAAGGGTAAGGAGATCACCTACTTCGTGAAGATCTACCCAAGTGAGGCAAGTCCTTCGTGGACGATGGCCATGGTGGGATAGACAAGGTTGCTTCTTCGTGGACCATTCGTGGGTGGAGAACCTCTGTGGACTCGCGCAGTTGTTACCCTTCGTGGGTTGAAGTCTCCATCAATGTGGACGTACGATAGCACCACCTATCGGAACCACGCCAAAAGTCACCATGTCCCCATTGCGTTTCCCTTCTCCAAACCCCTCCCTTTCACTACTGCAGGAATGCCTAGTAGTGGCGGGTTCCTAAAGCCCAGCAGTGGCGAGTGAGGCTCTTTGGGCCGCCCTCCACTGTCCTCCTGCCACTGCTAAGAGGTCATCAGTGGTGGGCGCCCGCCCGCCACTGGTAGGGCCCTAGTAGTGGTGAGCGGCGCTATATGCCCGCCTGTGTTGTCCCTCTCGTAGAAGTGGCGGGCAGGCATACCTATGGTGGGCAACACTGGACGCCCGCCAGTACTCTGTGTGGTTTGAGTGGTGGGCCCTTGTTAGTTCCTGCCACTGATTGATGCACCAGGCTAGAATAAAAATCGTTGTCGTTGCAACATATATTATGCTGCCACAACAGCGTTAGATGATGCAAATAGGTGACATTTATCAATTAAATGCGAGCAAATCAGGAATAAAACTAGTGGTAATCACTTAAAATAAAGAACGAGAAGTACATTAAGAATGACCGAGTTACACAAAATACATGGTCATCAACTACATAGTGCATGATGCCAAATATGTTTAGTCACGGTTTCAGTTTTGCCCGCTGCAATGCACTAGGTAAGGATCTTTTGTTGGTTGGACGCATCTTCTTCGGAGTTAGAATAGGCCGGACGAGAAGCGGGACCTCCTTGTTTATGATAGCCGCAAACTTGACTTGTAGTTCTTCGAGCACTAAGCTAGCTTCGGGCTAATTGTTTTGTACTTCTTGACCCCATTTGAGGATTTTATCATGATGATTTAACATTTTCGTGGACCGTATGAATTCTTCCATGTGAATGCAGGTGTAGAAGCCACATGTCAGACTAGTCAGTGGTTGTTGCATACAAGATAGAGTGTTCCATCTGAAGGCAATCATTTTCTTTCCACTTCCTTTGTAGTTTTTGTCAACCGTGTGGCCTCATGTAGTATTCCAATAAAAAAGACAATCATCGAGAAGGTCCTTCAGGAGGGACCAGTCTTTTCCCGGGCTCTTCATGGAATCCAGCATGTAACAATTGCACCTTTGCGGTCTTAGCCCTAGGAGAACCCAATGGTTGCTGCGCAAAAGAGAATAAACATATCACGCGATCATGACAAAGTTACAAAATTTGAGACGTGAAAAAATATATGAAGGAAAGGTACAAAAGCAAAAGCGTAAGCCAAAGAAGGACGTACATGGGTCGGTACGACACAAGGAGGAAGTTTTTAACCTTGTTCTGTTGCATGGAATCCAGAAGGTAGCTCTTCATGCATCGCCTCCCTTCCTCATTTTTTAGGTTTTCCTCGTTCATGAGATAAGGGTTGGCTATGGCGATATCAGAAATTTTCTTGCTTCTTACCTCAGTGGCTTGAAAAAGTGCTCATAGGCTCATTAGATAAGTTTCGATACTACAAAATCTGAACATGTAGAAGATCTCTTAGAAATCTATGTATATTTTGTCCCCGCTGAATTTTTCAAAAAAAGTATACCCCTTTGGCACCTTCACAGTGTAGTGTGTTGGGTTAATGACGGATCCTTGCTTATTATTGGCAAGCTCTGATTCCACAATTTTGTCATGTAGAATCTTCATCTGAAGCCTCAGGTGCTCATACGCTTTGTATGGTAGCATTCTCTGACCCGGGATATAGACAGGTGCTTTTGGGTTGTTAGCACATTGTTCATATGCTAAGGACTTCTTAAGTGCCTTCTTTACCGGTGGTCTACGATTTGCACGTGTGATGGCAGAAGTTTTTGCCTTAGTATTCATTTTCGCAGCCTTTAGATGCTTGTTTCTTTTTTTTCACCGGTTGGACGGAAACGGGCGGACATGACATCGCTTCTTGGGCCACCACATTCTTTAGTGTTGTTGGAGTAAACTTTGGTTGTTTGCAAGGTTGCGTCTCAGGATGGGCTGGAAGCGTCTCCTCGTCTGCATCATAATTACGATTTTGTGATTCTTCAAGCATGTGCTCTTCCTGCACATCCTTAGCCGATACGGGGTTGCAAAGACCTAGAGGAGATCGTCTAGGTGGCGGTCCAACATCGTGGATGTTGGGAGATGGTGATGGTGCTGGAATGCCGGGGATGGTCAGAGACGATGTTCTGTTTGGGGATGGCTTTTCCATTATGATATGCATTGCGGGCCACTTGAGGTAACCAACAAAGCATTCCGAAAGGGGCTGCGGCTCATCACCCTCTTCTATAATGTTCTGTGGAAGAATCAGATTGTTGTATTCTGGGAACACCCTATGCAAAGAAACCTTCCGCACGTTCTCATTTAATTTGCTATTGTGCATGGCATTTCCTGTAAAGACTCTACCTTTTGCAACCTCCAACAAGTCACCACTAGTACTCACTCTAGCTAGGAGAGTGCAAGGAATTTCTTCCTCCAACAAATGTGGTTTCCACCATGACCATGAATGACATTAATGACCGAGGGGCTGATACGTCTTTGTCGTATCTACTTTTCCTAACACTTTTGCTCTTGTTTTGGACTCTAATTTCCATGATTTGAATGAAACTAACCCAGACCGACGCTGTTTTCAGCAGAACTACCATGGTGTTGTTTTTGTGCAGAAATAAAAGTTCTCAGAATGGAACGAAACATTTTGGAGAATTATTTTACAATAAAAGAAAAATACTAGAGCCAAGAACCACCGGAGGGGGGCCCCTGTCTGGGCACAAGACACCAGGGCGCGCCCCCCCTCTGGCGCGCCCTGGTGGGTTGTCCCCACCTCGTGGCCCCGCAGACCCTAATTCCTACGCTATAAAATCCTATTTTCGAAGAAAAAACAGGAAGGAAGTTTCATCGCATTTCACGATACGGAGCCGCCGCCGCCTCCTGTTCTTCATCGGGAGGCCAGATCTGGAGCCCGTTCGGGGCTCCGGAGAGGGGAATCTTCAGTCTTCGTCATCACCAACCTCCTTCATCACCAATTCCATGATGCTCCCCACAGGGAGTGAGTAATTTCTTCGTAGGCTCGCTGGTCGGTGAGGAGTTGGATGAGTTTCATCATGTAATCGAGTTAGTTTTGTTAGGGCTTGATCCCTAGTATCCACTATGTTTTGAGATTGATGTTGTTATGACTTTGCCATGCTTAATGCTTGTCACTTAGGGCCTGGGTGCCATGATTTCAGATTTGAACCGTTTATGTTTTCACCATTATATCTATGTTCTAGATCCGATCTTGCAAGTCATATTCACTTATTACGTGTTATGATCCGTAAATCCCAGGGTGACAGTAATTGGGATACTTTCCGGTGATGACTGTAGTTTGAAGAGTTCATGTATTCACTATGTGTTAATGCTTTGTTCCGGTTCTCTATTAAAAGGAGGCCTTAATATCCCTTAGTTTCCTTATGGACCCCGCTGCCATGGGAGGGTAGGACAAAAGATGTCATGCAAGTTCTTTTCTGTAAGCACGTATGACTATTTACGGAATACATGCCTACATTATATTTATGAACTGGAGCTAGTGCCGTACCGCCCTAGGTTATGACTGTTATATGATGAATATCATCCAACGAATTCACCGATCCAATGCCTACGAGTTTTCCACATATTGCTCTTGCTAAGTTACTACTTCTGCTGTTACTGTTACACTTGCTACAAAATCATCATTGCTATCACTGTTACCGTTACTACTGCTGTTACCAGTGCTATCAAAACTATCATATTACTGTGCTACTGATCACTTTGCTGCAGATATTTAATCTCCAGGTGTGGTTGAATTGAAAACTCAACTGCTAATACTTACAAATATTCTTTGGCTCCCCTTGTGTCGAATCTATAAATTTGGGTTCAATACTCTACCCTCGAAAACTGTTGCGATCCCCTATACTTGTGGGTTATCAAGACCTTTTTCTGGCACCATTGCTGGGGAGCATAGCTATATTTGTTGAGTCACTTGGGATTATTATCTATTTATCACTATGAAGAATCTGAAGGATACTTAAACCAAGATCGTTCCCTCTAGGACGAGGGGAGGTATGGAACTGCCATCACACTCTGTACTTGATTCACCTTCTGTTTTGAGTAGACTCGCAACACCACCACATGCTATTAATCCTGATATGTCGCAAGTTATTGATGATGCTACTTCTACTATGAATGATACTCATGATGATGCTAGTACCTTGCTTGATGATAATGTGCTACTAGGTGAATTTCTTGATGAACAACTTGCTAGAGCTAAATATATTGAAAATGCTGAAACTTATGAAGTACTTGAAACTGAAAATCTTGAAACACCTATTAGACCTAGCTCTCCTAGATATGAATTTCCTAAGATACCTGAGAGTTAAGTTATGGATGAGGAGGTAGCTAGAGACTTTCTTGCTTGCAATGATAGGGATGATCTTATGAAATTACTATGCAAACTGAAAGAAAAATCTTTGAATGCTAGAATGAAATGTGATCCTAAGTTTGCTACGTCGCCTATCTTTGTTACCGATAAGGATTATGAATTCTCTGTCGACCCAGAGTTAATTACTTTGGTTGAATCTGATCCTTTCCATGGCTATGAAACTGAAACTGTTGTGGCACACCTTACCAAATTAAATGATAGAGCCACCCTATTTGCTCATGATGAGAAAATTCGCTACCATTATATCCTCAAAGTATTTCCTTTCTCATTAAAGGGTGATGCTAAGATATGGTACAACTCTCTTGCTCCTGGTTGTGTGCGTAGTCCCCAGGATATGATTTACTACTTCTCTGAAAAATATTTTCCTGCTCATAAGAAACAAGCTGCCTTACAGGAAATATTTAACTTTGCACAAATTGAAGAAGAGAGTCTCACACAAGCTTGGGGGAGGCTTCTCCAATTGCTTAATGCTTTGCCTGATCATCCTCTTAAGAAAAATGAAATACTTGATATCTTCTATAATGGACTAACCGATGCTTCTAGTGACTTCCTAGATAGTTGTGCTAGTTGTGTTTTCAGGGAACAGACTATTGAACAAGCTGAGGAATTATTGAATAATATATTGAAAAGTTATGATGATTGGACTCTTTCCTGAACTACCGCCTAAACTCACTCCAAATAAGAGGGGTATCTTATATCTCAGTCTTGAAGATATGCAAGAGGCAAAGAAAAGTATGAAGGAAAAAGGTATTAAAGCAGAGGATGTTAAGAATTTACCACCTATTGAAGAAATACATGGACTTGGTACACCACCCCCACATGTGGTAGAGGTAAACTCTTTAATGAAATTTCATGAAAGTGACATCCCTTACAATAAGCATCCTAGTCAATGCCTTTATGAGTTTGATAACTACATTAGAAAACAAGATCACTTCAATGCAGATGTTATGAAACAATTGAAATATAATTCTGATATGATTGCTCGCTTGAGTGACTTGTTATTTAGAATCACCAATGATGTTAGAGGTGTAGGAAAACATGCCTCTATGGTTCAAACCCAGTTAGAACAAGTTGCTAAATCTCAAAGAGAATTGCTTAATGAAATGAATAATAATATGAATGATTTTGCTATTAGAGTAAAACCAGAGGAGGTAAAATGACTCAGGAACCACTTTATCCTGAGGGACACCCTAAAAGGATTGAACAAGACTCTCAAAGAATTAATACTGATGCACCTAGTCCTTCTAAAAAGAAATAGAAAAAGAAAAATGATAGGACTTTGCATACCTCTAGTGAACCTGAAATAGAAAAACCTCCTGAAGATAATAATGATGTCTCTATTTCTGATGCTGAAACTCAATCTGGTAATGAACATTCACCTAGTGATAATGATAATGTTCATGAAGATACTCAACCAGACAATGATAAAGAACCAGATAATGATGTTGAGATAGAACCTGCTGTTGATCTTGATAACCCACAACCTAAAAATAAAAGATATGATAAAAGAGACTTTGTGGCTAGAAAACATGGTAAAGAAAGAGAACCATGGGTTCAAAAACCCATGCCCTTTCCACCTAAGCCAACTAAGAAAAAAGATGATGAAGAATTTGAACGCTATGCTGAAATGCTTAGGCCAATCTTTTTGCGCACTCGCTTGACTGATATTTTAAAGATGGCCCCTTATGCAAAATACATGAAAGACATCATCACTAATAAGAGAAAGATACCAGAAGCTGAAATCTCCACCATGCTTGCTAATTATTCTTTTAAGGATGGATTACCTAAAAAACTTGGAGATCCGGGAATACCAACTATACCGTGCTCCATCAAAATAAATTATGTCAAAACTGCTTTATGTGATTTAGGAACTGGTGTTAGTGTTATGCCTTTTTCCTTATATAAAAGACTTGATTTGAATAAGCTCACACCTACTGAAATATCTCTGCAAATGGCTAATAAATCAACTGCCATACCTATCGGTATTTGTGAGGATGTGCCCATTGTTGTTGCAAATGTTACTATCTTAACTGACTTTGTTATACTTGAGATGCCCGAGGACGACAACATGTAGATTATCCTTGGTAGACCCTTCTTGAATACTGCAGGGGCTGTTATTGATTGCAATAAAAGCAAGATTACTTTTCATATCAATGGTAATGAGCATACGGTACACTTTTCAAAGAAATAATTCCAAGTGAATGGTATTAATGTTATTGAAAAATCTCCGGCACTCACTATTGGAAGTTTTCAACTACCTCTACCTACTGCCAAAAAGAAATATGAAATGCTTATTATTGGGGACATGCATATCCCCGTTGAGGTAACTTAGTGTTTTACGAAAGTTCTTTGGTTTCATGCTAATCGAAGGTGATTGTTAATAAGACTTGATCAAACTTATTAATGGATCATTTTTGAGAGGTATGAAGTCTATGAATTTAGTAAGCACAACCTTCTGCTCCCAACTTTTGTTTTCTATTTTTCTTAGTTAAATAAAATAAAATATCATGTTTTGTCTCTTTTTTGAATTTCCCATGCAATAAAAAATGACCAAAAAAAATTCTCAGAATGCCCTGAAAATTTAATACGATTTTTTTTCTGAATATTTCTGAATTTCTGGTGCAAATAACATCAGAGGGGGGGTGCACCTAGTGACCACAAGACACCAGGGCACGCCAATAACCCCAGGCGCGCCCTGGTAGGTTGTGGTCCCCACATGGGTCCCCTCCCTTATCTCTTTAGCCCATGTCATCTCCTACTTCCAGAAAAAATTCACCATAGCTCTCTCTCTCTCATGTTCTTGCTGTCAAACCCGCGGATTTTGATCTCTTTGCTCGAAGCTCCATTTCCAAAACTGTTTTGGGGGATTGCTACTTGAAATTGTACGCAAATAAAATGCAATTCTTTAGGAGTTCTTCGAGGAGGAGGTCTAAGGAGGCATCATCTAGTAGTGGCTTGATACGTTGGTCTTATGTTGAACCAAGTGCAAGCGCAATGCGGGATGCCGCTATCAAATAATGTTTATGATCGTGTAACAATTTCATGGTGAGCGCAGGTATTAAGAAAGAATTTGAGCAATATGTTCACACCGAGCTCGGCCCCTACATTGAAGATAAGTGCATTCAGCATCTTGATGACCCACAAGTATAGGGGATCAATCGTAGTCCTTTCGATTAGTAAGAGTGTCGAACCCAACGAGGAGTAGAAGGAAATGACAAGCGGTTTTCAGCAAGGTATTTTCTGCAGGCACTGAAATTATCGGTAACAGATAGTTTTGTGATAAGATAATTCGTAACGGGTAACAAGTAACAAATGTAACAAAGGTGCAGCAAGGTGGCCCAATCCTTTTTTATAGCAAAGGACAAGCCTGGACGAACTCTTATATAAAGCAAAGCGCTCCCGAGGACACATGGGAATTATTGCCAAGTTAGTTTTCATCATGCTCATATGATTCACGTTCGTTACTTTGATAATTTGATATGTGGGTGGATCGGTGCTTGGGTTCTGTCCTTACTTGGACGAGCCTCCCACTTATGATTAACCCCTATCACATACATCTGCAACTACAAAAGAAGAATTAAGATAAATCTAACCATAGCATGAATTAGTGGATCCAAATCAGCCCCTTACGAAGCAACACATAAACTAGGGTTTAAGCTTCTGTCACTCTAGAAACCCATCATCTAATTATTACTTCCCAATGCCTTCCCCTAGGCCCAAATCATGGTGAAGTGTCATGTAGTCGATGTTCACATAAGGAAAGACAACATAAATCTCATTAAAGTATCGAACGAATACCAAATTCACATGATTACTTATAACAAGACTTCTCCCATGTCCTCAGGAACAAACGTAACTACTCACAAAGCATGTTCATGTTCAAGATCAGAGGGGTATTGGATATCATTAGGGATCTGAACATATGATCTTCCACCAAATAAACCAACTAGCATCAACTACAAGGAGTAATCGACACTACTAGAAACCCACAGGTATCAATCTGAGGTTTTGGGACAAAGATTGAATACAAGAGATGAACTAGGGTTTGAGAGGAGATGGTGCTGGTGAAGATGTTGATGAAGATTGACCCCCTCTCAATGAGAGGATCGTTGGTGATGACGATGGCTTTGATTTCTCCCTCCGGGAGGGAAGTTTCCCCGGCAGAACAGCTCCGCCGAAGCCCTAGATTGCTTCTGCCCAGGTTCCGCCTCGAGACGGCGGCGCTTCATCCCGAAATCTCTCTTCTGATTTTTTCCAGGTTAAAACGCTTCATATAGCAGAAGATGGGCACCGGAGACCTGCCAGGGGGCGCACAAGCCCTGGGGGCGCGCCCCTAGGCTTGTGGCCACCTGGTGGGCCCCCTCTGGTAGTTTCTTCGCCCAATAATTTTTATATATTCCAAAATAATTCTCCGTAAATTTTCAGGACTTTTGGAGTTGTGCAGAATAGGTCTCTCAGATTTGCTCCTCTCTGGTCCAGAATTCCAGCTGCCGGCATTCTCCCTCTTCATGTAAATCTTATAAAATAAGAGATAAAATGCATAAGTATTGTACCATAATGTGTAATAACAGCCCATAATACAATAAATATTAACATAAAAGCATGATGCAAAATGGACGTATCACATCTCAACCCCACAGAAACTTTTACTAAGAAATTTAAATATTTTCCTTGTGAGTCTAGAAGTAGTAGGTAAAAGTAAAAGACAGGCCCTTCGCAGAGGGAAGCAGAGGTTGTCATGCGCTTTTATAGTTGGATGCACAAAAATCTTAATTCAAAAGAACGTCACTTTATATTGCCGCTTGTGATAAAGAACTTTATTTTGTAGTCCGTCGCTTTTATTTCTTCCATATCACAAGTTCGTATAAAGCTTATTTTCCTCACACTAAAAGATCATACATATTTAGAGGGCAATTTTTATTGCTTGCACTAATGACAAGTTACTTGAAGGATCTTACTCAATCCATAGGTAGATATAGTGGACTCTCATGGCAAAACTAGGTTGATGGATGTTGGATGCACAAGTAGTATCTCTACTTGGTGCAAAAGATTTCGCTAGCATAGGATGAGAAGCAAGCTCAACATGTTGGAGGATCCATGAAAATATAACTTCTATTCGGATATAGGAAAACATAACCCATTATGTTGTCTTCCTTGTTCAACTTCAACCTTTTAGCATATAATATTTTAATGAGTGCTCACAATCACAAAAGATATCCAAGATAGTGTATTTATATGTGAGACCTCTCTTTCTTTATTACTTCCTATTAATTGCAACAATGACCAAAGCTATGTTTGTCAACTCCCAACAAATATTATTCAACATACTTCTTATATGTGAAGTCATCACTCTCCATAAGATCATTATATAATCTTTTTATTTCTTTTATTCCTTTCTGTCCTCAAGATCATAGCAAGAAAGCAAAGCCCTCTACTCAAAACTAATATTTATTGTATAACTCTCAGACTCGATTACATTGAGAGAACACAAAGTAAAACTCAAAACTAGATCACACTAAAAACTTTTACTCTACTAAACCAAGATATAACCAAAAGGATCGAACTAAGAAAAAAGATAAAGGTAAAGGTATGATGGTGATACGATACCGGGAAACCTCCCCCAAGCTTGGCACAAGCCAAGGGGAGTGTCCATACCCATGTACTCAAGTCTCCTTGTTCATAGGTGGTGGTGCAATGTTCTTGGCAATAATGCCCTTCAGAATGCGATTCTCCTCTTCAAGCTTTTGATTTTGCTGCTTGAGATCCATATTCTCCTTGCGGAGTTTGCCTGTGACAGTTAGAGCGGAGTCCACCCATGGATGCATCTTGGCTGTGGGGGAAAAAGCAACACTCTTTTTCATGTTATTATAAGAGATAAACTTAGCACCAGGTGGTTTGACTGAATCAGGCAGGACTGAGCTCGTGAACTCCTCGCGACAGCCATCATGTCGAGGAAGAGAAGTAACTTCTTGATCCTCCTCCATAGCGTCCACTCTTTTCAGGTCGGCTTCCATCTCTTCCTCCATTGACCACCCAAAGGGTTCAGCTTCGCTGTATGCTCTTGGGCCCGGTGTCGGGTGAGAGACACGACTCTCCCCGACCGACTCTTGCGAAGACATCTTGCTCTAAATCTGCGGCAGAAATAGCTCGAAACAAGAACAGAGGATATTTGCCGTGGTACGGTGGTCAAAACCTTCGGGATATTATATAATGAATTTTTACCATGCAAAAGAAGTATTCTGGGAGAAAACGGAGTCCGGAGGGCACACGAGGTGGCCACAAGCCAGGGAGGCGCGCCCGGGGGTAGGGGCGCCCCCACGGCTTGTCGCCTCCTTGTGCGCTATTCGGACTGCTTCTTATTTTTGTAATTTTTTAAATATTCCAAAACGGAGTAAAATTGCCATTGGAGAACTTTTGGAGTCGATTTACTTACCGTATCACATACCTATTCCTTTTCAGGGGCCTGGGGCGTCCTGGAAGGTTTCCCTTATGTACTCCTCCAGTGTTATGGTATTAATAATATTGGTTTCAACATTTATGGGAGTACTTGAGATATAATGTCTGATTCTTTGCCCATTTACCACCTTCGGGTTATTGCCCTCAGTGTTGTCGATCTTGATGGCACCGGAACGATACACTTCCTCGATAATGTAAGGCCCTTCCCATTTAGAGAGAAGTTTTCCTGCAAAAAATCTTAAATGTGAATTGTATAGCAAGACATGGTCACCTACATTAAATTCACGCTTATGTATCCTTTTGTCATGCCATCTTTTAACCTTTTCTTTAAATAATTTGGCATTTTCATAGGCTTGGGTTCTCCATTCATCAAGTGAGCTAATGTCAAATAGCCTCTTCTCACCGGCAAGTTTGAAATCATAATTGAGCTCTTTAATTGCCCAATAAGCCTTATGTTCAAGTTCGAGAGGTAAGTGACATGCTTTTCCATAAACCATTTTATAGGGAGACATGCCCATAGGATTTTTATAATCAGTTCTATAAGCCCATAGTGCATCATCAAGTTTCTTAGACCAATTCTTCCTAGATCTATTAACAGTCTTTTGCAAGATCAATTTTATTTCTCTATTGCTTAATTCTACTTGACCACTAGACTGAGGATGATAAGGAGATGCAATTCTATGGTTAACGTCATATTTAGCAAGAAATTTACGGAAAGCACCATGAATAAAGTGTGAACCACCATCAGTCATTAAATATCTAGGGACCCCAAACCTCGGAAAATAAACTTCTTTAAGCATTTTAATAGAAGTGTTGTGATCAACACTACTAGTTGGAATAGCTTCTACACACTTAGTAACGTAATCAACAGCAACTAAAATGTGTGTATACCCATTAGAGGATGGAAAAGGTCCCATATAATCAAATCCCCAAACATCAAATGGTTCAATAAAAGTGAATAATTCATAGGCATTTCCTGACGTCTACTAATATTACCAATCCTTTGACATTCATCACAAGATAAGACAAACTTACGAGCATCTTTGAAAAGAGTAGGCCAATAAAAACCAGATTGTAATACCTTGTGTGCAGTTCTATCTCCAGCATGGTGTCCTTCGTAGGCCTCGGAGTGACACTTGCGTAGGATCTGTTCCTGTTCATGCTCAGGTACACAATGTCTAATAACACCATCTACTCCTTCTTTATAAAGGTGTGGGTCATCCCAAAAGTAATGTCTTAAATCATAGAAATTTTTTTTATTTTGTTGGTATGTAAAACTAGGTGGTATAAATTTAGCAACAATATAATTAGCATAGTCTGCATACCATGGAGTACTACGAGAAGCATTTATAACAGCTAATTGTTCATCAGGAAAGATATCATCAATAGGTAGTGGGTCATCAAGAATATTTTCCAACCTAGACAAGTTGTCTGCTATGGGGTTCTCAGCTCCCTTTCTATCAATAATATGTAAATCAAATTCTTGTAGCAAGAGAACCCACCTAATGAGTCTAGGTTTAGCATCTTTCTTTTCCATAAGATATTTAATAGCAGCATGATCAGTGTGAACAGTTACTTTAGAATCAACAATATAAGATCTAAACTTGTCACAAGCAAATACAACTGCTAAAAATTCTTTTTCAGTAGTAGCATAATTTCTTTGAGCACTATCTAGAGTTTTACTAGCATAATGTATAACATTTAATTTCTTATCAACTCTTTGTCCTAGAACAACACCTAAAGCATAATCACTAGCATCACACATAATTTCAAAGGGTAGGTTCCAATCAGGTGGTTGAACAATAGGTGCAGAAATTAAGGCTTTCTTAAGTATTTCAAATGCTTCTACACAATCATCATAAAAAACAAATGGAACATATTTTTGCAAAAGATTAGTGAGAGGCCTAGAAATTTTAGATAAGTCTTTAATAAATCTCCTATAGAAACCAGCATGACCAAGGAAACTTCTTATACCTTTGACATCTTTAGGACACGACATTTTTTCAATAGCATCAACTTTAGCTTTATCAACTTCAATACCTCTTTCGGAGATTTTATGCCCCAAGACAATACCTTCATTAATCATAAAGTGGCACTTCTCCCAATTCAAGACAAGATTAGTTTCTTCACATCTCTGCAAAACTCGATCAAGGTTGCTTAAGCAATCATCAAAAGAAGTTCCGTAAACGGAGAAATCATCCATGAAAACCTCAACAAATTTTTCACAAAAGTCAGAGAATATAGTAGTCATACATCTTTGAAAAGTAGTGGGTGCGTTGCATAAACCAAAAGGCATACATGTATAAGCAAAAGTACCAAAAGGGCATGTAAAAGTAGTTTTTTCTTGATCCTCTTGTGATACAGGTATTTGGGAAAAACGAGAGTAACCATCTAGAAAGCAGAAATGTGTATGTTTTGATAGCCTTTCTAGCATTTGATCAATGAAAGGTAGAGGATAATGATCTTTCCTAGTAGCTTTATTTAATTTTCTAAAATCAATTACCATTCAATAACCTGTAACAATTCTTTGCGGAATCAATTAATTTTTATCATGAGGAACAACAGTAATACCTCCTTTCTTAGGGACACAATGAACAGGACTTACCCATCTACTATCAGCAATAGGATAGATTATACCTGCTTCCAGAAGCTTTAATATTTCATTTCTTGACACTTCCTTCATCTTAGGATTCAACTGTCGCTGATGATCAACAACTGGTTTAGCATCAGGTTCCATATTAATTTTGTGCTGACATAGAGTGGGACTAATGCCCTTAAGATCATCAAGAGTATATCCAATAGCAGCACGATTCTTCCTTAGAGTTTTCAATAATTTCTTTTCTTTATGCTCTGAAAGATTAGCACTAATAAAAACAGGATATATCTTCTTTTCATCAAGATAAGCATATTTCAAAGTATCAGGTAATTATTTAAGATCAAACACATGATCACTCTTGGGTGGTAGAGGATCTCCAAGCACTACTAGGGAAAACCTTATACACAGAATCTTACCAGTAGCGCTTGTTAAAAGAAAGCGTTACTGCTACTTACCCATAGCGCGTGCACATGAACCGCGCTACAGATACGGGTGTAGCAGTAGCGCTTCTTCTGGGGAAAGCGCTACTACTAAAATTCCCACTACTAAGCCGGTAGGCTACGAATAGTAGTAGCGATCTTGGGCAAACCGCGCTACCGCTAAGATTATTGTAGCAGCGCGTTTTCTGTGAAAAGCGCTACTGCTAATGAAAAGAAAATAAAATGAAAAACAAATAGAAAAGTAAATGAAAATTAAAGAAATAGAAAAGGGAGAAAGGAAAAAAGAAAATGTAAATAAAAATAAAAGAAAAAGAAAAATAAAGGAGAAAGGCATAACAGTAGCGTCTGTTCAGAACAGGCGCTATAGATAATATAGCAGCAGCGCGTTTTGTAGACCCCCGCTATAGAAAGGGCAAAGGAAAAAAGAAAAGAAAAAGGAAAATAAATAGCTATAGCAGTAGCGCGTTTTGCAACAAGCGCTATAGCTAAGTTAGCTATAGCGCTTTTTGCCTACCAGCGCTACCGCTACGTTTAACTTAACCCCCGCGCGGTTTCTCTCCCCCCCGGCCACCACTTCTCCCCCAAATCCCTCGCCCCACTTCGCCGCCGTCTCCCCACTTCGTCGTCGCCCCACTTCACCGCCATCTCCTGCCGACGTCGACGCCCCGGGAGCCACCGGAGCCGCGCGCCGTCGACGCCACCGGAGCCGCGCGGCCTCATCAACACCACCGGAGCCGCCCTCGCCGCCACCGGAGCCACCCTCGACGCCCCTGCCTCTCTCGCCACCACTGCCTCCCTCGCCGTCACCGAAGACGTCCCTGCCTCCCTCGCCACCACCGGAGCCATCCTCTGTAAGCCCCCACCCCTCCTCTCTCTCTCATGCATAGCACAAACATTGGACACAGAACTAGCTAGCTAGGTTAACTAGTTTAATTAGGTTAATTATATAGGTTAGTGCAAAAATTTAGTTAGGGCTTTGACAGAGAACTAGCTAGGTTAACTAGTTTAATTAGGTTAATTATCTAGGTAAACTAGGTTAACTAGCTAGGTTAATTAGGTTCATTAGGTTAACAAGCTAGGTTAACTAGGTTGGCTAGGTGAGAGCAAAAATTTAATTTAGAGAAAAAAAATTAGTTAGGGCAGTAGGTTTAAATAGGGCAGTAGGGTTTAGAGCAAAAATTATTTGGACTATGGACCTGAATCTGGTCCAAATTTCATTCAAATGAAATTTGAATTATTTGAACTATGGAAATTTTGGTGAGGTCAGAAGGGTTAGAGAAAATGGTGTTCCTTTGCAATTTAATTGGGTTCTGTCCTAGGCAGAGAAGGGTTAGAGAAAATAATGTGTGTGTGTGTGTGAGAGGAATAGCTAGAACAGAATTTGGGTTCTGTCCTAGGCAGAGAAGTGTTTAGTGAGGTCATTTTGCAAAGGTTTTTGGTTTTTGAGAAGACCACTATTTTTCAAGGAAAAGAATTTAGGCAAGTTTTATTTTAAAGATGATCCCTTCCTAGACTTTTAGCTTTAGACAAAAAACAAAAGTATTTAGCTATAAATAAAAAACAGTAGCTATGGCATTTAGCTATAAACAAAAAACAGAATTTTTTTTCTTTTCAAAAACTTGGTTAAAGTAATTGTTGCTATGTAAACGAAAAACAAGATTGATGTTATATGATATATGTCATTGATGTTCATTTGCATATTCCATTATTGTTGATTATATCTTTTCATTGAAGTGGTCATGTTATATGCAAATTCCACAATAGTGTTTGCTCATGTTATATGCAACATTGAAGTGGTTCGATTGTGCCCAAGTGGCCTTTTGTTGTTTCCAGGGAATGAAGCCGAGTGGCCTATGTTTTTCCGGAATGTTGATTCATTTCCGTCCCGGCAAATTTCAGGTGCTCGATTTGTCCACTTTTTAGCAAAGGTCATGCCAAAATTTTCCGTGAATTTCGGCATGACTTGTGCTACAAACTAGGACATATCGAGTGCCCGGGATTTGCTGCACCGGGAAGGAATCAACGTTCCTGTAAAACATAGGCCTTTTTTTATGTCATTATTCATTTTATTAGGTCTAGAATTAATTGACTAGATTTAAGCGTAGGAAACGATGAAGGACAGGGTTTTGGTGATTGCAACGTCTACGTGGCGGCAGACGCTTATTTGAACTTTCTCGATGAGCAACGGTTGTTGCAGGGCCCACCTGTCACATCCGAGACCGACATCGAGACCGGTGTCGTGACTGGCGTTGAGACCCAGACCGGCACCGAGACCGGCGTTGAGACCCAGACCGGCACCGAGACTGGCGAAGCCGGTATAGAACCGAAACCGAAGAGGAGACGTCGACGCCCAAACCAGCTCATCACTACTAGACTGGTGGTCACGGAGGTGGACGACGGCAATTTTGAGCCAAAAGTGCCTGCGGAAGCGCGAGCATGCTACGGTAATCAAATAGGCTGCATCGTACGGACAACCGCCACCATCAACGATGAGAAACTAAAGAAGATAGAAAATATGAAGCACTCCCTCCTAACGAAGCTGCACCAGGTATTCTTGTTCCCGGGCCAAGATGAAAAGAAATATACTGATCCAGATAAAGACCTGGCAATGAAGAAGATAAACAAACGCGCCATGAGCAAGTTTAGCGACGCGTTGGCCGCCTGGAAAGTAAGGGTGAAAGCAAGGATCATCGACAAAAAGGAACCCTACTCCGAGATTGTAAAGGATAATCTGACAATGACGGAAGAGCAGTTTGAAATATTCAAGGCGGCTTGCGTTGCCGAAGTTGCCAAAGAAAAGTCAAAGTACATGAAGGGGCTTCAAGAGAGGAACATGGGGTGCCACCACCTCGGAAGCTGTGGTTACGCGGGGAAGAGGTCCATATGGGCCAAGGAGGACGCGGAACGCGAAAGTCTGGGCATCCCAGACCCCTTGGCGGAGTTCACCGTCACGCAGGAGCGTGACGTCCTCATGGCCCGGTACCGTTGGGACCCAGTGAAGAAGGTTTTCGAGATGGACGCGGTCACGACGGAGTTCATGAGACTGCTGGTAATTTTAGCTTCTGATCAATTCGACTGCACGTTTAGTCATATTTGTAAACGATCCTTGTTCCTTTTGTAGAGAGAGCTGCACAGGATTGCGGCCGAAAGCGACTCGCCGTCTGAGGTGTTGGCGAGGCCCAAGTGGGACACTCCATTCAACCGGGCCTTGAACATATTGAAAGGACTCCCGGTGGACACTCGGCCGTTATATGGACGCGTGCACGACGTCGGAGACGGCGCCACGTGGAAGAAGTACTACCGTGAGACCACGGAGGAGAGAAAGGAAAGATGGAGGTTAAATGAAGAAAACATCGACAAGAAGGTTGAGATTGCGATCAAGAAGAAATCAGTTGAGACAGTCGCAGCAGCGGTAGCTGCCGCAAAATAGGAGATTGCAGCTACGTATGGTGTCTTGGTTCCAGCTATCGTCAGTTGGAGCAGGGAAAATCCAAATAAAGAGGCAGCGGAATTTCCCGTTTCCAACTTCTTTGGGAGCAGCACGACTAGCGTTGCACCAGCACCTGCTCCCGCACCTGCTCCTACACAGGCTCCCGCACCGGCTCCTACACAGGCTCCTGCACCGGCTCCCGCACCTGCTCATAGCAGCCCGTCCTCCATCTCGGATGTGCTTGGCGATGCTTTGTCTTTGGCTGAGCTCGACGCCCTCACAGTACCTGTCACACCGGCCCTCTTCGATAAATGTATAATCTCCCGTTTCCGTTGCCTTTCAGATGTCTCACATCGCAGACATGTCTTTGCAGGCCGACGTAACCCCGTGCACCATATTGTACACCATCAGCGGCCAGAAGGTGGACGTGGGGAAGGCGACGATAGTGAAGCCGAAGGAACAATTGTTCCACAGCCGGCCGATCCCCCCTGACGTCTTCAAGGTTTCCGTGACCAATGTGAAACCAGGCCACGAGAATTTGGCTCCTCCGGTACTAGGGGGAAATGACGATGAGACTCCGCGGCGGCTTGGCGATTGCAAGAGGTGGGTCCTGTTGTGGCCAAAGAGTCTGCTTCGTCTGGAGGCGGCCGGGAGCACACCCACGACCACGCAGCCTCATCAAGGTATGAACATCAACACCCCACCTACCCAATTAGCGTCGCCTGTCGTGCCGGATGATAGCGTACGGGGTGAGGAAGAGGCTCCATTAGTCGCTGATGATGTTGCCGCCATCGAAGAAGCAATGCATGATATCGATGCCATGGATGAGGATGAGGATGACGATGACACTCTATAGTATCTCATTACTGGCTCCTATGACGATGGAGGATTGATGGCTCAGCAGTATGAGTACTCAGGGTTTGAGCGTCATGAGTCGGTGCCTGAATTGCCGCCTCCGGAGGCTGAACGTATTATAGACAACCTTCCAGTACCAAAGAAGCATAGGAAGAGAGCGAGGAAAGGCAACAAAGCTGCTTCTATGATCCAGCCGCCTTCGCAGCCTTGGGTTCAAGATCGTATAGCTATCCCCAGTGCGGCAAAACACCATATCCCCGGTCATCCGATCCTACCTAAGGCAGCGGTAGAGGCCATATACGGTGATCTAAGGAGACTTCATGACGATGTGCTGCAGAGAGAGAAAAGCCTAATCGCCTCGAAAAATCCAGGATACCCACTCTACGTGGTTAACGTGCCACGACAAAGGTTGTACGTCGATACATTCCCCGCAGAGAAGTTCTTGCTTCGATTTGATTACATCTTCGACATGTTTCACTTGAAAAAGCTAGATTTTACGTTTGTCCGCCTTTTTGCCTTGCACATCAGGATTGAGCAGATACCTCATATCTGTGTCACTAACCCATACTTCATGCACGAGGCCTTCTTGGCAGTCTGCCCAAAGCACCATGAATACGCGAGGAACTACATCGCCGATTTCATGGTCGCCAATAAGGACAAGGAGATGATTCTCGTGCCTTATCATCCCATGTAAGTCATCCGCGCGGATATCCTTCCTTCGATTTCAATCATTTATTTGCACGGTGGAGGCTAATTTGAGGTGTACTTATTTTGCGCAGCGACGGGCGCGCCGTCCTCATCATCCTTTACCCTCGATTCTCCCATGCTCTTTACTTGGACTCGTCGAAGAACATGAAGAAAAAGGATTACACCCACATCAAGTCTGTTCTCGACAGTGCTATCTTTATCTACGACGGACGGGGTGGAGAGATCAAGACCAGGAAGACAAGGGACCGCAGGCGCTGCTTCGGCCATAAGACCGACTTCTGCTGCATCCAGCAACCGAGTGGTACTCTTAGTGATGGATTCTATGTCCTCCACCACATGCTGGAGTACAGACGGGATCAGCAGAACCTTCGCATGTCACCTACATCCGGCGATGCCCATATTCTGCAATAGGCAAAGAACCTAGGAGATATCCCGGATCATCGACTTCGAGCTGAGTTCTATCACATCCAGTGTGAACTTGCCCAAATCATCATGAAGGAGGTCATCGAAAAAATAGGGATGTTCTACGAAGAAGGGCAAATGTCGCGGGAAGACATCCGAACACGCGTATCGGTTCAGCGTCTTGACCTGAAGCCTTTCACTAAGCTCGGGGACTATCTCCCTGACTTGGATGGATGGCACAACATGTTGGAGTGATTGACGATATATGATAATGTGTCCGTTTAGTCCATACTTTTTGTATGACGAAACTTTGAGTTATGCACGACGAAACTTTATTTGTGATGTAATTAAACCGTCCTCCTCAACTAGCGAAGATCACTCTAGTTAGGGCATTTTGGGTACGATGAACTTTGTTATTTATGCTTATGATATGTTGCTTCTATTTTTGCCAAGTCTGTCTCTTTCTGTTGCTCAACTATATATGTTGCATATCATCGACTCATCTGACGATGCAGGTGCATAGATCATCGATGGCGAAGAAGTGCTACGCCAGGAGTATTCGAGACTGCTAAGGTTCTCATGTATATCATTGTTTAGATGGATGATGATGTAGTTGCAAGTATTTGAGACTTGTATCGCTATTTTCGAGATGATGACGAGAGACCACTTTGTGTTGGATTATGATTATGATGATGACATGATTTGATGAGACTATTTGTATGTGTATGCTATGATTACATTTGTATGTGTATGATGATGACATTTGTATGTGCTAAAGATTATTGTATAAAGCCTGTTCAAATACAAAACAAATATGCAGAAAAAAAATCAGAAACTAATAAAACTAGCAGCAGCGCGGCTTAACCAAAAGCGATGCAGCTATTAGCAGCAGCGCGTTGCTGCAAAGCACGCTGCTGCTACCAAAGTATAGCAGTAGCGCGGCTCAACATAAAGCGCTGGAGCTATTAGCAGTAGCGCGTTGTTGCAGCGCATGCTACTGCTACGCATGTATAGTAGTAGCGTGGGCCATCACGCGCTACTGATACAGGTTAGCTGTAGTGCCGTATTAGTAGCGCGGGACCCCGCGCTACTGATATACCTAAAACCCGCGCTACTGCTAGGCTTTTCCCTAGTAGTGAAGAGTCTTAACAGGCAAATTGTGTTTCAAAACAGGCATTTGGTTAAAAAAAATCTCGTCTAATTCCTTTCTTTCATTCATGAACATATCATTTTCATGGTCTAGCAATTATTGTTCTAAAGGATCAGAAGAAGGCACGGCAATAGAAGCAAGACCAATAATTTCATCTTTACTAGGCAATTCTTTATCATGGGGTTGTCTATGAAATTTGGAGAAATTAAACTCATGAGACACATCCCCGAAACTAACACTGACCATTTCTTTCTCACAATCTATCTTAGCATTAACAATATTCAAGAAAGGTCTACCAAATATAATGGGACAAAAGTCATCTTGTGGGGAACCAAGAACTAGAAAATCAGTAGGGTATTTTATTTTCCCACACAAGACTTCAACATCTCTAACAATCCCAATTGGTGAAATAGTATCTCTATTAGCAAGCTTAATAGTAACATCAATATCTTCTATTTCAGCAGGTGCAATACCATTCATAATTTATTGATATAAAGTAAAGGGAACTGCACTCACACTAGCACCGAAATCACATAAGCCATGATGATACGTCCATTTTGCATCATGCTTTTATATTGATATTTATTGCATTATGGGATGTTATTACACAATATGGTACAATACTTATGCCTTTTCTCTCTTATTTTACAAGATTTACATGAAGAGGGAGAACGCCGGCAGCTGGAATTCTAGACCGGAAAGGAGCAAATCTGAGAACCTATTCTGCACAACTCCAAAAGTCCTGAAACTTTACGGAGAATTATTTTGGAATATATAAAAAATATTGGGCGAAGAAATACCAGAGGGGGACCCACCAGGTGGCCACAAGCCTGGGGGCGCGCCCTAGGGCTTGTGGGCCCCCTGGCAGGTCTCCGGTGCCCATCTTCTGCTATATGGAGGGTTTTAACCTGGAAAAAAATCATAAGGAAACTTTTGGGCCGAAGCGCCGCCGTCTCGAGGTGGAACTTGGGTAGAAGCAATCTAGGGCTCCAGCGGAGCTGTTCTACCGGGGAAACTTCCCTCCCGGAGGGGGAAATCGAAGCCATCGTCATCACCAACGATCCTCTCATCGGGAGGGGGTCAATCTCCATCAACATCTTCACCATCACCATCTCCTCTCAAACCCTAGTTAATCTCTTGTATCCGATCTTTGTCTCAAAACCTCAGATTGGTACATGTGGGTTGCTAGTAGTGTTGATTACTCCTTGTAGTTGATGCTAGTTGGTTTATTCAGTGGAAGATCATATGTTCAGATCCTTAATGATATTTATTACCCCTCTGATTATGAACATGAATATGCTTTGTGAGTAGTTATGTTTGTTCCTGAGGACATGGGAGAAGTCTTGTTATAAGTAATCATGTGAATTTGGTATTCGTTCGATATTTTGATGAGATGTATGTTGTCTTTCCTCTAGTGGTGTTATCTGAACGTCGACTACATGACACTTCACCATGATGTGGGCCCAGGGGAAGGCATTGGGAAGTAATAAATAGATGATGGGTTGCTAGACTGACAGAAGCTTAAACCATAGTTTATGCGTTGCTTCGTAAGGGGCTGATTTGGATCCACATGTTTCATGCTATGGTTAGATTTATCTTAATTCTTCTTTCGTAGTTGCGGATGCTTGCGAGAGGGGTTAATCATAAGTGGGAGGCTTGTCCAAGTAAGGACAGCACCCAAGCACCGGTTCACCCACATATCAAATTATCAAAGTAATGAACGCGGATCATATGAGCATGATGAAAACTAACTTGACAACAATTCCCATGTGTCATCGGGACCGCTTTGCTTTATATATGAGTTTGTCCAGGCTTGTCCTTTTCTACAAAAAGGATTGGGCCACCTTGCTGCACCTTTGTTACACTTGTTACTTGTTACCCATTACGAATTATCTTATCACAGAACTATCTGTTACCGATAATTTCAGTGCTTGTAGAAAATACCTTGCTGAAAACCGCTTGTCATTTCCTTCTGCTCCTCGTTGGGTTCGACACTCTTACTTATAGAAAGGACTACGATAGATCCCCTATACTTGTGGGTCATCAATACTCTTTTCTGGCGCCTTTGCCAGGGAGTGAAGCGCCTTTGGTAAGGAAAAAATTATATAGTGTGCTGAAATTTACTGTCACTTGTTGCTATGGAAAATAATCCTTTGAGGGGCTTGTTTGGGGTATCTTCACCCCGACTGGAAGAACAAAGAGTTGCTCCTCAACATTCTGAACCTACTGAAAATATTTATTATGAAATTCCTTCGGGTATGATAGAGAAACTGCTAGCTAATCCTTATGCAGGAGATGGAACACTACATCCTGATATGCATCTAATCTATTTGGATGAAGTTTGTGGATTATTTAAGCTTGCAGGTTTGCCCGAGGATGAAGTGAAGACGAAGGTCTTCCCTTTATCTTTGAAGGGAAAGGCATTGACATGGTATAGGCTATGTGATGATATTGGATCTTGGAACTACAACCGATTGAAATTGGAATTTCATCAGAAGTTTTATCCTATGCATCTGGTTCATCGTGATCGAAATTATATATATAATTTTTGGCCTCATGAAGGAGAAAGTATCGCTCAAGCTTGGGGAGGCTTAAGTCAATGTTATATTCATGCCCCAATCATGAGCTCTCAAAAGAAGTTAATATTCAGAATTTTTATGCTCGGCTTTCTCATAATGATCAATCCATGCTCGATACTTCTTGTACTGGTTCTTTTATGAAGAAGACTATTGAATTCAAATGAAATTTATTGGAAAGAATTAAACGCAACTCTGAAGATTGGGAGCTCGATGAAGGTAAGGAGTCAGGTATGAACCTTAAGTTTGATTGTGTTAAATCTTTTATGGATATCGATGCTTTTCGTGAATTTAGCACTAAATATGGACTTGACTCTGAGATAGTAGCTTCTTTCTGTGAATCATTTGCTACTCATGTTGATCTCCCCAAGGAGAAGTGGTTTAAATATCATCCTCCCATTGAAGTAAAAGTAGTAGAACCTATTAAAGTTGAATAAGAAACTATTAATTATAATGTTGATCCTGTTATTCCTACTGCTTACATTGAGAAACCACCTTTTCCTGTTAGGATAAAAGAACATGCTAAAGCTTCAACTGTGGTTCGTAAGAGTTATACTAGAACACCTACACCCCCTGAACAAATTAAAGTTGAAACTAGTATTGTTGTGGTTAAAGATCTCTTGGTCGATAATATTGATGGGCATGTTATTATATCTGTGATGAAGCTGCTAGAATTGCTAGATCCGATAATAAAGATAAACATAGACCTGTTGTTGGCATGCCTGTTGTTTCTGTTAAAATAGGAGATCATTGTTGTCATGGCTTATGTGATTTGGGTGCTAGTGTGAGTGCAATTCCCTTTACTCTTTACCAAGAAATTATGAATGATATTGCACCTGCTGAGATAGAAGATATTGATGTTACTATTAAGCTTGCTAATAGAGATACTATATCACCAATTGGGATTGTTAGAGATGTTGAAGTCTTGTGTGGGAAAATAAAATACCCTACTGATTTTCTTGTTCTTGGTTCCCCACAAGATGGTTTTTGTCCCATTATATTTGGTAGACCTTTCTCGAACACTGTTAATGCTAAGATAGACTGCGAGAAAGAAACTGTTAGTGTAAGTTTCGGGGATGTGTCTCATGAGTTTAATTTATCCAAATTTTGTAGACAACCCCATGATAAAGAATTGCCTAGTAAAGATGAAATTATTGGTCTTGCTTCTATTGCTGTGCCTCCTACTGATCCTTTGGAACAGTATTTGCTAGACCATGAAAATGACATGTTCATGGATGAGAGAAAGGAAATAGGTGAAATAATCTTTAAACAGATGCCTGTTTTGAAACACAATTTGCCTGTTGAGACTCTTGGAGATCCTCTACCACCCATGAGTGATCCCGTGTTCGATCTTAAACAATTGCCAGATACTTTAAAATATGCTTATCTTGATGAAAAGAAAATATATCCTGTTATTATTAGTGCTAACCTTTCAGAGCATGAGGAAAAGAAATTGTTGAAAACTCTGAAGAAGCACCGTGCTGCTATTGGATATACTCTGGATGATCTTAAAGGCATTAGTCCCACTCTATGTCAGCATAAAATTAATATGGAACCTGATGCTAAACCAGTTGTTGATCACCAACGATGGTTAAACCCTGGCATGAAAGAAGTGGTAAGAAATGAAATACTAAAGCTTCTGGAAGCAGGTATAATTTATCCTATTGCTGATAGCAGATGGGTAAGTCATGTTCATTGTGTCCCTAAGAAGGGAGGTATTACTGTTGTTCCTAATGATAAAAATGAATTGATTCCACAAAGATTTGTCACATGTTATGGAATGGTTATTGATTTTAGAAAGTTAAACAAAGCTACTAGGAAAGATCATTATCCTCTACCTTTTATTGATCAAATGCTAGAAAGACTATCAAAACATACACACTTCTGCTTTCTGGATGGTTATTCTGGTTTTTCTCAAATACCTGTGTCACAAGAGGATCAAGAAAAAACTACTTTTACTTGACCTTTTGTTACCTTTGCTTATATACGTATGCCTTTTGGTTTATGCAATGCACCTGTGACCTTTCAAAGATGTATGACTACTATATTCTCTGACTTTTGTGAAAAGATTGTTGAGGTTTCATGGATGATTTCTCCATTTACGGAACTTCTTTTGATGTTTGCTTAAGCAACCTTGATCGAGTTTTGCAGCGATGTGAAGAAACTAATCTTGTCTTGAATTGGGAGAAGTGCCACTTTATGGTTAATGAAGGTATTGTCTTGGGGCATAAAATTTCTGAAAGAGGTATTGAAGTTGATAAAGCTAAAGTTGATGCTATTGAAAGGATGCCGTGTCCTAAAGATATCAAAGGTATAAGAAGTTTCCTTGGTCATGCTGGTTTCTATAGGAGGTTTATTAAAGACTTCTCTAAAAGTTCTAGGCCTCTTACTAATCTCTTGCAAAAGGATGTTCCATTTGTTTTTGATGATGATTGTGTAGAAGCCTTTGAAATACTTAAGAAAGCCTTGATTTCTGCTCCTATTGTTCAACCACCTGATTGGAACCTACCCTTTGAAATTATGTGTGATGCCAGTGATTATGCTGTTGGTGCTGTTCTAGGACAAAGAGTTGATAAGAAATTGAATGTTATTCATTATGCTAGTAAAACTCTAGACAGTGCTCAAAGAAATTATGCTACTTCTGAAAAAGAATTTCTAGCAGTTGTGTTTGCTTGTGATAAGTTCAGATCTTATATTGTTGATTCCAAAGTAGCTGTTCACACTGACCATGCTGCTATTGAATACCTTATGGAAAAGAAAGATTCTAAACCTAGACTTATTAGATGGGTTCTCCTGCTACAAGAATTCGATTTTCATATTATTGATAGAAAGGGAGCTGAGAACCCTATAGCAGACAACTTGTCTATGTTAGAAAATATTCTTGATGACCCACTACCTATTGATGATAGCTTCCCTGATGAACAAATAGCTATCATAAATGCTTCTCATAGTACTCCATGGTATGCTAATTATATCGTTGATAAATTTATACCGCCTAGTTTAACATACCAACAAAAGAAAACGTTTTTCTATGATTTAGGCCGCGTTCGGTTTCCCTCGGCTCCGCTCCCAGAGCGGTAGTTAAAATCCTTGGAGCCAGCAGACAGGTGCTTAGCAGATTCTAGAATTTGATGGAGTTGGTGGACTGCCGAACGTGCCCTTAAGATATTACTTTTGGGATGACCCACACCTTTATAAAGAAGGAGTAGATGGTTTTATTAGATGTTGTGTACCTGGCATGAACGGGAACAGATCCTACGCAAGTGTCACTCCGAGGCCTACGGAGGACACCATGCTGGAGATAGAACTGCACACAAGGTATTACAATCTGGTTTTTATTGGCCTACTCTCTTCAAGGATGCTCGTAAGTTTGTCTTGTCTTGTGATGAATGTCAAAGAATTGGTAATATTAGTAGACGTCAGGAAATGCCTATGAATTATTCAATTGTCATTGAACCATTTGATGTTTGGGGCTTTGATTATATGGGACCTTTTCCTTCCTCTAATGGGTATACACATATTTTAGTTGTTGTTGATTATGTTACTAAGTGGGTAGAAGCTATTCCAACTAGTAGTGCTGATCATAACACTTCTATTAAAATGCTTAAAGAAGTTATTTTTCCGAGGTTTGGAGTCCCTAGATATTTAATGACTGATGGTGGTTCACACTTTATTCTTGGTGCTTTCCGTAAATTGCTTGTTAAGTATGATGTCAACCATAGAATTGCATCACCTTATCATCCTCAGTCTAGTGGTCAAGTAGAATTGAGCAATAGATCTAGAAAGAATTGGTCTAAGAAACTTGATGATGCATTATTGTTGTGGGAAATCACGGCCACCTATGGGGCCATCGGCCCCTTTTGGTTCGGCAGAGGGGCTGAGCGCGTTGCACAAAGAGCGGAGGACCGTAGCGCAGCACGGCAGAGATCACACGGGCAATTTTACCCAGGTTCGAGCCGCCGCAAGGCGTAAAACCCTACTCCTGCTTTGGTGGATTGATGGTGGATTGTGGTGGAAACGCAGCGCTCTTGCCCAGCAGGGTTGCCTCGGGGCGAGAGTAGCTACGCGCGTACGAGTGTACAAGGTTCCAAACCCTTTCTCTGGTTGCCATGGCCCTCCTTTTATAGATCAAGGGGTTACCACAGTGGCAAATCAGTCATTGTGTACTGATTAGATAGCAAACAGTGCTATCATACCTAACTCTGCAGGCAGAGCAAAGCGCATTAAATGCACCGCTCAGTGTCACATCATAGCCTCCCCGGCAAGGCTTGCCGGGCTGCTCGGCCACCTTTTCGCCTGTCTGTTTGACACGTCTCTAGACAGGTGTCATTTGGAGGTGGTTTCCTCTGGAAGTGGCTGCCATATGTCGAATGACTGCCACTTAGTCACTTGGGGGTTTGACACCGCACCGATCGATGACTTGCGTCGCTGTGAGGTGGAGTGGTGAAGCCTTGGCGGGGTAGTTTGCTTTGGTAGTGCCTGGCAGGCCTGGCGGGACGGTCTTGAGGCTTGTCGTCGGGGCCACCTCGTCCTCGCCAGGCTCGCCTGCCCGGCAAGGGAGGTTTTTCCTTAGCAGTGTCTTGGTCTTCTTGCCCTGCCCTTTGATTCCTCAAAGAGCCATCTCTCCTTGCTTGATCTGGTCTTGGATGTTGCAACTTTGCTCTTTTGGGACTGTGCACGGTCTGGGCAACAGACCCAGGGTTTGTTGCACCGACAGGAGCCCCCGGGCCAGGCCCGAACACCCTGCCAGGCGTCGTCGGGGTAGGCCCTATCCAGTGCACAGGCAAGAGGGTAGCAGTCGCTTCGTCCTTTGAGATCTTCTTTGCTTCTTCATTAACCTGAGCCCAGGTCAGTTTCCGGTTCTTCTGTCCGTCGCATAACACCAATTGTGGTGGGGCCATTCTTGTAATGGCCCGTGAATGACTTTAACGCACGGGCGAGTAAATGCCAATTCACTCTTCCCACTACGCCCTTATCCCTGGCCATGTATGCTGCATGCATTGAGTGGGGTAGGTAACGGAGGCGCGTGGTGCGGGAGAGTGCCAAAGCGGGGGCCCGGTCTTCTTGGGTTGGCGGAGAGGGACGGTGGTCACCCATCGATGGATCAGCCCCCAGCCCCCAGCCCGCCTATAAAAGGGGGCAGAGGGAAGCGGGAGTGCTCATCCACACTCCTCCTCTTGCCTTTTCCTTCTCTTTTCTTACAATGTTGAGAGAGAGAGAGAGAGACCGGGGCCAAGCCCCGGGCTCGAGCTTGAGGTCGATGACGCTGGAAGCTTGTGAAGGAGCCTGGGGAGTGAACCTGGTCCGGGGAAAAAAGGGGCGCGGCGGACATGCCATCCGCAGTGCAAGAGGCGCCAAACCCTTCCCCTGAGGGAGCGTGTTTGTCCCCTCCGCCCTGGCGCTGGAGCTCTTAGGGGTTCCAGCATCTGTCAGGGGTGCAGCGCTCGGGTCCCTTGGTAATCCCAGTACCGCCCCTTTTGGTAAAGTCGGGGCAAATGTTGAAGGCGGCGCCATCTTCCTGCCCGCCAAGGTGGGGAGCGATGCGCCTCGCGCGTCTCGGACGCCGCCGCTGCCCGCAGCTTCTCCGGGGGAGGCAGCAGCTCAAGGAGCCGGCGTCCCCCTGGAGCAGTGGTAATGGAGAAAAATCGAGGGGAGACAGAGAAGGCGGGTGGCAGGGCGTCAGGTCGGAGTACGATGGCACCGACGCCTTTGTCTCGTATTGCCGACCTGCTGCCTCATCTTTTCGCTCTTACCCTCCCTCCCCAGCACCATCATCACCGGCCTCTTGGTTGCCGGGGAGAGGACCGCTCTCTTGATGCCTTCGCCTCCTCCAGCAGTCTTCCAGCTGAGCCCCGGTGGTTCTCCCCGCCGGTGCTTTTACTGGAGCTTCTGGTTGGTCCTGGACGTGGTGACCAAGGCACCGCCGAGCTGCTCCTTCCGCCCCTCTCCTTCGCAGCCTCGCCACTCTCGATCTTATCAGGCTGCGCCAGGCAGGTCCTGACGGGGTCGAGTGGGGCATCTTGCACAAGCACTCCTTTTGCCCTCTTTCTCTTCCACCGCAGTGCCTAGGAGGAGAGGGACAAGAAAGGGATTACGGGGCACTTATCTTTTTTCAATCTAAAACATGTAGGCATTTGCCAATCTTTAGTCTAAATAATGTAATCTTCTTTATCCTTGTCAGTGTTCTGTAAGATCTGTACTTGTTCATCTGCATATTAACGAAAAAGACAAGCTTTGCCGGGCACTTGTGCATGCGTCATACTCATGCAGAGGTGAAATGCCTCTATATGTTCAAGTAAACAAGTTAGCTCCGGCGAGCTATCCTGTCGGTACCCTCGAATTGTTGCCGTGGAGCTAAGCCTGCCGGGCACAAATCGTAAAGAGGGACCAGCCCCCCGCCAAGCCTTCTCTATCAAAGGCCACTGTGACCATCCTGACCGAAGCAACGTTCGAGTCAAAGGATGGGAGCACCTAAGTTTTGAAGGTGGCGAGGTTTTCATATGCACAAGTTTCTGCTTACAGAACGCGTAAGGATAAAAAGAGAACTTATCTATTTGGCTTGCCGGGGATCATCACGTAGGCTTGTCTTCATTTCTTCTCCCTTGGGACCAAGTCCACGGCAAGAACCCTGCAACTTAATGCAGATGAAAACAATGCCTCATGCGAACTTATCTACATGATCATGCTATGCTCATGATATGCTTATGCATGCATGCAAGTTTTGAGGCCCCCCAGCGCTTTATTTATTTCTGTTGCTCAGGGTCTGTGCCTGGCTTTGTACAAGGGGTTACATGCAACAGCGGCAAGGCCTGTACAAAAGGGTGGCTGCCAGGCAAGGCCCGACAGCCGCGCCTTATGGGTAGAACTTACGGAGATGCTCAATATTCCATGAGTTTTGCAATTGAATGCCATCGCTGGTCTCCAGACGGACTGCGCCAGGTCTGGTGACTCGTACTACCCGGTTAGGGCCTTCCCACTTCGGCGTCAACTTGTTTGTACCCTTGGCGGACTGAACACGCCTAAGGACAAGGTCGCCTTCCTCAAAACCCCGGGCACGAACCCTGCGGCTGTGATAGCGACGCAGGGCTTGCTGGTAGCGTGCAGCACGCGTAGCGGCCTGGAACCGGTTCTCCTCAAGTAGAATAGCATCGTCATGCCGGTGCCATTCCTGCGCTACTTAATCATAGGCAAGCACTCGAGGAGACCCGAATATGAGTTCCGTGGGGATAACTGCTTCTGCCCCATAGACTAGGGAGAAGGGAGTCTGCCCGGCAGCTCGATTTGGTGTCATTCTGAGGGACCAAAGAACCACCGACAGCTCGTCGATCCATCGCCTGCCACACTTCTGCAGTCTATCAAAAGTTCTTGTCTTGAGGCCCCGCAACACTTCAGCGTTCGCCCTCTCAGCTTGTCCGTTGCTTTTGGGGTGGGCGATAGAGGCAAATGAGATCTTGCTTCCGCGGGCATGAACATATTGCATGAAGGCGCGGCTCGTGAATTGGGTGCCATTGTCAGTGATGATCCGGGCAAGGACTCCGAAGCGGCACACCAATCCTTTCAAGAACTTGATAGCTGACTGAGCAGTCACCTTTCTCACGGGCTCCACCTCTGGCCACTTTGTGAACTTGTCGATAGCGACGAACAAGAACTCAAAGCCCCCGGTAGCACGGGGGAAGGGGCCCAAGATATCGAGCCCCCAGACCGAGAAGGGCCATGATAAAGGGATCGTCTGAAGAGCTTGGGCAGGCCGATGAATGTTCTTGGAGTGGAACTGGCAGGCTTCACATTTGGTGACGAGCTCAACTGCATCTTGGAGGGCCGTGGGCCAATAGAAACCTTGCCGGAAGGCTTTTCCAACCAGGGCCCTTGATCCAATGTGTGAGCCGCACATACCTTTGTGTATCTCTGCCAATAGTTCCTTTCCTTCCTCCCGGAAAATGCACTTCAATTTCACACCGTTGGGCCTCCTTCTGTATAGTGTGTCATCGATAAACTGATACATACTGGCCCTCCGGGCTACTCTTTCAGCTTCTTCTTGCCCTTCGGGGAGTTCTCCAGTTTGGAGGAAATGGACTATATGCCGTGCCCAAGTTGGGGCCAGAGGCTCGGCAACAAGGACCAACGGCACCTCCTCATTCACAGGAGCGCACTTCTCGACCGCAGGGACCGGTGGTCTGGCAGGATGGTGCAGCTTGCTGATCGAAGGGGAGTTATTCCCGCCAAGCTCTCTGCCGGGGCCCTCGGGAGGTCCTGCCGGGTGAGGCTTGCCGGAGTCCAGTTTCCTCCTCTTTCTGGCCATTGTTGCCGGGGATACGGAGGGTTGAGTCAGATGGAGAACAAAAGTCCCTGGTTCCACAGGGAGCTTTTGCGCAGCGCACTTCAACAGATGATCAGCGATGCTGTTTTCCGCACGAGGTATGTGCTTTGTTTGCAATCCGTCAAAGCGCTCCTCCAACTTTCTCACTTCCTCCACGTATGCCTCCAGCAATGGACTTTGGTAATCTGTGTTGACTTGTCTCACCAAAAGCTGTGAATCTCCGCGGATGATCAGCTTCTTGATTCCCAGTTCTGTTGCAATTCTGAGGCCGGCAAGGAGCCCTTCATACTCTGCAGTATTGTTGGTAGCCTTCTCCCGGGAAAAGTGCATCTGGACGACGTACTTAAGGTGCTCCCCAGTGGGAGCAACAAGAAGCACGCCAGCCCCTTCACCTTGTAGGGAGAAGGCACCATCGAAATACATGATCCAATCTTGGGGCGCCTCCTTGTCAGGAATAACTATCTCCAATACTTCTTCATCAGGAGTTGGTGTCCACTCTGCGATGAATTCTGCTAGTGCTCTGCTCTGAATGGTTGACGTGCTTTCAAACTTCAAACCAAAGCTGGACAACTCCAAAGCCCATTCCACAATCCTGCCGGTGGCCTCAGGGTTTCGGAGTATGCGTTGCAAGGGGAAATGGGTGACAACTGTGATCTCGTGGGCTTGGAAGTAGTGGCGCAGTTTCCTTGAGGCCATGATGAGGCCAAAAATCAACTTTTGCACGCCAGAGTACCTCGACCTAGCCCCCTGCAATAGGGAGCTGACGAAGTACACTGGGCGCTGCACCACTTTCTTCTTTGCCGTGACCAGAGAACCGCTTCTGCTGCTCTGCCCTTCTTCGCTCTCGACTGACTCTGGCCTTGTCGGGATAGGTCCACTTTCTTCTCCAGAGGTAACAGTTGTTGTAGTTGCCTCGTCATCCACTTCCCGCTGCGCCACCAGTGCCACGCTAACCACTTGATTGGTTGCCGCCAAGTATAGCAGCAACGGCTCTTGTGGTTTGGGCGCGACCAAGGTGGGCACAGAGGAAAGATAGGTCTTCAAATCTTGCAGTGCAACATCTGCCTCCGGGGTCCACTCCACGGGCCCTACCTTCTTTAAGATTTTGAAAAATGGTAGGGCATGCTTGGCAGACTTGGAAATGAACCTGCTCAGTGCAGCCACGCATCCTGTCAAATGCCTCACGTCCTTAACTGTCTTGGGTGCTTGAATCTGCTCGATAGCCTTGATCTTGTCGAGGTTGGCCTCTATCCCTCGATGAGACACAAAGAAACCAAGCAGCTTACCGGGGGGGGGGGGGGGAACGCCACCCCCACTTCTCCGGGTTTAGCTTCAAGTTGACTTTATGCAGATTGGCAAAGGTTTCTTCCAAATCCTGGATGAGGGTTGATCTGTCCTTAGTCTTGACCACAATATCATCCATGTAAGCCTCAATGTTTCTGTGTAACTGGGACTCAAAGCCAGTCTGTACTGCTCTTGCAAAGGTGGATCCAGCGCTCTTTAGCCCGAAGGGCATCCGTACAAAGCAGTACGTGCCACACGGGTTTATGAACGCGGTTTTATCCTCGTCTTCCTTGGACATGAAGATCTGGTGGTATCCGGAGTAGGCATCCAGAAAGGAAAGCAGGTCACACCCGGAACTGGAATCCACAATCTGGTCGATGCGCGGCAAGGGGAACGGGTCCTTCGGGCATGCCTTGTTCAGATCCGTAAAATCTATGCAAAGCCTCCATTTCCCATTCGCCTTGCGCACCACCACTGGATTCGCTAACCATGTGGGGTGCAACACTCCCCCGACCAAACTAGCTGCTTCAAGTTTCTTGATCTCATCGGCAATAAACTGTTGCCACTCTAAAGCTTGCTTTCAGACCTTCTGCTTGACGGGCCGGGCATGTGGGCAGACAGCAAGGTGGTGCTCGATTACCTCCCTGGGAACACCGGGGATGTCAGATGGTTGCCAGGCAAACACATCGACATTCGCCCGCAGGAAGGCAACAAGCGCACTTTCCTATTTGTCATCGAGGGTGGCACTGATAGTGAAGGTACCATCAGTGCCAGCCAGCCCTGCCGGGACCTTCTTCATAGCAGGCGCAGCAGCTTTGGATCTCTTGCTATTGGAACTCTCCAACAAGTCATTGACAGGCACAGCGCACTCCGAAGAGGCACACTTCCTGGATTCCTTGCTGGCATCCTTGCTAGCTCTCTTCATTTTCTTACTCTCCTTGGCGGGAACACTGGCTTCCGCGGCCTCTGCCGCGACTGCTTCCCGATACATCTTGTCCACGCATATGACTGCGTCCTTCTGATCTGATGGAACGGAAATGACTCCTATCGGCCCTGGCATCTTCAAGGTGTTGTAGGCATAGTGGGATGCCGCCATGAACTTTGCCAGAGCTGGGCGACCAAGGATTCCATTGTACGACAAGGGGAGGTCAACCACGTCAAACACGATCTTCTCAGTCCGGTAGTTTAACTCCCCCCCGAACATCACCGGTAGCATGATCTTTCCTTTAGGACGACTCCTACCGGGGTTGATTCCTTGGAACGTACCAGTAACATTGAGCTCCTTGTCTGCTATCTGAAGTTTGTTGAGGACCTTTGGAGATATCAGATTCAACCCGGCCCCGTCGTCAACCAACATCTTTGTGACTTGGAGGTTGCGTATTCTTGGTGAGACCAACAACGGCAAGCACCCTACTGCAGTGGTGCGATCAGGGTGATCCTCTTCGTCAAAGATGATGGGCGTGCGGGACCATTTGAGCGGCTTCTGAGAATCTGCTGTTGGCTCCATGGCATTGACTTCACGCGCCCACTGTTTAAGTTGGCGGTGAGAGGAGTGCAGAGATGCACCCCCGTCAACGCACAAGGCGTCAGTGGCTTTCTAGAACTCTTGGTCGCTGGTTTCCTCTTCATCTCCCTCATCGGTCTCATCACTGCAATCCTTCTTCTCATGGCCTCTGGCGGGTTTCCCTTGATTCTGAGGAGCCTTGCCAGGGCAACTTACTCCGCCACCACGGCCCTTCCCGCCAGTACCATCCTGATTTTTCTCCTTATCACGCTTCTCGTACTCAGCCCTCTGCTTCCTGACGAGCTGCTCAACCTGATGGAACTCTTGAAGGTCGTGGCCCTTGGTCCTATGGATCTTGCAATACGGCCCCTCACCCTTTCTGGCCTTCTCGGCAGCCGCAGCCGCCCGGCAGTCAGTGCACGCGGCAACCTCCTTGCCGGGTGCTTCGGCCTTAGCCTTCTTGCCGGTACTGGGTGTGCTTGACCCTTCGACTGTCATCACAGCTTTCTCCTTGCACTTCTTATTGCGTTTCTTGTTCTTCTTCTGGCTGGTGGCGTCATCGTCATCGTCTGAATCGATGTCGACGCCGTCCTCTTCGCCGGTAAGTCGCCTTCCCTCCTCTATGCGAGCACACTTATCCACCAGTGTGTATAACTCATTCACAGTCCGGCACATCCGCATGTTCATTTTGGAACGTATCCGACGGTTGCCCATGTTGGACTGGAATGCAGCTATCATGGCGGCCGGGTGGGTGTCTGGGATGTTCCTGTGCACTCGGCTGAACCTTTGCATGTACTTCCGCAGGGTCTCCCCTTTCTTCTGCGGGAGGAGTTGCAGATCACTGGGCCGCCCTGGTTCTTGCTGGCCGCCCGTGAAGGCGCCAACAAACTCATGGCACATGTCAGCCCAAGTTGAAATGGAGTTCTCCGGCAGGTGCATCAGCCAAGAACTCACGTTTGTCTTGAGTGCCAAAGGGAAGTAGTTGGCGAACACCTTCTCGTCTCTTCCCCCGGTAGCCTGAACAACGATGGTGTAGATGCTCAGGAACTCTGCCGGGTTCAATCTTCCATCGTACTTCTCTGGTATCTCCGGCTTGAATGTGCGGGAAGATGGCCAACGGACTCGCCACAGCTCACGAGTGAAGGCGGGGCACCCAACCTCGAAAGGTAGGCACCCACCCTCATCGAGCGCAGGCTCGACGATGTCGGGGCCGTTGCGCCAATCAGACTGGCGGCGGTTGTCGCGGCGTTGCTCGACGATGACGCGCTCGCCTTCCCCTCGCCTGTCTTCCTTGGCTTGCCGTTGGTCCTGACGCGCTCGAGGGCCGGACAAAGCCATCGATACGTCGTCGGGTTCTTGATCGCGTGGTTCTGGTCGTGGCCCTTGTGCAGGCTGCCGCGGAGGGGACTGCACTGTGGGTGTGCCCCCTCAGCATGGCCAGCTGTGTGGGCCATTGTTGTCGCATTGGGAGGCTGTGGCGGGCCAGCTCGCTGTGATCCTCCCGCTTCGGCAAAACCAATCAGGCTTTGAATGGTGGCTCTCCACTCATCCATCTGATTAGCTGCCGGCAAAAATCTCAACAGCAGCTGTGCCCGCGCCATAGCCTCCGAAGCGGTGCTTGGCATGGATGATGATGTAGATCGTTGCATCGCCTGGCTCCTTACGGTGCCAGTAGTAGCTACGCCATGTTCTCGCCATCGTGAGCCCGCGGGCACGGTGACATGGTAACGAGGTGGAGGCGCTTGGGGGCCAGCGGCTCTGTTTGGCGCATCAACTGGGTCGGTTCGCTCCGGGAGTGGTGCATGCCCCGCGGCCGCTCCCGTAGCGGGAGCGACCGGAGGGTTGCGATTCGCCCCAGAGCAAGAGCCGCCGCTGTGGCTGTGCCTTTCGGCCGGGCAGATAGGTGCGGACAGAATGCTTTCTCCATCCGTACCTTGTGGAGCGTGGCCGTCGGGATGTTGGTGGTGCTGTACTTCCCCGGTGCCTTCTGCTCTTACTTCCACCGCAGGGGAGGTGGTGGCGATGCCGCCTGCGCCGGCCACGTCTTTCTTAGCGTCCGTGTACGCATGTGTCCTCGTGGCCTCCGCGGCGTTGGCGGCCGCGTGCAGCAGGGCCTTCGAGGTGGACGGGTGGGCTGCAGCACCGGGCTTCTTCTTGGGCGCCATGAACGATGGAGCCGTCGATGAAGATGACGCGCTGTGTACACTTCTATGGTTCGCGCAAGCGCTGCCCCCTACCTGGCGTGCCAAAGATGTCGTGGGAAATCACGGCCACCTATGGGGCCATCGGCCCCTTTTGGTTCGGCAGGGGGGTTGAGCGCGTTGCACAAAGAGCGGAGGACCGTAGCGCAGCACGACAGAGATCACACGGGTAATTTTACCCAGGTTCGGGCCGTCGCGAGGCGTAAAACCCTACTCCTGCTTTGGTGGATTGATGGTGGATTGTGGTGGAAACGCAGTGCTCTTGCTTGGCAAGGTTGCCTCGGGGCGAGAGTAGCTACGCGCATACGAGTGTACAAGGTTCCGAACCCTTTCTCTGGTTACCATGGCCCTCCTTTTATAGATCAAGGGGTTACCACAGTGGCAAATCAGTCATTGTGTACTGATTAGATAGCAAACAGTGCTATCATACCTAACTCTGCAGGCAGAGCAAAGCGCATTAAATGCACCGCTCAGTGTCACATCGTAGCCTCCCCGGCAAGCCCTGCCGGGCTGCTCGGACACCTTTTCGCCTGTCTACTTGACACGTCTCTGGACGGGTGTCATTTGGAGGTGGTTTCCTATGGAAGTGGCTGCCATGTGTCGAATGACTGCCACTTAGTCACTTGGGGGCTTGACACCGCACCAATCGATGACTTGCGTCGCTGTGAGGTGGAGCGGTGAAGCCTTGGCGGGGTAGTTTGCTTTGGTAGTGCCCGGCAGGCCTGCCGGGACGGTCTTCAGGCTTGTCTTTGGGGCCACCTCATCCTCGCTAGGCTCGCCTGCCCGGCAAGGGAGGTTTTCCCTTAGCAGTGTCTTGGTCTTCTTACCCTGCCCTTTGATTCCTCAAAGAGCCATCTCTCCTTGCTTGATCTGGTCTTGGATGTTGCAACTTTGCTCTTTTGGGCCTGTGCACGGTCTGGGCAACAGACCCATGGTTTGTTGCACCTACAATTATGGGCTTATAGAACCACATATAAAAATCCTATTGGTATGTCTCCATATAAAATGGTTTATGGAAAACCTTGTCACTTACCTCTTGAACTAGAACATAAAGCTTATTGGGCAATTAAAGAGCTCAACTATGATTTCAAACTTGACGGTGAGAAGAGGTTATTTGACATTAGCTCGCTTGATGAATGGAGAACCCAAGCCTATGAGAGTGCCAAATTGTTTAAAGAAAAAGTTAAAAGATGGCATGACAAAAGGATACAAAAGCGTGAATTCAATGTAGGTGACCATGTCTTGCTATACAACTCCCGGTTAAGATTTTTTGCAGGAAAACTTCTTTCTAAATGGGAAGGGCCGCACATTATCGAGGAGGTTTATCGTTCCGTTGCCATCAAGATCAACAACGCCGAAGGCACCAATCCAAAGGTGGTAAACAGGCAAAGAATCAAACATTATATCTCAGGTACTCCCATAAATGTTGAAACCAATATTATTAATACCATAACACCGGAGGAGTACATAAGGGAGACCTACCAGAACGTTCCAGACCCCCGAAAAGGAATAGGTATGTGATACGGTAAGAAAACCGACTCCAAAACTTTTCCAATGACAATTTTACTCCGTTTTGGAATATTTAAAAATTAGGAAAATAAAAAGTAGTCCGAAAAGTGCACGAGGAGGCGACAAGCCTTGGGGGCGCGCCTTCCTAGCTTGTGGCCACCTCGTGTGCCCTTTGGCCTCCGTTTTCTTGTAGTACACTCCTTTTGGTAGGTAAAAATTCATTATATAATCTTCCGAAGGTTTTGACCACCGTACCACGGCAATATCCTCTGTTCTTGTTTCGAGCTATTTTTCTGACAGATCTAGATTGCCATGACGTCTCCAAGCGCCCCAAGGACAAGTTTTTCGAGAAGGTCATCAACCCTTACCTTGCGGAGGTGCTGCAACACCCTCAAGCCATCGAGATGCATGAGGGTGTGCTTCACCTCCGTGATGTTCAAGGACCGAGGAGGACCGGAAGCGTGGAGTCCAGGCTCGAAGCGGTGGAACAAGAGGTGTTCATGTGCAAAGGGATGGTGGAGCGCAAACTCAACGCCAATCACTCCATGATCACGGATTTTACCCGTGACCACAAGCTGGATGCTAGTGAGATTGGGAAGGCCATCTTCAAGCTTCATGAGAAAAACGAGCATCTCCAAGCCCAGATCTATGACCTGCATAACCAAAACTATGAGTATGAATATAGATTTAAGAGGATGAGTTTGGCTGCAGACTTGAGGATCCCGGAGACTCGTTCATCTTTCTATGATGGTGAACCTATGCCCTGGAAGATGGAGGACAAGCCTACAACATCATCAACTCCATCATCACCACCTCCGAAGAAAGAGACCTAAGTATATGGGTATGGGCACTCCCCTTGGCAAATGCCAAGCTTGGGGGAGGTGCCCCGGTATCGTATCACCATCACATCTTTACCTTTATCGTTTTTCTTAGTTTGATCCTTTTGGTTATATCTTGATCTAGTAGAATAAAAGTTTTTAGTGTGATCTAGTTTTGGGCTTTGCCTTGAGATCTATCTATGTAATCGAGTCCGTGAGTTATATAATAAAGAGTAGTTTTGAGTTGAGGGCTTTGCTTTCTTGCTATGATCTTGAGAAAAAAAGGAGGGGAATAAAAGAAATAAAAAGATTATATAATGATCTTATGGAGAGTGATGACTTCACATATAAAGAGTATGATGAATAAAATTTGTTGGGAGTTGACAAACATAGTTTTGGTCATTGTTGCAGTTAATAGGAAGTAATAAAGAAAGAGAGGTTTCACATATAAATACACTATCTTGGACATCTTTTGTGATTGTGAGCACTCATTAAAATATTACATGCTAAAAAGTTGATGTTGGACAAGGAAGACAACATAATGGGTTATGTTTTCTTATATCCGAATAGAAGTTATATTATCATGGATCCTCCAACATGTTGAGCTTGGTTCTCATCCCATGCTAGCCAAATCTTTTGCACCAAGTAGAGATACTACTTGTGCATCAGAAATCCCTAAACCCAGTTTTGCCATGAGAGTCCACCATACCTACCTATGGATTGAGTAAGATCCTTCAAGTAAGTTTTCATCGGTGCAAGCAATAAAAATTGCTCCCTAAATATGTATGATCTTTTAGTGTGAAGAAAATAAGCTTTATACGAACTTGTGATATGGAAGAAATAAAAGCGACGGACTGCATAATAAAGTTCTTTATCACAAGTGGCAATATAAAGTGACGTTCTTTTGCATTAAGATTTTGTGCATCCAACCATAAAAGCACATGACAACCTCTGCTTCCCTCTGTGAAGGGCCTATCTTTTACTTTTATCTTCTACTTTTATAAAAGAGTCATGGCGATCTTCACCTTTTCTTTTTTCACTTTTTCTTTTTGGCAGGCACTATGTGTTGGGGAAAGATCCAGACATATATATCCACTCGGATGTAGATTATCATAAAGTATTATTGTTGACATTACCCTTGAGGTAAAAGGTTGGGAGGCGAAACTATAAGCCCCTATCTTTCTTTGTGTCCGATTGAGGCTTTGAACTCATAAGTATCGCGTGAGTGTTAGCAATTGTGAAAGACTAAAAGATGGTTGAGAATGTGGACTTGCTATACAAAAGCTCTTACATTGACTCTTTCCGATATTATGATAAATTGCAATTGCTTCAATGACTGAGATCACAGTTTGTTAGTTTTCAATATAGTTTCTGATTCATACTTTATCTTGTGAATGAATTATTACTCTAGCATAAGAAATTATATGACAATATATGTTGTTGTTCTAAAGATGATCATGATGCCCTCATGTCCGTATTTTATTTTATCGACACCTCTATCTCTAAACATGTGGACATAATTATCGATTTTGGCTTTCGCTTGAGGACAAGTGAGGTCTAAGCTTGGGGGAGTTGATACGTCCATTTTGCATCATGCTTTTATATTGATATTTATTGCATTATGGGTTGTTATGACACATTATGGTACAATACTTATGCCTTTTCTCTCTTATTTTACAAGATTTACATGAAGAGAGAGAATGCCAGCAGCTGGAATTCTGGACCGGAAAGGAGCAAATCTGAGAGACCTATTCTGTACAACTCCAAAAGTCCTAAAAATTTACGGAGAATTATTTTGGAATAAAAAAAAATATTGGGCGAAGAAATACCAGAGCGAGACCCACCAGGTGGCCACAAGCCTGGGGGGCACGTCCTACCCCCTAGGCGCGCCCCTAGAGCTTGTGGGCCCCCTGCAGGTCTCCGGTGCCCATCTTCTGCTATATGGAGGGATTTAACCTGGAAAAAAATCATAAGGAAGCTTTCGGGACGAAACGCCGCCGTCTCCAGGCGGAACCCGGGCAGAAGCAATCTAGAGCTCCGGTGGAGCTATTCTGCAGGGGAAACTTCCCTCCCGGAGGGGGAAATCGAAGCCATTGTCATCACCAACGATCCTCTCATCGAGAGGGGGTCAATATCTATCAACATCTTCACCAGCACCATCTCCTCTCAAACCCTAGTTCATCTCTTGTATCCGATCTTTGTCTCAAAACCTCAGATTGGTACCTGTGGGTTGCTAGTAGTGTTGATTACTCCTTGTAGTTGATGCTAGTTGGTTTATTCGGTGGAAGATCATATGTTCAGATCCTTAATGATATTTATTACCCCTCTGATTATGAACATGAATATGCTTTGTGAGTAGTTACATTTGTTCCTGAGGACATGGGAGGAGTCTTGTTATAAGTAATCATGTGAATTTGGTATTCATACGATATTTTGATGAGATGTATGTTGTCTTTCCTCTAGTGGTGTTATGTGAACGTCGACTACATGAAACTTCACCATGATTTGGGCCTAGGGGAAGGCATTGGGAAGTAATAAGTAGATGATGGGTTGCTTGACTGACAGAAGCTTAAACCCTAGTTTATGTGTTGCTTCGTAAGGGGCTGATTTGGATCCACATGTTTCATGCTATGGTTTGATTTATCTTAATTCTTCTGTCATAGTTGCGGATGCTTGCGAGAGGGGTTACTCATAAGTGGGAGTCTTGTCCAAGTAAGGACAACACCCAAGCACTGGTTCACCCACATATCAAATTATCAAAGTAACGAACATGAATCATATGAGCATGATGAAAACTAACTTGGCAACAATTCCCAGGTGTCCTCGGGAGCGCTTTGCTTTATATAAGAGTTTTTCCAGGCTTGTCCTTTGCTACAAAAAGGATTGGTCCACCTTGCTGCACCTTTGTTACACTTTTTAATTGTAACCCGTTACGAATTATCTTATCACAAAACTATTTGTTACCGATAATTTCAGTGCTTGCAGAAAATACCTTGCTGAAAACCACTTGTCATTTCCTTCTGCACCTCATTGGGTTCGACACTCTTACTTATCGAAAGGACTATGATAGATCCCCTATACTTGTGGGTCATCACATGAAAACAATGATCTCCTATTTTAGCAGAGACAACAGGCATGCCAACTATAGGTCTATGTTTGTCTTCATCATCGGGTTTAGCAATTCTAGTAGCTTCATCACAGAAATAAATAACATGTCCATCAATATTATCGACCAAGATATCTTTAACCATAGCAATACTAGGTTCAACTTTAATTTGTTCAGGGGTGTAGGTGTTCTAGTATAACTCTTATGGACTACAGCTAAAGCTTTAGCATGTTCTCTTATCCTAACAGGAAATGTGGTTTCTCAATATAAGTAGTAGGAATAACTGGATCAACATTATAAGTAATAATTTCTTCAGCTTTAATAGGTTCTACTATTTTTACTTAAATGGGAGGATGATATTTAAACCGCTTCTCCTTAGGGAGATCAACATGAGTAGCAAAAGATTCACAGAAAGAAGCTACTATCTCAGAGTCAAGTCCATATTTAGTGCTAAATTCATGAAAGACAGTGGTATCCATAAAAGATTTAACACAATCAAACTCAAGGTTTATGCCTGAATCCTTACCTTCGTCAAGCTCCCAATCTTTAGATTTGCATTTAATTCTTCCCAATAGATCCCATTTGAATTCAATAGTCTTCTTCATAAAAGAACCAGTACAAGAAGTATCGAGCATGGATTGATTATTACGAGAAATTCGAGCATAAAAATTCTGAATAATAATTTCTCTTAAGAGCTCATGATTGGGGCATGAATATAACATTGACTTAAGCCTCCCCCAAGTTTGAGCGATACTTTCTCCTTCATGAGGCCAAAAATTATATATATATATATATATATATATTTCCGATCACAATGAACCAGATGCATAGGATAAAACTTCTGGTGAAATTCCAATTTCAGTCGGTTGTAGTTCCAAGCTCCAATATCATCACATAGCCTATACCATGTCAATGCCTTTCCCTTCAAAGATAAAGGGAAGACATTCTTCTTTACTTCATCCTCGGGTAAGCCTGCATGCTAAAATAATCCACGAACTTCATCCACATAGATTAGGTGCAAATTAGGATGTAGTGTTCCATCTCCTGCATAAGGATTAGCTAGCAGTTTCTCTATCATACCCGAAGGAATTTCATAATAAATATTTTCAGCAGGTGTAGTAGGTTTAGGAGAAACTCTTTGCTCTTCTGGTCGAGGTGAAGATACCCCGAACAAACCCCTCAATGGATGATTTTCCATAGTGACAAGTGACAGTAAATTTCAGCACGTAATATAAATGTTTCCTTACCAAAGGCGCTTCACTCCCCGGCAACGGCGCCAAAAAAGATTCTTGATGACCCACAAGTATAGGGTATCAATCGTAGTCCTTTCGATAAGTAAGAGTGTCGAACCCAACGAGGAGCAGAAGGAAATGACAAGCGGTTTTCAGCAAGGTATTTTCTGCAGGCACTGAAATTGTCGGTAACAGATAGTTTTGTGATAAGATAATTGGTAACGTGTATCAAGTAACAAGTGTAAAAAAGGTGCAGCAAGGTGGCCCATTTCTTTTTATAGCAAAGGACAAGACTGGACGAACTCTTGTATAAAGCAAAGTGGTCCCGAGGACACATGGGACTTATTGTCAAGTTAGTTTTCATCATGCTCATATGATTCGCGTTCGTTACTTTGATAATTTGATATGTGGGTGGACCGGTGCTTGGGTGTTGTCCTTACTTGGACGAGCCTCCCACTTATGATTAACCCCTCTCGCAAGCATCCGCAACTACAAAAGAAGAATTAAGATAAATGTAACCATAGCATGAAACATGTGGATCCAAATCAGCCCCTTACGAAGCAACGCATAAACTAGGGTTTAAGCTTCTGTCATTCTAGCAAACCATCATCTACTTATTACTTCCCAATGCCTTCCCCTAGGCCCAAATCATGGTGAAGTTTCATGTAGTCGACGTTCACATAACACCACTAGAGGAAAGACAACATACATCTCATCAAAATATCGAACGAATACCAAATTCACATGATTACTTATAACAAGACTTCTCCCATGTCCTCAGGAACAAACGTAACTACTCACAAAGCATATTCATGTTCATAAACAGAGGGGTAATAAATATCATTAAGGATCTGAACATATGATCTTCCACTGAATAAACCAACTAGCATCAACTACAAGGAGTAATCAACACTACTAGCAACCCACATGTACCAATCTGAGGTTTTGGGACAAAGATTGAATACAAGAGATGAACTAGGGTTTGAGAGGAGATGGTGCTGGTGAAGATGTTGATGAAGATTGCCCCCCTCTCGATGAAAGGATCGTTGGTGATGACGATGGCTTCGATTTCCCCCTCCGGGAGGGAAGTTTCCCCGGCAGAACAGCTCCGCCGGAGCCCTAGATTGCTTCTGCCCAGGTTTCGCCTCGAGACGGCGGCACTTCGTCCCGAAAGCTCTCTTCTATTTTTTTCCAGGTCAAAACGCTTCATATAGCAGAAGATGGGCACCGGAGACCTGCGAGGGGGCCCACAAGCCCTGGGGGCGCGCCCCCAGGCTTGTGGCCACCTGGTGGGTCCCCTCTGGTAGTTTCTTCGCCCAATAATTTTTATATATTCCAAAATAATTCTTCATAAATTTTCAGGACTTTTGGAGTTGTGCAGAATAGGTCTCTCAGATTTGCTCCTCTCCGGTCCAGAATTCCAGCTGCCGGCATTCTCCCTCTTCATGTAAATCTTGTAAAATAAGAGAGAAAAGGCATAAGTATTGTACCATAATGTGTAATAAAAGCCCATAATGCAATAAATATTAACATAAAAGCATGATGCAAAATGGACGTATCACATCTCAACCTCACAGAAACTTTTACTAAGAAATTTAAATATTTTCCTCGTGAGTCTAGAGTTTTGTTTAGCCTTTATGATCACCCATTTACCATGCCTCTAAGTGTGTTCTATGATGCCTGCAAAATTCCATATTGGGGTTTGCTAGACGAGCCACCAAGATTTGAGTATGAGTTATTTCTGACTAGTCTTTGTTACGGTGAGGATAGAGGAGTGGCGCAAGGTAGAATAAAAAGTATTCATTTCCCATCAATTCATTACTTTGCACTCTTTAATGGCAAATGCATCGTGGGCAAGCAGGATTGCAGTACATTATGTGCCCCTAACTTGAGTCTCATACACACTGCATTGACCGGAATTAAATATTATAATCTGGGAGTGATTGTTGCACGGAGATTGCAACACACCGCTGGTAGTGGTCACTTTTATGGTGGGATTTATGCTTCTCGTTTAGCTAAGGAGGTTGGTGTGACACCTCTGCCTGATGATCCCATCCTACCTACTCAGTACTTAGACTTTGATGCCATGAAATTTCATAAGTTCCTTACGGGTACACCCACAAATTATGCTTATAACTTGAGGTTTGGTAAGAAACCTGTTGTACCAGTTGTTTTGCGTGCGCCTGTTCTTTTTTATTATCACAGCAAAAGAAGATATTATGTCCTGGAGAACGAGCCTCGCGCGTACAATGCGGAGGTCGAGGCAGCCAGACAGGCTGAGGTGGTCGCACCAAGAGCCTCCGTGAGCTACCACTTTAACTACTATGCAGCCCGCGGATGGTGATTACCAAGCTAGGCCAAAAGCCTAATCTTGGGGGAGTACGTGTTTCCACCGACATTACATTCATGTTCACACATTTCATTCCAGTTGTCGGTGTTCACACTTTTTCATTGTATTATCCATGCTAGATTTATTTTCTTGCTTTCTTCTTGTGTGTTTGACAAACCTTGAGAAAACCCAAAAATGTTTCTTGCTTCTTTTCGGTTTTTCTTTCTAGTTTAATTTGTTGTAGTATTAAAAGAAAACCCAAAAAGATTTCTCGATTCTTCTTTTTGCTTGTTGGGAGCTTTCCCGTGTAAATAGTTTTTCTCATTTTTGTTTTCCCTTCTTTAAATTGCTTTCTTAAAAAAAACTAAAAACTCCAAAAATATTTTAGTGTGTTTCTCTGAAATTCTTTTCTTTTATTGAGTCATACCAAGGAGAAGACCATGATGAAAATGTTGAGTGGCTCTCATATGTATTATTGTTGATCTAACAAAGAGCCCAAATTACCTTGTCTTCTCCTTTTGAATAAAATGTTTGCAGATTCCAGCTTAGTCCACGACACTGCACTATTATTATTTTCATATCATTCGGTCGTGCAAGTGAAAGGCAATAATGACGATATTTGATGAACTGGCTGTGGCAGAGAGAAATGGGTATGAACTTAACTTGTTCTATTTTTGTAAATATGTTTAACCTAGTATCCATGATTTAGCATATTATGATCAAACATGTTTGCAATGACAATTAGAGATTATAGTTTCTCATGCCATGCTTAAGTAGCTAGGAGTGGATAATGATTTATCTTGGATGCCAACATGCATTAAAATGATTGTGATGTAGTATGATGATATGGTATCCTCCTGTGAATGTTTCAAGTGGCCTGACTTGGCACATGTTCATGCACGTAGTTGAATCAAAACCAACATAGCCTCTACAATATTTATGTTCATGGTGTTCATATCCTACTCATGCTAGTATTCAATGTTTATTATGCATAATGCATGTTCATGACCGTTTTCGCTCTCTAGCTGGCCGCTTCTCAACCTATTTGCTAGCCTTCGCCTGTACTAAGCGGGAATACTGCTTGTGCATCAAAACCCTAAAACTCAAAGTTATTCCAGATGAGTCCACCATATCTACCTATATGCGGTATTACCCTGCCGTTCCAAGTAAATTTGCATGTGCCACCTCTAAAATTTCAAATGAATATCTGTTTTGTGTGCCTGGATTGTTCATAGAGCGACAAGGGGTGGTCGATATCTTCCATGCTAAGCGGGTTATTCTCATGATGAGTGTTTATTCACTCGTCCTTGCACGAGAGGGCCGGTAATAGGGATTCCCAGTATCGAAATCAAAATTGCAAATAATTAAACAAAACACCCCCAGGATTGTTGTTGGTATGGACGGTGTTGGGGAACGTTGCATGGGAAACAAAAAAAATTCCTACGCTCACCAAGATCAATCTAGGGGATGAACATCTACGAGGGGAGAGATTGCATGTACATACCCTTGTAGATCGCTAAGCGGAACTCCCGATCCAATCACGATCCGTCCCGCGAACTCCCGATCCAAGTGCCGAACGGACGGCACCTCCGCGATCAACACACGTACGGCTTGATGACGCCTTCACCTCCTCGAACCAGCGAGCGATGGTGAAGTAGTAGCTCGAGTCCTTTGGCAGCGCGACGGCATGGTGGCGGCGGTGGTGGTGGAATCTCAGCAGTGCTTCGCTAAGCACTACGGAGAGGAAGAGGACTACGAGGGAGAGGGAGGGCAGCGCCGTGGCATAGATGGGTGCGGCTGCCCTCTTTCCCCTCCTCTATATATAGGGGGAAGGGTGGAGGGACGGGCGCCCTAGGGTTCCCCTAGGGGGGCCGGCAGCCACAAGGGGGAAACCCTAGATGGGTTTGGGCGCCTCCCCCTAGGAGGCTTGGCCCCCAAGGCAAAGGGGGCGGCAGCCCTAGGGGGCGCCCCCACCTCCTCTGGCTACGTGGTATGGGATGAGGGGGTGCGCACATCCCCTTAGTGGGCTGGTGTGCCCCCTCCCCTTGGCCCATGATCCCCCCCCCACCCCAAACACTTGCCCGTGGCCCCCGAAAACCCCTTTCGGTCATCCTGGCCATAACCCGGTGCCCCTGGAACAATTCCGGACTCCGATACCCTTCGTCCTATATATCAATATTCACCTCCGGACCATTCCAGAGTTCCTTGTCATGTCCGGGATCTCATCCGGGACTCCGAACAACCTTCGGTTACCACCATAATAACTCAACTATACTTATATCGTCACCAAACATTAAGTGTGTAGACCCTGCGGGTTCGAGAACTATGCAGACATGACCGAGTCACCTCTACGGTCAATAACCAATAGCGGGACCTGGATGCCCATATTGGTTCCTACATATTCTACGAAGATCTTTATCAGTCGAACCTCGATGTCAAGGATTTAGCTAATCCCATATGTAGTTCCTTTGTCTATCGGTATGTTACTTGCCCGAGATTCGATCGTCGGTATCACCATACCTAGTTCAATCTTGTTATCGGCAAGTCTCTTTACTTGTTCCATAATACAAGATCCCGTGGCTAACCCATTAGTCACATTGCTTGCAAGATCATTGTGATGATGTATTACCGAGTGGGCCCTGAGATACCTCTCCGTCACATGGAGTGACAAATCCCAGTCTTGATCCATGCCAACTCAACAGACACCCTCGGAGATACCTGTAGATCACCTTTATAGTCACCCAGTTACGTTGCGCCATTTGGTACACACAAGGCACTCCTCCGGTGTCAGTGAGTTGCATGATCTCATGGTCATAGGAACATATACTTGACATGCAAAAAATGATAGCAATAAACTTGACACGATCATATGCTACGTTTATAGTTTGGGTCTTGTCCATCACATCATTCTCCTAATGATGTGATCCCATTATCAAATGACAACTGATGTCTATGGCTAGGAAACCAAAGCCATCTTTGATCAACGAGCTAGTCCGGTAGAGGCTCACTAGGGACATGTTGTTGTCTATGTATCCACACATGCAATTGAGTTTCCGGTCAATACAATTATAGCATGGATAATAAACGATTATGATGAACAAGGAAATATAATAATAACCACTTTATTATTGCCTCTAGGGCATATTTCCAACAGTCTCCCACTTGCACTAGAGTCAATAATCTAGTATTACATGGTAATGAATCTAACACCCATAGAGTTCTGGTGTTGATCATGTTTTGCCCGTGGAAGAGGTTTAGTCAACGGATCTGCAACATTCAGATCCGTATGTACTTTGCAAATGTTTATGTCCTCCTCCTTGACTGCATCACGGATGGAGTTGAAGCATCGCTTTATGTGTCTGGTCCTCTTGTGAAACCTTGGTTCTTTGGCTAGAGCAATGGCACTAGTGTTGTCACAGAACAGAGTCATTGGGTTCAGTACACTGGGCACGACACCAAGATCTGTCATGAACTGCTTCATCCAGACACCTTCCTTCACTGCCTCCGAGGCAGCTATGTACTCCGCTTCGCACGTAGAATAAGCTACCACGCTTTGCTTGGAACTGCACCAGCTTACCGCTCCCCCATTTAGAATATATACGTATCTGGTTTGAGACTTAGAGTCATCCGGATCAGTGTCAAAGCTTGCATCGACGTAACCCTTTACGACGAGCTCTTGATCACCTCCATAAACGATAAACATTTCCTTAGTCCTTTTCAGGTACTTAAGGATATTCTTCACCGCTGTCCAGTGATCCATTCCTAGATTACTTTGAAACCTTCCGGCCATACTTAGGGCAAGGCTGACATCCAGTCTTGTGCACAGCATCGCATACATGATAGAGCCTATGGTAGAAGCATAGGTGATGACACTCATCTTTTCTCTATCCTCTATAGTTGCTGGGCATTGAGTCTGACTCAACTTCACACCTCGCAAAACAGGCAAGAACCCCTTCTTGGACTGATCCATTTTGAACTTCTTCAAAATCTTATCAAGGTATGTGCTTTGTGAAAGTCCTATTAAGCGTCTTGATCTATCTCTATAGATCTTGATGCCTAATATGAAAGCAGCTTCTCCTAGGTCCTTCATTGAAAAACTCTTGTTCAAATATTCCTTCACGTTTTCCAAAAGTTCTATATTGTTTCCAATCAGCAATATGTCATCCACATATAATATTAGAAACACTATAGAGCTCCCACTCACTTTCTTGTAAATACAAGATTCTCCAAAAACTTGTATAAACCCAAACGCTTTGATCACCTCATCAAAGCGAAGATTCCAACTCCGAGATGCTTGCACCAGTCCATAAATGGATCGCTGGAGTTTGCACACTTTGTCAGCATTCTCTGGATCGACAAAACCTTCTGGTTGCATCATATACAACTCTTCCTTAAGGAAACCGTTAAGGAACGCTGTTTTGACATCCATCTGCCAAATTTCATAATCGAAAAATGTAGCTATCGCCAACATGATTCTGACGGACTTAAGCATCACTACGGGTGAGAAAGTCTCATCGTAGTCAACTCCTTGAACTTGTGAAAACCCCTTTGCCACAAGTCGAGCTTTATAGACGGTGACATTACCGTCCGCGTCCGTCTTCTTCTTGAAGATCCAATTATTTTGAATGGCATTTTGCCCTTTAGGTAATACTTCCAAAGTCAATACTTTGTTTTCATACATGGATCCCATCTTGGATTGCATGGCCTCTAACCATTTGTCGGAATCCGGGCCCACCATCACTTCTCCATAGCTCGTAGGTTCACCGTTGTCTAACAACATGACCTCTAAGACAGGGTTACCGTACCACTCAGAAGCTGTACGTACCCTTATCGACCTGCGAGGTTCGATAGTAACTTGATCCGAAGCTTCATGATCATCATCATTAGCTTCCTCTTTAACTGACGTAGGTGCCACAAAAACATCTTTCTGTGCTGCGCTATTCTCTGGTTGAAGTAAAGGCTCAACAACCTCATCAAGTTCTATCTTCCTCCCACTCAATTCTTTCGAGGGAAACTCTTTCTCGAGAAAGGACCCGTTCTTAGCGACAAACACTTTGCCTTCAGATCTGAGATAGAAGGTATACCCAACCATCTCTTTTGGGTATCCTATGAAGACGCATTTGTTCGCTTTGGGTTCAAGCTTTTCTGGCTGAAGCCTTTTGACATAAGCATCGCAGCCCCAAACCTTAAGAAACGACAACTTAGGTTTCTTGCCAAACCATAGTTCATACGGTGTCGTCTCCATGGACTTAGATGGTGCCCTATTTAAAGTGAATGCAGCTGTCTCTAACGCATAACCCCAAAATGAAAGTGGTAGATCGGCAAGAGACATCATAGAGCGCACCATATCCAATAGGGTACGATTACGATGTTCGGACACACCATGACGTTGTTGTGTTCCAGGTGGCTTCAACTGTGAAACAATTCCACATTGTTTTAAGTGATTGCCAAACTCATAACTTAGATACTCGCCCCCTCAATCAGATCGTAGGAACTTGATCTTCTTGTTACGATGATTCTCAACTTCACTCTGAAATTGCTTGAACTTTTCAAACGTCTCAGACCTGTGCTTCATTAAGTAAATATACCCATATCTGCTCAAATCATCGGTGAAGGTGAGAAAGTAACGATACCCACCGCGTGTGTCAATGCTCATTGGACCGCACACATCAGTATGTATGATTTCCAACAAGTCACTTGCCCGTTCCATTGTTCCGGAAAACGGGGTCTTAGTCATCTTGCCCATGAGGCATGGTTCGCATGTGTCAAGTGATTCAAAATCAAGTGACTCGAAAAGTCCATCAGCATGGAGTTTCTTCATCTGCTTTACACCAATATGACCTAAGCAGCAGTGCCACAAGAAAGTGGTACTATCGTTATCAACTCTACATCTTTTGGCATCAATGTTATGAACATGTGTATCATCACTATCGAGATTCAATAAGAATAAACCCCTCACAATGGGTGCATGACCATAAAAGATATTACCCATATAAATAGAATAACCATTATTCTCTGATTTAAATGATTAACCGTCTCGCATTAAACAAGATCCAGATATAATGTTCATGCTCAATGTAGGCACTAAATAACAATTATTCAGGTTCATCACTAATCCCGATGGTAATCGAAGAGCGAGCGTGCCGACGGTGATCACATCAACCTTGCAACCATTTCCCATGCGCATCGTCACTTCGTCCTTCGCCAGCCACCGTTTATTCCATAGTCCTGCTTTGAGTTGCAAATGTGAGCAACCGAACCTGTATCAAATACCGAGGCACTACAACAAGAGTTGGTAAGGTACACATCAATAACATGTATATTATATATATACCTTTGTTGACGTTGGCCCCCTTCTTGTCGGCCAGATACTTGGCGCAGTTCCGCTTCCAGTGGCCAGTTCCCTTGCAATAGAAGCACTCAGTCTCCGGCTTGGGTCCACCCTTGGGTTTCTTCATGGGAGGAGCAACTGCCTTGCCACCTTTCTTGAAGTTTCCCTTCTTTCCCTGGCCTTTCTTGAAACTAGTGGTTTTATTCACCATCAACACTTGATGCTCCTTCTGGATGTCTGACTCAGCGACTTTCAGCATCGCGAACAGCTCCGAGACTGACTTGTTCATCCCTTGCATGTTATAGTTCAACACAAAGCTCTTGTAGCTAGGTGGTAGCGATTAAAGAACTCTGTTAGTGACAGCCTCTGGCGGGAGATCAACTCCCAACTTAGCCAGACGGTTGTAGTACCCAGACATTCTGAGTATGTGCTCACTGACAGACCCGTTCCCCTCCATCTTGCAAGCATAGAATTTATCAGAGGTCTCATACCTCTTGATCCGGGCATTCTTCTCCAAGATAAACTTCAACTCCTGGAACATCTCATATGCTCCATGACGTTCAAAAGGCCTTTGAAGTCCCGGTTCTAAGCCATACAGCATGGCGCACTGAACTATTGAGTAGTCATCAACACGTGACTGCCAGGCGTTCGCAACATGCACAGTCGCTGGAGGGGGAGGCGCACCGAGCGGTGCATCAAGGACATAAGACTTTTGGGCAGCCGTGAGGATAATCCTCAGATTACGGGCCCAGTCTACAAAGTTGCTTCCATCATCTTTCAGCTAAACTTTCACTAGGAACGCATTGAAATTCAGGGGAGCTACTGCGCGAGCCATTGATCTACAACATAATTTGCAAAGATAGTTTAGACTATTGTTCATGATAAATGAGTTCAATTAATCATATTACCTAAGAACTCCCACTCAAATCAACATCCCTCCGGTTGTCCGAGTGTAACACGATCCAAATTCACCAACCCAAGTCCGATCATCACGTGAGATGAGGTGGTTTTAATGGTGAACATCTCCATGTTGATAATATCCACTATATGACTCGTGTTCGACCTTTCGGTCTCTTGTGTTCTGAGGCCATGTCTATACATGCTAGGCTCGTCAAGTTTAACCCAAGTGTTCCGCGTGTGCAAAACTGGCTTACACCCGTTGTATGCGAACGTAGAGTCTATTGATATGTCTCCAACATATCTATAATTTTTTATTGTTCCATGCTATCATATTATCTGTTTTGGATGTTTTATATGCATTAATATGCTATTTTATATTATTTTTGGGACTAACCTAGAGCCCTGTGCCAGTTTCTGTTTTTTCCTTGTTTTTGAGCTTTATAGAAAAGGAATATCAAACGGAGTCCAAACAGAATAAAACTTTTGTGATGATTTTTCTTGGACCAGAAGACACCCACGTAACTTGGAGAGAGGGCCAGAAGAGTCCCGACTAGGCCACAAGCCTCTAGGGCGCGCCCCAGGGGGGCGCCCTGAGGGCTTGTGGGCCTCTCGGGTGTCCTCCAACCCTAGTTCCACCTCTATAAATTTCAAAATATTCCCCAAACATCAGAAGCGTCCACCAAAATACTTTTCCACCGCCGCAAGCCTCTGTTCCCATGAGATCCCATCTTGGGGCCTTTTTTGGCACTCTACCGGAGGGGGATTCGATCACGGAGGGCCTCTACATCAACCTTTCTGCCCTTTCGATGATGCGTGAGTAGTTTACCACAGACCTACGGGTCCATAACTAGTAGCTAGATGGCTTCTTCTCTCTCTTTGATCTTCAATACAATGTTCTCATCGATGTTGTTGGAGATCTATTCGATGTAATACTTTTGTGCGATATGTTTGTTGAGATCCGATGAATTGTGGATTTATGATCAGATTATCCATGAATATTATTAGAGTTTTCTCTGAACTCTTCTATGCATGATTAATATATCTTTGTATTTCTCTTCGAACTATCGGTTTGGTTTGGCCAACTAGATTGGTTTTTCTTGCAATGGGAGAGGTGCTTAGTTTTGGGTTCAATCTTGTGGTGTCCTCACCCAGTGATAGATGGAGTAGCGAGGCACATATTGTATTATTGGCATCAAGGATAAAAATATGGGGTTTATATCATATTTCTTGAGTTTATCCCTCTACATCATGTCACCTTACTTAAGGCGTTACTCCGCTCTTATGAACTTAATACTCTAGATGCATGCTGGATACCGGTCGATGTGTGGAGTAATAGTAGTAGATGCAGACAGGAGTCAGTCTACTTGTCACGGACATGATGCCTATATTCATGATCATTGCCGTAGATATCGTCATAACTTTGCGCTTTTCTATCAATTGCTCAACAGTAATTTGTTTACCCACCGTATGCTATCTTCAAGAGAGAAGCCTCTAGTGAAACCTATGGCCCCCGGGTCTATTTTCCATCATATATTTTCAGATCTATAAACCAAAAAACCCAAAAATACCTTGCTGCAATTTATTTATATTTACTTTAGTTTTCTCTTTTATTTATCTTTTATGCCTATCTCTTTTAGATCTCACTCTTGTTCGTGACCATGAAGGGATTGATAACCCCTTTTTCGCGTTGTGTGCGAGTGTTTGTTAGTTTGTGCAAGTGCATAGATTGGAGACTTGCTTGTGCCTCCTACTGGATTGATACCTTGGTTCTTAACTGAGGGAAATATTTATCTCTACTTTGCTGCATCACCCTTTCCTCTTCAACGGAAATATCAACGCAAGCTCAAGAAGTAGCATCTATCACACCTGATCATCACGTGGTGCTTCGAAACGACGAACTTTCGCAATGGTGCACACTTGGGGAGAACACAATTTTATCTTGAAATTTTAGTGAGGGATCACCTTATAATGCTACCATCCTCCTAAGCAAAATAAGATGCATAAACAGATTAACATCATATGCAAATCATAAGTGACATGATATGGCCATCATCTTGTGCTTTTGATCTCCATCTCCAAAGCACCGGCATGATCTCCATCGTCATCGGCATGACACCACGATCTCCATCATCATGATCTCCATCATTGTGTCACCATCGGGGTTGTCACGCCAACCATGCTTCTACTACTATTGCTACCGCTTAGCGATAAAGTAAAGCATTACATAGCACTTAATGATTAACACACAGGTCATACAATAATTAAAGACAACCCTATGGATCCTGCCGGTTGCCGTATGCATCGACATGCAAGTCGATATAAACTATTACAAACATGATCATCTCATACATCAAATATATTTCATCATGTCTTTGGCCATATCATATCACAACATACCCTGCAAAAACAAGCTAGACGCCCTCTAATTGTTGTTGCATGTTTTACGTGGCTGCTATGGGTATCTAGCAACAAACGATTCTTACCTACGCAACGCCACAAGGTGATATGCAAGTTGCTATTTAACCTTCTACAAGGACCTCCTTTGTCGAATCCGATTCAACTAAGGTAGGAGAGACAGACACCCGCCAGCCATCTTTATGCAACAAGTTGCATGTCTGTCGATGGAACCGGTCTCATGTACGTGGACATGTAATGTTATTCCGGGCCGCTTCATCCCACAATACCGCCGAATCAAGAAAACACCAAGGAAGGAAGCAATCTGAATATCAATGCCCACAAACTCCTTTGTGTTCTACTCGTGATGTCATCTACGCATAGACCTAGCTCTGATACCACTGTAGGGGAACGTTGCATGGGAAACAAAAAAATTCCTACGCTCACCAAGATCAATCAAGGAGATGAACATCTACGAGAGGAGAGATTGCATCTACATACCCTTGTAGATCACTAAGCATAAGCATTAAGAAACGTGGTTGATGAAGTCGAACGTCTTCGCGATCCAATCACGATCCGTCCCGCGAACTCCCGATCCAAGTGCCGAACGGATGGCACCTCGACGTTCAACACACATACAGCTTGATGAAGCTTCACCTCGTCGATCCAGTGAGCGATGGTGAAGTAGTAGCTCGAGTCCTCCGGCAGCACGATGGCGTGGTGGCGGTGGTGGTGGTGGAATCTCAGCAGAGCTTTGCTAAGCACTACGAAGAGGAAGAGGACTACAAGGGAGAGGGAGGGCAGCGCTGTGGCATAGATGGGTGCGGCTGCCCTCTCTCCCCTCCTCTATATATAGGTGAAGGGTGGAGGGAGGGGCACCCTAGGGTTCCCCTAGGGGGGCCAACGGCCACAAGGGTGAAACCCTAGATGGGTTTGGGCGCCTCCCCCCTAGGAGGCTAGGTCCCCAAGGCAAAGGGGGCGGCAGCCCTAGGGGCGCCCCCACCTCCTCTGGCTAAGTGGGATGGGGTGAGGGGGTGCGCACAGCCCCTTAGTGGGCTAGTGTGCCCCCTCCCCTTGGCCCATGAGGCTCCCCAACACTTGCCCCCCCTCCCCCCCCCCCGAAAACCCCTTTCGGTCATCCTGGCCATAACCCGGTGCCCCTGGAACACTTCCGGACTCCGATACCCTTCGTCCTATATATCAATCTTCACCTCCGGACCATTCCAGAGTTCCTCTTCATGTCTAGGATCTCATCCGGGACTCCGAACAACCTTCGGTTACCACCATAATAACTCAACTATACTTATATCGTCACCAAACGTTAAGTGTGTAGACCCTGCGGGTTTGAGAACTATGCAGACATGACCGAGACACCTCTACGGTCAATAACCAATAGCGGGACCTGGATGACCATATTGGTTCCTACATATTCTACAAAGATCTTTATTGGTCGAACCTCGATGTCAAGGATTCAGCTAATCCTATATGTAGTTCCCTTTGTCTATCGGTATGTTACTTGCCCGAGATTCGATCATCGGTATCACCATACCTAGTTCAATCTCGTTACCGGCAAGTCTCTTTACTAATTCCGTAATACAAGATCCCGTGGCTAACCCATTTGTCACATTTCTTGCAAGCTCATTGTGATGATGTATTACCGAGTGGGCCCTGAGATACCTCTCCATCACACGGAGTGAAAAATCCCAGTCTTGATCCATGCCAACTCAACAGACACCCTCGGAGATACCTGTAGAGCACCTTTATAGTCACCCAGTTACATTGAGATGTTTGGTACACACAAGGCACTCCTCCCGTGTCAGTGAGTTGCATGATCTCATGGTCATAGGAACATATACTTGACATGCACAAAACGATAGCAATAAACTTGACACGATCATATGCTACGTTTATAGTTTGGGTCTTGTCCATCACATCATTCTCCTAATGATGTGATCCTGTTATCAAATGACAACTCATGTCTATGGCTAGGAAACCATAGCCATCTTTGATCAACGAGCTAGTCTGGTAGAGGCTCACTAGGGACATGTTGTTGTCTATGTATCCACACATGCAATTGAGTTTCCGGTCAATACAATTATAGCATGGATAATAAACGATTATGATGAACAAGGAAATATAATAATAACCACTTTATTATTTCCTCTAGGGCATATTTCCAATAGACGGTACCCGTGGATTCGACTAGCCGTGGAGTGTGTTTGTTGGTGGAGGGGGAGTAAACCTTTACTTTTATCGCTTGGGAACCGCCACTAATGTGTTTAGCATGGAAGATATTGATAACTCTTGGTCGTGACGTAAACGGGAAGGGTGCATCTCCCAAAATTTTATTTATCTCTGATTTAAGCTTTGAGCTCTAGCACCTCTGCAAATCCCTGCTTCCCTCTACGAAGGGACTATCTATTTAATTTTATGTTGAGTCATCACCTTCTCAAATAAGTGCCAGATCTGAGAGCACTATTGTCATCCTCATGCATTGTGTGTAGTTAATGTTGAATGCATCATGACTGGATCTTTTCTACCATGAATTACAATGTTTAATCGCTGCTTGAACTTTGGAGGTGCTCTGCATTTATGTTTTGTGGTCTCAGAAAGGGCTAGCGAGATACCACTATTATCATACTATATCATGATTGTTTTGACAAAGTGTTGGCATTTGAGATATCTTATTATTGCTCGCTAGTTGCTTATGCTATTGATATGAGTTAATATAATTTTGAAGAGTTATTGTTGACATGGTTAGTCATAATCTTTGCTGAAAACCTGGGTGCTACTTAAGCTTATTTATCTAAACAAGAACAAAAGAGTTCGTAAAAGTTTTCCTTTTTCACTTTCAGTTTATCAACTGAATTGCTTGAGGACAAGCAAAGGTTTAAGCTTGGGGGAGTTGATATGTCTTTGTCGTATCTACTTTTCCTAATGCTTTTGCTCTTGTTTTGGACTCTAATTTGCATGATTTGAATGAAACTAATCCGGACTGACGCTGTTTTCAGCAGAACTACCATGGTGTTGTTTTTGTGCAGAAATAAAAGTTCTCGGAATGGAACGAAACATTTTGGAGAATTATTTACATTAAAAGAAAAATACTGGAGCCAAGAACCACCAGAGGGAGGCCCCTGGCTGGGCACAAGACACTAGGGCGCCCCCCCTCTGGCGCGCCCTGGTGGGTTGTCCCCACCTCGTGGCCCCGCAGACCCTAATTCCGACGCTATAAAATCCTATTTTCGGAGAAAAAAATCAAGGAGGAAGTTTCATCGCGCTTCACGATACGGAGCCACCGCCGCCTCCTGTTCTTCATCGGGAGGCCAGATCTGGAGCCCGTTCGGGGCTCCGGAGAGGGGAATCTTTGGTCTTCGTCATCACCAACCTTCCTTCATCACCAATTCCATGATGCTCCCCACCGGGAGTGAGTAATTTCTTCGTAGGCTCGCTGGTCGGTGAGGAGTTGGATGAGATTCATCATGTAATCGAGTTAGTTTTATTAGGGCTTGATCCCTAGTATCCACTATGTTCTGAGGTTGATGTTGCTATGACTTTGCCATGCTTAATGCTTGTCACTTTGGGCCTGGGTGCCATGATTTCAGATCTGAGCCATTTATGTTATCACCATTATATCTATGTTCTAGATCCAATCTTGCAAGTTATAGTCACCTATTATGTGTTATGATCCATAAACCCCGGAGTGACAGTATTCGGGATACTTTCCGGTGATGACCGTAGTTTGAGGAGTTCATGTATTCACTATGTGCTAATGCTTTGTTCCGGTTCTCTATTAAAAGGAGGCCTTAATATCCCCTAATTTACTTATGGACCCCGCTGCCATGGGAGGGTAGGACAAAAGATGTCATGCAAGTTCTTTTCCATAAGCACGTATGACTATTTACAGAATACATGCCTACATTATATTTATGAACTGGAGCTAGTGCCATATCACCCTATGTTATGACTGTTATATGATGAATATCATCCAACGAATTCACCGATCCAATGCCTATGAGTTTTCCACATATTGCTCTTGCTAAGTTACTACTGCTGCTGTTACTATTACACTTGCTACAAAATCATCATTGCTATCACTGTTACCATTACTACTGCTGTTACACTGCTATCAAAACTATCATATTACTGTGCTACTGATCACTTTGCTGTAGATATTTAATCTCCAGGTGTGGTTGAATTGACAACTCAACTACTAATACTTACAAATATTCTTTGGCTCCTCTTGTGTCGAATCTACAAATTTGGGTTGAATACTCTACCCTCGAAAACTGTTGCGATCCCCTATACTTGTGGGTTATGACGGGCTTCTGATGATCTTTGTGGGAGCAAGGGCCGTCGGCGTATCCACCATTTCTGGCATATTTGTTGAAACTTTTGACTAAATATGCTTCTGAACCTCTGCTAGAAAATTAAGCAAGACTTCCTTTAACCTTTCATTGACTAACTTATCTATTTTGTCTCTGTCCCTTCTTTCTTTTTCCAACTTAGTCATCCTTTTCTTGGGGGGATAGTAGCCATCCCAGAAAGTACCGCCGGCGCTAAGCTTACGACCTCGTGTGGGCTCTCTCTTCCTGTCGAGGGCGTATAGAATTGGGTCGGGTGACCACCTTGGGGCATCCGGTGACTCTTCAGAGCTTGGTGTGTTTTGGGTAAAATTTGCCTACATGAACAAACTAATATCGTTCAGAAATTGGTCCTAAACATATATATGATGGAAAGTGTGGTTGTATAGGCTAATTACATACCGCTCTTTCGGCCGCCATCGCCACCGCAGGGTCTTCGAAGTAGTAGAGTTCGGTTTCTTTATGAAGCACCGCTAGGGATTGGAAATATTTCTTGGTACACGGATCCAGGATATTACTGAAGGGTGTCGGCTGACCATGTGAAGAAAACATAGCATCATGCTTTTCCCAGATTGGCTGCTTCCCTTCATAACCACGGGTGCATAGATTGTGGTTCCCTACCATTTGGCTTCAGAGTTGCGCAAACTTCTCTTTGTCCTGTTTGTATGTAGCTGAGTCTCGGTAATCAAGGAACTCCTTCCATTCCTCATCGGTAGTGCTAGGATATAGGTTTTTGATATACTCTAAATCATACCCATCCTCAAGTAGCTTGTTTGCATGGTATCTATTACTATTCAAGGCCTTAGTGAACACGCGCATGGCATGGTTTTTTGCAAGTGCACTGTCTCGATCGTTGAACTTGAAAATATCTCTCATCTTTCCTAACAGGAGGTTTGAGCATTGCTTGTTTTTAGGGCCCCTTGAGCATCTAACGTTGATGCCACAATTTTCACAGGTGATGGCAGCTAGGACGTTACCCCATTTCGTTGCGTTCTTGATCGGACTAACGGGTCTTTCCTCTTTTCTAATCCATTTTATTATGTAAGTAGCTGTAGGCACCTTATTCCGTGACCTACGCTTTCGCGGCTGAATTTCCAAATCATCTTGTGCACCATTGAGGTCTCCTTCCTCTTCAGCACCATCCAACTCTTCCTCTTCAGCAGCAGCGTCAGAATATCCTTCCATATCTTGCATTTCCTCTTCAACAGCATCTGAATCTTCTTGCCCATCAACCCCTCCATCTGCAGCATGATCGGTCTCCTCGTGCAACTTATAAGCTTAACCTTGCTCATCCTGTTGGGGATTCAAAGCCTCAGCCCGAGATCGTGTATGTCTCACCATCTTTTATCTGCATAATGAAGATTGCATCCATAATGAGTGAAAAAAGAATTACATATTAATAATAATTAAAAAAATTGGCAAGATGAGTGCTCAAAAAGAGACATATTAAGTGCCATAATATCGATGAAATGGAAGTGAATCAACATTTCGTCAAAACTTTGGCACTAATTTCTATTCCTTGTGAAAGAAGACAACAAAACCGCAATAAAATTCACCAACCGGCCATCACCATTTATCAAAAAAAAAAATTGGCATGACCTTCGCTAAAAATTGGACGTATAGAATGCCAGAAATTCGACGAAATGGAAGTGAATCAACATTTCGTCAAAAATTTCGCACTCATTCATATTCGCTGTAAAAGAAGACAACAAACCCGCAATGAAATTCACCACCGACCATTGCCATTTATCAAAAAAAAAATGGCATGACCTTTGCTAAAAATTGGACGTATAGAATGCCAAAAATTCGACGAAATGGAAGTGAATCAACATTTCGTCAAAACTTTGGCACTCTTTTCTATTCCATGTAAATCAAACCACGTGTGAGCATCGACATACATCACAATCAATTGTATCATATTCATCCATCATAACAGAACAACCCGTGAACACGAACATATATGGCACAGGTAATGAATAATAGAAACCATTTGAAATCGATGAACATGTATAGCAAAAACAATGAATTCAAGCAACAACCAAGAGCAGCGGTGTGTAGAGATGGCCGAGCAGTTGTTGGTGCGGGTGGCGCGCGTGTGTCGGTGGAAGGGTATATGGAGATGGCTGACGATGTCATTTGTTGGTGCGAGCGGAGGCGCACCGACGAAGGGGGTCGCTGGAGAGAGGGCCGAGAAGAGTAGGGGCTGGCCGATGGCGCACGGTTGGGTGGAGGGGTGAAAGAGGGATGCGGGCCGGAAGTGGCGGAGCGTGCGGTGGCACGCGTTGCCGGTGGTTGCGGGGACCGGCAGAGTGCGGTGGCATTCGGGGGAGGGGGACTGGGTGGGGGAGCTCTGAAATTGGGCGGGCATGGCTGGGTATCTTTCCCGGCCGACCGCGCGGACGTAATTTTTGTCAAGTGCCGCTTTCAAAATTTGAAAAATTAGCTGCAGTGGTGGGTGAGACGCACAGCCCGCTACAAGCAATTTAACCCACCAGTGGCGAGCACAATGCACGACCCGCCATAGCTATGTTCTGCCAAAAGTGGGCACCGGGCAAGGTTAACTAGTGGAGGCTACTAAGGTCCGTCCGCCACTGCTTGGTCCTCTACCTGTGGCGGGCGCCAGTGGTTGCCCGTCATAGCTAAGTTTTGGAAACAAGGCCCCCCGGGGGGTCATACCTGTGGCGAGCAGCGGGCTCCGCCCGCCACAGTTAAGCTCCTAGCTATCGCGGGCAGAGTTTATTACCCACCACTGCTCATTTTCAAAAATAGCTGTGGCGGGTGCCCCACCTTGCCCGCCACTGATTAGTGCTCACCTATAAGCCCTTTCCCAATAGTGTTTACTTACATGTGCAATGTCTTACTCTCCGCTACTATACTCTTAGAATTGCATGTGTAGGGTGTTGCTTGACTTGTCATAATTGCTAAAAGCTGCCTACAACTAAAATTGGGAAAATGTTAGGTTTTATTTGGTCAAGTAGTCTAATCACCCCCCTCTAGACATACTTTTGATCCTACAAGTGGTATTAGAGCTTTGGTCTTCGTAAGCCTTGGTTTCCATTACTTTGGTCACCATAGCCTTGGTTTCACAACCAAGGAGAGTACGCCGTCCAATGAGGGTAATTATCACTGTAGAGGTCCATATTTTGATGGTAAAATTTTTGCTAGTTGGAAGCATAATATGAAAATGCGTATTCTTGGTCATAACCCCGCCGTTTGGGCTATTGTTCATATTGGCTTGCAAGGTGAATTCTTTGAGGATGGTAGAGAACCGGGTCATGAAGCGACCGCGGAAGAATTGAAGATGTTGCAATACAATGCTCAAGCTTGTGATATTATCTTCAATGGTTTGTGCCACGAGGAATTCAACAAAATCAGTCGCCTTGAGAATGCAAAGGAAATTTGGGATACTTTGGTCGATATGCATGAAGGTACCGTGTCTGTCAAGGAATTCAAGTTGGATGTGCTTCAAAGTCAACTTGACAATTTCAAGATGAAGGATGGTGAAGGAGTCACTGAAATGTACTCTAGGCTTTCTCTCGTCACAAATGAGATTGCCGGCTTAGGAAGTGAAGAGATGACCGACAAGTTCATCACCAAGAAGATCCATAGAGACTTGGATGGCAAATATGATATCGTGTGCACATTGATCCAAATGATGCCCAATTACAAAGATCTCAAGCCCACAGAAGTCATTGGAAGAATTGTTGCTCATCAGATGTCACTCAAGGATAAGGAGGAGCTCCACAACAAGTCAAGTGGTGCATAGAAAGCTTCAAGTGATGCTCCTACAACATCAAGTGACAAGCTAGTCTCCAATGAGGAATTGAGTCTAATGGTGAAAAACTTCAACAAATTCTACAAGAGTAGAAGCAAATATAGAAGCTCCAAGTCAAGGTCCTACAATGAGAAAAGATCTTCTAGTCGTGATCGTAATTGCTAAAATTGTGGAAGACATGTACACTACTCCAATGAGTGTACGGCACCCTACAAGAAAAGAGAAGACTCACCAAAAAAGAGAAGTAGAAGCAATGAATCACCTCATAGAGAGAGAAGGAGTAGAGATGATCGTTATGAACGAAGACCCTCTCGAAGAAGCAAGGATTCAGAAAGGAAAGACAAGTCATCAAAGATCTACACAAGACGAAGACATCAAGCTCATGTTGGCGAATGGGTTTTCGGCTCTAACTCCGACACTCACTCCGAGAGAAGCTATCACTCCGACTCCGACTATACTCAAGATGAAGGTGTTTCTGGTCTTGCACTAGTGTCATCCAACTCCCACGACATATTTGAGTCACCAAATGAAGGAATTGGAAGATGCTTCATGGATAAAGGCCCCAAGGTATCACACCCCGAGTATCTTGATTTTAATCGCGGTGAAGATGATTTGCTTGTGGATAAAACTAGTGATGTGAGCTATAATGAACTTGCTAGTAATCATGATAGTCAAGATGAAACGAATGACAATGCTAAGAAGGAGATTGAGCGCCTAACTAAAGAACTAAACACTCTTAAGTTAGCTCATGAAACAACTCAAGAGGATCATAGAGAGCTCCTAAGAACTCATGCGAAGCTAAGCTTCGAGAAGCTAAATTTAGAGCAAGAGCATGAGTTTCTAAAAGCAATCAATGATGATCTTCGAAAGAAGAGTTCTTCTTACATTGCCAAACGTCTCATCTTTTCTACTTACATGACACAAGTTAAACCTAGTAACAAGAGTAAGAAAGATTCTTCTTCTAGTAGTAACAATAACCATGCTAAATACAATGTTGTTGCTTCTAGTAATTCTCTTGACTCCACTAATGATTCTCTTAGCCAAGTTACACTTGAGCAAGAAAATAGCTTATTGAAGGGAATTATAGAGAAAGGTGTTTACAAGAGTCTTTCCGGGAGTAAGCAATTCGAAGAAATTGTACGCAAGCAAGGAAGACACTGGAAGAATCAAGGTGTTGGTTTTGAACAGAAGTACTATGCCAATGGAGTTGAATGGGAAGAAGATCAATACCCCAAGACAAAGTTTGTTCCTCAACAAGAGAAGCATGACCCCACTTCTTTTGAGGGAACACAAGCTCAAGATGATCTTCCGCCACAAGACCACAAGCTAAAAGGCAAGGACAAGCTTCAAAAAGAGATTGATTCATTTGAAGAAGAACCTAAATCCATGGTCAAGTGGGTTCCCAAGACTTCATCAAGTTAAAATACAACTCCAAGGATTCCCATCAAGTTTATGTGGGTTCCAAAGAAGAAGAACTAGAGTGTTCTTGAGGGTGACTCCGCCAACATACTTCACTCATATTCATTTTGCCAAGGACTTGTGCAACCAACTTTCACATAATGCACTAGTTCATGGAGTCACAAACCCTCTTGTTGGTAAGACAAGGGACAAGGTAACTCAATGCATTCATGTACATCATCATATGTGCAATTCACTGTATGTCTATGGATATCCTTGTATGACAAGGTAACTCAATGCAGTCATGTACATCATCATATGTGCAATTCACTCTATGTCATGGATACCCTTGTATGTTCCTTGTGGGACTAACCCATGTAGGTATTACACCAACTTTTTGCATGTTTCTTCAAAAAGAAGACAAATCCCCCCCCCCCCGCCCCTAGCGAGCCCCTCCCTCTCCCCTCCCCTAGCGAGCCCCTCCCTCTCCCCCTCCCCTAGAGAGCTCAACCCCCCACCGGCGGCCACTCTGGCCCCGACGTCCACCTTTCCCCCCGCCGGCGGCCACTCCGGCCTCGGCGTACACCTCCCTCTCCCCCCTCTCTCACCGGCGGCCACACCCCCCTCGGCGTAGTGTTGTGAACATTTAATGATTTCTATTAACGGAAATCGGGGGTATCCCCTTTTGCTCATAAATAAATAAATAGCAGAGGCCCTTTTGCTAATAAATAAATAAGCTGAGGCCCTGTCGAGTCAACTTTGTTCCCATTCGAAGACGTCGAGCAAATTGCAGTCCAACAGCAAACTATGTCATCAAATACAAGTTTCACAGCCAAATATGAGTACTACTAAACAACAATGTCATCATGTTTTAGTCGTCATACAATCACCAAACACAAATCAACATACATAATAAGTGATGTTCTCACAGCAAAATATTAAACAACAACTTCATCGGGTTTCAGTTGTCATAGCAAACACAATTTCACATAGTAGATAAAAAGTCGTCTTCTCACAGGCAAATACGACAAAAGCAATCTAATCATCATCCGCAGCAGCAGCGTCAACATCTTCGCCATGTGTATCAGTCTGAATCGTAATTCCCCCCAGTGTCATCTTCTTCTTCATCCTCAATGTCCTTGAACGTTGGTGTCTTATTGATCAACTCTTGTATGTCCACAGCCCGACAGGCAATCTTTTCGCCAGCGTCATTGACGTGATGGTTCTCAAAGATATTAGGAACATCTGTGGAATCTTCTACATCAGGAGCAGTGTAAGCATCATCTTGTTGTGCAACTTCATTAAACGAATTCCTCTGCTTAAACCTTTGCAATACTCTCCAGTCATCTCTACATGCATATGCGTCTTCCAAGAAAAATATCTGTGTTGCTTGATTTGCCAAAATAAAAGGCTCATCGGTGTGGTACGCCGCCTTGACATTGATGGATTTGAAATAATCATCAGATCTGGGTTTTGCGATCCTGGAAAACAGGTTATACCAACAACAGCACAACAGAACCACACACCGATGAACCTCAAAACTGGAGATATACTGCAACTGGACAATGTCTGTTATGTTAGCATACATTTCAGTTGTCTCTTTGCCGTACGTATCCGTGCTCATAATGGCACTGTTTTGTGTCTTCCTGCCTTCGTCGCGTGCAAGGGTGTTGTAGCGCACATCTCCAACAACGCAAGATTCATAATGTCTTACCCGAGTATTAGGACCCATTGCTAGTGCTTAAAGGGCATCATTAACTACCTGCCCATCCTCCCGCATCTTCTTAACCTATGGTTAAAAAATAGACAAGCTGATCATCTTATGTACTCAATATATTAAAAAAACTCACAGTGCAATTCAAAAGCTTACATGGCTCTTGAACCATTTCGCAAATCCTGCCATAACCAGTTTGTCAATGTTTCTTGGATTTTGCGGCAGTAACTCCCTTTGGTAGATGCTGCACCACATAGTGATCGCGTCAAACATCTAAATATATAAGAATGTGACGCAAGTTTAGTAGATTACGATGTATAAGCTACAGTACTTAGCACTTACTCGATATAAGGTAGAATCTCAGGACAGTTATTCAACACATACCAAACTATTTTGTCCAGATTTTTAGGTTTGTCATCTTGTCGACTCTTCCCTGTAACTCGAACAGAACAATCGAAAACAATGAGCTCGGGATTGTCTTCACCCACCTCTTTGTTAAGCTGATCAGTTGTTTCAATGTATTTTGAGCAGAATGTCAACACTTCTGTAGCAATGTAGGCCTCTGCAATGGAACCCTCAGGTCTAGCTCTGTTCCTAACATAGCCCTTGAAAATGCCTAGCCGCCTTTCAATAGGGTACATCCAGCCATACTGTACTGGACCTCTAAGTAGTGCTTCATCAGGTAGATGAACAGCCAAATGCACCATCACATCAAACAAGGCTGGAGGATATATCTTCTCAAGGTCGCATAGGATAGTTGGTATCTTGTCTCTAAGATGCTCCAAAGCATCTATCCTGATATTTCTACTGCAGAGTTCCCTGAAGAATTGTCCCAACTCTGCAACTGCTCTGTATAAGTCAGGGCATCCCAATCCTCTAAGGATAACAGGTAAAACCCTTTGAAGTAGGACGTGGCAGTCATGAGTTTTCAACCCTTGTACCTTGTTTCCGTCTGCACTGACTCTTCTTTCAGGGTTGGAAGCAAATCCATGTGGGAATCTCCCATGTGACAGGACCTTGTAGAATTCTTTTCTTTTTACCTTGTCCAAGACATACACAGCTGGTGCCATATCCTGTGGTGCACCATCATCTTCCACCTGCAAATCCTTTCTGATACCCAGGTGTGTCAAATCAATCCTAGATTTTAATGTATCTTTCATCTTGCCTTCAATATTAAGAAGTGAGCCGATAATGCTGTCACATATATTTTTCTTGATGTGCATCACATCAAGATTATGCCGCAGATCCAAATCTTTCCAATACTCCAAGTCCCACAAAGTGGACCTGCGGGTAAACAATAATCTCTCTTCTGCCCTGCCATGCTTCCTTTTCCCGCTACCATTATCAGGATGGTTTCCTGGTGTAATATGGCTGACCTTCTCTAATTCCACTTGCAACTCATCACCGGTGAGCCTCTTTGGCGCATCACGGTTTTCATGCTTTGCATTGAACACATGTCTGCGGTATTTTGTAGGACACGGCTTGTCCTTGGCAAGGAAACGATGGTGTCCAATGTAACAGATCTTGCTAAGTATTGCGTATGACAGCGGATTCTTGTCACAGCAAACACATGCATTGTAACCATGTGTCGTTCGCCCTGACATAGTGCCCAAAGCCGGATAATCATGGATGCACCAAATTATAACAGCACGCAGAAAGAAATCAGCTGGTGGGCTGCTATATAGGTCTCGAATGAGAACACCCCTCCATAGCTGTTGAAGTTCCTTCACAAGAGGCTCCATGAATAAATCAAAATCCTTTCCAGGACTTTTTGGACCTAGGATGAGCAAGGCCATCGTGTAGTTTGATTCTTTGGTGCAGACATTTGGTGGCATGTTGTAAGGGATAACAAGCACTGGCCACATGCTATATGTGGCGCTCTGGTGGCCAAATGGGTTAAATCCATCTGTAGCTAAGCCAAGTCTAATGTTTCTCGGGTCAGCAGCAAACTTTTTGTGTTTCTGATTGAAGCTTTTCCAGTCACTACCACGAGATGGATGGCTCATTACATTCTGATCTCTATACTCTTGGTTCCTAGAATGCCACAGTACATCCTCTCTTGTTTCAGCATCATGAAACAACCTCTGCAATCTTGGTATAATTGGAAAATGTCTCAGAACATTATGAGGAATCCTCTTCACAGCATCGCCATCTTTCCATCTTGATGATTTGCATATTGGGCATTCACTTAAGTTGGCATAATCCTTCCAGAACAGAACATAATTATTCTTACAAACATGGATCATATCATATCCAATTCCAACTTCACAAAGGAAATTCTTCATTTTACTATAGGTGTGTGGCAGCTCAGATGCATCTGGGAAAGATTTGCGGAAAGCAGCCAACATCGCATCGAATGATTTGTTGGCCATTCGCTCAGATGTCTTCACCCGAAGAAAGGTGACCATAGCTGAGAATACTGACAGCTTATTTCCTGGGGTGACTGCCACGTTGCATTGTTCCAACATGTGGGCCCACCATTTTTCTTCTGCATGTGAAAGTTCACGAAATGCGCGAGCATTTCGTAGCATTGTTTCAATGTTGATCAAACTCACTGGCTCCGCCGCCACCACCTCCTCCTCCTCTTCCACCTGAGCATCAGGCAGATCAAGATGGTGATCTGCTGCTTCCACATAGTCAGTAACATTGACGTTCATAGCTTCACCATGATGAACCCACCTAGTATATGTGATTGACATCCCATACAAGTGTAGATGATTTTGCACAGTTGACTGGGGTCTTGTAACTGAATTCATACAACTACTACATGGGCAGAGCATATCTGATTTCTGACCACCGTACTCAGCTCTGATAAAGTTCATGAAGTTTTCAACCCCCTCGACATATGCAGCGGAGAATCTTTGAGCAGAAGTTATCCAAGTCCTGTCCATCTCTTAGACATACAAATTAGTTCTTCTACTAGATATTACAGGAAAAACATATATGCTTTTTTATAAAGTCCAAAAAAAATACCTAGGTTGATGTCTAAAGCTATGGCAAGATATTTGGACAAGCAGATCTAAGTAACGAAATATATGTAAAGCTAATTCAGCAAACAGACTTGAGTGCTAAATTATGGCAGGCTATTTCAGCAGTCAATGAGGCCGAGCACACAGCCATCAAAGGCCATCTCAGCAACAAAGATCGAGTATAAAATAGTGTTGAGCTATTTCACCTAACAGATTGGCTACTAGACCATGGCAATCTACTTCACAATAAATATATGGCAGGATATTTTAGCAACTAATCGGGCGTGGCATGCCATCTCAGCAAAGTAGATTGGGTGCAGAACAGGGTAAGGAAGCTTCTTAAGCAGAGCATATTGATTGTAAACTATTTCAGCAAACAGTGATATTAACAACGTCTATCAGCTAACATTCAGCGCTACTCCGACATGCACGGGGCCTCAGTCTAGAATACGTGTACCGTGGGAGAAGCTGACCGCCGTGCGTCTCCACAAGAATGTCGCCAGCGGTGGCGGTGCGGCTGGAGGACGGCAGTCTATGAGAGCGTACTATGGGAGCGAGAGGATCGCCGTGCGTCTCCTCGACGAACCGCGATGTCGACGTATCGGCGCAGCGGGAGGGCGGCTTTGGCGGAGCGAATGGAGTGGAGAGGGCCAGGGGGAGGGGTGTTTGGGGAATATTATTGGCTAGTTGGCCGAAGGGCAGTTGAATTTGGGATTTGGGGGGAATTTTTGCGCGGTGGGCGGGGGAGTTTGGCGCATGGTCGGTTTCTCCAAATGCGGTCCCACGTGTCAATGAAGAGGCAAGCCAAAGTGCGTTCCGTTTGCGTGAGCCGTGTGCAGGACCGACCGTGTGAGGGGTGCAATGCGACCGCGACAGGCGTGCTGTGAGTGTACCGCCTTTTTCCTTTTAAACTTGGTGCTTCGCATGATCCATCGATACTACTACTAGTAATCCGGTAATCCCGACTAAAATGGCGCGGCCGGGTCTTTTCCCATGCGATATGCTGGGAGGTTGGCTTAGTTGGTTTTTTTAGGACAAGGCTTAGTTGGTTTGCCAGATAGAGCGAGAGAAAGATGTGAGATGCGTGAATGTGTAGTGGACGTACTATTGGAGTGCCTAACATAAATTGTGTATGTATACCTATGTGTTTATTTACTTCACATGTTAGCTTTGTCTCGGGTCAAACCTTCTAAACTTACACCAAGTTTATACACACAAAAATGAATCATCATTCAATATATTTTCATAGTACAATATATCTTACTCCCTCCTTCCATCTATATAAGGCCTAACTCCAATTTTCATTTTTCCATCTATACAAAGCCAAACGAGCTAACCAATGCATCTCAAACTAAATTCCCCCTCGAAGATTGCGCGTGGTCGTCCTCGTGAAAATGCAATGACGGCAGCATTGATTTGCATGCATGCACAGAGCAGTTAGTAGGTGTGCTTCACCTCGACTCCTCGTCCTTTCTTCTCCACAAAGTTGTTTCTTTTGGCCGATGCATGTAGGGCTGGGGGAGTTATTGTTGGCTGCATGCAGAAAAAGGAGGAGATGAAGTTGCGTGTGAGGGATTAATGAAGTAGTATTCCCAATATTTGCTCCTCTTTTTATGCAACAGCCTTGGTATGAGAGATTCAAAACTTAGGCCCTGTATAGATGGAAGGAGGGAGTACTATTATTGTGAAACTTCATATACACCGGACGAGATTCATGCAAACACGGCAAATTTTCATTACATTTCGAACTTTTATAGGACAAAAAAAGAAAAGAAACCCGACCCTAAACCTATTCTACGGTGGCGACCGACGTCCACTTTCCTTTGTACTTCCACATTAGCGACGATGTCCTCCATCTGTCGTCTCCATGAACGGCGGCGGGGTTCAAGACCCGTGAAGTGAAGGTGCGGTCTCCGGCAAGCAAGAGTAGAACACGGGAGATGGACCGGCCAGTTGGCACACCATGCCCTGCCGCCTCCCATGCCCTACTCATCCTCAGAGTAGTCACTGGCCTCGGCGGTGCCGGTGGATGTGAGGTCGATGATGATGGACACGGACGGTCCGTCGCTTCACCTGCCACATGCGCCACCGAACGTTGGACGGCGGCAAGTAGGACGCGTGGCTGGCGGTGCTCCCGTCATCGGCCGCCAGCGTGACCACCGCTTGTGCGGTCGCGTCTGCGTCCGGCTACGCCGGTATTGTGTTGCGAGCGGCGAGTTGAGCGAGGCCAGCGACCTCAAGCTCCATCCCCCAAGACAAGCTCTCCCGCAGAGCGTTCCCGCTCGTGGTCATGGTGGATGTGGTGCCAGGTAGGAGGATGTGCTATGGTGTGGAGTTTAGCTGGGCGTTGCCGCTGTAAGTAGCACATTCCGGTGAGGCCAAGCATCTGGGTGCGTCAATAAGTCGCCGGAGTTGGTTCCTCGGGCTGCGAGCTTGCTTAATGATGGCATACAGATGGACGGCATGAATGCGGGCAGCTGGCACCGGCTGGGAACGCACGCACGCGACGGCGCGAGGGACGAGGGTTTTTTGTGTGACAGGGTAGTCAGATGCGGGCGTGGCAACGTTGGACATGCCCTTTGCTCACATGCGATCCCACATGTCATTGAAAGATGACCCGACATGGTCTCAGGTCCTGGGGATGCAGTTGGCCGCGCTAGAACACTCCGCGGACGCGTCAAGGTGCGCGCGCACTTCAGCACCCCGTGCATCCTCGACGAGCCGAATGTTGATCTGTTGGTCGTGCCACAGCGGTAGCGCCACACTCGGCACCCTAAAGCCGAGCGTGTCCAGTGGCGATGAGCGTGTCGCTCACCACAGTCGCCGTGTCCAGAGGCGGTGCGGGAGCTGCGCCACGTTGCTGGCCCCCACGACCCACATGAACGGTTGCCGGTGGCGAGGAGGTCGTGGGCCAGCTCCTCCATTGGACTAGTCTGTGCCACATCATCCCGACAGGTGTGCCCCACATGTCGGTTTCCCTGTTTTCCCGGCCAAATTCGAGTGTCAGTATGGCCTCATTAACACTCGGCCAACCTCTCTCTCTTCTAGTCTAGTAGTAAATGACGCGGGTGGGGGAGGGGGAGGGACGTCGGTTTGCTCTCAACTGCGGTCCCACAAGCGAGCAAAAACGCAAGATGAAGCGTGTTCCATTCTGTGAGCAACGTGCAGGGTCCATCGTGTTGGGGTGCAACGCGAACGCGACAAGAGTGATGTACACCGTCCATTCCATATGAACTTGCATACTCCTTTTTTTGAACACAGTACAGACGCAAGCGCTCATACATGCGCGCATACACTCACCCCTATGAACGCACACATGCACACCCTACCCCTATGAGCACCTTCAAGAGAATAAGCCGTCATATCTATAATATATCTCTACTCTTATCTCTACTCTCGGTGATGATGGTGTGCCTGCCATCTTGCAATATAGACCGTCCGATCTATATCTGACGGATAGAAAGCAAACTATGGCAATTTTGCAAAACGATACCCGCACCTCTCACGTTCATCCTTATCTCCCTCAACTTCATTATTGAGTAATTAAAAAAGGAAGCCTCTGGAACAATCTGGCATGGTGGCCGCTGCCAGCGTCGTCCATCTCCATGCCTCCGCTAAGTCTGACCACCAATCACCACCGCGGCCCACTCCTCCTCACCTTATCTCTCATCTTTCTTGAGATATCATTTTTTTGATGAAATTCTCGAGATACCATTAGATTTTACACATGGGATTACTCCTGCATGGGTCAATCACAACAGGTGTTTTGTAAAAAAATGCATCCTGATGTTCCGTGCAATACATGGACATCTTGCTAGTCATCTTGAGATTTACGAAGTCACTGCCTCATCATCGACAGGAACGGTGGGGAGCTCCGGACGTCTGCCACGTGAAACTCCGAAACTTTGGTCCCATCCCACCCCACAACTCTCCAGGCTCCAGTCGTCCGGCTTTGCAAACTCCGCACGGTCAAAACCGATTGACCGGTCGTCACCAAAACCACTATTCACACCAGAACCTTCGCTGCTCGGCCTACGCCAGCTACTTGCCGGCCGGTCACCACTGCCCCAAAACCACACCTCCTCTCCAGGCCATTCCCCCACCTTTCGATCCCCTAGCCCGCATCAGCCGTCCTCTAGTTCGTCGGAAAGCCATGGTGCGCCGCAAGATCATGTACTACAAGATGCTGACGCCGGAGCGCCGTGTTGAAATCGCGGCGGCGGTCGGCGCCACAGACCTCCATTCCCAAGCTCGCTTTGCGGCGGGCTAATCCCCGAGTTCTCTGGAGCCAACCTCCGAGGAGGGGGAAGCCGATCCAATGTTCATGGCGGAGGTCACGGCGCAGAAGGCCCCTGATGCGTATGAGACGATGGACGTTGATGTCGTGCCGGCATTCGGGTCCCCCATGGTGCAGGCGGACCAGCGGGTCAACCTGGCGATCCTAAAGGAGGACCGGGAGGCGGAGGCTCAACTTGACGCGGAGCGCGGATGCTGCTGCCATCGAGGCCCTTCTGCAGGCGGAACCGGATGTCGTGGACGTGAACCGGGCGGCGGAGGCTCAACTTGACGCCGAGCGCGCGGATGCCGCTGCCATCGAGGCCCTCCTGCAGGAGGAACCGAACGTCCTGGACTTGAACCGGGCGACGGAGGCTCAACTCGACGCGGAGCGCGCGGATGCCGCTGCCATCGAGGCCCTCCTGCAGGCGGAACCGAACATCGTGGACGTGAACCGGGCGGTGCTCGCGTCCGTGCAGAGTGCCCGCACGCTCTGCGTGAACGAGTAGCTGGAGGCCGAGGACAACTACGGTGCAGAGACACACGTCGGCAGCTACGGCTGGTTCGCGCTGGCAGCCAAAGACGACAAGGTCGTCTCGTTCCGCGAGCAGTGATAGTTTTTCGCTATGTTGTTGTTTTTAGGGATCTTTTGCTGTGTAAAAACATATATTTATGCAAGTCGCCTGATTTTCATCATTTGGGTCAGTCGACCATTTCAGGCGGTTGGATGAATATCCTACGTCTCCTAACCCTTCTTCTTCCTCACCTCTTCTTCTTCCCCAACAGACCACCGCACGGGCCGCACGGATCTTCCCCAACATGCGGTTGGATAAACATACTGTATGAACGAAAATTATGTGTCAGCGGTAGGATGGCTGAGTTTGGTTTGATCACATGCGGTAGCACGTGTCAGTGAGGGTGCGTTCCCTTGGTTATGTTTGCGGCGTGCAGGAGCGACTGTGTGAGGGTGCGGTGTGCCCGCGACAGCCGTGCGCAAGTGTACCTCCTTTTCATTTTCAAAAACTTTAGGCAAGCTTGGCAAAAATGTGTGGTAAAGTATGGTAATGCAAGGCCTAGACCCAAATAGGATACAAGTACATACGTACTACTTGTGTTAAAAAAGAAAGGCGGGGTTTTCCTTTGCGGGATTGATCGATACAAATCCTCGTTTAAGTGTCAATTAATGCGTATTTTTTTCTCCAACGCCCAAAGAGCTAACCATCTCACTCCTCATTGCTTGATTAATGCAGCGTCATGCAAACCAACCTTCTCGCTTCTGCATGCATGCAAGGGTATATTAAAGTCCTTGGTTGCTAGTATGAGGCAAACCCCATCAATTTTGCCTCGATTAGTGTTAGTGGCCTTCTGCAAATTGTAATTTTGATACTGGCCTTGTATACAAAAAAATGGAGGTAGTAACTATTTGACTTCCTTCCCCATTGCGGTGACGTCGACGATATCTTGAACGTTGTGGCTTTGGTGAAGTGCGTTCGACGGAGCACACCATTGAGGGAGACCACGGTAAGTCGTTTGGAAGTGCCGCCTACAAGTCGATACAACCGCCTTCTTTGCATCCAGGAAGTCCGTTGAACCAAAGGAGGCGCAAATGTACTACTACACAATAGCGCCATCCGTCCAGCTTAGTGTGGTAAGGTGGATTCTAGAAGAAGATGATGGAGAAGCGGAGTCAGCGAAGAGTGAAATGATGGTTGCTTCGTCCGTGCTTTGTGATTTGATGCCTCACTCCTTTGTGATTTGTGATAGAAGAGTAGACTATGTGCTCTATACTGTACATGCGTCCAAGCACGAGAGAAAGAGGAGAGAGGTTGCATTTTTCTATTCCTTCAATCAATCAATTAGGGAGCTTTGGTTCCCTCTTTTTGGCTTTGGCAGGACGCTCCACAATGGTTCCCATCGATGCCAAAAGCTATTTTCACATTTGGCTACACATTGGGGATGCCCTTAACCGTACCACTTGGTTTTGCTCCTGTGTGCTATCTATAAAAATCTCGATTATATTGATCTAAAAAATTATAGTATCAAGATTAGTAAAAAAGAGATGATTTTGCAGTTTGCTAACATCCTATAAAAAGAGGCAGAACAACAGCAGAAGCAACACGTGGTTAACTTGAAGAAGATGAGGGAGAAGCGGATTCAGCAACGAGTGAAATGATGGTTGCTTCGTCCCTCCAACTTCTTTTTTTAGCATCACTTCGTCCCTCCAACTTAACTGCGGGAAAGGTGCAGCTTTGTGATTTGATGCCTCATTGATCATTACTACACCGGCGCCATGACTGGGGTGCTTCACCCCTGCTGCTCTGCACTGTTATTTCGGTATGGCACGTGGACCCGGTTGCTTGATGTCCCACATGTCGGCGAAAGGGACTAGAACATTTATGAAAGCGAGCGCTCCACTCTTACGATAGAGGAGTACACAACACGGCGGCCCAGTGAACTGTTACTTGTACTATAGTACTACTATAGTTTTGTTGTTTCGCACGATCCATCGATACAAACCCGATTAAACAGGCAAGGGCGGGATTTTTCCCGCGCGGTAGATGATACTAGCCATACATTTCAAAGGCAATTTTAATGTATGCAAACTGAATAATTAAGTAACAATATGAGATCTAGTAAAACTAAAAACACATATGATTTATTGTGTTAGAGTGTAGTAGTAGTGCTGTATTGCATAGTTGTTAGATGTAACATGCGAGAATGTGTAGAGATGTACTTTTGGAGGGCCTACAGAGAGAAATTGGGCATAAAGTGGATTCAAATATTTGTATTCGTCTTCATAGCATTTGTAACTCATATCTACAGTTTGTACAGTAGACGTGAATGCTTGTTCGCTCTTACGAAACTAGTACAACAATAATGGGGTGGCGTGCACCAATTTAGGCACTAGCACGTTGGCCTACTCGGCTCCACAGAGAGAACGAGAGAAGAGATAAATACTCTGGCGGTCAGTGTATTTCAAGCGAAAAGCGTAATACGGTCACCGGACTTCAGAATACGCTCATTACGGTCACTATATACGTTATGCGGTGATTATACGGTCACTTGCTCACCGTTCAGCATTGGATTGCACTCTGTTGACCGGCCAAATAGTCTGCGTGGCACTATGTTGAGTGGTTAAATTGACCATGTTCCTTCTGGGTCCCACCTGTCAGTTCGCATAGGAAAAGGGTAAGATAAACACAAATTTACGCAGGCGCCACAAGACTCCAACCCGTGCGCGGGAACCACCTGGTTGTGTATGTGTCTGTCAGGGCCTGACATGTGCGCATGCACGTGTAGGTTGAGCACTTGAGCATAAGCGTGTGTGTTGGTCGTGTGGTGTGTGCATGCGTGCGTGCGTGTGTGCATGTGAGTGTTGCGTGCATGCGTGGCTGCGTGTGTACGTGCGAGTGTTGCGTGTATGCAATTCGTGTGCATGCGTGCGTGTGTGTATAATCACCACGCCAGCTCCTGTGTGTTAAAACAGACGGCTCAGCATACCAATACAAGGCCACCTTGTCCGATGTGCCCGCGGTCATGACTTCGAACCACCGTCCAATATATTTTTATCGTTTGTTTTCATTCTTATACATGCCGACAGGTGGGCCCAATGGTAGTGAGGTAATGTGATGCAACACTAGAGGTGAAACGTGGAGCGTTTAACTGGTCAACTAGTCGTGTCTTGAGCAAATACAGAGCTGTACGGTGAGCCCGTGACTGTATAATAACCACAAAACGTAAATGGCGACCGTAATGAGTGGATTCTGAAGTCTAATGTACGTATCGTGCTTTCACTTCAAATACAATGATCATCACTGTATATAGCGCGAGAGAAAGATGAAACATGTGTGAATGTGCTGGAGGCGTACTTTTAGAGGACCTGGAGATAGTTTGTGTGCGTACGTGAAAGGGGCATAGAGGGGGTGTGTGCGATGGAGAGAGAGAGATGCTCTTCGTTTCTCTTTATTATGACTAACTTTATATATAGTATAAAAATATAAAAATTCACAGTGCGGAATAAATATCATTGGGTGCACCATGCAATGCAAATTAACGTTCATACTACTCCATATAACTTTGTAATGTTGTATATATGTAGAAATTCTAAAATAATTTTTTGGCCACACTTTGTGTGGTTTTATTCAAAAGGAATGTTGTATGCGAAGTAAACATGAAGAGAGGGCTTTTTAGATCAATGGGGTACGTGATAAGATGTAACATGTGTGAATGTGTAGTTGATGTATTTGGCAGGGCCTAGAGAGGGTATGTGTATGTATTACATATTCGAGAGAGGCATGGATGGAGGGGCCGGTGGGGGAGATAGCACGAGAAATGAGAGAGGTCTAGAGAGAGAGAGATGAATAGGATGTCACAGTGAGAGATGCCCTTGAGTGTGTATATGTAAGGGGGGAGGGGATAGAGGCGTGAGGAGAAAATATTTTGTGTGGTGTCTCTGTTGGTATGTGTGGGTGTGAGAAGATAACGAGACCTAGGGGCAGAGGGTGTGTCACCGCGTGAGGTCTGATGGGCCGAGGTGAGGCCCTTGGTTCGGTTCCGTCCTGCGCCACATTGGTTGGCCCGTGACGCATTCACGGAGACCCACGGAGGACTAGTCGTACAAGACAAAGATACCAGAGTCGTGAAGGACTCTTGTGTCCACTGACAAAGCCGGCTATGATTTGCAACCCTAGGTCCTCGGACTAAGGTAACCCCTTATCTATTATATTACCATTCATCCAATCTAACTTTAAGGGGCATCGTACAGAATGCTCTACTGGAATCATATTCGTCAATTAGGAAGAGAGGTGGAGACAATGCGTGCGAGACAGGCCTAAAGATAATGTGCGTGCGGGAGACACGTAGGCAGGTCTATATATAGAGAAAGGGTCTATGGGGATTGTGTGTGCATATGCGTGTGAGAGGAAGAGTGCTTGTGATAAAGGTTAGTGAAAATAGTCGTAAATGGTTGCGAGAGGGAGGGAGGGTGATATCGAGAGCATGTATGCGAGAAAGACACCTCGGGAGAGAGTGTGTGAGCATGTTTGAGAGACCACCGATGGATATACACCGTGTGCGCGTATGTGTGAGAGAGAAAGTTAGCGCGTGTGTGAGGAGGGGCCTATGGAGAGTGAAACTACACATAAAAGACTGATGTACACATTGATTAAAAATATAAATTGTATCCAAATATTAGGATGGGATCATGATATTTGCAATTCGCGTAAGGAACGTTCATTGATCCATCAGACATCTATATTCTATCCAATTTGAGCATGTCTATGTTATTATTCGACATAATTGATCCATAGAATCAGTATTTTGAACTCCAGACAATGCATCGCTTTAGCAATTCGAATATAAACGTGAGTATAGTTCATGTTGTGTGTGTAAAGCACATTTTACATACAAAAGTTACACAATGAACATTATAAATAGCTAGCTATGAACTAGCATACATTTGAATTCAACTTAAGGTGGTTTAAAAAAATTCGAATTCAACATGAAGTCCATTCAATTATTTGAATTCGAGATCATGGCATTTATAAATCATACCTAAATTATGGGGGCACCAATCTTTGCTCTACTTTTGTACATAATAGCATATATAGTCGTGTACAAAATAGATTCAAATTTACCTCCTCCATTCCAAAATAATCGTAGTTATAGGATTTTCAAGTGTCAAAATTTCAAAAAGAAGCGCATAATTTAATGAGGTTTTCAAACATACAAGGCCAAATTTAACGTTATCTATTTAGGTCAATCCTCAAAGTTCAAGAGTACTCTAAACATGAATGCTTCTGTTTCAAAATTTTGAACGAAGCGCCAAAAGAGTCTCTACTCGCCCGAAACCGCGTGAGACCAATGTTAGGTAGAAGGAAATTACTTTTCTAAATCCGACCCATGAAACCTACCGGCCCGACATCTATAGGTCTAAACCGGGGTAGATTTGTAACTTCATCTAGACACCATGCAACCGCCTCTGAAAAACATTCATACACCGTGGCTGCCTAAACACACATGCCCTCGGCCGAAATCTCTCCCGCCTACTATTTGGGACACCTGGGATTACCGTCCTACCCCCGACCCGTAGTAGGTCTGAAATTTAAGAGGGGGGCAAAGTTTGTACTTTCCCCAAATTTCAAGCAAGCGTGTCCCATCGGTAAAAAAACAAAAACAAGCGCTCCCAGACCGAAACATGGTTCCCCCTTAGCTCCCCCCTCCCGTCCGATTCCCCATTCGTACTCCATAGGTGCCAAAACTAACTCTCCACCAGCCGTGAAACACCGGCGTCCTCCGTCTGCCAGCCCATCCCACCCATCAACCACCGCCCTCCTCCATCACGCCGGAGCTGATACCCCGACGTCGTCGTCCACCGCAACCACAACCGAAACGCCTCCACGGCTAGTAGTTGAAGCTGAGGCCGAGCTACCTCCAGGACGCCGACGTGCGCTATACCCGAGCCAGTTCAACCACGCCATCCTACGCCTCACAGCTGCCGCTCCAACGTCGCCACCGTCCACCACACCGGAGCTATTCCCGCTACGCCGTCCTTCGCCGCCTCAGATCTGCTTCCCCTCCATCGACAGATGGCCACCGCAACACAGTTAACAATTTGGCCATGGGTTCGTCCAAGGCTCCACCCTCCTCTAAAACATCGGTTCCCCGGTAAAAAGAAGAACATCGCCGCGAAATAAGGATGGCACAGCACTGGCAACCGGAACTGGTACTCCTCTTCCCTTATTCATGCAAATCTTACGTGTCTTCTTGCACGGTATTCATCCCACAGAAGACACTAGTTGACCGCTTCTTCCTACACCTTCTTCCTGATACTAGATATTCCTAGTAACTCGCGATGCACAAGGTTTCTCCTCATATACTATTTCACCTTAGCTAGAGGTCCGTCGCCCCCCTGGATTTCAATTCCTGGTCAGTTGATTCCCAATTAAAGGAAGCATTCCCCGACGTAACAGGCGCTAGTCCGCCTATTACGCCGGGGAAGCAGCGACATGGTGTTTATCATAGGGGTGTGTGGAGCCTAGGAGCTGCTGGCGCCCGATCTGGAGGTTGGCGGGGCTTAAAGGGATGGCCGGGGGGCGCTGCGAAGCACGGCGGTGGTGTGAGGTCGAGGGGACGGCAGGGCGGCGGAGGCAGGGGTCTGGGCCGGTGGTCGCTAGCGGTTCAAGAAAGATCGTCAACAATGATTGGCGGGAGGTAGACGAAGGCCATCTGCCCATTCCTTGTAGATCGGACGGTTCATAAAAAATCGACTGGCCTATTTATTTTCAGTCGACTGTTATTTTGATAGGACCACATGCGGTGGTGTGCTCGAGGAGTACCTGCATTTCCCAGTGATAACCCACAAATATAGGGGATCGCAACAGTTTTCGAGGGTAGAGTATTCAACCCAAATTTATAGATTCGACACAAGGGGAGTCAAAGAATATTTGTAAGTATTAGCAGCTGAGTTGTCAATTCAACCACACCTGGAGATTAATTATCTACAGCAAAGTGATCAGTAGCAAAGTAGTATGATAGTTTTGATAATAGTAGCAGTAGCAATAGTAACGGTAACAGTGATAGCAGTGATATTGTAGCAAGTGCAATAGTAACAGCAACAGTAGTAACTTAGCAAGATCAATATGTAGGAAAATCGTAGGCATTGGGTCGGTAATTTGTTGGATGATATTCATCATGAGACAGTTATAACCTAGGGCGATACGGCACTAGCTCCAGTTCATAAATATAATGTAGGCATGTATTCCGTAAATAGTCATACATGCTTATGGAAAGAACTAGCATGACATCTTTTGTCCTACCCTCCCGTGGTAGCGGGGTCCATATTGGAAACTAAGGGATATTAAGGCCTCCTTTTAATAGAGAACCAGAACAAAGCATTAACACACGGTGAATACATGAACTCCTCAAACTACGGTCATCACCAGGAGTGGTCCCGACTATTGTCACTCCGGGGTTGCCGGATCATAACACGTAGTAGGTGACTATAACTTGCAAGATCAGATCTAGAACATAGATATAATGGTGATAACATAAATGGTTCAGATCTGAAATCATGGCACCCGGGCCCAAAGTGACAAACATTAAGCATGGCAAAGTCATAGCAACATCAATCTCAGAACATAATGGATACTAGGGATCAAGCCCTAACAAAACTAACTCGATTACATGATGAATCTCATCCAACTCCTCACCAACCAGCGAGCCTACGAAGGTATTACTCACTCCCGGTGGGGAGCATCATGGAATTGGCGATGGAGAAGGGTTGGTGATGATGAAGATCGAAGATCCTAAAAGTGCGTTATATCGACTAGAGGGGGGGTGAATAGGCGATTTTTACAAATTCGTCACTGAGGAATTTCAAGGTGAGGAAATTCCTAAGCGACGAACTACTTAGCAGCGGAATAAGTACTCAGATGCAAACATAACAGAGCAGTAGCACTGTCATCATGATGAAATGAAAACAAGCACAGAGTACAAGTAGCGTAAACTCAGGATAAGCAGGCTGAAGACAAACTGACTGAAGAAATTGAACTGAGGAAATTGAGAAAATCTTCAGACAAAGTCTTCAAACAGTAATGATCAAATACATAGCAAGTATGCAAGGAATTGAAAGGGTTGAGGAAATAGAACCAGTAGCTCGGTGAAGACAATGATTTGGTAGACCAGTTCCAACTGCTGTGACAGTTGTACGTCTGGTTAGAGCGGCTAGGTATTTAAACCTGAGGACACACAGTCCCGGACACACAGTCCTCACCGTATTCTCCTTGAGCTAAGGTCACACAGACCTCGCCCAATCACTCGTGGTAAGTCTTCAGGTGACTTCCAAACCTTCACATACTCGGTCACTCGGCAATCCACAATTTCTTCTTGGATGCTCTAGACCATGACGCCTAACCGTCTGGAGGATGCACAGTCCTCAAAGGTAACAAGCGTCGGTTCCACACAGGAACAATCTCTTCAGTGATGCTCAATCACTTTGGGTTTGTAGTTGTTTGGGTTTTTGGGTTTTTCCTCACTTGATGATTTTCGCTCAAAGTCCTCGGAGGATGGGATGCTCTAAATGACAAGTGTCAATCTATCTCTCGGAGCAGCCAACCAGCTAGTGGTTGTAGGGGGCGGCTATTTATAGCCTAGGGAGCAGCCCGACATGATAAGACATAAATGCCCTTCAATGATATGACCGTTAGGTGGGTAGGATATTTGGACAGCTGGCGCGCAGCACAGCAACGGTCGGATATTTGAGTATCAAATTCCTCAGGGCTATCATGTTCCTCACTTGTAGGCAATTCGCACTGGCGAATTCCTAACACCTCAGTCAGAACAAATTCCTCAGAGAACAGAAGAACTTCGTCTCTGTCACTGAAGAACTTGACTAAACTGTATGAGATTTCCAATGGCTTCACTCGAAAGGATTGGGTAGGTGTAGGATTTTGAGTTGAGCATCACTTGGAAACTTTTCCTTAGTTTTACCTCGACCCCCTTTAACAGTACGGTGTTTCCTATGACTCAAGAAGAAGAAAATGAAACTACGAAAACAAAAGTCTTCACGCTTCATAATCCTCGCATGAATATCAAGTCTTCAGGGTCACACCAATTTCTTCACTTTCAAAGTCTTCAAGAAAACCAAAGTCTTCAGTTGAAGACATTCATTTTTAGGGGTCGACAATCATCGTAAATAGCAAACTCCTCATAGACTTATAGACCTGTGTACACTCACAAACGCATTAGTCCCTTAACCTATAAGTCTTTAATACACCAAAATCACTAAGGGGCACTAGATGCACTTACAATCTCCCCCTTTTTGGTGATTGATGACAATATAGGTTAAGTTTTCAACAGGGATAAACATATGAAGTGTAAATACTGATATTGAGGAATTTGATTGCAAGATATAGAAGAACTCCCCCTGAAGATGTGCATATTTGAGGAATTTGCTTTGAAATAGCAAATGCACATTGTAGAGTAATATCATGGAGATCTCCTCCTATATCTTGAAATTCATACACGCATTTAACATATGATATGAAGAATTTGAAATGCATGATGAGATATGGTGTCTGACGAAATTCAGCATGCGTGCATTAAGGTACTTGAGGAAATAAGCATGCAGAAAGCAGTTCAAAAGTATCAGACCACCATAGGACTTAAATTTACAACTCATCAGAGCAAACACCTCAGAAAAGCAAGAGTTGAAACTTAACAGAAATATAGCCCATATATAAGACCCGCTTGAAGACTAAACTCAAATTTCTCCCCCTTTGTCATCGAATGACCAAAAGGGACGAAAAATGAGGACTAACGCCCCTGAAGAATATCATCATGATGTCGATGGAGGAGCGCCAGCATTGTTGGGGTCGTCCGTTGAGGTAGGGCCTGCCGCAGTGTCGTTCAAGTCTTCAGCTTCATCCGTCTCGCGCGATGAAGAATATGAACTGGCAACAAGCTGAGGAACTTTGACTTTCTTGAATTTCTTCGAAGGTGGCTGAGACCAGTCAAAGTCCTGTTGGAAGCCCATCTCCTTGAGTTCTTCAGCACTATGAAGATTAGACAGAATCGCCCAAGTGCGGTCAAAGACTTCATGCAAGTAGTAGTGATTCTTCTTCACAGTATTTTGAGTGATTGTCATGTTCTGAAGAATTGCACCAAACTGACGTTTGACCCACTTGTGATTTCGATCAACTTTCTGATGAAGACTAAGGAGAAGTTCACGATCAGTCATCACACGCGGAGCTGTGGCTTGAGGATGATGTTCTGAAGCTTTGGCGGCAGAATCTTGAGTTGTAGAGTCATCATTGGTGGAATAGGAAGTAGCTTTGCGAAACTGTCCATCCAATGGACGAGTACCTTCATCAATAACAGCAGCCTTGCCCTTCTCGTCAGCTGAGGAAATAGTCCGTTTGAGGACTTCAATAGGGGGCAAATAGCTGAGATGATTTTGAAAATCAGCCTTATAATGAATTGAAGACCTTGATCTGATGAACTTCATGATCCAAGGAGCATAAGGCTTCAACTCAAAAGGTGACAGAGCAGCATTGGCCAAAGTCCTCATGAAGAAATTGTGGTAGTTGATAGGAATACCGTGAATGATATTGAACAGAAGATTCTTCATAATGCCAACAACTTCTTCATCATCAGAGTTGTGGCCCTTGATTGGACTGAGGGTTTTGGTCAATATGCGATAGACTGTCCTTGGCACATAGAGCAATTCCTTGACGAGGAATTTGGTCCTTGGAGCTTGGCCTGGCTTCAAAGGCTTCATCAGCACTTGCATCAGATGATCAGACAGTTCAGGTTCAACATAGAGAAGCCTTGCACCTTCAGTGGGAGGACTGACTGGGACGACATGAAGCAATTCAGAGGCCGGTGCTTTGAAATGAGTATTATCGGTCATCCAGTCCAATACCCATGAATTGACATCATCAGCATTTTCAGTAATGTGCAGCATGGCGAAGGATTGAAGAATGAGTTCTTCATTCCAATCGCAGATGTCGGTACAGAAATTGAGTAACCCAGCGTCATGAAGAACACTGAGGACTGGGGTGAAGCAGGGCAGCGACTCCATATCTACATGAGGAATTTGCTCATGTTCAAAGATCTTATCCTTATCAAACAACAATGAGGAATAGAAGTTCATCTGGCTTGCAGTCCAGAAGCGCTTGCGACGAAGTCGAGCAGAGTCATAGGGATTGTAGTCAGTGAAGAATATGTGCTCATTGAAGAAATCCTCAGCATTAAACTTCTGCTTCTTGGAGTGAGGGTTCTGTGGATTGGGCTGAAGATTAACAGTTGAAGAATTTACAGCCTCTTGAGGTATAGCCACTGGAGCCACGGGCTGAGGAATTTCAGCAGCAGCCTTGGCCTCCATTTCTTCAGACATATGTACATCAGCGCTAGTGACTGGAACTTCTTCGGGAATAGAATGAAGTGAAGCTTGACGTTCATTAGAGCCCGTATGAATTTCTTCAGTTGGCACAGGGGACTGAGGAACATGATGTAGAGGGGTTGTCAGAGGTGAATTGGGGTGATGACTTTCCCAAAAGTCATCATTTAGAATAGGTGTTGTAGACCCAATATCCACATCCTCATCTTCTTCAATTCCTTCGACGCCTGCCTCTTCAGCTGTGAACTGAGGCATGGGCGATGATACCAGTGGGGTTGAAGGGAAAGTATCCACTTCAATTTCTTCATCCATCTGCTGTGTCGAAGTAGCAGAAGGATCTTCTTCATCAGATTTACTTGGAATTTCATATTCCTCACCAAAGGGAATGATCTCCTTTGATGGCATGCTTGATATTGGAATAGCATCAATTGGGTTTTTCAGATGAACTCGTCAAAGTCTTCACTTTCTTGGGAGCTGAAGACTCTGAGGAGGCAGATGGTTTCCTTTTCTTCACAGCTGCTCGCTCCGCAGCCTTGGTTTTCTTCGCTTCTGTTGCAGAAGGAAGGTTGATGCTTGTCATCGGTGCAGGAGGAGCAGAGGAAATTGGTTGAATTTCTTCAGGCACAACTGATGCAGTTGCCCTGGCTTGTTCAGATTCCTCAGGCACAGTAGCAGATGCTTCAACTGCCCTGGATTGCTCTTCAGGCGCAATATTGGAGGTTGCCCTGGCATTTTCTTCAGAGACTGGAAGTTCTTCATCATCTCTGGCGCTTTCATTTTCTTCAGCAGACTGAACAGATGTTCCAGTCTGAGGAAATTTGGGTTGCGATGAAGCTGCAACACTTGGAGTAAATCCTTTTCCCATTCTGACGAATCTGACTTTGGCACCTAGCCAATCTGCACGGAATGCATGAAATTCATCACGGAGTGCTTTGATCTCAGCCTGCATAGACACAAGTTCTTCAGGAGACATTTTCACAACATTGTTTTTCAGAAAATGCTCCTTCTTGTACTGAGCCTTCTTCACCTGCCTGGCCTTTTCAAATTTCCATTTCTCTTCATTTATGAAGGCCGTCAACATGTGACTTTGACCAGGAGTGAGGTTTAATTCAGGCAAAGGTGTATTTGGATCCTTGTGCCATAGATCAATAAAATCAAGGATCTTCCGTGGATCCAGCATGAGGGGCACAGTACTGCCTTTGGCACTAGAGGCCCTTTGTTGTCGATCTCTGATGATCTCAGCTAATTCTTCATCATCAGTTTCGTCTTCGCTTGACGGAACCTGAAAGGCGACTTGCTTCTTGTGAGGACTTGGCCTTGTGCCTCGTCCAGCAGTGGCCTTTTTCTTTAGCAAGGTCGGAGTTGTTGAAGACTGAGGTGGAGCTGAAGAACTTGCAGAGACTCCTGAAGCAATTGAGATTCCAGTAGTCCTTTGGCATGTGGCAAGATGCACAGGTGCTGAGGACTTTGCAGGAGCAGCTGAGGATTTTGCAACTGAGGGAGTTGGAGCTGCTTTTGAGGAATTTGCTTGAGGAACAGGCCGTGAGGGCTTTGAAGAGCTTGGCCGTGAGGGCATTGCAGCTGAGGAACTTGTCTTGACAGCTGATTTCTTCAGCATAGCCTTCTTAGGCTTGATAGCAGAGGCCTCAGCGGTGGCAGCAACAGAATCTTCATTGAATTTCTTCACTGCCTCTTTAGCCACTTTGGCCAGCTTGGCTTAACGCTTAGCCCACTCCTGAGGAAATTCCTCACCTCTTCTGATGCTAGTGGGATCAGCTTCTTGGCCAGGAGCCAATGGAGGTCTTGGACATGGAGGGTTAACAGCAAATTTCTTCATGTACTTGGGAGTGACATAGCGATATTCCCTCCATTCTCTTGCCCATCTCCTCTCAATCTTCTGAATGCGCACTTTGCGCTGATTTTTGCTCTCCTTGCCATGAGTTGCTTCATCAGGAGTACAATATTCATCATAGATGTCATCAGGGATCTCAAAAGCAGTATTTGTTTCTGGCCTCTTTCCTCCCTTCTAAGGTCTTTTACCATCAGCCATTTTCTTCACTTGAGGATTTTGAACAATCGAATTTTCTGATGAGGTATGCAATTTTTCTTCAAGGAACGCTGCAAATGAGTTAAGTTGATGAGAACCTAGAGATTCAGCAGCGGACATGTGTACCTGTGAACAGAATATAGGTGCGAAGAGTTTTGGAGAGGTCATATGCGTTCTCAGAAGATTTTCAAAAGTATCAAGTTTGAGGAAGATGACCAGGGGTGTCTTGAGGAATTTCACTAAGCATTTTGACTTAGGTTCTAGAGTTGTGTAGATTGAAAATCCACACAATTAAGGAATCTTGAAGAAAAACTTGCTTAGAGAAACTGATCAAGGACAGAAGCAAGTTGGTGTTTAAGAACATGAAAGTTAAAGAATAAACACCTTTTGAAGATTTTGTGGAAATCATCAGAATCAACAAGGGCAGTAAAAATAAATTTTATTTACCCTTGACGAAGAACACGACGAACTGAGAGTAGCAGTGGAGATGTTCGTCCGTTCAGATCTTCCACGCCCTAACTTGGCGATGGAAAATAGCTACGGCGGCGGCGGAGTGAAGATTTCCGCGGCCGGTGTGAGTACGACGGCGACGAGGTCGACGCAGTGAAGCTCTTCCTCACCGGCGACAATGGAATGTAGCGGCGGCGCTAGGTCTGAGAGCTCGAGCGAGGGAGTAAGATCGAGCGGGGTAAATGAGATCTGAGGAGGGCGAGGGGTATTTATAGCCGAGGTGAAAAAACCGCTCGTCCGAAGAAAATGGACGAACGTGCCCCTGACCCTTCTTATCCTAGCGACATGTGTCACCCACGTACTGTGAAGTGGAGATCGTGTTAGATCGTGGGTGAATAGATAAATCTTATCGAGGGATATGGAACGGTTTGAGCGGCAACAGCCGAAAATTCAGATAAGAATATTTTAATGTTTCGTTCGCAAATTCTTCAGCTGTCAAGGACACAGTGAAGACTTTGAACGGGTTTCAAATAGAACGCACATGAAGAATTTGTGAATGGACTGGATTGAGTTTAGCATAGAGGGGGAACGGGTCCGATCACATTCACTTAGAAGGAAATCAACTTGAAGAATTAGCAATTAGTGAATGCTGTAGAGGACTGAAAACTCAAATATATATATAGTCAATGAAGAACACAGTCGGAAAGAGTGAAGACTTTGCAAAGTTGAAGAATTTGAAAATTTGAAGAATTTGCACAATGATGAAAAACTCAAATTTTGAAGATTTTCAACTTTTTGTGGTGGCGTGACCCACCGTGTAAGAATGATAATTTCAGACACCGCGTATAATTGTCGTAGGGCTCTGAGAATCAAATTCTTCATTAATTTCTTCACACTTAGAGGGTTAGTCTTCATTGATTGAAGAAAAACGTTTCTTCGTGTGTTGCACATCTAAGTCATCAATTTGCATAAGTGTTAGGATGTGTGTCCTTTTCAAAGGACATTCGAAGATTCTAAGATATTTAGCTCACACCGCAATTTGCTAAATCTCTTCTCATCCAAGGGCTTTGTGAAGATATCCGCTAGTTGTTCTTCAGACTTCACGGGATCAATAGAGATGTCCACCTTCAACACATGATCTCGAAGAAAATGATGATGAATCTCGATGTGCTTTGTCTTCGAGTGCTGAACTGGGTTATGAGCAATTTGGATGGCACTCTCGTTGTCGCAGTAGAGAGGCACATTCTTCACATTGATGCCGTAGTCCTTGAGGGTTTGCTTCATCCATAGCAATTGAGCATAGCAAGAACCAGCAGCAATATACTCAGCTTCAGCAGTAGAGAGTGATACGCAGTTCTGCTTCTTCGAGGACCAACATACTAAGGATCGTCCGAGGAAATGGCATGTGCCTGATGTTGACTTGCGGTCCACACGATCACCAGCATAGTCAGAGTCGGAATATCCAATGAGATCAAAACCAGAGCCCTTGGGATACCATAATCCAAGTGTTGAAGTGTGAGCTAGATATCGAAGAATATGTTTCACAGCCTTATGGTGTGATTCCTTCGGTGTAGCTTGAAAACGGGCACACATGCAAACACTAAGCATAATATCCGGCCTAGATGCACATAGGTACAATAAAGAGCCAATCATGGAGCGGTATACCTTTTGATCGAAGTCTATTCCATTTTCATCAGTGCATAGATGGCCATTTGTGGGCATAGGGATTTTGACGCCTCTGCATTCTTGCATACCGAATTTCCTCAGAACGTCCTTGAGGTATTTCTCTTGAGAAATGAAGATGCCATTGCGTTGTTGACGAATTTGAAGACCTAAGAAGAATTTCAATTCTCCCATCATGGACATTTGATATTCCTCACTCATCATGTAGGCAAATTCGTCACTGTAATGTTGGTTAGTACAGCCAAAGATAATATCATCAACATATATTTGGCACATGAACAATTCATCATCATAGGTTTTGGTGAAAAGAGTTGGGTCGAGTGAACCAGGTTTGAAGCCTTTCTTCATGAGGAATTCCTTCAAAGTATCATACCACGCCCGAGGGGCCTGCTTGAGGCCATAGAGGGCCTTATTGAGTCTGAAGACTTTGTCAGGATGCTTAGGATCTTCAAAACCTGGGGGTTGAGCAACATATACTTCTTCCTCAAGCTTACCATTGAGGAATGCACTTTTCACATCCATTTGATATAAGATGATATTATGATGGTTAGCATAAGCAAGCAATATGCGAATAGCCTCAAGTCTAGCAACAGGTGCAAAAGTTTCATCGAAATCAATTCCTTCAACCTGTGTGTAGCCTTGAGCTACAAGACGAGCCTTGTTCCTCACCACTAGGCCATTTTCATCTTGCTTGTTGCGGTAGATCCATTTGGTACCGATGATATTGTGCTTGCATGGGTCCGGTCGCTTGACAAGCTCCCATACATTGTTCAGCTCGAATTGATGTAATTCCTCTTGCATTGCTTGAATCCATTCAGGCTCTAGAAATGCCTCATCAACTTTGGTGGGCTCTGTGATGGAGACAAAAGCAAAATGCCCACAAAAGTTAGATAAATGTGAAGCTTTTGAGCGAGTCAGAGGACCTGGTGCGTTGATGTCGTTGATGATTCTCTCAATCTGTACTTCATTTGCAACGCAGGGATGTGCAGGTTGACGACTTTGATTTGGCTCAGCATTTTCTTCAGAGCCATTTTCTTCAGATGCGCCAGCATGCTGTTCTTCATGTTCTGGAATGATTTCTTCAGCAGATTCTTCAGTAGGAATGACATCCTCAGTAGCTTTGAACTTGATGGTTTCCTCAGGCGTCTTTTCATCTAGCACAGGAGGTAGGTGCTCTCTTTGCGAGCCGTTAGTTTCATTGAACCGCACATCTACAGTTTCAACAACCTTGTTGTGATAGGTGTTGAAGACCCTGTAGGTGTGCGAGTCCTTTCCGTAACCAAGCATAAAACCTTCATGTGCTTTCGGTGCAAATTTAGAATTGTGATGAGGATCTCTAATCCAGCATTTAGCACCGAAGACTTTGAAATAACTCACCTTGGATTTCTTGTCAGTGAGGAGTTCATATGAGGTCTTCTTGAAGAATTTGTGAAGATATACCCTGTTGATGATGTGGCATGCAGTATCGATTGCCTCAGGCCAGAAGTGACGAGGTGTCTTGTATTCATCAAGCATGGTGCGAGCCATCTCAACAAGAGTCCTGTTCTTGCGCTCCACAATGCCATTCTGCTGAGGAGTGTATGGGGCAGATAGCTCATGAGTAATACCAAGTTCATCGAGATAGTCATCAAGACCAGTATTCTTGAACTCGGTCCCATTGTCACTACGTATATGCTTGATCTTCACACCGAAATTCATCGAAGCCCTTGAGGAAAATCGTCTGAAGACTTCCTGCACTTCAGTTTTGTAAGTAATGACATGCACCCATGTGTAACGAGAATAGTCATCAACAATGACAAAGCCATATAGAGATGCTGCATTTGTTAGTGTGGCATAATGAGTAGGGCCAAAGAGATCCATATGGAGCAATTCAAAAGGACGAGAAGTAGTCATAATAGTCTTCGAGGGGTGCTTGGCTCTGGTCATTTTTCCAGCCTCACAAGCCCCACAAAGATGATCTTTGAGGAATTTGACACCCTCGATGCCAATGACGTGCTTTTTCTTCACGAGCGTGTGTAAGTTCCTCATGCCAGCATGACCCAGTCGTCAATGCCATAGCCAGCCTTCTGAAGCTTTAGCTAGTAGACAAGTGGCAGGCTGTGGTCCTGCAGAGAAATCAACAATATACAAGTCTCCTCTCCTAAAGCCTTCGAAGACTTTGGAATTGTCAGATTCCATGAGCACTAAGCAACGATATTTGCCAAAGACAACAACCATATCAAGATCACAAAGCATTGAGACAGACATGAGGTTGAATCCTAGGGACTCGACAAGCATGACTTTATCCATGTGTCGATCCTTTGAGATTGCAACCCTACCTAGACCCAATACCTTGCTTTTGCCTTTGTCAGCGTAGGTGATATGCTTCAAGTGTGATGGAGATAAAGGAGTGTTCATCAGTAAGCTCTTGTCACCGGTCATGTGATTTGTACATCCACTATCGAGGACCCACTCAGTAGCTTTGGGTAAATCATCCTGCAGATGAATTAGTGCATCTTACGAACTCATATACTTCAGAGTGAAGAATATGACATCAAATTCATCAGACATATTTCATCAATTAAAGCAACATATGTATATATAGCAATGTGAGGACGTGAGAAATGAATAAATCATTTCTTCATGATTAGCTTGTGTCCTTTCAAGCATTTCAGGTCTCCAGCAAATTCTTCAGACGATTTAGTTCGTCTGGAGACCTAACCCTGCATAAGAGATTAGTTCCTTTTCTTCACCACCCACATCTGGAGGGGTGGCAAAGAGTTCAGCATTCTGCGAGCTCCATAAGAGAAAGGTGGCATAGACGCCAGACCACTTCGTTTCACATAAGAGGGGTTAGGGTAAGCATATGAATAAGCAGAGAAATTCTTCGAGGACTTATGAACATAATGATTTGAAGAATAATGCATATATTCATAGCCCTTAGGCTTTCCCTGCGAAACAGAAGTGTTAGCACGATGATGTTCATGTGAGGACTTTGATCCATGTGAGGAATTTGATTCATATGAAGAATTTGATCTGGGGTTCTTATTCTTCACAGGTGGTGTCATGAGGACATTCACCTGAAGACTTTCAAGGCACCTTTTGGGAACCCAGATTTTCTTCATAGGGGGACCATTCCTGCAGTTAGATCCAACATATCTAGCAAATACCTCACCATTCTGATTTTTGAACAGTTTATAGTTGGAGTCAAATGACTCATCAGATGAATATGAGGATTCACAAGTAAAGCCAGATAAAGTGGATGGATCCACGGGAGGTCCCTTCGCAGCAACCCATGAGGTTTTGGGATACTGCTCAGGTTTCCAGTAGGTTCCATCAGCATTGAGTTTCCTCTCAAAGGCAATACCCTCTTTCCTAGGGTTCCTGTTCAAGATCTGCTTTTTGAGCACATCACAAAGAGTCTGATGCCCTTTGAGGCTTTTGTACATGCCTGTCACATACAATTCCTTCAACCCTGCATTTTCGTCAGTGATACTAGTGGTATCCTCAGATGAGGAATTTGTGACCACAGAGATAGTTGAAGAATTTGCAGCAATAGAAGCATTTGAACATTCAGGTGAAGAATTAGCAGTTTCACGTTCAATGCATTTCAAGCCTGGTGGAATAAATTCTTCCTGAGCGGAACTGATCTGTTGAGCAAGCAAAGAATCATTTTCCTTCTGAAGATCTTCATGACTCACCCTTAGCTTCTCAAGATCTTGCTTTCTTTGAAGAAATTCATAAGAAAGCTTCTCATGATCGGCTAGGAGAGTTTCATGACGACCTTGAAGGTTGTCAAACTTAGACTGTAGTTGCTGAAGATTATCAGTCAGTGTTTGAGTTCGATCCATTTCCTCACCTAACAGATCATCACTTTTGTCTAGCATATTTTGAACCTTTTCCAAAGCCTTTTGTTGTTTAACAGCAATATTAGCAAGTTTGGAATAGCTGGGTTTGAGGTTTTCATCAGATTCATCCTCACTTGATTCAGAGGAGGGATATTTGAATACCTTGGCACCTTTTGCCATGAAGCAATAGGTGGGAGCATAGTCATCGTTGCCGTCATCAGCAGTGTTGGGGAAGCCATTTTCCTCAGTGTTGAAGATGGACTTGCTAATATAAGCAGTAGAGAGGGCTAGGCTTGCCACACCAGAGTCTGACTCCTCAGATGCCTCCTCTTCCTCATGTTCCTCAGATTCAGCTTCAGAGTCCATTTCCTTGCCAATGAATGCCCGAGCTTTCTTGGAGCTGCTCTTCTTGTGAGATGAAGACTTTGAAGATCTTGACGATGAGGACTTTGAAGATTTCTTCTTCTTTGATTCCTTCTCCCACTGAGGACAATCAGTAATGTAGTGACCAGGTTTCTTGCATTTATGGCAAGTTCTCTTCTTGTAATCACGGGATGAGGAATCTGATTTCATGTCATCACCTCTTGAGGATTTTCCAAATCGGCCACGTCTAGAGAACTTCTGGAATTTCCTCACGAGCATTGCTAGCTCCTGACTCAGTTCTTCAGGATCACCAAGGCTGCTACCAGAATCTTCATCTTCAGATTCAGAGACTGCCTTGGCTTTCAGTGCACGAGATCTACCATAGCTCGGTCCGTAGAGATCTCTCTTCTCAGCTAGTTGGAATTCATGAGTATTTAGCCTCTTGAGGATATCAGCAGGATCAAGTGACTTGTAGTCTCCACGTTCTTGAATCATCAGTGCCAGTGTATCGAATGAAGAATCGAGTGACCTCAGCAATTTCTTCACCACTTCATGGTCGGTGATGTCAGTGGCACCCAGTGCTTGAAGCTCGTTTGAAATGTCAGTGAGGCGATCAAAGGTTTGCTGAACATTTTCGTTGTCGAGTCTTTTGAAGCGGTTGAAGAGATTGCGAAGAACGTCAACTCGAGAGTCACGTTGAGTTGAGACTCCTTCGTTGACCTTGGACAGCCTATCCCAGATAAGCTTAGCTGTCTCCAAAGCACTCACTCTGCCATACTGCCCTTTGCTCAGATGGCCACATATGATATTCTTCGCTTGAGAGTCGAGTTGCTTGAATCTCTTCACATCAGCAGCGTTTACGGAAGGAGTGACAGAGGGAACACCCTTTTCCACAACATACCAGAGATCATTGTCAATTGCCTCAAGATGCATGCGCATCTTGTTCTTCCAGTAGGGGTAGTCCGTCCCATCGAAGGTAGGACACCCAGTTGAGACCTTGATCATGCCTGCAGTTGACATAACTAAAACTCCAGGTGGTTAAACCAAAATCACACAGAACAAGGGAGTACCTTGCTCTGATACCAATTGAAAGTGCGTTATATCGACTAGAGGGGGGTGAATAGGCGATTTTTACAAATTCGTCACTGAGGAATTTCAAGGTGAGGAAATTCCTAAGCGACGAACTACTTAGTAGCGGAATAAGTACTCAGATGCAAACATAACAGAGCAGTAGCACTGTCATCATGATGAAATGAAAACAAGCATAGAGTACAAGTAGCGTAAACTCAGGATAAGCAGGCTGAAGACAAACTGACTGAAGAAATTGAACTGAGGAAATTGAGAAAGTCTTCAGACAAAGTCTTCAAACAGTAATGATCAAATACATAGCAAGTATGCGAGGAATTGAAAGGGTTGAGGAAATAGAACCAGTAGCTCGGTGAAGACAATGATTTGGTAGACCAGTTCCAACTGCTGTGACAGTTGTACGTCTGGTTAGAGCGGCTAGGTATTTAAACCTGAGGACACACAGTCCCGGACACACAGTCCTCACCGTATTCTCCTTGAGCTAAGGTCACACAGACCTCGCCCAATCACTCGTGGTAAGTCTTCAGGTGACTTCCAAACCTTCACATACTCGGTCACTCGGCAATCCATAATTTCTTCTTGGATGCTCTAGACCATGACGCCTAACCGTCTGGAGGATGCACAGTCCTCAAAGGTAACAAGCGTCGGTTCCACACAGGAACAATCTCTTCAGTGATGCTCAATCACTTTGGGTTTGTAGGTGTTTGGGTTTTTGGGTTTTTCCTCACTTGATGATTTTCGCTCAAAGTCCTCGGAGGATGGGATGCTCTAAATGACAAGTGTCAATCTATCTCTCGGAGCAGCCAACCAGCTAGTGGTTGTAGGGGGCGGCTATTTATAGCCTAGGGAGCAGCCCGACATGGTAAGACATAAATGCCCTTCAATGAAATGACCGTTAGGTGGGTAGGATATTTGGACAGCTGGCGCGCAGCACAGCAACGGGCGGATATTTGAGTATCAAATTCCTCAGGGCTATCATGTTCCTCACTTGTAGGCAATTCGCACTGGCGAATTCCTAACTCCTCAGTTAGAACAAATTCCTCAGAGAACAGAAGAACTTCGTCTCTGTCACTGAAGAACTTGACTAAACTGTATGAGATTTCCAATGGCTTCACTCGAAAGGATTGGGTAGGTGTAGGATTTTGAGTTGAGCATCACTTGGAAACTTTTCCTTAGTTTTACCTCGACCCCCTTTAACAGTACGGTGTTTCCTATGACTCAAGAAGAAGAAAATGAAACTACGAAAACAAAAGTCTTCACGCTTCATAATCCTCGCATGAATATCAAGTCTTCAGGGTCACACGAATTTCTTCACTTTCAAAGTCTTCAAGAAAACCAAAGTCTTCAGTTGAAGACATTCATTTTTAGGGGTCGACAATCATCGTAAATAACAAACTCCTCATAGACTTATAGACCTGTGTACACTCACAAACGCATTAGTCCCTTAACCTATAAGTCTTCAATACACCAAAATCACTAAGGGGCACTAGATGCACTTACAGATCCCCCTCTCTGGAGCCCCAAACGGACTCCAGATCTGGCCTCCCGATGAAGAACAGGAGACGGCGGTGGCTCCGTCTCGCGAAACATGATAATTCTTTCTCCCTGATTTTTTTCTGGAAAAATAGGATTTTATAGTGTCGGTTTCAGGGTCTGCGGGGCCACCAGGTGGGGACAACCCACCTGGGCGCGCCTGGGGGGGCCGGCGCGCCCTGGTGGGTTGTGCCCACCCAGGTGCCCCCCTCAAGTGGCTCTTGGCTCCGGAAATTCTCTTATTTTGTATAATAATTCCTCGCAAAGTTTTGTTCCATTCCGAGAACTTTTATTTCTGCACAAAAACAACACCATGGTTGTTCTGCTGAAAACAGCGTCAGTCCGGGGTTAGTTTCATTCAAATCATGCAAATTAGAGTCCAAAACAAGAGGAAAAGCGTTAGGAAAAGTAGATACGTTGGAGACGTATCAACTCCCCCAAGCTTAAACCTTTGCTTGTCCTCAAGCAATTTAGTTGATAAACTAAAAGTAAAAAAAGAAAACTTTTACGAACTCTTTTGCTCTTGTTTGCATAAATAAGCTTAAACATCACCCAGGTTTTCAGCCAAAATTATAACTAACCATGTCGACAATAACTCTTAAAAATTATATTAACTCATATCAATGACATAATCAGCTAGCGAGCAATAATAAGATATCTCAAATGGCAACACGTTATTAAAACAACCACGATATAATATGACAATAGTGGTATCTCGCTAGCCCTTTCTGAGACCGCAAAACATAAATGCAGAGCACCTCTAAAGTTCAAGAAGCGACTAAACATTGTAATTCATGGTAGAAAAGATCCAGTCATGATGCACCCATCATTAACTACACACAATGCATAAGCATGACAGCAGTGCTCTCAGGTTCTGGCGCTTATTTGAGAAGGTGATGGCACAACATAAAAGTAAATAGATAGTCCCTTCGCAGAGAGAAGCAGTGATTTACAGAGGTGCCAGAGCTCAAAGCTTAAATTGAGAGATAAAAATATTTTGAGAGGCATACTTTTCGCACCAACAAAAACGATTTAGAGTTTCCAATACTTTCCATGCTAGATATATCATAGGCGGTTCCCAAACAGAAATTAAAGTTTATTCCTTTTTCCACCATTTCTTTCACTTTCCATGGCTAGCCGTATCCACGGGTGCCCTCCATACCAACACTTTTCAAGGAATTTATTATTTGACAACATAAAGTAAATTCATTTTTCATTTCGGGACTGGGCATCCCTAATACCTTTGCCGTACTCTCATGCAATGACAAGTGAATAAACACTCATCGTGAGAATAACACATCTAGCATGGAAAAATATCGGCCACCCCTCACCGCCTCGCGAGCGGTACGAGCACACAAAAGAGAAATTTATTTTGAAAATTAGAGATGGCACATGCAAATTTACTTAGGACGGCAGGGTAATACCGCATATAGGTAGGTATGGTGGACTCATCTGGAATAACTTCGGTTTCAGGTTTTGGATGTACAAGCAGAATTCCCACTTAGTATAGGTGAAGGCTAGCAAATAGGTTGAGAAGCAGCCAGCTAGAGAGCAACAATGGTCATGAACATGCATTATGCATAAGTAACATTAGCATGAGTAGGATATGAACACCATGAACATAAATATCATAGAGGCTATGTTGGTTTTGATTCAACTACATGCATGAACATGTGCCAAGTCAAGCCACTCGAACGTTCATAGGAGGATACCATATCATCATGCTACATCACAATCATCTTAACGCAATGTTGATATCCAAGATAAATCATTATCCACTCCTAGCTACTTATGCATGGCATGAGAAACTATAATCTCTAATTGTCATTGCAAACATGTTTAATCATAATGGGCTGAATCATGGATACTAGGTTAAACATATTTACAAAAACAGAACAAGTCGAGTTCATACCCGTTTCTCTCTGCCACGGCCAGTTCATCGAATATCGTCATTATTGCCTTTCACTTGGACGACCGAACAATATGAAAATGATAATAGTGCAAGAGTGCCGTGGACTAAGTTGGAACATGCAAACATTTTATTCAAAAGGAGAAGACAAGTTAAATTGGGCTCTTTGTTAGATTAACAATAATGCATATGAGAGCTACTCAACATTTTCATCATGGTCTTCTCCTCGGTATGACTCAATAAAAGAAAAGAAGTTTAGAAAAACACACTAAAATATTTTTGGAGTTTTTGGTTTTCTGAAGGAAAGCAAATAAAAAGAAAAACAAAAACGAGAAAACTATTTACACGGGAAAGCTCCCAACAAGCAAAAGAAGAACTAGGAAAATCTTTTTGAGTTTTCTTTTTAGTACTACAACAATTTAAACTAGGAAGAAAAATAAAAAAGAAGCAAGAAATATATTTTTGGATTTTCTTAAAGTTTTTCAAACACACAAGAAGAAAGCAAGAAAATAATTCTAACATGGATAATACAATGAAAAAGTGTGGACACCGACAACTGAAATGAAATGTGTGAACATGAATGTAAAGTCGGTAAAAAACACGTACTCCCCCAAGCTTAGGCTTTTGGCCTAACTTGGTAATCACCAGTCGTAGAAGCCTTGAGGTCCTATGTTGAAGTGCTGAGGTGCGGGCACCTGAGGGTCCCACTGCTGAGGCTCCTCCTGTGCCGCAGCCTGGTTGTTCCGGTAAGCGATGATGTCCGCAGGCATAATCCTGTATCCACCCCTGGCAATCGGATCAAACAAAGCAGGTGCAGGCAGTGGAATAATATCATGAGTTTTCACACTAAAAACCAGATTATAAGGAAGAGGAATGTCAGGATAATCGGCAGCAATAAACTGATGGTATTCCATAGCAGCGTGATCTAGGTGAAACCTTGGGCAAAGGATAATCATGCTGGCGTATCTGAACATTAAAGTGAGCTACCAGGCGAGTAGCGTAAATACCACCATGTATTTTACCCTTGGATTTATTAATGTGGATGCGGCGTGCCACAATAGCTCCCAAGCTATAAGTGTTGTCGCCTTACAGTGCACGGCGTAAAACAGCAAGGTCTGGGGCACTGAGTGCACCCACCTTCTCTCTAGCAAGCAAGCACTTTGCAATGAAAAGAGCAAAATAATGAACAGCAGGAAATTGCAAGCTAGTGGCGGTGACACTCGACACTCCTCTCTCGTCCCCCACAGACAGAGTATGGTAAAAACCTTCAAACTCTGCATGCCTAGGCTCTACCAACCCACCATCAGAAGGAAGCAAGCATATTTCACAAAATTCAGTAAGCAGTATCTGATGGGGTTCAGCGTATAAATTAAACTGCACTTCAGGGGGATTATTCTTAGGAAGGAAAGTAAAACTTTGCACAAAGGAATTTGTGAGGAGATGATGCTGTTCGCATTCAGCTGTGATGAAGTCAGTGAGGCTGGCATTAGCAACATATTGTGCAAACTCTTGGAGGATTCCGGTCCCTTCCATGAACAGGGTATGCGGCCATTCGCAAGGCCGTAACTCCGCCAACCTCCAGGTGCGTAGATCACTGTCAGATGACTCCCCAATTACTCCCTTGGAGTTCTTCTTGGAAGCAAACTTCCTAAAGATACTCATGTTTTTCCAAGCAACAATCCCCCGAAACAGTTTCGGAAACAGAGCTTCGAGCAAAGAGATCAAAATCCGCGGGTTTGAGAGCAAGAACACGAGAGCAAGAGCAATGGTAAATTTTTTCTGGAGGTAGGTGATGATGTGGGATGAAGAGATAAGTGAGGGGGCCCACGTGGGGACCACAACCCACCAGGGCGCGCCTGGGGGTCCTGGCGCGCCCAGGTGGGTTGTGCCCACCTGGTGCACCTCCCTCTGATATTATTTGCACTAGAAATACTTAAATATTCAGAAAAAAATCGTATCAAATTTTCAGAGCATTCTGAGAACTTTTATTTTTGGGTCATTTTTTTATTGCACAGGAAAATCAGAAAACAGACAAAACATGGCATTTTATTTTATTTCGCTAATAAAAATAGAAAATAAAAGGTAGGGACAGAAGGTAATGCTCACTAAATTCATCAACTTCATACCTCTCAAAAATGATCCATTAATAAGGTTGATCAAGTCTTATTAACAACCACTTTCGATTAGCATGAAACCGAAGAACTTTCGTAAATCACTAAGTTACCTCTACGGGGATATGAATTTCCCCAACAATAAGCATTTCATATTTCTTTTTAACAGTAGATAGAGGTAGTTGAAAACTTCCAATTGTGATTGTCGAAGATTTTTCAATAACATTAATACCATTCACTTGAAATTATTTCTTCGGAAAGTGCACCGTATGCTCATTACCATTGATATGAAAAGCGACCTTGCTTTTATTGCAATCAATAACAGCCCCTGCAGTATTCAAGAAGGGTCTACCAAGGATAATCGACATGTTGTCGTCCTCGGGCATCTCAAGTATAACAAAGTCAGTCAAAATAGTAACATTAGCAACAACAACGGCACATCCTCACAAATACCGATAGGTATGGCAGTTGATTTGTCAGCCATTTGCAAAGATATTTCAGTAGGTGTGAGTTTATTCAAGTCAAGTCTTTTATATAAAGAGAAAGGCATAACACTAACACCAACTCCCAAATCACATAAAGCAGTTTTCACATGATTCTTTTTGATGGAGCAAGGTATAGTTGGTATTCCCGGATCTCCAAGTTTTTTAGGTACTCCATCCTTAAAAGTGTAATTAGCAAGCATGGTGGAGATTTCAGCTTCCGGTATTTTTCTCTTATTAGTGATGATGTCCTTCATGTACTTTGCATAAGGAGGCATTTTCAAGATATCAGTCAAGCGAGTACACAAAAAGACTGGCCTCAGCATTTCAGCAAAGCATTCAAATTCTTCATCATCTTTCTTTTTAGTTGACTTAGGTGGAAAGGGCATAGGTTTTTGAACCCACAGTTCTCTTTCTTTACCGTGTTTTCTAGCAACAAAGTCTCTTTTATCATATCTTGCATTTTTGGGTTGGGGGTTATCAAGATCAACAGCTGGTTCTATCTCAACATCATTGTCTGGTTCTTTATTATTTGTTTGAGTTTCTTCATGAACCTCATCATTATCTTTTTCATTATCAGAAGGTGAGTGTTCACTACCAGATTGAGTTTCAGCATCAGAGATAGAAACATCATTATCATAATCAGGAGGTTTCTCTACTTCAGGTTCACTAGAGGCATGCAAAGTCCTATCATTTTTATTTTTCTTTTTCTTTTTAGAAGGACCAGGTGCAGTGGTGTTGTTACTTTGTGAATCCTGTTCAATTCTTTTTGGGTGTCCCTCAGGATAAAGTGGTTCCTGAGTCATTTTACCTCCTCTAGTTGCAACTCTAACAGCAAAGTCATGTATGTTGTTATTCATTTCATCAAGCAATTCTCTTTGAGATTTAGCAACTTGTTCTAGTTGCGTTTGAACCATAGAAGCATGCTTCCCTACACCTCTAACATCATTTGAGATTCTAAACAACAAGTCACTTAAGCGTGTAATCATATCAGAATTGTATTTCAATTGTTTCATAACATTTGCATTGAAGTGATCTTGTTTTCTAATATAGTTTTCAAACTCATTAAGGCATTGGCTAGGGTGCATATTGTGAGGATTATCATTATCATTGAATTTCATTACAGAATTTACCTCTACCACCGCAGGTGGTGGTGGTGTATCAAGCCCATGTATTTCTTCAATAGGAGGTAAATTTTTGACATCCTCAGCTTTAATACCTTTTTCCTTCATAGAAGCCTTTGCCTCTTGCATATCTTTAGGACTGAGATATAAAATACCCCTCTTCTTCGGAGTGGGTTTAGATGGTGATTCAGCAAGAGTCCAATCATCATAGTTTTTCAATATGTTATTCAATAATTCTTCAGCTTGTCCAATAGTTCGTTCCCTGAAAACACAACCAGCACAACTGTCTAGGAAATCCCTAGAAGCATCGGTTAGTCCATTATAGAAGATATCAAGTATTTCATTTTTCTTAAGAGGATGATCAGGAAAAGCATTAAGTAACTGGCAAAGCCTCCCCCAAGCTTGTGGGAGACTCTCTTCTTCAATTTGCACAAAGTTAAATATTTCCTGTAAGGCAGCTTGTTTCTTATGAGCAGGAAAATATTTTTCAGAGAAGTAATAAATCATATCATGGGGACTAAGCACACAAGCAGGAGCAAGAGTATTGTACCAAGCTTTAGCATCACCCTTTAATGAGAACGGAAATAATTTGAGAATATAGTAATAGCGAGTTTTCTCATCATGAGTAAAAAGGGTGGCTATGTCATTCAACTTAGTAAGATGTGCCACAACAGTCTCAGTTTCATAACCATGGAAAGGATCAGATTCAACCAAAGTAATTAACTCTGGGTTGACAGAGAATTCATAATCCTTATCATCAATAAAGATAGGTGAGGTAGCAAACTTAGGATCATATTGCATTCTAGCATTCAGAGACTTTTCTTTATACTTGCATAATAATTTCTCTAGATCATCTCTATCCTTACAAGAAAGAATATCTCTAGTTGTCTCCTCATTCATAACATAACCTTTCGGTACCTTAGGCAATTCATATCTAGAAGGGCTAGTTCTAGTAGGTGTTTCAATATTTTCAGTTTCAAGCTCATCATTAGATGCAACAACATCATGTTGTCTTACTCTAGCAATTTGTTCATCAAGAAATTCACCTAATGGCACATCATCATCAAGCAAGGTACTAGAATCATCATAAGCATTCATAGCAGAAGTAGCATCATCAATAACTTGCGACATATCAGAATTAATAGCATGTGGTGGTGTTGTAAGTTTACTTATAACAGAAGGTGAATCTAAAGCGGAGCTGGATGGCAGTTCCTTACCTCCCCTCGTCTTAGAGGGAAAAATCTTAGTCTTAGCATCCTTCAGAATCTTCATAGTGAATAATTGATAATAATCCCAAGTGACTCAACAAATATAGCTATGCTCCCTGGCAACGGCGCCAGAAAAAGGTCTTGATAACCCACAAGTATAGGGGATCGCAACAGATTTCGAGGGTAGAGTATTCAACCCAAATTTATAGATTCGACACAAGGGGAGCCAAAGAATATTTGTAAGTATTAGCAGCTGAGTTGTCAATTCAACCACACCTAGAGATTAATTATCTGCAGCAAAGTGATCAGTAGCAAAGTAGTATGATAGTTTTGATAATAGTAGCAGCAGCAATAGTAACGGTAACAGTGATAGCCGTGATATTGTAGCAAGTGCAATAGTAACAGCAGCAGTAGTAACTTAGCAAGATCAATATGTAGGAAAATCGTAGGCATTGGATCGGTAATTTGTTGGATGATATTCATCATGAGACAATTATAACCTAGGGCGATACGGCACTAGCTCCAGTTCATAAATATAATGTAGGCATGTATTCCGTAAATAGTCATGCGTGCTTATGGAAAGAACATGCATGACATCTTTTGTCCTACCCTCCCATGGCAGCGGGGTCCATATTGGAAACTAAGGGATATTAAGGCCTCCTTTTAATAGAGAACCGGAACAAAGCGTTAACACACGGTGAATACATGAACTCCTCAAACTACGGTCATCACCGGGAGTGGTCCCGACTATTGTCACTCCGGGGTTGCCGGATCATAACACGTAGTAGGTGACTATAACTTGCAAGATCGGATCTAGAACATAGATATAATGGTGATAACATAAACGGTTCAGATCTGAAATCATGGCACCCGGGCCCAAAGTGACAAGCATTAAGCATGGCAAAGTCATAGCAACATCAATCTCAGAACATAATGGATACTAGGGATCAAGCCTTAACAAAACTAACTCGATTACATGATGACTCTCATCCAACTCCTCACCGACCAGTGAGCCTACGAAGGAATTACTCACTCCCGGTGGGGAGCATCATGGAAGGCGATGGAGAAGGGTTGGTGATGACGAAGATCGAAGATCCCCCTCTCCGGAGCCCCAAACGAACTCTAGATCTGGCCTCCCGATGAAGAACAGGAGACGGCGGCGGCTCTGTCTCGTGAAACGTGATAATTCTTTCTCCCTGATTTTTTTCCTGGAAAAATAGGATTTTATAGTGTCGGTTTCAGGGTCTGCGGGGCCACCAGGTGGGCACAACCCACCTGGGCACGCCTGGGGGGGGCAGGCGTGCCCTGGTGGGTTGTGCCCACTCAGGTGCCCCCCTCAGGTGGCTCTTGGCTTCGGAAATTCTCTTATTTTGTATAAAACTTCCTCGCAAAGTTTTGTTCCATTCCGAGAACATTTATTTCTGCACAAAAACAACACCATGGTAGTTCTGCTGAAAACAGCGTCAGTCCGGGGTTAGTTTCATTCAAATCATGCAAATTAGAGTCCAAAACAAGAGGAAAAGCGTTAGGAAAAGTAGATACGTTGGAGACGTATCACCCAGCCATCCCTGTGCTCATATATTACAAAATCATACGGAGTAGAATCTAATTTTGTTTGCCATGCAATGTTGTAGAGCTATCATATGTCTCCTGTCATTTATTTTTCAGGCACCTGCTATCTGCTACTTTTACAGTGCTTTTACAGTGCACTAGTTCTGCACACACTTCACCCATACTCTCACTATTGTTTTTTTATGCATGGGTATTTCAGCCTTTGCCAAACGTTGATAGAAGCACGAAATAAAAGAGAGAAGTTGCTCCAGCTTTCTTCGTGCTTAGGCAAGACATGTTTGGGCACTATAAAGGGTGCAATATCAGCAGATGGAGATGGTAAACGTAGCTCTGGAGTTGATGATCTCGCTCGCCATGAACCACCATCCCAGGTGCTTGCTTTAACTCCGCGGTGTCATATGTGGTTGCATGTTGCATATGGTGTCTAGCTTGTATTTGAAAGGCCGAAGTCAGTCTTTATTAAGATAAGGAAAGATGTTTTTTACATGAACCACCATCCCGGGAGCACTAGAAGCCAAATAGCTAGTCAGGGCACTGGCCGAGCTAGTGACAAGCCCAGCACAGATAGGCATCACCTGCAAGCCAACTAAAAAGCCACGGTGCTGGCGAAGCAGCCCGCCTCCCACCATGCTCTCAGGTCCTCGATGATCATGCTCACCACTCCAGCCGGGTGTCTAGCTTGTATTGCTTCCAATTTGGTTAAATTGCATCTGCTTAGCTTACACATTATACCTTTGAATATGACATGCCTTCCTTTTTTTGGTACATACTACTACATCTGTCTATTAACCATGTTCTTACATCAAACTAATGTTCTTGTGTATCCCTCATCAATCACTTATGATGAGACAGTCAGGCTCGTGGACTGCTGTAAGAAAAGATCCTCTTTTAAAGAATGCAGTGTCAGCCTCCCCACATGATTCTCAAGAAACAGCAATGCTAGATGAAGATAGTCAACGTAGCTCTGTAGTTGATGACCGCATTTCCCCTACACCACCATCGCAGGTGCTTGCTCTAACTTGGCAGCGTGATATGTGGTTGCATGTTGCATATAGTGTCTAGATTGTAATTCTTCCAATCTGGTTAAATTGCATGTGCTATTCTGCTTAGTTTATATATTATACCTGTTAATGTGACATGCCTTCCTGTTTTTGGTACATAGTACATCTGTCTATTAAGCATGTCCTTACATAAAACTATTGTTTTTTGTATCCCGCATCAATCGATTATGACGAGACACCTTTAGTATATGCAGAGTGATATTGGTTGCATCTTTCATATGATTTATAGCATGCACTGCTTCTAATTTGTTGAAACTCCATTTATGATGGGACGCTTTTAACTTGGCAGAGTCATATTGGTTACATCTTTCATGTGGTGTCTAGCTTGCATTGCTTCTAATTTTTTGAAATGGCTTCTGCTTAGTTTACACAAATAGTTGTGAATATGCCATGCCGTCCTGTTTTTCGTACATATTCCATCCTCGTATCATGTGTTTGCCTTACATCAAAGTAGTGATTGTCAGTATCATGCATGAATGAGTTCTGAAGAGTGAATTTTATTGCTTTTTCTTGTCGGTTTACTTGACAATGCAAAATCAATAAAGCAGAAGGAAATTTGCAAGGCAGTGGATAAAGGTGCTCCTTCCAAACAACTGAAACGGAGGGCCTCTACATATTCTACTCCGACATCCCCCCCCCCCAAGAAGATTTGCAAGACAACACATGCATACACACTCAACATAGTTGTGTTGATGATGAGCACGTCTCCCCTAGTCCACCATCACAGGTGCTCCCTCTAACTTGGCACTATTATATGTGGTTGCATGGTATGTATGATGTCGAGCTTGTATTGCTTCTAATTTGGTTAAATTCCATCTGCTTACTTTACACATTATACTTGTGAATAAGACATGTATTTCTGTTTCTAGAACATACAATATCTGTCTATCACACCATGTTCTTACATCAAAGTACTACTGTTGTGTAACCTGCAACAATCACTTATCATAAGACACGTTTAACTTGGGAGTGTGATATAGGTTACATCTCGCATTCTTTTCTAGCTTGTACTACTTCTAATTTGTTGAAATGGCACTTATGACGTGACAGTTTTAACTTGGTAGAGTGATATTCGTTGCATCTTTCATATGGTGTCTAGCTTTATTGCTTCTAATTTGTTGAAATGCCTTCTGCTTAGTTTACACATCTTAGCTGTGAATATGCAATGTTGTCCTTTTTTCTTACACATTCAATCGTCCTATCATGCGGTCGCCTTACATTAAAGTAGTGCTCGTCAGCATCCTGCATCAATGAGTTCTGAAAAGCAAATTTTTATTCATTTTTCTTGTGGGTTTGACTTGACAAGGCAATACAATTAAGAAAGAGGAAGGAAAAAATTAAGGCAGGGACTGATGGTGGTCTTCCGGTGAAACCTGCATCCCAGGTACTTTCTCTAGCTTGGCGGTGTGATATTGTCTTGCATGTTGCTTACGGTGTCTAGCTTGTATTGCTTGTAATTTGATTAAATTATTCTTCTTAGTTTACACAAATAGTTGTGAATATGCCATGCCATCCTGTTTTTCATACATATTCCATCCTCGTATCATGTATTTGCCTTACATCAAGGTAGTGATTGTCAGTTTCATGCATGGATGAGTTCTGAAGAGTGAATTTTATTGCTTTTTCTTGTCAGTTTTACTTGACAATGCAAAATCAATAAAGCAAAAGGAAATTAGCAAGGCAGTGGATAAATGTGCTCCTTCCAAACAACTGAAACGGAGGGCCTCTACACATTCTACTCCGCCATCCCCCCAACAAGATTTGGAAGACAACACATGCATAGACACTCAACGTAGCTGTGTTGATGATGAGCACGTCTCCCCTTGTCCACCATCACAGGTGCTCCCTCTAACATGGCACTGTTATATGTGGTTGCATGTTATGTATGATGTCGAGCTTGTATTGCTTCTAATTTTGTTGAATTCCATCTGCTTACTTTACACATTATACTTGTGAATAAGACACGTGTTCCTGTTTCTAGAACAGGCAATATCTGTCTATCACACCATGTTCTTACATCAAAGTACTACTGTTGTGTAACCTGCAATAATCACTTTTCACAAGACATGTTTAACTTGGGAGTCTGACATAGTTTACATCTCGCATTATTTTCTAGCTTGTACTACTAATTTGTTGAAATGGCACTAATGACGAGACAGTTTTAACTTGGTAGAGTGATATTCGTTGCGTCTTACATATGGTGTCTAGCTTTCATTGCTTCTAATTTGTTGAAATGCCTTCTGCTTAGTTTACACATCATAGCTGTGAATATGCAGTGCTGTGAATATGCAATGGCACTAATGATGAGAGACCTTTAAATTGGTAGTGTGATGTTGTTTGCATCTTGCATATGATTTATTTCTTGTACTGGTTCACATTTGTTTAAATGCCAGTTATGACGAGACACTATTAACTTGGCAGAGCGATATTTGTAGCATCTTTCATATGGTGTCTACCTTTCATTGCATTGCTTCTAATTTATTGAAATGCCTTCTGCTTAGTTTACACATCATAGTTCTGATTACCTCATGCTGTCCTGTTTTTCATACATATTACATCCTCCTATCATGCGGTTGTCTAACATCAAAGTTTAGTTCGTCTGTATCACGTATCAATTTGTTCTGAAGAACTAAATTTTTATTCCTTTTTCTTGTCGGCTTGACTTGACATGGCACAGAGAAAGAGGAAGGAACACAGAATGGCAGGGGATGGTGTTAGTACTCAGGACGCACGGAAACAGAAGCGGAAGAATTATGCAGATTCTGCTGGTACTGATGGTGCAATAGAAGGTCAAAGTCCACCGAAAAATTGTACAAACACGGTATCCCGTGCTACACCAGCTGCAAAACAATCCAAACAGAAACTAATAGCTGCCACCAAACAAGCAGCGACAACCCTAGTTGTTGCAACACCTTCCACAGTACCAACAGCTGCACGAGTTACTCGTTTGTCAACTCAGCTAGCAGCAAGTTCCCACGCTCCCTTGCCACCTGACACTACCTCTGAAGCACTCTTGACACAAGACGAGTTGGCAAGATCAGATGAACCTTATGAGCTTCAACAGCATGAAGGTAGTTGCTGGAGTCAAGTTACAGTTGCATGCTTCTTTATATGTAGTCTCACAGTTTGATGTACACTAACACTTCCTATGTTTGTTGTTGGAATAGCACCTAGGCGCAAGAGGAAACAGACATCAGGGATAATGCTCGATAGGTTAACTAAATCTAGAGGAGGAATAATGGAGATCCTTTTTGAGACAAGTTTAAAAAGGCCACGTGATGCTACAGAGTCAGCCAAGTTAGTATCAGAGGCAGCGGTTGCCATTAGGTGTCATGCATGTATCCTCCCAACATGGATTCAGTACAGGAATGACAAAGACAAAACCCAGTTCAACACCTTCCTCGACCATTTATCTGCAAGTATGGTTATGTATGGAAATTAGTAATATCGTCTTGCTCTGTCCCATACTTTCTAGGTTGCTGGTAGTGAGACCCCCATAATTTTCAATAGATGAGGTTCAAGTTGGATAGCCAAGATGATGCAACCAGACAAGTATGCACCCATGTTTTCAAGTCTGCTCTGCGATAGTATCGGTATAACTTGAGAAAAACTTACTTTGAAGGCAAGGCTAACAGTGAACTTGCCCAAACATCTCCAGTGGAAAATATATCGGATGAAGACTGGCGAGGCCTCGTTAAACACTGGTCTGATCCAAAGTATCAAGTATGTTATAAATATGTGATCAAATCACATGTTGAACTCCTATTTACGCATGTGCCTCACAAATCTATCTTCTTGTAGGTGAACTGTTCAAAGAACAAGACCAACCATACGAAAGTGAAATTCCAACAGACGACAGGATCTCGTAGCTATATTGCACACTGCGAGGCTCTTGTAATTAGTTGTTGTTTCACTCTTTTTGGTGTGCCATATTATCAGATCTATATTGACTTGTTCCAAATGCAGAGGAAAGCCCGCAAGGACCAAAAAGTACCTGAACCAACTGTTGTGGAAATCTTCAAGGACTGCCACACCAGCAAGACGAAGGGCATGACTACACTAGTCAAAGTCGCTGTTGTAAGTCCTTAATCCTCATGCCTTTTAACTACTACTTACTCTGACTTGTGCATTGAACTGCACGGTTTGCAGCCAATGTCTATTACTCTTTTCAATTTTATACACAATTGTCTTAGCGTATTATTGCACCTTACAAGGTTTAAAAGAGAGGAGTGATATTCCTTTGATCTTGATCTGTAATCTAGTTCCATGCTGGACTTGTCTACACAATGTTACAATTGCCTGTTTGTCTGTTCTCAGTTGTTTTGTGATATGAATGATGTCATACTATGCTTACCGTATTATAAACTTTGTATCTTTATCCTTAGCTGTCAATACAATGTGAAGAAATAGACAATACATTAGCCATGGTACATGGTCATATGTTTGGAACCTGGTTTTATTATGTACTTTGCAGTAAAATACAACTAATATTTTACACGGGTTCACCAGAATAAGTTCTATATATAGACCAAAGCTATTTTGTTTGGTTTTGCTGCCTCCTTAATATCTTCTGTTCTGGTACTACTAATGTACAAACTCAACTTTTCAGCAAGCTATGGAACAAATGGTGGAACCGCCACCTTCTGAAGGTGACGAGGCAACTATAACCGCAATGTCACCTCTTGCTGAAGTGGGTCAGTACCTGTCCACTAACAGTGCCAAAAGCATGTTCCTGCGTAATACTGGGTTGGTTGTTAAGGCAATCTCACCAAACTGCCTCATGATCAAGATATGCAAGCTCAACACAATGTTATATCTGCGCTCCAGACACAAGTCCATTCCCTAACAGAGACCCGTTGTGAAACAAGGACAGCCAATGTTTGATGTCGTCAAGATATGCATGGTTTTGAAACCAGACTATCAGACATTTGCTATGTTGTTCAGGAGCCTAGGAGAAATAAAGGGGAAGGTTATGGTGCTCCATCGGACAGTACAGCATGAGAACGTAACAGTCAGGTCAAATGAACTGAGCTTCTGAACTTCTAGTGGTGCATTTATCTGCCGGACTATTAACTTTTATGCCACATTTCCTTTTGTTTTATGGTTGTAATTTGTTTTGTTGCGATACAAAATTTGTTCTTAATGTGTAGCCACCGGCTCGAGAAAACAGGAAGCCATTTTTGTATAGTGTAGGGTGTTCCCTATATTTGCACTGGTGGCAAACTTTGATGCCTAGTGGATGTAATCTGTGCAATCGCCTTAATAGCCTAGCATTAGTTTCTGGCTTATTTATTTCCCTCGTCTTCTTTTTCCTTGGTTTGCTAGTGGCCGCAATAACCATGGGCCATATACGGATCGTGGTAACCTTGAGCCTGCTACGGGCCGTAGGATCCATGGGCCTCCTACGGGCCGTCGGATAAATGGGCCTCAAACGGGCCATAGATTCAGTGGGCCTCGGGCCATCGGATAAATGGGCCCACATGGGCCGTAAACGGGCGTAATTGGTATCGGGCCAGCACGGTAATGGGCCGTTAACAGGCCAAAAGACAGCAAAGGCTTAATTCTTTCATAGGCATAACGGGTCGTTAATGGGCCAGAATATAGGACGGGCTGGAAACGGCGCAACGGGTTAACAGGCCACAAACGGGCCGATTCTAACCACGGGCCGAATTTGGCCCATTAGGGGAACAGGCCAGTAACGGGCCGGAAGTAATCGAGGGCCGGAAAGAAGCCCAAGAATGTATGGGTCGTCAGTAGGCCGAAAGCTAACATGGGCTGTAAACGGCCCATGTGAATCATGGGCCGTTACTGGGCATAAAGAAATTTACTGTTTATTATGGGCCAGAGTTACCGTGGCCCATTAAAGGGCCCCCCTCGTATGGGCCGAAAGACGTCGTGGGCCATACATGGGCCGAAACTAAAACGGGCTGGTATTATACTGGACGACCCACATGACGCTGTTGGGCCGATTTCGAGAACACCATAATGGGCCGTGAGTTACCAGGCCGTAAAATGGGCTATATGCGAACACACCGTTAACAGGCTTTTCATGGGCCGGCCCGCTACCTTTTGACCAAGTCAAACAGGCCGGCCTTTGTAAGCTAAATGGGCCAGTGTTGGGCCGTCGCACGTGTCCACATATCATAGGCGCCTATCTGACCCAATGACGAGCTGACATGTGTTTCCTCCGGCCAATGAGAATTTTACACATGGAAAATCTCCATTGGTCGTTGCTGTTAACGGGTTATCGGATCCAAAACCGGACCCGATAGCTTAACGGCGACCCGTTACGGTGGATGCCACGTGTCGGTTACCCTTGACGAAAGCACTTCCATGACGCGTCATTTATCGTCTTGGAAGTGAACACTTCCGTGATGATAATTTTGGTACTGTCATGGAACACTTCTATGACAGCACAGGTATGACTATCTTGATTCTGTCATAAAATCGTCATGGATGTACATGCATGACAAGAAACGTGACCTACTGTGACAAACACGTATCATCACGGAAGTGTTTTTTTTTTGTAGTGTACTGGTGGCGTCTGCGTGCTCCGCCGGATGCCGGAGATGGAGGACCTCGAGCAGTGTCTGAGGCTGGTGGTGGTGGCCTATGTGGGAGGCACCTGGCCAGCGGTGTCATGCCATGAGGCGGCGGAAGCAAATTAATTTCGGAGGAATTACCCATTCCCCGGCATCGTTTCTCTATTCACATGTTCCACCCTGAGGACTTCCTTGTGGTCTTCGTGGCACTGTAGCTACGCAACAGGGCATTGGCGGCGAGCACCGTCGAGCATGGTTTCTTCAAGCTGTTCGTCAAGCCTTGGCTCAAGCAAGCTCAAGCTGTCTCCAGAGTGATGCGTTCGCAGGTTGATCTCATGATCGATGGGGTTTCATCTCATGCTTGGACTAGCGAGACGGCGGCGGAGCTTCTCAGCTCTTCGTGTTTGGTGGAGAGCCTGGCGCCGGAGACTGCGAATAGAGAAGATATCTCCCTATTCAAGCTTCGGGCCTGGTGTGTCGACCCTGATGAGGTGCCGGTGGACAAGCGTCTTTGGGTGTTGGAGCCGGAGGTGCATGGCGGCCCGGCGGCGCGGTAGCCCACGTCGCGGGCGTTGCTGGAGTACAAGACACACATACACATTGGGAGAATTCATGAACACGAGGGTCCGGAGCGCTGGATGCGGCCGCCTAGTTCAGATGGAAGTGGGCAAAGCGGGCTGCCGGAGGACTCTGGGGACTACTCTGGTCGGGGAGACTGGCGCGTCCTGCCTTAGACAAGGGGCGTCCGTGATCACCACGGTGGGGCGCTAGCCAGCAGAGCGCCGGGTGGATCTTACCGACTGGCCTTGCTCGGGCGCATCGGGCTATCCGACTGGAGAATCCCATCGATGACCGTCGGCGCGGTGGCGGAGGCGAGTACGTCCGTGGGCATCACTACGGCGGCGGCGGCGGGCTTGAGGCAGGTGGCAGTGGCTGCTGCTGCACGAGACATGGCACTAGTGCTGCGACCATAGCTGGTCGCAGAAGATCCGGGTCGGAGTGTGGGGGGCCTACTAACACCGGCAACTGCGGTGGCCACCACGACCCAGCTAGCAACTTTGGGACCGGAAGATGCCACTTTTGACCAAGAGGAGACGAGGGATCAGGCCAACAGCCCCACCAATGTCGACATAGACAACTCAGAACTGGCGATCGAGAAAGTGACCCTTACTAATCCCGAGGAAGCGGATAAAGTGCAGGGTGAGGCCAGTCAGGACGCGGCCATGGGGGATTTGAACTTGGCCAATCCAAGCGCGGCGGATGAGAGAGCGGGCCTGCCGCAATTGGATGATGATGGGTCTGTGACTAGGATGGGGCCCACCATCGCACAACCCCATGCTGGAACAATGGAGGAGATAATGCAGCCGGAGATATCCATGGTACAGTTGCCCAACAAAACTGCAGATGGGTGGGCCCCGGTCTCGAACTTGCTGCAGCAAACGACACCGGAGAGGATGGACTGTCGAGGAGGGACCATGGCAAATCTGGGACCCAGACTACAGGAGCTGGGGCCAGGCAGTACGGACGCCGATGGGACTATGATGACTGCATGCGTGCAGCCCCCGTTGCATGGCGATAATGCTACAGGAGTGAACGTGCTAGCGCTGTGCCCCCAGGAGGAAAACCTGTCAGCTAAGGAACTAGCTGCCCTTGGCAACATAAAGGCATTCTATGTTGGTCTACTTAATAAGCTAGCGCCGCCCCTTCTCAAGGAATTTGAGGGCCTGCATGGGGTTAAAGCTGGACAGGATCCACTCACACCGTGCCGCACAACCCGGTCTGTTTGTTCTGGTGGCACTAGGAAGACAAAGGCGTCGGCAACCGAAACCGTGTTGCGAAAAACCCTGGGCTTCGATTGTGATGATCTGGCGGTCTTCGAGGATGCGCTAGGTCAGCTACGTATGGTCATTGACTCGCCACTATAGGAGCCACAACTGAGGGCCATTGCGGCCATCTTCGGGAAAGCTATACCGCTCAATCTCGCGGTGTAGACAGGGATGGCTGAGCCGCTATTGGCGCAGTACGTGCGTCGGTATCGGCGGTGTAGGAGGCATAACAGCCAGATGTCGTGCAACGCATTGGAGTTGCTGCGCTGGAACATTAGAGGCCTTAACAATCCAGCCAAGAGGAAGGTGCTTAGAGGTTTTGTGGACTCCGTTCATGCGGCGATCGTTTGTATCTTAGAAACTAGATTAGAGTTCGTGGACACTTTTGTAATCTTGCAATGCATGGGGCTGAATTATGATGGTTTCACTTATCTTCCAGCATCGGAGACTAGAGGTGGTATCTTCGTGGCTTGGGACTCCACGCGGGTGCTTTTGACAAATTTTTTCAATGACTCTCATTGCATCACTGGGTACGTTTCGCCTAAGGAGGGGACGCCATGGTGGCTAATAGTAGTATATGGGCTGCAGGAGGATGAACACAAGATTAACTTTCTGAACGAGTTATCGAAGCGTAGATCGCTAGGCCCTGGCCCATGGCTAGTCATTGGAGACTTCAACCTCATCCTATATGCGGCAGACAAAAATAACTTCAATTTGGATCGGAGAATGATGGGGAAATTCAAATGTTTTGTGGATAATAACGCGCTCAAGGAGCTCTTCTTGCATGGCCGCAAATTCACGTGGAGCAAGAAAAGGGAGACGCCCATGCTCACGAAGATAGATCGTGCTTTTGTCTCCGTGGATTGGGAGCTAGAGAATGTGGAATGCCTGCTGCAAGCTTTATCGACCGAGTACTCGGACCATTGTCCGTTGCACCTCGCGCTCCAAGAGCACATGCAGGCTAGGCGGAGGTTTCGTTTTGAGAAGTTCTGGGTCAAAATGGACAGATTCTTGGATGTCGTCAAGGAGGCTTGGGTTTGCAATCCGGATATCATAGATCCTTTCATGCGACTGGATATCATGCTTAGGAACACGGCCCGAGCTCTTACCACATGGGGACAAAAGGAAATAGGAAATATCAAGCTGCAAATTGCAATCGCAAATATTGTCATCCTGCGGTTTGACTATGCCCAGGAGAACCGAAGACTTACGGAGGAGGAGTGATGGCTTAGAAGAACTCTAAAGCATCTTGTACTAGGGCTTGCATCCCTAGAGAGGACCATTGCTAGACAAAGGTCTAGAATAACATGGCTTCAAGAAGGCGACGCAAACACGCAGTTGTTTCACTTGGTGGCGAATGGGAGGCGTATTGAGAACTACATACCTTCTCTGACCATGGAAGGGCATATTATCACGGATTAGAAAAGGCAGGGAGGAAGCCTTCTTCAAGGCATACAAGGACATGTTAGGCAAGGACGGAGCCCGAGACTTCACACTCGATTTGGAGGGCCTTGGTGTCATGTGTGTGGACCTCTCGGAGCAGGACTGTGTGTTCACTGAGGACGAGATTTGGGCGGTAATTAAGGACTTGCCCTCGGACAGGGCACCAGGGCCGGATGGGTTCATAGGACTTTTTTTCCAAAAAGCTTGGGAGATCATCAAGGTGGACCTAATAGCTGTGGTTCACAAGCTTTTCCTTGAAAACGGATGGGGATTTGGAAGACTCAACCAAGCATTGATCACTCTTATACCGAAGTCGCCAGAGGCGTGCACCGTATTCGATTTTCGTCCAATATGCCTAGTGCATAGCATGCCCAAGATAGCATCAAAGCTGCTGACTACAAGGCTCAGACCACGCATGGGAGAGCTAGTACAGACCAACCAGTCCGCACTCATTAAGGGCCGATGCTTGCACGGTAACTTTCTCTTGGTTTGACAAATGGCATGCTCGATGCACCAGAGAAAGGCTACAGGTGTGTTGCTCAAGTTAGACATATCTAAAGCTTTTGATTCCCAGGCATGGCCATTTCTATTTGAGGTGCTATGAGCAAAAGGATTCTCGGAGCGTTGGATCTCTTGGATCGCTACCCTTCTAACCACTGCCAGCTTGAGAGTTCTAGTGAACGGTTGTGCAGGTGACAAGTTCATGCACGCCAAAGGTCTTCGGCAAGGGGATTCGATTCCCCCCTTGCTTTTTGTTATAGCCATGGACGTTCTAACAGCAATTATCATCAAGGCGCATGAGGCCCGAGTACTGAGTACCATCAATGGATGTAGCCCGATGCAACGCATGTCCTTGTACGCAGATGATGTTGTACTCTTCATCAAGCCAACATGGCCAGATCTCCAGTTCATCAAGGAAACTCTCACAATCTTTGGAGTGGCATCAGGGCTTAAAGTGAACTTTGTCAAATCCGCAGCAATCATGATCCGGGCCGAGACCGAGGATGAGGAGCTTGTCAAATCTGCTCTGCCATGGAAGATTGGCACCTTTCCATGCAAATACCTAGGGCTCCAGCTAAGCATAAGACAGCTGAAAAGATCCGAGTGGCAGCCGATTGTAGATGCGGCACTGCACATTTTGCCAGGCTAGTAAAGGGGCCTAGTGACTAGACCTGGGAGACTTATCCTTGTCAACCAAGTCATGAGGGCGTGTGCCACTCATCACCTCATGATTGCGGAGGCGCCGAAATGGTCACTAGAGAGAATGGACAGCGGCTGTCGGGCCTTCTTCTGGGCTGGGACAGAGGAGGTGCATGGGGACAAATGTGTTGTCTCCTGGACTAGAGTATGTAGGCCAAAGCACATGTGAGGGTTGGGCGTCATTAACCTATTTAAGCACGGCATTTCTCTAAGGCTCAGATGGGAGTGGCTCCGACGCACGGATGAATCTAGGCCTTGGCAAGGGCTCAACTTGACCGCGGACAAAAAGGTGGACCAAGCTTTTGGGAGCCTGGTTAAATGGAAGGTAGGATCGGGAGACAAGATCCTGTTTTGGAAACATCAATGGCTACAGGGCGCAACCATCACAGATATAGCCCATTGGTTGTGGCGAGGGTACGAACACAAGTGGAAAACAGGAGGCTGGCACGAGATGCTATGTGTAACATGCATGGATGAACGACATAGCGGGCGACCTATGCACGGAGGGTTTAACCCATATCATTAGACTTTGGGAGATTCTCTCAAAAGTTCAATTGGATACAGAGATAGAGGACAACCCCATTTGGGCTTGGAACGTGTCAGGAGCCTACACAGCGTCATCAGCATACAAGATGCTGTGTGAGGGAGGAGTTAAATTCCACTCCTTCAGGGCCATCTGGAAATGTTGGGCACCACTAGCTTGTAAGATCTTCATGTGGCTTGCAGTGCAGTATTGCCTGTGGACATCGGATAGGAGGGCTAGACACGGATTGCAAGACCAGACCTCAAAATGTTACCTATGTGACCAGGAGGAGGACACGGTAGACCACATATTGCTTCAGTGTGTGTTCTAACGGCAAGTGTGGCACCGTTGCATTGCCAGGATGGGTTTGAGCACGGATCTATGCCCAACTAACCATTCAAGGTTGGTGCAATGGTGGATGGAAGCTAGGAAACGAATCTATAAGCGAACTCAGAAAGGCTTCAACACATTCGTGATGCTGATCTGTTGGACACTATGGAAGCAAAGGAACGCGAGCGTGTTCGGCTCGAGCCCGATTAAGAATGAGTGGGATACGGTGGACATGATCTACGATGATCTGAGGACTTCGGCCAAAGCAGGAGCATTTGGAGAACAACTAGTATTAGAGTAGTCGCGTAGAGTGTGGGAGTGGTGTGGAGGCTTGGTTAGGATCGATTTGTGATACCTAACTAGTGTAATTGTAATCTCTTGTACATATTTTCTCCCATATATAAAGCTAAGGTACGCCTTTGGCATACCCTCGAAAAAAAACCATGTAGGTATTGAAAGTGCAAAATTCCAAAGGATTGCTCCAAACTCTTGATGGACTACATCAACATTGAGCATCCACATCTTCACTATCTACATGAAGTCATCATCGACAAAACACAAGGTTAGTTCATCCCTCTTTGGGGGGATATCACATCTAGGGGAGCTTTGGTCTAAAAAATTGAGCTAAAGAAACTCTAATGGTGTGAACACATTAATGCTTTATGTAAAAGTGGTAACCCCACTTGTGCTTAAACGATGAGTATGACCTATGATCAAATGTTCTCATTTGACTCCTAAGTCAATATACACTTATATGGATGACTTGGCCATCGCCAATCGCTTGATAGATGCTAGAATTGGTTGTGCATGTTTGACACATATTTCATTTGCTATCTTATTGTGTGAGCATGTTGGTATGCATGTTTTCTTCATTCGAGGACATCCATTTGTTGTTTTGATTGTCTTGGTTTTTCTGGCCAAGTGGGTATACAAGAATGCCTAAGCACCTCCTCTAGCTATCTATGCTTTCTTGTCACAAATTCTATTCTTGCTACATCACAAAAATTGAACAAGTCATTTTCGAACCCTCCGGGTGAGGCGCACTCGAAGTCACCGATCTGAGAAGGACTGAACTCCAAAACCTTCTTTATGCATTTCGAATAGACCAATTCACTCAAACTCGGTCAAACCGAAATCATTTAGATTGATCTAGGTTTCCATCTCGGTGTCACTGAGTTGAACCATTTCGGAGTCACCGATGTGTTATACTGCTTGTAGTTACACATATCAGTGCCACCGAGTTGTTCAACCCGGAGCCACCGATAGAACATGGGTATACATACCTCCGCGGCCCGTATGTTGAAAATTTCTTCAAACGTCATGACCCCCGCACCCCGTTGCTGATGTTGCCTTAGTCTTCGGATCGTCGCCCTTGAATCCTGCGGGCCTTCACTGCCGGAATCCATCACCGTCAACGGGAATCTTCCCCTCAGTTGCCGCCATGGAGGATCCTCACCAGGTTAGGGTAAGATTCGACCCCCTCCATGTTCTAAATTCTGATTCAATGCACAGATGAATTGCCATTATTCTTACCACAGATTTAAACCTTCCCTTACACTGCAAATTCCATAGATTAGTTTCAAGCAAAAAATTTAGGTTTAATTTTCCGCCGAATGCATCTCAGACCGATCGATTTGAAATTTTTGGAGTCGACAATTTGGCCCAGACCATTGCACTAGTACGTCTTGGTGCCACCGAGTAGTGCGAATTGGTGAGACCGAAAGTAAAGTTTCAGTGAAACCCTAGCATATCGGAGACACCGAGCCACTTATCAGTCTGACCGAAATGGTGTGCCATGTTTCTGTTAAGTGCTTTGGTATCACTGAGATGATCAACTTGGTGGATCTGAAATCCGAAGGGAGTTCACTACCATCGTCATTGTTCCGCTGCTAGAAGTTTTCTGCTGCTACGGGTTGTTCCGCTGCTAGCATAGAACTACCTTAGTAGGTGTAGTGTCGTCGTGCTGATGTGATCCTTTGTAACATCAGACCCTTGTACCATTATCCTTTGTAATAAGAGCTGATTTGTTCTATGCCAAGTAGTGTCGTATTCCAGAAGACTTGATCTCTGGGCTGGAATACGGGGTGTTCCGGTTTCTCTGAGCCGGGGTGCCACAGAGCTTGGTATCAGAGCAGGTCTGGCTGAAGGACGCCCTAATTAGCGCGAGCGGTGGAAATCGGTAGTATAGAGTCTGTCTTGTTTGCTGCATTTGGTTGCTACATTTGTTTGTTGCATAGCATGCATATAGACTTATTATTTTTGTGCTAACGGTTTATCTTGTGAGTGTAGCTAGCATCGGTTCGGATCCACTACAGCTCAGCTCATGCATCCCTCCAATTTTCCCTTTTCCCTATTCTTCGGTGTTTGGCGTCAGCTCTGTCCCAGTAGAGTGATGCCAAGTGTTCTTGACACTATTTGCAGGAATGTTGCTCAGGTATCGCGCCGACTTCTTTCTTCCAGCCACACCTATCGTTCCGTTGGTGGGCATGCTCTTGCCCCGGATCATGCCTTTTTATCTTATCGTGTTGGCAACCCTTAATGATCTTAGTCATCAAGAAAGGGCAGTGTCAGCAGACTCAGCTTTCCCCGCTATCCTCTTCTATGGACGAGTACGGTTCCATTCCGTCCGCTTGATGATGATGTGGCCGTGACATTCTTGTCCTGCCACATGGTCACTGAGTACGTCCTCGCCTCCGAGCTAGTCAAAGATGTTACCTTGCTAAGCCAGCACTTGGTGTAGCGATGTTTACACCAACTCTTCCACACATTGATTCGTCCTCGTGCACACCGTCACAGCATGTTAGATCCTAGTACCGGAGTTCCCGAGAGATTTGTGTGCTTAAGTAGGTGTGTGTACTATTGTGAATAGCAGTAACATGTGACGTTGCTTGTGTGTGATTTGAATGCCTTTTGTATTCCTTTGTTTGGTTGAGTTATTTTATTTGCTTCTTTTTGGGCCCTCGGTGTTACCTTATTTTTCCCTTATAAAAGTTGCGCATCAACCAACACCGGACTCGAAGAAGCAATGAGAATTTCAAATTTTTGGAAGCTCAGCTCAACAATATAACATTCTCAGTTGACTGCATTGTATTGGGAATATCTGCTCGGCATACAAATGGTGTCCTGGATTGACTATCAGCAACAAGTCTACATTCGTGCTTAATCTTCACAACAGTAATGATCAAATTAGCATGAAGACAAGTCAGGTGCAAGGCCAACGATACATTTTCAGTCAAAGGTATGGCTCATATACAAAGATTTCGTTCAGCTATGAATGAAACTTGAAATCTGTTGCACTCCGAAAGCAAACCAGAATGTGTTATGTGTTCAGTATTTAGCAAGAAAGACAGTCAGATATTTCTTCTCATACAAGTAACCAACCGCAAAAATATTATGGATATGTGTATGGTATTTAGTCCGCATATCACCATACGAAGCTTTTGGTATAAAAAGCTCAGCCTTCTTTCACACACTATCGGAAGAAGCTTATGATGCAAGACTCCTTTATCTCCCTCGGTAAGATATATGGACAGCTTCCGGTCCAAGACACCCAGTCTTCCAATGCAAGATACCTCGGTAAAAGTTTCCGACACGAGGAAATGAAAATTTCTCAACAAGAAATCAGAGGAGAAGCTTCTCAGGTACAGAACCCAGCCTTCTCCAGCACGCTACCATGGAAAAAGCTTCGAGCATAAGATATCAGCCTTCTTCAACAAGCTAGCTGGATAGCTTCTGACATAAGATATCCAGTCTTCTTGAGTTCAGTACTACATCGTTATCAGTATTGTTACAAGATATTACACAGTGAGCTAGCAGTATATGGCAGTACAGTTCAAGAATAAGATTCGCAACAGCTTTGTCAGAAGCACAAATCAGTCAAGACATAGGTCTGCCTCAAGAATATTGTGTTCAGCTACATATATGGAGAACATGCGGCACGGGTCATACAAATCACTCATACAAGGATTTAGCTATGTTCAAGCAGATCTACAAAGGAAGGTAGGAGTCCAATCACCGGATGAGCTATGCCAAAGAAAGAAAGTCAGATATACCTTTCATATAATGCAAGAATCGACAAGTTGTGAAGCAGACAACCCTGAAATCAACAGTCTTGACAATGGTTACCAAAGTCAGTTTCTTTGCACCCGACAAGCGGATATCATGACCTCTTGTCGCCATCTAGTATGATTGGCTACAACATTGAGCAATGTACAAGTACAAGCCCCGTGTATATGTCATATTTAGGAGAACCCATGTCTTGAGAAAGAGTGAAGATGATGCCAAAGTATTGCATCAACAACATCTATGGTCACAAGAAGGATCAAGGACACAAGTGGCCAAGTTATTTCAGCAAGGGACCCCGACAAATAAAATAATGACAAACAAGGAGTAAGACCCACATCAAAGGTATGAATATTCTTGCTCAACTGTCATGGTCCAGATACCCAACTCAATTTGAGACCAAATGGATATACTAACAACACGGGTAAGACAAAAGCCCAACAATCAGCTCAGTTCATATGGTGGAACTAAAGGCAAAGACAGCCTGCCATGAGAAGTATCTTTCTGTCAGAACAACTGTCAGTCGAGTCTCGAAATGCTACTGTTTGAGGTATGCTACCGTTATAAGGCCATACCCCTTTACTCTATTCACGACAGGTGGCAGTCAAATCTTCGGTACAGATTTCAAGCTCAAGACAAAGAAACACACAGATGATTCTGTACCACCTACGGGCAGTCAGATTCCATCAGGAGAATGGCTATGACTCCCAGCATTGTTTGAACCCGGAAGACATACATTTATTTGAACAACCCAATGGAAGGAACAAAAGGTATTGTACCCACCGAAAAGTTATTCTCAGATTCTTTGGATATTACCAGCAGATATGAAAGAATCAAAGTCAGCATAAGGATTTGGTATATTAGGAAAGGCTCATCAGAGCTTGGGAAAGGTGAAGCAAACAACCCCAGATCAAGGTAAGCACATCCTATGAAATTCTCGAGGGAACAATAAACAAAGGAAAAAAGGATACCCGAGTTGGAAACGGTTTCTTTAAAGTATATTCATACTTGTTCCCTGAGCAACCAAATCTCGAGGACGAGATTTCTTTAAGGGGGAAAGGTTTGTAACACCCTGGTTTCTAGCCCTTTCTTTTTCTTTTGATTTTATTTGGTTTTGTTTTGATTTTTCTTTTTGGAGCAGTTTGAAGGAAATATGCCCTAGAGGCAATAATAAAGTTGTTATTTTATATTTCCTTATCCATGATAAAGGTTTATTATTCATGCTAGAATTGTATTGATCGGAAACTTAAATACATGTGTGAATACATAAACAAATACCGTGTCCCTAGTAAGCCTCTACTAGACTAGCTCATTGATCAAAGATGGTTAAGGTTTCCTAACCATAGACATGTGGTTTCACTTGATAATGGGATCACATCATTAGGAGAATGATGTGATGGAAAAGACCCATCCGTTAGCTTAGCATATTGATCGTTCAGTTTATTGCTATTGCTTTCTTGTTGACAAATACATATTCCTTCGACTATGAGATTATGCAACTCCCGAATACCGGAGGAATACCTTGTGTGCTATCAAACGTCACGACATAACTGGTTGATCATAAATATGCTCTACAGGTATCTCTAAATGAGTTTGTTGAGTTGGCATAAATCGAGATTAGAATTTGTCACTCCGAGTATCGGAGAGGTATCTCTGGGCCCTCTCGGTAATACACATCATAAGAAGCCTTGCAAGCAAAGTGACTAAGGAGTTAGTTGCAAGGTGATGTATTACAGAACGAGTAAAGAGACTTGTCGGTAATGAGATTGAACTAGGTATGAAGATACCGACGATCGAATCTCGGGGAAGTAACATACCGATGGACAAAGGGAATTACGTATGTTGTCATAACGGTTCGACCGATAAAGATCTTTGTAGAATATGTAGGAGCCAATATGGGCATCGAGGTTCCGCTATTGGTTATTGACCGGAGAGGTGTCTCAGTCATGTCTACATAGTTCTCGAACCCGTAGGGTTCGCACGCTTAACGTTCGTTGACGATATAGTGTTATATGAGTTATATGTTTTGGTGACCGAATGTTGTTCGGAGTCCCAAATGAGATCACGAACATGACGAGGAATCTCAAAATGGTCAAGAGGTAAAGATTGATATATAGGATGGTGGTATTCGGACACCGAAATGGTTTCGGAGTGCACCGGGTAGTCATCGGGTCACCGGAAGGGGTTCCGGACACCCCCTGTAGGTGTTATGGGCCTAATGGGCCAAGGGGGGGACAGACCAGCCCACAGGGGGCTGGTGCACCCCTCTCCCTGGCCGGCCAGCCCTAGGGAAGTAAAGGGGGAGGGCTAGCCCCTCCTGCCTTCCCCTTCTCATGGGAGAAAGGAAAGGGGGGAGCCTCCCTCCCCTGCCTTTCCCCCGCACCTAAACATGGTAGGGGGCGCCACTTGGGAGCAGACCCCAAGTAGGATTCGGCCTACTTGGGGCGCCCTCCTGGCTGCTCCCTCCTCCCCCCTCCTATATATATGTGGGAGGGGGGCGCCTAGCACAACACAACATTGTCTTAGCCGTGTGCGGCGCTCGCCTCCACCGTTTACACCCCCAGTCATATTTTCGTAGTGCTTAGGCGAAGCCCTGCGGAGATCACTTCACCATCACCGTCACCATGCCGTCGTGCTGCTGGAACTCATCCACTACCTCGTGGTATTGCTAGATCAAGAAAGCGGAGGACGTCATCGAGTTGAACGTGTGCTTAACGCGGAGGTGTCGTACGTTCGGTGCTCGATTGGTTGGAACGCGAAGAAGTTCGACTACATCAACCGCGTTGTCAAACGCTTCCGCTTACGGTCTACGAGGGTACGTAGACACACTATCCCCTCTTGTTGCTATGCATCTCCATGGATAGATCTTGCGTGTGCGTAGAAAAAAAAATTGTTTTCCATGCAACGTTTCCCTACAGTGGCATCCGAGCCAGGTCTATGCGTAGATGATATGCATGAGTAGAACACAAAGAGTTGTGGGCGGTGATAGACATACTGCTTACCACCAACGTCTTATTTTGATTCGGTGGTATTGTGGGATGAAGCGGCCCGGACCAACCTTACATGTCCACGCACATGAGACCGGTTCCACCGACAGACATGCAACTAGTTTTGCATAAAGGTGGCTGGCGGGTGTCTGTTTCTCCTACTTTAGTTGAATCGAATTTGACTACGGCCGGTCCTTGAAGAAGGTTAAAACAGCAAACTTGATGAAACACCGTTGTGGTTTTTGCATAGGTAAGAACGGTTCTTGCTAGAAGCCCATAGCAGCCACATAAAACTTGCAACAACAAACTAGAGGACGTCTAACTTGTTTTTGCAGGGCATGTTGTGATGTGATATGGTCAAGATATGATGTGATATATGTTGATGTATGAGATGATCATGTTTTGTAATATCGACAACCGGCAGGAGCCTTAGGGTTGTCTCTTTATTGTATGAAGTGCAAGCGCCACGTAATTGCTTTACTTTATCACTATGTGTTAGCGATAGTTGTAAAAGCAATAGTTGACGAGACGACCCCGACGCAAGGATGGAGATCAAGGTGTCGAGCCGGTGACGATGGAGATCATGACGATGCTTTGGAGATGGAGATCAAAAGCACAAGATGATGATGGCCATATCATGTCACATATTTTGATTGCATGTGATGTTTATCCTTTATGCATCTTATTTTGCTTAGAACGGCGGTAGCATTATAAGATGATCCGTTCACTAAAATTTCAAGATAAAAGTGTTCTCCCCGAGTATGCACCGTTGCCAAAGTTCGTCGTTTTGAAGCACCTCGTGATGATCGGGTGTGATAGACTCTACGTTCACATACAATGGGTGTAAGACAGTTTTGCACATGCAGAATACTTGCGTTAAACTTGACGAGCCTAGCATGTACAGACATGGTCTCAGAACACTGGAGACCGAAAGGTCGAACGTGAGTCATATAGTAGATATGACCAACATAGAGATGTTCACCATTGATGACTACCCCATCTCACATGATGATCGGACATGGGTTAGTTGATTTGGATCATGTATCACTTAGATAACTTGAGGGATGTTAATTTAAGTGGGAGTTCATTTGTAATTTGATTAATTGAACTTAAATTTATCATGAACTTAGTCTTAGTAGTTTTTGCATAATTATGTCATAGATCAATAGCTCGCGATGTAACTCCCCTAATTTTGATATGTTCCTAGAGAAAACTAAGTTGAAAGATGATAGTAGCAATGAAGCGGACTGGGTCCGTGATCTGAGGATTATCCTCATTCTGCACAGAAGAATTGTGTCCTTAATGCACCGCTAGGTGACAGACCTATTGTAGGAGCAGATGCAGACGTTGTGAACATTTGGCGAGCTCGATATGATGACTACTTAATAGTTTAGTGCGCCATGCTTTATGGCTTAGAACCGGGACTTCAAAACGTTATGAACGCCATGGAGCATATGAGATGTTCCAAAGAGCTGAAATTGGTATTTCAGACTCATGCCCGTGTCGAGAGGTATGAGACCTCTGACAAGTACTTTGCCTACAAGATGGAGGAGAATAGCTCAGCCAGTGAGCTTGTGCTCAGAATGTCTGTGTACTACAATCGCTTGAATCAAGTGGGAGTTAATCTTCTAGATAAGATAGTGATTGACAGAGTTCTCTAGTCACTATCACCAAGCTACTAGAACTTCGTGATGAACTATAATATGCAAGGGATGACAAAAATGATTCCCGAGCTCTTCGCGCGATGCTGAAATCGGCGAAGGTAGAAATCAAGAAAGAGCATCAAGTGTTGATGGTTAACAAGACCACTAGTTTCAAGAAAAAGGGCAAGGGAAAGAAAGGGAACTTCAAGAAGAATGGCAAGCAAGTTGCCACTCCCGTGAAGAAGCCCAAAGCTGGACCTAAGCCTGAAACTAAGTGCTTCTACTGCAAAGGAAATGGTCACTAGAAGCAGAACTGCCCCAAATACTTGGCGGATAAGAAGGATGGCAAAGTGAACAAAAGTATATTTGATATACATGTTATTGATGTGTACCATACTAGTGTTCGTAGTAGCCCCTGGGAGGACACCGGCACTAGGGAGTTGGGGCGCTCAGGCGACGCGAGCCCCAGCTCGTTGAAGACGGGCATGGCGGCGACCAACGCCTCCCTACCGGCGCGGCGGTACAGCGGAGCGTAGGCCTCCGGAAGGTCACCTAGCTCGCCCTGGAGCAGGATGTTCATGGCCTTGTCCAGCTCCTCGCCTGTCAAGCTCCCCGAGCGAAGCCTGATGTCGTCCGTCGCGCCCTGGAACTCCCACATGGGGCGCGGTGCGATTGGAGCGGGGCAAGATGCTGCGTCAGGAACTCCTTCATGAGCATGCCCCCCATCAGCGCCCTGGCATCCATGTCTGAGGTCATCTTCCTCAGGACAGGCGCTGCCCGGGGGGCGGAGAACTTCACATGGCTCCACCTCTCGAGCCGCTCGTCAAGGCCCTTGGTGTCCATGAAGACCCAGCGGCGTCGGAAGCTTTCCACCTTCTTCCCGGCCCTCATGAGCATGTTGTTCTTATGGACCACGACGAAGGACACACAGCCGAAGCGCTGGGTCAAATCATGCAGCCGCAGGGAGAAGAAGTGCCAGAGAAGTGGCACGGAGGGCCTCACGCCCACGAATGCCTCGCAGTAGAAAACAAAGATGGACAGGAGGAGGATGGAGTTGGGTTGAAAATGCAGGGCATGCATCTGGTAGTGGTCAAGGACGGCGGTGAAGAACTCGGAGAGAGGGGGAACGAGCCCCGAGAAGATGTTGTGGAGGAAGAAGGGGTAAACCGTCTGAGCCAAAGTCCGCTGCTCGGCGGAGCCGGCCAGGACCATGGTCTCCTTCCACTCATTCTTGTCGCTCGCCATGAATGGGGGCACGAGGGCGAGGTGCCCCTCCTCGGTGATGGAGGACACATTGAGTGCCGGCGCAGGAGAAGGAGGAGAGCTGGCGGCTTGCGCCGCGGGCTTCGACTTCTTGGGGGCCATCTATGAGGTAGCCGGCGCCGGAGTTGGAGAAGGAAAAGAGGAAGCCGAGCTCGATTGGATCTAGAGAGGTCCTCGAAGGGGGAAAGGGGATCTGAAGCAAGGTGAGGAGGAGTAATGATGGCTTGGCGGTGCGAGCCAGCCTTTTGTCAGTCCGGACAGTTGCCGAGGTGATGTGGGGAGGCGGAAGACGCCCACGTCCCGTCAAGTGCCATGTGTCGGCCTGGCCCGTAGGCGATTGGGGCCCGCGGCGCTTCACCCTTGCCCCTTGGCTTCGCCTCGAAGCCAAGCCCGAGCGCGCCTTGGGCCCGGGGGCTACTGTCGACGTTCTGGGAACCAGGGTACCCAGCCTTGCCTGCCTGCGGCCCATGGCGTGGCTTCCTCAATGGCCTGGTACGGCCCATCTACAAGACCGCCAAGACAAGACCCTCGCGAGGCGGACAACACCAAGACCTCCAGAGGGAGCAGCCTCCTCAGGCTGCCTCCCGAGGAGCGAAGATTCCTATGCAGGTACCAGTCTCATGAGGCTGCCATGACGTAAGCCATGATGACCAAGGCCAGGCAGGCGCCAGCGGGCGCAGAGGAGGCAGTTTCCTCATTGGTGCTAAGGAGGCAAGGACAGGCGTGGGTTCCCAAGGAATCTACCAAAGGTTTCCACTCCGGTGCTACAAGACCAAGACCACCAGCACGGCAGGACGGATGTCATCGCCGAGCACACCACTGTGTCACGACCAGAAGCTTTGCAGGCAAAGACCACCTTTCATCAGGATAAGATGTACTACTTGTCCCCTTTCAAATTGGCCGCTGTGGGATCCCTTCCCGCCTAAGTTTCAAGGGAAGAGGACTAAGGCCACTATAAATATAGGTTAGCCACCACCGTAAAAGGGGGCGACTCATTCTCACCCCCAAGCCCTCGCGAGGTTGTTCATCCTCTGTACTTGTTCATCCTCAGCCCCTCGAGAGGCCAATCCAACACAAAGCAGGAGTAGGGTATTACACCGCAAGTTGGCCCGAACCTGGGTAAACTATCGTGTTCATCTTGTTCCTTGTTCATGTGAGTCAGGCTAGGCTAGGCTGTGGGGCAACAAGTTGGTAGGCTTGAGAGGTTGAGTTCTTCGCACACGCCCTAGAGTTCGAACCTTCTTGGGTCTGCGGAGCCCTGAATCCGACATAATCTTCTCGAGGATTTAGATGGTTCATCTTTGTTAGCTTTTGTGAGATACAGATTTTGTCTCCGGAGGTTGTTGGGTGATACGTCTCCGTCGTATCTATAATTTTTTATTGTTTTGTGCCAATATTCTACAACATTCATATACTTTTGGCAACATTTTATATTATTTTTAGGACTAACATATTGATCCAGTGCCCAGTGCTAGTTCCTGTTTGTTGCATGTTTTTTGTTTCACAGAAAATCCATATCAAACGAAGTCCAAATGCGATAAAAATTTATGTAGATTTATTTTGGAATATATGTGATTTTTGGGGAAAAGAATCACTGCGAGACGATTCTCGATGGGCCCACAAGCTCAAGGGTCGCGCGCCTACCCTGGGTGCGCCTAGAGGGCTTGTGGTGCCCCTCTAAGTTGGTTAGAGGTGTCCTTTGGCTGCAAGGAAGCTAATATCTAGCTAAAATCCCCTTAAAATTTCAGCCCAGTCAGGGTTACGGATCTCCGGGATTTGAAGAAATGGTTTTCGGCTAGAAAACAGGAATGCGAAACAGAAGAGAACAGAGAGAGAGAGAGAGAGAGAAAGAGAGAGAGAGAGAGAGAGATCCAATCTCGGAGGGGCTCCTGCCCTCCGGGAGCCATGGATGTCAACTACCAGAGGGGAAACCCTCCTCCCATCTAGGGGGGAGGCCAAGCAAGAAGAAGGAGGGGGGCTCTCTCCCCCTCTCTTGCGGTGGCGCCGGAGCGCCGCCGGGGGAACCATAGTGGTAGCGATCTACACCAACAACTTCGCCGCCGTCAACACCAACTCTCCCCCCCCCCTCTATGAAGTGGTGTAACACCTCTTCTACCCGCTGTAATCTCTACTTAAACATGGTGTTTCATGCTATATATTATTACCCAATGATGTATGTCCATCCTATGATGTTTGAGTAGATTCGTTTTGTCCTATGGTTTGATTGATGATCTAGATTGGTTTGAGTTTTATGTTTTATTTTGGTGATGTCCTATGGTGCCCTCTGTGTCGCGCAAGCATGTGGGATTACCATTGTAGGTTATTGCAATACATTCATAATTCACTTATAGTGGGTTGCGTGAGTGACGGGAACACAAACCCGAGTAAGGGGGTTGCTGCTTATGGGAGTAAAGAGGACTTGTTACTTAATGCTATGGTTGGGTTTTACCTTAATGATCTTTGGTAGTTGCGGATGCTTGCTAGAGTTCCAATCATAAGTGCATATGATCCAAGTATGGAAAGTATGTTAGCTCATGCCTCTCCCTCATATAAAATTGCAATAATGATTACCGGTCTAGTCACCAATTGCCTAGGGACAAATCCTTCCCTTGTGTTACAAAAAGCTTTATACTAAACAAGTAACTTTTATTATCTTGCAAATTATTTGTAGTTTTATTCTAACTAAGTACTTCTAGTTTTATTCTTGCAAACTTATCCTATTACACCTACAAAGTAGTTTTATTCTTGTTCTAGGTAAAGCGAATGATAAGTGTGCGTAGAGTTGTATCGGTGGTCGATAGAACTTGAAGGGAATATTAATTCTACCTTTAGCTGCTCATTGGGTTCGACACTCTTACTTATCAAGAAAGGCAATAATTGATCTCCTACACTTGTGGGTTATCATTGAGTTGTTATGTGAGCATTTCAAGTTCTCTTGTTACCGAGTGTTGATTCTCGGCATCTTCTTCTTCTTGAGAGCTACCATAACATGAGAGAATTTTTCCTTCATTTTCTGATGAAGATTCTGGTTGCTCATTCTCTTTTTCCATCTTTTCTTCATGAATGGTCAACAATGTCATGACCTCCACATATTGAAGTTCTTCGTAGTCAGGTCTTTGTTTGATTTCAGCAACAACTGGATCAAAGGTTGCATCAAGAGCACTCAGTAACTTGTTGACCACATCTCTATCAGCGATATCTTTTACTCCTTGTTGATATAGCCTTTTAACAATGTTGGCTAAGCGATCGGTAAGTTCCATGACACTTTCCTTTCAAAGACTTCGGAAGTGAGCGAACATAGAACGAATCATATCAGTGTGTGCACCAGTTTTGATGATAACTGCTTCATGAACATTTCTGATGGCATCCCAGATTTTCATAGCTGTACCAAGGTTTCAGAACCGAATAAAAATATCTTTGGAAATGCTATCACAGATGATATCTTTTGCTTGTGCGTTCAGCCGAATATTTGCTTCATCTTCAGAATTGGGAGTCTCTAGGTATTGGATGGTGTATCCATTCTCCACAATCTACCATAGCTATGCACTGATTGCTTGAAGTCTAATTCTCATTGTTCCTTCCCAGTAGACATAGTCATTTCCATCGAAGATAGGAAACCTTTCAAAGCACGAGGATCTACCTACATACGACATACTCAAAACTCCAAGGTTGTTAGATCTTTAATAAATAGAGACGGGGAGTACCTGCTCTGATACCAATTGTTAGGACCGAGAGTATATAAACCAGAGGGGGTGAATTGGAGATTAACAAATTCTTGTGAATGTTTGAACCGAACCCTATCACAGCAACAGAATAAGTTCGGTAGAGCAAAGGCAAAACATGCACTTCATAGAGGAACAAATCTTTCGAGGGAAGATGCAATAATAGTTCATGCATAGTAGATCACAAGTATTACTATTATGATGGTAATGTAGTAGCCTAATAGGTGGAGTAGCATGGGAGGAAATAAAGCGATAGAGTAACCGAGAGGAATACTAGCCAGGTAAATAGGTTCAACAAGCACAATAGACAGAGACAAGCATGGAGAAATTATGCACACGGATAACCTATGAATGAACTAAAATACAGCGTACCAAATGAAATGAAATAGAAGAAAATATGAATGATTATAATAGATCAGATAAATCTATCGGCACACAGAACAAAAGTAAACTGCTAAGAGAAATGCAGTAAAGTAGAGTGAACCAATGGTGCTCAATGGCGACAGATGAATTTGGTAGACCAGCTCGCCCTTCTGCCAAAGTACTATGTCTGGTGGAGGGACTTGTGATTGAGCATAGGAGCAAACCTCTCTCCGTCCTATTCTCCTTCAACTAGGAGTTGATCAGACTCCAGTTGATTTCACTTCGTGGTAGGTACTTGTCGGCGATCTCCAAACCTTTAACAGACTTCTTCACGAACCACAACGACTCTTGGTTGCTGAAGACTTTGCTTGGTGAAGACAATTACTCTTCGTCACTCAAGCCGACACCTATCCATCTAGAGAGTGTGCAGCTCTCAAGAGTAATAGGTACAAGAACTCTAACTCAGAACTACTGTGATGCTCAACCACTGTCTGAGTTTTGGCTCTTGGTTTTATCTCGGTGCATTTTTAACTTAGATCTATCGAAGAGGGGATGCTCAATCAATCTTCTCATAAATCTTAAGTGGAGCAACCAACGGACAATGTTGGAGCAGGGTGGCTATTTATAGCCGCAGTCTTCCCTAATGGGAAATGACCAAATTGGACATGCAGAACAGCCAATGGCCAAATGGCACGATTCCAACGATCGGAATTTGATCACAATGGTAACATTCCTTGCAGAGCAAGAAATGGTAACTCCTCAGTCTGAAAGATATCTCATGCAGCACCGAAGAACAACGTCTTCTGCTGACAGGTAATCATTCGAAGCATAAAGACATTTCTCAGTCTTTCATAGGTTTCGGCTAAGCATCACAGCAGACCTAAGCTTTGAGAACTTATTCCCCTCTTAATAGTACGGAGGTCCTATGACTCAATAACGAGAAAGAAGAACAACCAAATAAATGTTACATCTTCACTTCATCTTCAACTTCTCGGCTGCAGTCAATTTCTTTGGACAGACACCAAACATATATTGCTTCACGTCAGCAATATTTTTAAGGGGTCAACTCCTTCCATACAATCTTCTTGCAAACATGTCTTTACAAAATGTAGCTCATCCTTCCCTGCAACGGAGATATTCTTCGGTGAAGTTCCTCGAACTTGACACCGAATACTCATTCTCTTCGGGCTTGCATGGACTATTTCTCTCTGTTTGCACTAGCAGACAAATCAGTCCATGCCTGTTTTTGGCAACAATCTCCAAAACACAAGGGGGCAAAACATTGCGCCAACAGATCCTATTCTGATGCATACACTAGTGCAGAAAAGCCTAGCTATCGGGACCCTGATCCTAAGTCACACCGATCTAGCATATAACACATCATATCACTTTGCGGCCTCACGCACGGTAACCCACGGCTGCTGCCTTTACCTTGGCCGGGATCGTTTGCGTCTTTTGGCTCACGTATATGATTGTGTTGCTAGCATCCATATGACAGAGAACCCGGGTCGACATGACTAGTCATAAACCAAGGTGGCACAAACGTACAGGGATGGGCATACGTAACCCAACAATGCATGTGTCGGTCAGCAGGGAGTGTAACAAAGTCATAGCAAAGCCACAAGGATTGTGGTAAACACCGCATGACATTTCCCCGTAGGGATAGATACAGGAGCAAAGATGGATACATGCCAGTCAATCCATGTGTTCTGAAGCACTAGCGAACCACCAGGGCTCAGTGGAAGCAGTAGGAGGCATTTCCCTGTATGTAAGGCTACCAAAGCAGATAACTAGGTGTCGAATCCCACACATACCAATGTATTTCAAACATACACACAATATGCACGATATGTGTAGATACAACATGGCATCACAACATAACTCTTCGACTCAAGTATTTATTTAAGAGGCTCTGAAGAGACATACATAACATGATGTTACAAACATGGGTCTCATGACCTCGCATACAAAGTCATGCAAGCAATAGAAGCATAAACATGTCTGAGTACAGACATCTACAAAAGAAAAAGGTTGAGAAGCCTGACTATCTACAAGACCCTCCATAGGAAACACACCTCTGTCTGGGATTCCCAAGCTAATTGGTCAACATCAAACTCGTCGTTGAAACCACTAGTTAGACTAACATCTCCTCTGTAAAACACAAATTAATCAACCATGAGTACACAGGTACTTACCAAGACTTACATCAGAACTATATACTTATGCATCAAGTATCAATAAAGGGGGTTGTGGGGTCTAACTGCAGCAAGCCAGCTTTGACTCAGTGGCTATCCTGTATTACGACTACTAGTAATTCTTTGAGTGAGAAAGTGCACACGAATCCACTAGTCACCACAACAATACATCACTATTGATTCTCTCTCGTCTCCCTATGAGAAAGCCATCCATAGCACTCACGCTTATCTTGCGCATTTTAGAGTATCCACTTCAAGTTATCTATGAACCATATAAGTCTCCAAGTAGTACATATCCAAGTACGTGGCTATTCGAATAAATCATTTTACCCTACAAGGGTGTACTTCTTCACACACGGTCTCACCACTTACCACCATATACATGTCATGTATCTCGGCAAACTTCAAGCGGAAGCCTGGTGAGGGTGTCGGCCACAACCTGACTAACCACACAAGACTCTAGTCCAGGTTTTTTGCCTATCTGAGGCTGAACCCGCAAGGGATGTCCGGCCAAAGTTTCCATCACGGCCCCAAACGATGTGTGCAAGGTTCCCAACTCCACCTTGATGGATGGTACTATGCTTGGTACACTAGGCCATGGTGCCTAGTCTGTCCCAAGCCCACCTATACTGGGTGCCACTTGGTAGACATATAGCACGACCTACAAACACCAGAAACTAGTTGCAACTCCTGGACAGAGATTGAGGCAATTAGTAAGCCGAGAGGAGCCGAGTTACCGGAACCCAATGTGTGGTAGTAGCTAGTCTTGGATAACATACACAGAACTCAGTTCTTAAGGACGGTCTCAATGAGACAACCCACCATGTACTCCTACATGGCCTCTCATCGCTACCTTTACCAAATCGTGTTCACACACTTGGCCCTCAGCATCAGAACATGATCACAACATTCCAATTCATTCCCAGATGAATCAGACCTGGCACAACTCTAAGCAATAGCAAGCATGGCATGGATAAAGTCACAACATGGCCCAAGCAACTCCTAATCATGCTAGGAAGGTTTAGCTATTTACTATGACAATGACAGGTCATGAAGTGGGATGGGTTCAACTACCACAACAAGTAACAGTTGAATCATTGTTGTCCTAATGCAATAAAAGAGAGCAAGAGTGAGAGAGTGGGATTGTATCAGAGTGATCAAGGGGTGTTTGCTTGCCTGGCAGTTCTAAAGATGGTATAGCTATTAGCTCTTCATCGGTGTCAACGATCATAATGTCGGAATTGTCTTCTAGCAAGAAGGAACAATACCGACAAACAAGAAGGAACACAATCAATGTAATGCAACAATATGATGCATGATCATGACATGGCACCATGCTAGTGTTTGAGATAATGCAAAATTCTACCATGTTAGTTGAAGTTCATTTGAATCAAAGATTTAAAATCAAACTCCAAAAGAAGTATTTAAAATGCTCATTAATTGATTTGACCTGATCAGCAGGTATAAGTTGATCAAACATGCATGAAAATGGTACATATGGAAAGATTGGATTTTTCTGATAATTTTTCATATATAACTTATTTCATTTGGAGTTACGGTTGAATTTCTATGATTTTTAGAAGTTTAAGCAATTTCTTGAAATTTATAAATCATTTCTGAAATATAAAACCAAGAAAAGATATTATGACGTCAGCCTTACATCAGCAGTCACCAAGTCAAATCTGACATGTGGGTCCTACATGTCAGCGTAACAGTGGCAGATTGGGATTAATTATCTCCTAACCAAAATCATTAGCGGGACTGGGACCCACTATCAGTGGTTTAGTGGTGCGGTTAGGGCTAATTAAGCCAGGGTTAACCGGCGTTTAACCACCAGCGACCACACAGAATGGCGGAGCTCACCGGAGTTCCTCCTCTGGCGACCATTTGTCGCGTGGGTGGGTTCTATGGGATGCTGGGAGTGCGCCGCGTCCAACAGTGCCATCCGTTGGTCGTGTGGTGGCCGGATACGACGCTGGCGACGAAGCTTGGCAGCGGCCGAAGCATGGACTTGCCACGGCAATTGCTACGGAGCATGGAGAGGTTAGATGAGGATCCCTATGGAACCCTAGTGACTCCAGGAGTGCAGTGGCGCGACGGTTTTGACCAGAGGAGCTCGCGAACACGAGGCTCACCGGCCATGGCGATCGCCGAAGCTCGGCCACGGTGGAAGAGCTAGCTAGGAGATGCGTTCAACAACGGGGCAAGGGGGATTTTGAATGGGGGCTCACCACGAGTCCGTTGGGAAGGTCAGTGTGCTCGAGGACGCGACGAAGACGGCGAATCGACGGCCGCATTCCGGCGGTCGAGGCGGCAAGGAGACCGATGATGGCAATGCTGGAGTGATGGAAATATGCCCTAGATGCAATAATAAAATGGTTATTATTATATTTCCTTAATCATGATAAAGGTTTGTTATTCATGCTAGAATTGTATTGACTGGAAACTTAGATACATGTGTGGATACATAAACAAAATACCGTGTCCCTAGTGAACCTCTACTAGACTAGCTCGTTGATCAAAAGATGGTTAAGGTTTCCTAACCATGGACATGTATTGTCACTTGATAATGGGATCACATCATTAGGAGAATGATGTGATGGACAAGACCCATTTGTTAGCTTAGCATATGATCGTTCAGTTTATTGCTACTGCTTTCTTAATGTCAAATACATATTCCTTCGACCATGAGATCATGCAACTCCCGGACACCGTAGGACTACCTTGTGTGCTATCAAACATCACAACATAACTGGGTGATCATAAAGATGCTCTATAGGTATCTCCGAAGGTGTCTGTTGAGTTGGCGTGAATCGAGAGTGGGATTTGTCACTCCGTATGACGGAGAGGTATCTCTGGGCCCTCTTGGTAATACACATCACAAGAAGCTTGTAAGCAAAGTGACTACGGAGTTAGTTGCAAGATGATGTATTAGGGAACGAGTAAAGAGACTTGCCGGTAACGAGATTGAACTAGGTTTGGAGATACCGACGATCAAATCTTGGGCAAGTAACATACCGACAGGCAAAGGGAACTACGTACGTTGTCATAAAGGTTCGACCGATATAGATCTTTGTAGAATATGTAGGAACCAATATGGGCATCCAGGTCCCGCTATTGGTTATTGACCGGAGAAGCATCTCGGTCATGTCTACATCATTCTCGAACCCGTAGGGTCTGCACGCTTAACGTTCGTTGACGATATAGCATTATATGAGTTATGTGAATTGGCGATCGAATGTTGTTCGGAGTCCCGGATGAGATCACGGACATGACGAGGAGCTCTAGAATGGTTCGGAGGTAAAGATTGATATATAGGATGATACTATTTGGTCTCCGGAAAGGTTTCGAAATGCACCGGGTATTTATCGCATCACCGGAAGGGGTTCCGGCAGGTAATGGGAAGTTACTGGGCCTAATGGGCCAAAGGGAGGGGAGCACATGAGCCCACAAGGGGCTGGCGCGCCCCAACCTGGCTGCCGGCCTTGTGAAGGAAAGGGAGGGGCTGGCCCCCTCCTGCCTTCCCCACGCAAGGGAGAAAGGGAAGGGGAGGCGCCCTAGGGAAGCCGGCCCCCCTTTCCTTTCCCCCACACACCAAAAAAGGAAGGGGGCGCACCTAGGCAAGCACCCAGGGTAGCTGCCGGCCCCCTTGGGGCGTGCCCTAGGGCAGCCCCTCCTCCCCCCACCTATATATATGAGAGGAGGGAGAGGGGCAACATACACTACGATCCCTAAGCCGTGTGTGGCGCCCCGTCTCCCTCTAGTTCTAGTTCCTTCTCCGTCCATGTTCATTGTGCTTGGCGAAGCCCTGTGGATAGTTTCACCACCACCGTCACCACGCCGTCGTGCTGCCAGAACTCATCTACTACTTCGCCCGTCTTGTTGGATCAAGAAGGCGAGGACGTCATCGAGCTGAACATGTGTTGAACGCGGAGGTGCCGTGCATTTGGTACTTGATCGGACGGATTGTGAAGGTGTACGACTACATCAACCGCGTTGATAAAAGCTTCCGCTTAACGGTCTATGAGGGTACGTAGACACACTCTCCCCTCTCTGAGCTATGCATCTCCATGGATAGATCTTGCGTGTGCGTAGAATTTTTTTTGTTTTCCATACAATGTTCCCCTACAGTGGCATCATGAGCCAGGTCTATGCGTAGATGATATGCACGAGTAGAACACAAAGGAGTTGTGGGCGGTGATGTTCATACTGCTTACCACCAACGTCTTATTTTGATTCGGCGGCATTGTGGGATGAAGCGGCCCGGACCAACCTTACATGTCCACGTACATGAGACTGGTTCCACCGACTGACATGCAACTTGTTTTGCATAAAGATGGTTGGTGGGTGTCTGTTTCTCCCACTTTAGTTGAATCGAATTTGACTACGGCCAGTCCTTGAAGAAGGTTAAAATAGCAAACTTGATAATCACCATTGTCGTTTGGCGTAGGTAAGAACGGTTCTTGCTAGTTGCCCATAGCAGCCACGTAAAACTTGCAACAACAAAGTAGAGGACGTCTAACTTGTTTTTGCAGGGTATGTTGTGATGTGATATGGTCAAGACGTGATGTGATATACGTTGTTGTATGAGATGATCATGTTTTGTAATATCGACAACCGGCAGAAGCCTTAGGGTTGTCTTGTAATTATTGTATGACCTGCGTGTCAATCATTAAGCGCCATGTAATTGCTTTACTTTATCGCTAAGCGTTAGCAATAGTTGTAGAAGCAATAGTTGGCGAGACGACCTCGATGCAACGATGGAGATCAAGGTGTCGCACCGGTGACGATGGAGATCATGCCGATGCTTTAGAGATGGAGATCAAAAGCACAAGATGATGATGGCCATATCATGTCACATATTTTGATTGCATGTGATGTTTATCCTTTATGCATCTTATTTTTCTTAGAATGACGGTAGCATTATAAGATGATCCCTTCACTTAATTTCAAGATAAAAGTGTTCTCCCCGAGTATGCACCATTGCTAAAGTTCGTCGTTTCGAAGCACCTCGTGATGATCGGTGTGATAGACTCTACATTCACATACAACGGATGTAAGCCAGTTTTGCACAAGCAGAATACTTGGGTTAAAGTTGACGAGCCTAGCATGTATAGACATGGTCTCGGAACACTGGAGACTGAAAGGTCGAACATGAGTCATATAGTAGATATGATCAGCATAAAGATCTTCACCATTGAAGACTACTCCATCTCACGTGATGATCGGACATGGTTTAGTTGATTTGGATCATGTATCACTTAGATTTAAGTGGGAGTTCATTAGTAATTTGATTAATTGAACTAAGATTTATCATGAACATAGTCAAAATGCCTTTGCAAATTATGTTGTAGTTCAATAGCTCACGATGTAGCTTCCCCATTTTTTGATACGTTCCTAGTGAAAACTATGTTGAAAGATGATGGTAGCAATAATGCGGACTGGGTCCGTGATCTGAGGATTATCCTCATTGCTGCACAGAAGAATTATGTCCATGATGCACCGCTAGGTGATAGACCTGTTGCAGGAGCTGATGCAGATGTTATGAACGTTTGACAAGCTCGATCTAATGACTACTTGATAGTTTAGTGCACCATGCTTTACAGCTTAGAATCGGTGTTCCAAAGACGTTTTGAAACGCTATGGAACATATGAGATGTTCCAAGAGCTGAAAATGGTATTTCAGGCTCATGCCCATGTTGAGAGGTATGAGACCTCTGACAAGTACTTTGCCTACAAGATGGAGGAGAATAGCTCAGCCAGTGAGCATGTGCTCAGAATGTCTGGGTACTACAATCGCTTGAATCAAGTGGGAGTTAATCTTCCAGATATGATAGTGATTGACAGAGTTCTCCAGTCACTATCACCAAGCTACTAGAGCTTTGTGATGAACTATAATATGCAAGGAATGACTAAAATGATTTTCGAGGTCTTCGCGATACTGAAATCGGCGGAGGTAGAACTCAAGAAAGAGCATCCAGTTTTGATGGTTAATAAGACCACTAGTTTCAAGAAAAAGGGCAAGGGAAAGAAAGGGAACTTCAAGAAGAATGGCAAGCAAGTTGCCACTCCCGTGAAGAAGCCCAAAGCTGGACCCAAGCTTGAGACTGAGTGCTTCTACTGCAAAGGAAATGGTCACTGGAAGCGGAACTGCCCCAAATACTTGGTAGATAAGAATGATGGCAAAGTAAACAAAGGTATATTTGATATACATGTTATTGATGTGTACCTTACTGGTGCTCGTAGTAGCCCCTGGGTATTTGATACCGATTCAGTTGCTAAGATTAGTAACTCGAAACAGGAGTTGCAGAATAAACAGAGACTAGTTAAGGGTGAGGTAATGATGTGTGTTGGAAGTGTTTCCAAGATTGATATGATCATAATCTCACACTCCCTCTACCTTCGGGATTAGTGTTGAACCTAAATAAATGTTATTTGGTGTATGTGTTGAGCATGAATATGATTAGATCATGTTTATTGCAATACAGTTATTCATTTAAGTCAGAGAATAATTGTTGTTCTATTTACAAGAATAAAACCTTCTATGGTCATACACCCAATGTGAATGGTTTATTGAATCTCGATCATAGTAATACACATATTCATAATATTGATGCCAAAAGATGCAAAGTTGATAATGATAGTGCAACATAATTGTGGCATTGCCGTTTAGGTCATATTGGTGTAAAGCGCATGAAGAAACTCCACACGGATGGAATTTTGGAATCACTTGATTATGAATCATTTGATACTTGCAAACCATGCTTTATGGGCAAGATGACTAAAACTCCGTTCTCCGAAACAATGGAGCGAGCTAATGACTTATTGGAAATAATACATACCGATGTATGCGGTCCGATGAGTGTTGAAGCACGCTGCGGGTATCGTTATTTTCTAACCTTCATAGATGATTTGAGTAGGTATGTGTATATCTACTTGATGAAACACAAGTCTGAAACATTTGAAAAGTTCACAGAATTTCAGAGTGAAGTGGAGAATCATCGTAACAAGAAAATAAAGCTTCTACGATCTGATCGCGGAGACGAATATTTGAGTTATGAGTTTGGCCTTCATTTAAAACAATGTGGAATTGTTTCACAACTCACGCCACCTGGAACACCATAGCGTAATGGTGTGTCCGAATGTCGTAACTATACTTTATTGGATATGGTGCGTTCTATGATGTCTCTTACCGATTTACCACTATCGTTTTGGGGTTATACATTAGAGACAGCCGCATTCACGTTAAATAGGGCACCGTCTAAATCCGTTGAGATGACACCGTATGAACTATGGTTTGGGAAGAAACCTAAGATGTCATTTCTTTAAGTTTGGGGATGCGACGCTTATGTCAAAAGGCTTCAGCCTGATAAGCTCGAACCTAAATCGGAGAAGTGCATCTTCATAGGATACCCTAAGGAAATAATTGGGTACACCTTCTACCACAGATCCGAAGGCAAGATCTTTGTTGCCAAGAATGGATCCTTTCTAGAGAAGGAGTTTCTCTCGAAAGAAGTGAGTGGGAGGAAAGTAGAACTTGATGAGATAATTGTACCTTCTCTCAAATTGGAAAGTAGCACATCAGAGAAAACCATTCCCGTGATGCCTACACCAAGTAGAGGGGAAGCATATGATAATGATCATGAAACTTCAGATCAAGTTGCTACTGAACCTCGTAGGTTAACCAGAGCACAATTTGCACCAGAGTGGTACGGTAATCCTGTCCTGGAAGTCATGTTATTAGACCAAGGCGAACCTACGAACTATGAAGAAGCTATGATGAGCCCATATTCCGACAGATGGCTTGAGGCCATGAAATCTGAGATAGGATCCATATATGAGAACAAAGTGTGGACTTTGGTGGACTTGCCCGATGATCGGCAAGCCATAGAGAATAAATGGATCTTCAAGAAGAACACTAATGCTGATGGTAATGTTACTGTCTACAAAGCACGACTTGTCGCAAAAGGTTTTTGACAAGTTCAAGGGGTTGACTACGATGAGACTTTCTCACCCGTAGCGATGCTTAAGTCCGTCCGAATCATGTTAGCAATTGCCAAATTTTATGATTATGAAATCTGGCAAATGGATGTCAAAACTGCATTCCTTAATGGATATCTTAAAGAAGAGTTGTATCTGATGCAACCAGAAGGTTTTGTCGATCCTAAAAGTGCTAACAAAGTGTGCAAACTCCAGCGATCCATCTATGGACTGGTGCAAGCATCTCGGAGTTAGAATATATGCTTTGATGAGGTGATCAAAGCATATGGTTTTATACAGACTTACGGTGAAGCCTGTATTTACAAGAAAGTGAGCGAGAGCTCTGTAGCATTTCTGATATTATATGTGGATGACATATTGTTGATTGGAAATGATATAGAATTTCTGGATAGCATAAAAGGATACTTGAATAAGAATTTTTCAATGAAAGACCTCGCTGAAGCTGCTTATATATTGGGCATCAAGATCTATAGTGATAGATCGAGATGCTTTATAGGACTTTCACAAAGCACATACCTTGACAAAAGTTTTGAAGATGTTCAAAATGGATCAGTCAAAGAAGGAGTTCTAGCCTGTATTGTAAGGTGTGAAGTTGAGTAATGACTCAAAACCCGACCACGGTAGAAGATAGAGAGAGAATGAAAGTCATTCCCTATACCTCAGCCATAGGTTCTATAAAGTATGCCATACTATGTACCAGACCTATTGTGTACCTTCCCATGAGATTGGCAAGGGGGTACAATAGTGATCCAGGAGTAGATCACTGGACAGCGGCCAAAATTATCCTTAGTTACCTAAGAAGACTAAGGAAATATTTCTCGGTTATGGAGGTGATAAAGAGTTCGTCGTAAAGGGTTACATCGATGCAAGATTTAACACCGATTCAGATGACTCTGAGTCTCAATCTGGATACATATTGAAAGTGGGAGCAATTAGCTAGAGTAGCTCCATGCAGAGCATTGTAGACAAAGAAACTTGCAAAATACATAAGGATCTGAATGTGGCAGACCCGTTGACTAAACCTCTCTCACAAGCAAAACATGATCATACCTTAGTACTCTTTGGGTGTTAATCACATGGCGATGTGAACTAGATTATTGACTGTAGTAAACTCTTTGGGTGTTAGTCACATGGCGATGTGAACTATGGGTGTTAATCACATGGCGATGTGAACTAGATTATTGACTCTAGTGCAAGTGGGAGACTGAAGGAAATATGCCCTAGAGGCAATAATAAAGTTGTTATTTTATATTTCCTTGTCCATGATAAAGGTTTATTATTCATGCTAGAATTGTATTGATCGGAAACTTAAATACATGTGTGAATACATAAACAAATACCGTGTCCCTAGTAAGCCTCTACTAGACTAGCTCATTGATCAAAGATGGTTAAGGTTTCCTAACCATAGATATGTGTTGTCAATTGATAACAGGATCACATCATTAGGAGAATGATGTGATGGACAAGACCCATCCATTAGCTTAGCATATTGATCGTTCAGTTTATTGCTATTGCTTTCTTGTTGACAAATACATATTCCTTCGACTATGAGATTATGCAACTCCCGGATACTGGAGGAATACCTTGTGTGCTATCAAACGTCACAATGTAACTGGGTGATCATAAAGATGCTCTACAGGTATCTCCAAAGGTGTTTGTTGAGTTGGCATAGATCGAGATTAGAATTTGTCACTCCGAGTATCGGAGAGGTATCTCTGGGCCCTCTCGGTAATACACATCATAAGAAGCCTTGCAAACAAAGTGACTAAGGAGTTAGTTGCAAGATGATGTATTACGGAACGAGTAAAGAGACTTGCCAATAACGAGATTGAACTAGGTATGAAGATACCGACGGTCGAATCACGGGCAAGTAACATACCGATGGACAAAGGGAATTACGTATATTGTCATAACGGTTCGACCGATAAAGATCTTCGTAGAATATGTAGGAGCCAATATGAGCATCCAGGTTTCGCTATTGGTTATTGACCGGAGAGTTGTCTCTGTCATGTCTACATAGTTCTCGAACCCGTAGGGTCCGCACCCTTAACGTTCCTTGACGATATAGTGTTATATGAGTTATATGTTTTGGTGACCGAATATTGTTCGAAGTCCAGGATGAGATCACGAACATGACGAGGAGTCTCAAAATGGTCAAGAGGTAAAGATTGATATATAGGATGATGGTATTCGGACACCGGATTGGTTTCGGAGTGCACCGGGTAGTCATCGGGTCACCGGAAGGGGTTCCGGACAACCCCAGTAGGTGTTATGGGGCTAATGGGCCAAGGGGGGGACAGACCAGCCCACAGGGGGATGGTGCACCCCTCTCCCTGGCCGGCCGGCCCTAGGTAAGGAAAGGGGGAGGGCTAGCCCCTCCTGCCTCCCCTTCTCATGGGAGAAAGGAAAAGGGGGGGCCTCCCTCCCCTGCCTTTCCCCTGCACCTAAACATGGCAGGGGGCGCTACTTGGGAGCAGACCCCAAGTAGGATTCGGCCTACTTGGGGTGCCCTCCTGGCTTCTCCCTCCTTCCCCCACCTATATATATGTGGGAGGGGGCGCCTAGCACAACACAACATTGTCTTAGCCGTGTGCGGCACCCCCTCCACCGTTTACACCCCCAGTCATATTTTCGTAGTGCTTAGGCGAAGCCCTGCGGAGATCACTTCACCATCACCATCACCACACCGTCGTGCTGCCAGAACTCATCCACTACCTTGCCGTCTTGCTGGATCAAGAAAGCGGAGGACGTCATCGAGCTGAACGTGTGCTGAACGCGAAGGTGCCGTACGTTCGGTGCTCGATCGGTTGGAACGCGAAGAAGTTCGACTACATCAACCGTGTTCTCAAACGCTTCCGCTTATAGTCTACGAGGGTACGTCGACACACTCTCCCCTCTCGTTGCTATGCATCTCCATGGATAGATCTTGCGTGTGTGTAGAAATTTTTTTATTTTCCATGCAACGTTTCCCTACAGTGGCATCCGAGCCAGGTCTATGCATAGATGATATGCACGAGTAGAACACAAAGAGTTGCAGGTGGTGATAGTCATACTGCTTACCACCAACATCTTATTTTGATTCGGTGGTATTGTGGGATGAAGCGGCCCGGACCAACCTTACATGTCCACGCACATGAGACCGGTTCCACCGACAGACATGCAACCAGTTTTGCATAAAGGTGGCTGGCGGGTGTCTGTTTCTCCTACTTTAGTTGAATCAAATTTGATTACGGCCGGTCCTTGAAGAAGGTTAAAACAGCAAACTTGATGAAACACCGTTGTGGTTTTTGCGTAGGTAAGAACGGTTCTTGCTAGAAGCCCATAGCAGCCAGGTAAAACTTGCAACAACAAAGTAGAGGACATCTAACTTGTTTTTGCAAGGCATGTTGTGATGTGATATGGTCAAGATATGATGTGATATATGTTGATGTATGAGATGATCATGTTTTGTAATATCGACAACCGGCAGGAGCCTTAGGGTTGTCTCTTTATTGTATGAAGTGCAAGCGCCTTGTAATTGCTTTACTTTATCACTATGCGTTAGCGATAGTTGTAGAAGCAATAGTTGGCGAGACGACCCCAAAGCAATGATGGAGATCAAGGTGTCGAGCCGGTGATGATGGAGATCATGACGATGCTTTGGAGATGGAGATCAAAAGCACAAGATTATGATGGCCATATCATGTCACATATTTTGATTGCATGTGATGTTTATCCTTTATGCATCCTATTTTGCTTAGAATGGCTGTAGCATTATAAGATGATCCCTTCACTAAAATTTCAAGATAAAAGTGTTCTCCCCGAGTATGCACCATTGCCAAAGTTCGTCATTTCGAAGCACCTCGTGATGATCGGGTGTGATAGACTCTACGTTCACATACAACGGGTGTAAGACAGTTTTGCACATGCAGAATACTTGGGTTAAACTTGACGAGCCTAGCATGTGCAGACATGGTCTCGGAACACTGGAGACCGAAAGGTCGAACATGAGTCATATAGTAGATATGATCAACATAGAGATGTTCATCATTGATGACTACCCCATCTCACGGGATGATCGAACATGGGTTAGTTGATTTGGAACATGTATCACTTAGATAACTTGAGGGATATTAATTTAAGTGGGAGTTCATTCGTAATTTGATTAATTGAACTTAAATTTATCATGAACTTAGTCTTAGTAGTTTTTGCATAATTATGTCGTAGATCAATAGCTCGCGATGTAGCTCCCCTAATTTTGATAATTCATCAATATTCATTCTTCATTTCTGTCCAGAGTGGTCTTCTGTGAAGGAAGTGCCACCTATATTTTCTTGATTGATCCCAAACTTCTTGGGCATGCTCTTGCATCCAAATCTTTGCTTCATGCCAAAATTCATCTTCATTTGCCAAGCCAATCTTCCTCAGCAAATTTCCAAAGTTTCTGTCAAATGGAAGCTTTGTTCAAGGAAGTACCAGCTAGGAGTATCCAAATGAGTTGAAATTTTGCAAGCTCCTTAATGTGCTCATATCATGACTCTCCACCGATTTTCAGCCTCATCCAATCATCTATGTGAGCACACCATCAAATCTTTGCTTCTGTCAATATTCTCAGGTTGTGAAGCAGGTATATTTATATTGCTTCATTATTGCTAAAAATTTACCAGAGCATTCTCCTAGCCATAAAACCGCTCTCCACCAAATTTGGGATCAATTCATCAAGCCAATATTTCTCTATTATTTTCCTCAAGTTTCTGGACAGAGAAGAACACTATGAAGGAAGTACCATTTTGGCATGTCCAATTGGTATGAAATTTTTACAGTATCTTCATATGTCCAAATCATTATGCCTTGCCAAATTTCAGCCCAAGCAATCACTCCATGTGAGTGCACCATCCTAATCTAGTTTCTAGGCCATATTTGCAGTTATAAAGCAACTATGATGAATATTGGGCCTAATCCTCTCAAACTCCACAGGATCATAGTCCTTCCTACCCTGAACCTCCCAGACATCAAGTTTGGCTCCTTCCCATTCTCATTTGATCACAGATGTGCGGTCAAGTTTGCTACAGCAAACTTCGAGTGAAGCTTCACATCTGCTCTTGTTTTCTTTTGATGATCTTTCACCTCCTACAGTCTCCAGGGTGCAAAGACAACACGCTAGACATCATTTGCCAGCCTCTCTTGTACTATCCATGCCAGGTCTCGTGGTGACTGCGCCACTAGCACGCCTATGCGCACGCTCTGCGCCTCTGACCGCGTCGCGTCGTTCCGGCGATCCCCGCGCGTCTTCTAGTGCCGACCTGACTCCTCCCTCTCTCTCGTCGCTCTCTGATCCTCTACCCCCTCCTATAGCTACCTCGCCGGCACTAGACGCCGCATGCACACGGGTGCACAGTGCCCCGGCAGCCTCTGTTGTCGCCCCGTCCTCTTCCTTCTCGGCTCCTGGTGCCGTCCACTGCTCCTCTAGACCTCCCCTGCTCTCTCCCGTCGCCTCCTCGCCCTCCCGTGACCCCTGTCATCGCCAGAGCTATGGCCGGACTCGCGCGGCGGAGACCGGCTCGGGCATACCGCTCCCCGGCTATATAAGCCACCCAAGCCCCTTCAAGCCACCCATCCTTCTCACCGCCCTCTCCCAGTCCTGCCCACCCACTCCCCCAAGCTCGAGCGGCCCTCCTCGTCTCCATTGCCCACCATGGCTGCCGCATCAGCCATCTTAAATTCCGGCGACCCCGAGCCCCTGCCTCCATTCCACCACCACCAGAGACCTCCACATCCACCCTAGAGCCGCCCGAGCACTCCCCCTCCTCCTCCGGTGGCCTGTTGCCGCGAGCTCACCGGCGCCCGAAGCTCCCGTCCGCCGGTGTTGGATTCATCGTCGCTTCGGACCTCCCTGGGAAGCATGAATGGTCCAGGCGGGTGCGGCTCATCCCCCTGACCACGCCGGTAGGTGGCACGGCCCGAGTGGTGGCCGGTAGCGCCGCCGGTCGCCGTTGGGACCGGCCCGATCCTCTGCCCTGCGCGGAATCAACAGAGGAAGAAGAAGACCCCAACCAGTGACCCCACCTCCCCGCGGGCCCCACAAGTCAGTCACAGAAGGCGTTGAATCGGAACCGCTGATGTGGATAAGTGGAAACACCTTTCCAAAGAATACGTTTTCATCTACTGAAAGCGTACTTCGCAGCGCCTTCAGAGCAGAATGTGTTTTCTCTACAGAGAAAGCGTATCCCCTATAATGCGCTTTCTATTTTTTAGCCAGGGACTTGTTTGTGGATAAATTTTTATAGAAAGGTCCCTAGGAGAAAAACCCTTATAACTTTTCACTCACAACTCAGAATCAGGTGATTCCAAAGCCCACGATCTCTATTCGTCGAGCCCGTTCCGATGGTATCATTTTCACCATATTGTAACATTCTAAAAATGACCTTTTTGCCCCTGCCCTTACGGAGAAGCACATTAGGGCCACATGCGCGGACGAGCTCGCGATGGCTGCCATGCGTCCCGACCGCCGGATCTTGGAGGAGGACCTCGTCATCGAGGCCAAAGTCGACACCGCCACGCGGTTATCTACTTTAAAATACAGTTTGTGTTGTTTTCTCGAGGCCACCACAAGTGCCTTCTAGTGATTTGTCCCTGTAATGTTAATATGGAATCTGATATTCTGAAATGTAATGTTTAGTTAATAGTTTGGTCCAACAATTGCTACATTTCGTAGTACTTCTCAAGCATTCTTGGTTTCGTTAACTGTCTTATCTTCTAGTATATGTTCTATTCTGCAATGTCGTGCTCAGTTAACTGTTTTGCTTCATTTGTTCTGTTGTCCAGTTAACTGTTTGGTTCAATTCTGCAATTTGATTTTCATTTGTTGTGGGTACAATTTTGTATTGTTATGCCTGTGAGAAATAAATTGAATTTGGTTGTACTCAATACATATTCTACTGATAGTATGGCAACTCTCAGTTAACCTGATCAAGATCTTCCTTATATGTGTTGCAGGGAAACAATGGGAGTCACTGTGGTTTACCATCGAGGTTTGCTCATGCATGGTCCTTTCGCTAATAGCACATTATTGTGCAGTTGCAGGAATCATTCTAATATTTAGGTTTCTTACAATTTCGTCTTGCACATGTAGGTCCTGCTGTCAGAGGCTTAGACCCATTGTTCGACCCATTTTGCATATGGGGAAATGAGATGTCCATGAATATCAGCCAAGTCAAGAAACTCAGAAAGATTGTTAGGATAAAGAAACTTGCGACAAATAACAGCAAGATCTTTATTTGCACAATGTAAAAGACATTAGTCAACTATAGAATGGTACTAACTCTTTTACCTTGTTTTCCCCTTGTGCCATTTCAAAATTTATAACAATGATTTATGCATATCTTTGTTTTCAGTACTTTCCAAAGCAGTTCACCGATGATTACCTCTCAAACCACCTGCATGGTCAAGAGGCGAGGAAGGTATTCATTCAACACCCACGGTACAATATTGAAGTCTTCCTCAAGAGGACGAAGGTTGGGCGGGCAATTATCCATAGCCACAGGCCTAAAGTTGCAAGGACATTCAACATCACTGAAGGCTCAATATTCGGCTTCCGCTTCTACAGTTTCCTAGATGAGATTCATCTATCTATTTACCATGTATGATGCTACTTTCCAAAGGTTTTCGATGCTGCATGTGAAACTTGGTGCTGTTGTGTAATGGTGTAGCCAGCTATATCCCTATATGGTGTAACTGAGTGCTGAAGCTATCTGATGTAATTCGATTATGAAATCCTGGTTGACGTTTTACGGATATGAAATATCTGGTGTGTTTTATAAGAAATGTCAATTTGATTACTACATGGATTATCAATACTAGGCCAATTACCCTACTTATTGGGGTTTTCTGTTGCAGACGGTTTCTCTAACAACACCGTGGGTGATGAACTCAAACAACCCACACAGTTTCTAGAAACTAGGCGTGTAGGATCAATTAACAATCACACACGGTGTGGCACCCCGGCTCAGAGAAACCGGAACACCCCGTATTCCAGCTCAGAGATCAAGTCTTCTAGAATATGGCACCACTTGGCATAGAACAAATTAGCTCTTATTACAAAGGATAATGGTACAAGGGTCTGATGTTACAAAGGATCACATCAGCACGGCGACACTACACCTGCTAAGGTAGTTCTATGCTAGCAGCGGAACAACGACGATGGTAGTGAACTCCACTCCGCAGGGACTCTGACTGGGACACGGTCTAGCTCGCACGAACGGAATCCTCGACAAGCAATCAATCACGGCATCACCTGCAATCTGGCATGACATGCCAGGTCAGTACTTTGAATGTACTTGCAAGCTCACAACAACCAAAAGCATCAAGGCAAAACAACAACATAGCATTTAACAGGTTAACTTAATTAACAACTACTATGAGGTGGAAGCAATAACTAAGCATCATATGGTAATGCTAGAGTAATGCTGAACCAATATCCTGAGTCACATGAACCATCTCACTCTTGGCTATCCGGCCAAGCAACATATCATCTTGATCACTTCGTGATCAATACCTCCTCATGATCACCGCGTGATCACCTCACAACCTGAATGATCATCCTCAAGATCATCCCAACATCATTATCGGCATCTTGCCAAACTGTTACTGCTCACATATCAACATATAAGTCATCTAATAAGTCATTCCGTCATGTGAGTGTTGATCGACCGATGTGACCTAGTACGAACGGTGTCCATGACCGAGGACGCGGCTATCGATACACACCCTGTAGAGGTTAGTACACTGTACCCACATCACAGAACCCATGGCCTCGTGCTCCCATTCAAGTGGACCAACGGCGTTTTGACAAAACCAATCTACTATGTGACACTCTCCCGGCCACTCCGACAAACTCCCCTTTGGGGCCAAGTCATGGGTGGCCTCGGATGCCACTTTGGACATCAAAGGGACACCATCGTGGCAAAAACAAAAACGGTCCCAAACGGGGACAACCCGGGTACAACACAACTCGGGCACACAAGGCTTATGGCCGCATACCTGATCAGGGTAGCGCACGCACATAACCTTCCCTAGTTGGAGGAACCGGCGGGAGGCATGACAATAGACCGTATTAGGGCCTTCCCATAAAGGCAAATGTGGTTACACTGGAAAAGCCCGGTTTGGTGGCACCTGACCAATGAAATGACGGAATTTCTCCCCAAGGTATAATGGTGATAAGTGATACTCCAATATCATATATCCTCCTGTAATCCAAGTAATAGCAATATCCAACAAATGATCCAAAGTATAATATAGTCATATCATAATACTCCGAGGATAGCATATTAACTAAGATCGTGATGAATCCAAGCATAAGGATGCTACTAAACCAATAGTAATATCAAGATATTAACCTAAGATCTACATGATAGCATCAAATCCAAAATAATACTCCAAAGCATAATATCCCATAAATCATAATGAAAATAATAATAATAGCCACTAATAATCCAATGGCAACATGTCCACCATCTGCAAAACATTAGTCCTAGAAATCCAAACACAATCATGGCAACAGCAAGATCAAGTATTACCCCCAAGAAATGCCATGAACAAATCATATGTAGCTAATGACAATTTTAATCAAGTTTAAATAAATACACCATGGCATTGCATTGCAATCATGCAAATGGAGGGTGTGGCTTGCCTGGGATGGATGGATTCACCGGGAGGAAGTGCGAGAAGCTCGTGCAAAGAATCGCCAGAAAACTTTCACTCAAGAAGGGGGCTGAATAAGGGCAGGGGCAAAATGGTCATTTTCAGAATGTTAGAACATGGTGAAAATGATACCATCGGAGCGGGCTCGACGAATAGAGATCATGGGCTTTGGAATCACCTGATTCGGAGTTGTGAGTGAAAAGTTATAAGGGTTTTTCTCCCAGGGACCTTTCTGTAAAAATTTATCCACAAACAAGTCCCTGACTGAAAAACAGAAAGCGCATTTCAGGGAATACGATTTCTCTGTAGAGCAAACGCATTCTGCTCTGAAGGCGCTGTGAAGTACGCTTTCAGTAGATGAAAACGTATTCTTTGGAAAGGCGTTTCCACTTATACACGTCAGCGATTCCGAGTCAATGCCTTCTGTGACTTACTTGTGGGGCCCGCGGGGAGGTGGGGTCGCTGGTTGGGGTCTTCTTCTTCCTCCATTGATTCCGCGCGGGGCAGAGGATCGGGCCGGTCCCGACGGCGGCCGCCGGCGCTACCGGCCACCACTCAGGTCGTGCCGCCAACTGGCGTGATCGGGGGGATGAGCCGCACCCGCCTAGACCATTCATTCATCCCGAGGAGGTCCGAAGCAACGACGAATCCAACACCGGCGGACGGGAGCTTCGGGTGTCGGTGAGCTCCCGGCAAGAGGCCACCGGAGGAGGAGGGGGAGTGCTGGGGCGGCTCTAGGGTGGATGTGGATGTCTTTGGTGGTGGTGGAACGGAGGGAGGGGCTCGGGGTCGCCAGAATTTAAGATGGCCGAGGCGGCGGCCATGGTGGGCAATGGAGACAAGGAGGGCCACTCGAGCTCGGGGAAGTGGGTGGGCAGGACTGGGGGAGGGCGGTGAGAAGGATGGGTGGCTTGGAGGGGCTCGGGGTGGCTTATATAGCCGGGGAGCGGGATGCCCGAGCCGGTCTCCGCCGCGCGAGTCTGGCTGGAGCTCTGGCAATGATAGGGGTCATAGGAGGGCGAGGAGGCGACGGGAGAGAGAAGGGGAGGTCCAGAGGAGCAGTGGATGGCACCAGGAGCCAAGGAGGAAGAGGACAGGGCAACAACGGAGGATGCCGGGGCACTGTGCACCCGTGTGCACGCGGCGTCTAGCGCCAGCGAGATAGCTACAGGAGGGGGCAGAGGATCAGAGAGCGACGGGAGAGAGGGAGGAGTCAGGTCGGCACCAGAGGACGCGCGGGGATTGCCGGTACGACGCGACGCGGTCAGAGGCGTAGAGCGTGGCCGCAGCACACAGAGCGCGCACATAGGCGTGCTAGTTGCACAGTCACCACGAGACCGAGAGGCTGGCAAAAGATGTCTAGCATGTTGTCTCTGCACCCTGGAGACTGTAGGAGGTGAAAGATCATCAAAAGAAACCAAGAGCAGATGTGAGGCTTCACTAGAAGTTTGCTGTAGCAAACTTGACTGCACATCTGTGATCGAATGAGAATGGGAAGGAGCCAAACTTGATGTCTGAGAGGTTCAGGGTAGGAAGGACTATGATCCTGTGGAGTTTGAGAGGATTAGGACCAATATTCATCATAGTTGCTTTACAACTGCAAATATGGCCCAGAAACTAGATTAGGATGGTGCACTCACATGGAGTGATTGCTTGGGCTGAAATTTTGGCAAGGCATAATGGTTTGGACATATGAAGATGCTGTAAAAATTGCATACCAATTGGACATGCCAAAATGGTACTTCCTTCACAGTGTTCTTCTTTGTCCAGAAACTTGAGGAAAATAATAGAGAAATATTGGCTTGATGAATTGATCCCAAATTTGGTGGAGAGCGGTTTTATGGCTAGGAGAATGCTCTGGTAAATTTTTAGCAATAATGAAGCAATATAAATATACCTGCTTCACAACCTGAAAATATTGACAGAAGCAAAGATTTGATGGTGTGCTCACATAGATGATTGGATGAGGCTGAAAATCGGTGGAGAGTCATGATATAAGCACATTAAGGAGCTTGCAAAATTTCAACTCATTTGGATACTCCTAGCTGGTACTTCCTTGAACAAAGCTTCCATTTGACAGAAACTTTGGAAATTTGCCGAGGAAGATTGGCTTGGCAAATGGAGATGAATTTTGGCATGAAGCAAAGATTTGGATGCAAGAGCATGCCCAAGAAGTTTGGGATCAATCAAGAAAATATAGGTGGCACTTCCTTCACAGAAGACCACTCTGGACAGAAATGAAGAATGAATATTGATGAATTATGTTTGAACTGGATGGTGAAGGTTTGGACATATTTGGAGCATATATGATCCAAACAAATTATGAGAATTATTTGGGAATTTGTGGAAGACAGAAATATAGGTTGCTTCACAACCTAGGGCAAATAGGAATATTCCAAGAAAAAGAATTTGGGAGTTGGGCTAGAATGGAAAATGGCATGATCATGGGAAAGATTTGAGAATGATGAGCCACTTGAGAAGAAGAAATGATGATCTCCCAGGTTTCAAGTCCACAGAATTGCTCCAAAAATAAAAATCAAAACAAAACCAAATCAAATCAAAAGAAAAAGAAAGGGCCAAAAACCAGGGTGTTACAAACCTCCCCCCCCCCCTTAATGAAATCTCATCCTCGAGATTTGGTTGCTCAGGGAACAAGTATGAATATACTTTAAGGAAACCGTTTCCAACTCGGGTATCCTTTTTCCTTTGTTTATTGTTCCCTAGAGAATTTCATAGGATGTGCTTACCTTGATCTGTGGTGGTTTGCTTCACCTTTCCCAAACTCTGATGAGCCTTTCCTCATATATCAAATCCTTATGCTGACTTTGATTCTTTCATATCTGCCGGTAATATCCAAAGAATATGAGAATAACTTTCCGGTGGGTACAATACCTTTTGTTCCTTCCGTCGGGTTGTTCAAATAAATGTATGTCTTCTGGGTTCAAACAATGCTGGGAGTCATAGCCATTCTCCTAATGGAATCTGACTGCCTGTAGGTGGTACAGAATCATCTGTGTGTGTTTCTTTGTCTTGAGCTTGAAATATGTACCGAAGATTCGACTGCCACCTGTCGTGAATAGAGTAAAGGGGTATGGCCTTATAACGGTAGCATACCTTAAACAGTAGCATTTTGAGACTCGACTGACAGTTGTTCGGACAGAAAGATACTTCTCATGGCAGGTTGTCTTTGCCTTTAGTTCCACCATATGAACTGAGCTGATTGTTGGGCTTTTGGCTTACCCGTGTTGTTAGTATATCCATTTGGTCTCAAACTGACTTGGGTATCCGGACCATGACAGTTGAGCAAGAATATTAATACCTTTGTTGCGGGTCTTGCTCCTTGTTTGTCATTAATTTGTTTGTCGGGGTCCCTTGCTGAAATACCTTGGCCACTTGTGTCCTTGATCCTTCTTGTGACCATAGATGTTGTTGATGCAATACTTTGGCATCATCCTTCACTCTTGCTCAAGACATGGGTTCTCCTAAATATGACATATACACGGGGCTTGTACTTGTACAGAGCTCAATGTTGTAGCCAATCATACCAGATGGTGACAAGAGGTCATGATATCCGCTTGTCGGGTGCGAAGAAACTGACTTTGGTAACCATTGTCAAAAATGTTGATTTCAGGGTTGTCTGCTTCACAACTTGTTGATTCTTGCATCATATGAAAGGTATATTTGACTTTCTTTCTTTGGCATAGCTCATTCGGTGATTGGACTCCTACCTTCATTTGTAGATCTGCTTGAACATAGCTGAATCCTCGTATGAGTGATTTGTATGACATGTGTCGCATGTTCTCCATATATGTAGCTGAACACAATATTCTTGAGGCAGACCTGTGTCTTAACTGATTTGTGCTTCTAACAAAGCTGTTATGAATCTTATTCTTGAATTGTACTGCCATATACTGCCAGCTCACTGTGTAATATCTTGTTACAATACTGATAATGGTGTAGTGCTGAACTCAAGAAGACTGGATATCTTACGCTCAAAGCTTTTTCCATGGTAGCGTGCTGGACAAGGCTGGGTTCTGTACCTGAGAAGCTTCTCCTCTGATTGCTTGTTGAGAAATTTTCATTTCCTTGTGTCGGAAACTTTTACCGAGGTATCTTGCATTGGAAGACTGGGTGTCTTGGATCAGAAGCTGTCCATATATCTTACTGATGGAGATAAAGGAGTCTTGCATCATAAGCTTCTTCCGATAGTGTGTGAAAGAAGGCTAAGCTTTTTATCCCAAAAGCTTCGTATGGTGATATGCGGACTAAATACCATACACATATCCATAATATTTTTGCGGTTGGTTACTTGTATGAGAAGAAATATCTGACTGTCTTTCTTGCTAAATACTCAACACATAACACATTCTGGTTTCCTTCCGGAGTGCAACAGATTTCAAGTTTCATTCATAGCTGAACCAAATCTTTGTATATGAGCCATACCTTTGACTGAAAATGTATCGTTGGCCTTGCACTTGACTCGTCTTCCTGCTGATTTGATCATTACTGTTGTGAAGATTAAGCATTGATGTAGACTTGATGCTGATAGTCAATCCAGGACACCATTTTTATGCCGAGCAGATATTCCCAATACAATGCAGTCAACTGAGAATGTTATATTGTTGAGCTGAGCTTCCAAAAAATTGGAATTCTCATTGCTTCTTCGAGTCCGGTGTCGGTTGATGAGAAACTTTTATAAGGGAAAAATAAGGTAACACTGATGAATGGTCATTGCAGAATAGGTAACTCTGACGTAGCTTTTTCAGGTCCAGAATTCCAGCTGCCGGCATTCTCCCTCTTTGCGTAAACCTTGCATATTATGAGAGAAAAGGCATTAGAATTACTCCAAAAAGCATTATTATGCATAAAAACATAGTGAATAATAGTAGATAAACATGATGCAAAATGGACGTATCAACTCCCCCAAGCTTAGACCTCACTTATCCTCAAGCGAAACACCGAAATCGAAAAACATGTCCACATTCTTAAAGAGAGAGGTGTCGATAAAAACAAAATACGGGCATAGAAGCATCATGCATATTATTATAACAGCAACAAACTTTATCATAGGACTTTTACCACATAACTTTTATCATAAACTTCTCATGAACAAGTAATAATTCATCACAACATCGAAGTATAAAGCATAAACTCTATTGAAAACCAACAAACTATGTTCTCAGTCAACTTTGCAACTACAATTCATCATCTTTTCAGGAAGGATCACGCATCGGAGCCTTTTGGCAAGTCCACATACTCAACCATCATATAGTATTCTATGATTGCTAACACTCACCGCATACCCATGAGCAAAAAGTTTCAACCAGACACATAGGAAGATAGGGGCTTATATTTTCGCCTCCCAACGTATTCACCTCAAGGGTGATGTCAACAATAATAATTCATGCTCACTCATATCCAACTGGATATATGTGCCTAGATCTTTCCTCACCACATGATGCTTGCAAAAGAGAAAATAAAAAGGAATAGGGAAGAATACTTTTACTCTTGCATAAAAGTAAAAGATAGGCCCTTCGCAGAGGGAAGCAGAGGTTATCATGCGCTTTTTGGTTTGTATGCTCAATCTCTTAGTGCAAAAAAATGTCACGTTGTATTGCCCCTTATGATAGCAACCTTTATAATGCAGTATGTCGCCTTTATTATTTTGCCATCACAAGTTCGTACAATGCTCAATTTTCTCTCACACTAAATGATCCAACACATTTAGAAGCAATTTTTATTGCCTTATTGCACCGATGACAACTTATTTGAAGGATCTTACTCAATCCATAGGTAGGTATGGTGGACTCTCAAAATAAGATTTGGGTTTAAGGGTTTTTGGATGCACAAGTAGTATCTCTACTTAGTGCAGAATTTTTGGCTAGCAAAGATAGGGGCAAGCACCACATGTTAAAGGATCTATGACAATATAACTTCTATGTGAATATGAACAAACATAAATCATTACGTTGTCTTCCTTGTCCAACGTCAACAAATTTGGCATAAAATATTTTGATGGGGGCTCACAATCATAAAAGATGTCCAAGATAGTGTATTTGCATGTGAATCTTCTCTTCCCTTATTAATTCTTTCATGAATTGCATCATTGACCAATGCTATGTTTGTCAATCTCCAATAAATTTTACCACTTATACTTTTCCTTATGTGATGTCATTACTTACCATAAGATTAGCACATGATCTTTTCATTATTGTTTTTCTTTATTTTGATTGAAACATAAAAGTAAATAAAGCAAAACTCGAACTAAACTTTATTATATATCTCGCATACGATTACAAAGATGGATAGATCGCTAAGCAAAACACTCGAAAAGGATCGAACTAAGCTTTTATTCAACTAATTCAAAAGATAACTAAAGATCGAACTAAGATAAATAAGGGCAAAAGAGGTGGTGTGATACGATACCGGGGCACCTCCCCCAAGCTTGGCTCAAGCCAAGGGGAGTGCCCATACCCGATACTCAAGTCTCCTTTGGTGGTGAAGAAGGTGATGGTGGTGGTGGTGACGAGGTCATGTTCCCCATTATACTCATGAGTAGCTCCCTCAAGCCTTGAATCTCTCAAAGGGCTTGATGAAGTAGTTCAGTGTTTTTCTCCACTTCAGCCATAATGTGTTTATTTTCCGGGCCCCAAGAGTTCGTTCCTACATCACTTTCTCTTGGACGAGGTATGTCCCAATTGGACGGCAGGTGCACATGAGGAGTATTCTCGAATTCATAATTGTGAATCAAATTGTAAAAATTGTTTCGATGTAACCTGTGTAAAGGCCTCCTTGGAGGGAGTTCCTCTTAAACTTCAGGGATTTCTTGACTGTTTATTGGTCTCATGGCCTGATGAGGATTAGGACGAGTGGAGATGCCAACTAAGGTGCCTCTCTCAGAGGCTGGAGAGTGAACTCCAAGCAATATCCCCTCATCTTCCTACATGGCAACATCCTCAATTCCCTCTCCCTCTAGCTCCTCCTATAGCAACCATGAATCGTCTTCCTCGTTGTTGGAGGAGGGAGAATACATGATGCCTGGCCTGATAGGTCTAACAGAAAACAACAAGAAAAGAGAATAGAAGATTTCTCCGTAATACGGTGGTCAATAGGTTCGGGGGGTATATAAAGATTTTTTATCTTGGGAAACAAGCCAACGGGAGAAAACGGAGTCCGAAAGGTACCCGAGGTGGACACAACCCACCTGGGCGCGCCAGGCAAGCCAGGTGCGCCCTAGTGTCTTGTGCCCTCCCCGGTTGCCTTCTGGGTTGTTTATTATTTTCCTAGTTTTTGTAATATTCCAAAACTGACAAAAAATAATTTTGCGGATTTTTTGGAGTCTGTTTACTTACCATATCACGTACCTCCTATTTTTCATGATTCTGGAGTGTTCCGGAAGGTTTCTTTTATGTGTTCCTCCGGTGTCATAGTTTGGATAATATTGCTTTCAACATTAATAGGCGTACCTGAGATATAGTGTTTGATTCTTTGCCCATTGACCACCTTCGGGTTAGTACCTTCGGCATTATTTATTTTGATAGCTCTAGAGCGGTAAACTTCTTCGATAATATATGGTCCTTCCCATTTGGAGAGAAGTTTTCCTCCAAAGAATCTGAAATGAGAGTTGTACAAAAGAACATATTCTCCAACTTTGAACTCCCGCTTTTGGATTCTTTTATCATGCCATCTTTTAACTTTTTCTTTAAATAGTTTGGCATTTTCATAAAATTGGGTTCTTCATTCATCTAGTGAGCTAATATCAAATAACCTCTTTTCACCGGCAAGTTTGAAATCATAGTTGAGTTCTTTAATTGCCCAAATGCTTTATGTTCTAACTCAAGAGGCAAATGACAAGCTTTTCCATAAACCATTTTATAGGGAGACATACCCATAGGATTTTTATATGCTTTTCTATAGGCCCAAAGTGCATCATCTAATTTCTTAGACCAATTCTTTCGGGACCTGTTGACAGTCTTTTATAATATTAGTTTTATTTCTCTATTGCTAAGTTCAACTTGACCACTAGATTGGGGATGATAGGGTGATGCAATTCTATGGTTAACATCATATTTAGCAAGCATTTTACGGAAAGCACCATGAATAAAGTGTGAACCACCATCAGTCATTAAGTATCTAGGGACTCCAAACCTTGGGAAAATAACTTCTTTAAGCATTTTAATAGAGGTGTTGTGATCAGCACTACTAGTTGGAATAGCTTCTACCCACTTAGTAACATAATCAATAGCAACAAAAATGTGAGTATACCCATTAGAGGATAGAAAAGGTCCCATGTAATCGAAACCCCAAACATCAAATGGTTCAACAGCAAGTGAATAATTCATAGGCATTTCTTGACGCTTACCGATATTACCAATTCTTCGGCATTCATCACGATATAAAACATACTTACGAGAATCCTTGAAGAGAGTAGGCCAGTAAAACCCAGATTGCAATACCTTGTGAGCAGCACTGTTCAAGAATTCACCCGATTAATCAGTTAATTGGCCAGTTAATCGCTACTCATCGGGTGGCCGAATCGAATAACACCTATTCACCACATTAACTTGCCAGGCCGATTAAATGGTTTGTCAGACCGATTAAATGGTCAGTTAGACCGATTAATCGGTTGTGAGGCCGATTAATCGATGTTGGCCCACTAACTAGTGGGTAAACAAAGCCCGATTATTTGGCCCATAACCCCTCCCAGCCCCTTCCGCTCCTAAAGAGCTAGGGTTTATCCGTCCACCGCCCCCTCCCGCTCCTCTCATCCCCTCCCAACCTAGATGATGGCTATCCAGGTTCTCATCGACGTGCCGCCGCTTCCTCTCCTTCCCTATGTGTCATCGCTTTCTCTTCTCCCTTTGCGAGCCGCTACTTTCCCTCATCCTTCGCAATCTGCCACCTCCAGCAACTGACCCATTCTGATGCCCTGCACAACCGACATCACCTTTCCACTATCACCGTTGCATGGTTGCCATCTCTCGGGGTTGCGTCCCAGACAGAAATCAACAAAAAGTGTTATTGTATACATGTTTATTGATGATGTTTATGCCCACATGGATGATTGTTGTTGTATACATGTTTCTCATCTATTGAGAAAAGAAAATGGTGTCATTTGCTTCATATTTGCAATGTTGATTTTTTCTCCATAAAAAATTTGCTTCTATTGAGCTTAAAATTACACCGATTAATGGTTGGCCGATTAATCCAGTTAATAGGCCGATTCAATGATTAATCGTTACTCCCAAGCTGGGTGAGTAGTTACCAGTTAACGATTTCCTCAACACTGGTGAGCAGTTCTATCTCCCGCATGATGTCCTCCATAAGATTCGGAGTGACATTTCCGTAGGATTTGTTCCTGTTCATGCTCAGGTACACAACGTCTAATAATACCATCTACCCCTTCTTTATAGAGGTGTGGGTCATCCCAAAAGTAATGTCTTAAATCATAGAAGATTTTTTTTCTTTTGTTGGTATGTGAAACTAGGTGGTATATATTTAGCAACAATGTAATTAGCATAGTCAGCATACCAAGGAGTGTTATGAGAGACACTTATTGCAGCTAGTTGTTCATCAGGAAAGCTATCATCAATAGGTAGTGGGTCAACAAGGACATTTTATAACCTAGACAAGTTATCAGCTACGGGGTTCTCAGCTTCTTTTCTATCAGTAACAAGTAAATCCAATTCTTGAAGCAAGAGAACCCACCTAATAATTCTAGGTTTAGCATCTTTCTTTTCCATAAGATATTTTATAGCAGCATGATCGGTGTGAACAGTTACTTTAGAATCAACAATATAAGATCTGAATTTATCACAGGCAAACACAACTGCTAAAAATTCTTTTTCAGTAGTAGCATAATTTCGTTGAGCATTGTCTAGAGTTTTACTAGCATAATGGATAACATTCAATTTTTTATCAACTCTTTGTCCTAGAATAGCACCAACAGCATAATCACTAGCATCACACATAATTTCAAAAGGCAAGTTCCAATCAGGTGGTTGTACTATAGGTGCAGAAGTTAAGGCTTTCTTAAGTTTTTTCAAAGGCTTCTACACAATCATCATCAAAAACAAATGGAACATCCTTTTGTAAAAGATTTGTAAGAAGCCTAGAAATTTTAGAGAAGTCTTTAATAAACCTCCTATAGAAACCAGCATGACCAAGGAAACTACGAATACCTTTAATATCTTTAGGACATGGCATTTTCTCAATTGCATCAACTTTAGCTTTATCCACCTCAATACCTCGTTCAGAAATTTTATGCCCCAAGACAATACCTTCATTAACCATAAAGTGGCACTTCTCCCAATTCAAGACAAGATTAGTTTGCTCACATCTCTGCAAAACTCGATCAAGGTTGCTTAAGCAATCATCAAAAGAAGTTCCGTAAATAGAAAAATCATCCATGAAAACCTCAACAATCTTTTCACAAAAATCAGAGAATATAGCAGTCATACATCTTTGAAAGGTAGCAGGTGCATTGCATAAACCAAAAGGCATACGTCTATAAGCATAAGTTCCAAAAGGGCAAGTAAAGGTGGTTTTCTCTTGATCAGGTTGTGAAACAGGTATTTGAGAAAAACCAAAATGTCCATCAAGGAAGCAAAAGTGTGTGTGCGTAGATAGTCTTTCTAGCATTTGATCAATAAAAGGCAAAGGGTAATGATCTTTTCTAGTTGCTTTATATAATTTTCTAAAATCAATGACCATTCTATAGCCAGTAACAATTCTTTGTGGAATGAGTTCATTTTTATCATTAGGAACGACAGTAATACCTCCCTTCTTAGGGACACAATGAACGGGGCTTACCCATCTACTATCAGCTATGGGATAGATTATACCAGCTTCAAGAAGCTTTAATATTTCAGTTCTTACCACTTCTTTCATCTTAGGATTCAAACGTCGTTGGTTATCAACAACAGGTTTAGCATCAGGTTCCATATTAATCTTGTGCTGACATAGAGTGGGACTAATGCCCTTAAGATCATCCAGAGTATACCCAATAGCATCTCGGTGCTTCTTCAGAATTTTCAATAATCTTTCTTCTTCATGTTCTGAAAGGTTAGCACTAATAATAACAGTATATATCTTTTTCTCATCAAGATAAGCATATTTCAAAGTGTCTGCCAATTGTTTTAATTCAAACACGGGATCACCCTTAGGTGGAGGAGGATCTCCTAGAGTTTCAATAGGCAAATTGTGTTTGAGCAGAGGTCGTTGTTCAAAGAAGATTTTATCTATTTCATTTCTTTCATGCATATGCATATCATTTTCATGGTCTAGCAAATATTATTCTAGTGGATCAGTAGGAGGCACGGCAATAGAAGCAAGACCAATTATTTCATCCTTACTAGGTAATTCTTTCTTATCATGTTTTCTACTAAACTTAGAAAAATTAAACTCATGAGACTCATCACCAAAACTAACACCGACAGTTTGTTTCTCACAATCTATTTTAGCATTAACGGTGTTCAAGAAAGGTCTACCAAAAATAATGGGACAAAAGTCATCTTGTGGGGAACCAAGAACTAGAAAATCAGTAGGGTATTTTACTTTCCCACACAAGACTTCAACATCTCTAACAATCCCAAGTGGTGCGATGGTGTCTCTATTAGCAAGTTTAATAGTAACATCTATGTCTTCTATGTCATTCATAATTTCTTGATATAAGGTAAAAGGAATAGAACTTACGCTAGCACCCAAGTCACATAAACCATGATAACAGTGATCTGCTATTTTGACTGAGACAACAGGCATGCCAACAACAGATTTATGTTTATCTTTTTCATCAGGTTTGGCAATTCTAGCAGCTTCATTACAGAAGTAAATAACATGCCCATCAATATTTTCTACCAAGAGATCTTTAACCATAGCAACACTAGGTTCTACCTTGATTTGTTCTGAAGGTCTACGTGCTTTGATATTACTTTTGTGGACCACAGTTGAAACCTTAGCATGTTCCTTTATCCTAACAGGGAAATGTGGTTTTTCAATATAAGCAATAGGAACAACTGGATCAACATTATAAATAATAGTTTCTTCTTTAGCTATTACCGGTTCCTTAATTTCTTCTTCAATAGGGGGATGATATTTAAACCACTTCTCCTTAGGGAGATCAACATGAGTAGCAAAAGATTCACAAAAGGAGGCTACTATCTCAGAGTCAAGTCCATATTTAGTGCTAAACTTGTGAAAGGCATCGGTATTCATAAAAGATTTAACAAAATCAAACTTAAGCTTAATACCTGACTCTTTACCTTCGTCGAGTTCCCAATCTTCAGAGTTGCGTTTAATTCTTTCTAAAAGATCCCACCTGAATTCAATAGTCTTCATAAAAGAACCAGCACAAGAAGTATCGAGCATGGATCGATCATCATGAGAAAGCCGAGCATAAAAATTCTGGATAATAATTTCTCTTGAGAGCTCATGATTGGGCCATGAATATAACATTGACTTAAGCCTCCCCCAAGCTAGAGCGATACTTTCTCCTTCACGAGGCCAAAAATTATATATATAATTCCGATCACGATGAACTAGATGCATAGGATAAAAAATTTGGTGAAATTTCAATTCCAATTTATTCCAGTTCCAAGATCCAATATCATCGCATAGCCTATACCATGCCAATGCTTTTCCATTCAAAGATAAAGGGAAAACCTTCTTCTTAGCTTCATCTCCGGGTAAACCTGCAAGCTTAAATAATCCACAAATTTCATCCACAAATATCAAGTGCATATCAGGATGTTCAGTTCCATCTCCTACATAAGGATTAGCTAGCAGTTGTTCTATCATAACCGAAGGACTTTCATAACCAATATTTTCAGTAGGTGCAGTAGGTTGAGGGGCAACTAATTTTGGTTCCGGCCGAGGTGAAGATACCCCGAACAAACCCCTCAAAGGATTGTTTTCCATAGTAGCAAGTGACAACAAATTTCAGCACGTAGTAATAATTTTCCCTTACTAATTTTCACTTACCAAGAGCGCTTCACTCCCCAGCAACGGCGCCAGAAAAGATCTTGATGACCCACAAGTATAGGGGATCAATCGTAGTCCTTTCGATAAGTAAGAGTGTCGAACCCAACGAGAAGCAGAAGGAAATGACAAGTGGTTTTCAGCAAGATAATTTCTGCAAGCACTAAAATTGTCGGTAACGAGTAGTTTGATAGCAAGATAATTTGTAACGAGCAAGTAACGGTAATGGTAAATAAAGTGCAGCAAGGTATCCCAATCCTTTTGTGGCAAAGGACAGGCCGATATAGTTTCTTATGATAGGCAAAGCGTTATTGAGGGTACACGGGAATTTCATCTAGTCACTTTCACCATGTTGGTTCGATTCGTGTTCGCTACTTTGATAATTTGATATGTGAGTGGACCGGTGCTTAGGTGCTGTTCTTACTTGAACAAACCTCCTACTTATGATTAACCCCTTCGCAAGCATCCACAACTACGAGAAAAGTATTAAGATAAAATCTAACCATAGCATTAAACTTTTGGATCCAAATCGGTCCCTTACGAAGTAGCGCATAAACTAGGGCTTAAGCTTCTGTCACTCTAGCAGCCCATCATCTAATAAATACGCCACAATGCCTTCCCTTAGGCCCAAATATGGTGAAGTGCCATGTAGTCGACGTTCACATGACACCACTAAGGGAATCACAACATACATATCATCAAAATATCGAACACATATCAAGTTCACATGATTACTTGCAACAAGATTTCTCCCGTGACCTCAAGAACAAAAGTAACTACTCACAAATGATAATCATGCTCAAGATCAGAGGGGTATTAAATAGCATAATGGATCTGAACATATAATCTTCCACCAAATAAACCATATAGTAATCAACTACAAGATGTAATCAACACTACTAGTCACCCACAGGTACCAATCTGAGGTTCCGGTACAAAGATTGAACACAAGAGATGAACTAGGGTTTGAGAGAAGATGGTGTTGTTGAAGATGTTGATGGAGATTGCCCTCCCAAAGATGAGAGGGTCATTGGTGATGACAATGATGATGATTTCCCCCTTCGGGAGGGAAGTTCCCCCGGCTGAATTGCTCTGCCGGAGGGCAAAAGTGCTCCTGCCCAAGTTCCGCCTTGAGACGGCGGCGCTCCGTCCCGAAAGTCCTCCCCTTATTTTTTCTAGGTCAAAATGACTTATATACCAGAAGAGGGGCATCGGAGGTGGGCCGAGGAGGGCACAACCCACCAGGGCGCGCCTGGGGGGCCTGGCGCGCCCAGGTGGGTTGTGCCCACCTGGTGGGCCTCCTCCGGTAATTATTTGCTCTAGTATTTTTCTTTTATTCCAAAACAATTCTCCGTAAAGTTTCAGCTCATTTGGAGATGTGCAGAATAGGTAACTCTGACGTAGCTTTTTCAGGTCCAGAATTCCAGCTGCCGGCATTCTCCCTCTTTGTGTAAACCTTGCATATTATGAGAGAAAAGGCATTAGAATTACTCCAAAAGGCATTATTATGCATAAAAACATAGTGAATAACAGTAGGTAAACATGATGCAAAATGGACGTATCAAACACCGAGGGCCCAAAAAGAAGCAAATAAAATAACTCAACCAAACAAAGGAATACAAAAGGCATTCAAATCACACACAAGCAATGTCACATGTTACTACTATTCATAACAGTATGCACACCTACTTAAGCACACAAATCTCTCGGGAACTCCGGTACTAGGATCTAACATGTTGTGACGGTGTGCACAAGGATGAATCAGTGTGTGGAAGAGTTGGTGTAAACATTGCTACACCAAGTGCTGGCTTAGCAAGGTAACATCCTTGACTAGCTCGGAGGCGAGGACGTACTCAGTGACCATGTGGTAGGACAAGAATGTCATAGCCACATCATCATCAAGCGGACGGAATGGAACCGTACTTGTCCATAGAAGAGGATAGCGGGGAAAGATGAGTCTGCTGACACTGCCCTTTCTTGATGACTAAGATCATTAAGGGTTGCCAACACGACAAGATAAAAGGCATGATCCGGGGCAAGAGCATGCCCACCAACGGAACGATAGGTGTGGCTGGAAGAAAGAAGTCGGTGTGATACCTGAGCACCATTTCTGGAAGAAAGAAGTCGGCGTGATACCTGAGCACCATTTCTACAAACAGTGTCAAGAACACTTGGCATCACTCTGCTGGGACGGAGCTGACGCCAAACACCGAAGAACAGGGAAAAGGGAAAACTGGAGGGATGCAGGAGCTGAGCTGTAGTGGATCCGAACCGATGCCAGCTACACTCACAAGATAAACCGTTAGCACAAAAATAATAAGTCTATATGCATGCTATGCAACAAACAAATGCAGCAAACAAGACAGACTCTATACTACCGATTTCTACCGCTCGCGCTAACTAGGGCGTCCTACAGCCAGACTTGCTCTGATACCAAGCTCTGTGGCACCCCGGCTCAGAGAAACCGGAACACCCCGTATTCCAGCCCAGAGATCAAGTCTTCTGGAATACGGGACTACTTGGCATAGAACAAATCAGCTCATATTACAAAGGATAATGGTACAAGGGTCTGATGTTACAAAGGATCACATCGGCACGGCGACACTACACCTGCTATGGTAGTTCTATGCTAGCAGTAGAACAACTCGTAGCAGCGGAAAACTTCTAACAGCGGAACAACGAATGCGTGCAAAATGGCTGTGGGCAGCGCTTAATTGGAGGACAGGGCAGTGATTTGGGCAGAAGGTGTCGCGCCATCGGTCGGGGCATGTGGGATGGGTAAGGAGGAGGATGGTGTGGGTGGGGTGTGGATTACCTGACCATATCGACGAGGCCGCGCAGCAAGAAGAAGGGTCGCCAGTGAGGAGGCGGCGCTGCAAGAAGAAGGGTCGCCGGCGAGGAGATGGCGCTGCCAGTAAGCAGCAGTGAACGTTTGAACTTGGAAAGCAAGGAGGAACAGTGGAAATGTGGCTTTTGGTGGGGACGGGGAGATAGATATTTCCACGGTGGCAGGAAAATTTCGCTCGGTGCCGTGAGAAACTGGCGCGCAAGTGTGGTTCAAGCACGGGCGGTGGACTGTAGACGATGAAGCTTCCTGCGTAAGCCAGACAAGACGGTGCGTCAAAATATTTTATATCGCATCCCACACGATTCTTGCTAGTAAATTGTTTGTGGTATACCTAATTTTTTCATTCGGTTTTGAAAGACAAAACGGTGTTGCGGAGGGAAAGGATGGTGCTTGAATTGCTAGAACATTTATCTGCAGTGAACATGCAACTATATGAATGTCGTGTTAAAATTTGGAATTATTCCAGGTTCGTTTGGCCTTTTTATGCATTAATTGAGTTTCTAGGCATTTAATGTGCATAATTCAAATTTGAACTACAAGCACAGCCAGTGCACCAAAGTTTGTTGAAAAATCGCATGTGTGTCTTTGGGTGAATTTATAGGTCCCATGCAAGAAATGGAAATGAAATTCAAACATCTGGGCGTCGTGGCTCGGCCGGAAACATTGAGAAACTTGGTTTTTTAAATTCCTGCAAATCCAAAACTCGCCTGAAAATCATGAAACTTGGCATGGTGTCATGTCATGGCACCAACATGCCGTGGTAAAAAAATTGGCCGAATTGGGACAAGTTTTGGTATAAGCTTCTTGCAAATCGGAGCTTCTCTCAAGAAGGCTCGTGGTTCCGAGAGGGAACGTGCCACCTTTGTGTGCGAAACGATATACGCTGCCTCCCCCCCCCCCAGTTGATTTTTTTTACAGAGGAAACATAGAACTATATGAGTGCCGTGTTAAAATTTGGAATTATTCTGGGTTCGTTTGGCCTTTTTTATGCATTAATTGAGTTTCTGGGCATTTAATGTGAATAAATCAAATTTAAACTATAAGCACATGCTCCAGTGCACCAAAGTTGGTTGAAAAATCACATGTGTCCTTGGGTGAATTTCTAGGTCCCATGCAAGAAATGGGAATGAAATTCAAACATCTGGGCGTCGTGGCTCGGCCGGAAACATTGAAAAACTTGGTTTTTAAATTCCTGTAAATCCAAAACACGCATGAAAATCATGAAACTTGGCATGGTGTCATGACATGGCACCAACATGCTGTGGTAAATTTTTTTGGCCAAACTGGGACAAGCTTTGGTATAAGCTTCTTGCAAACCGGAGCTTCTCTCAAGAAGGCTCGTGGTTCCGAGAGGGAACGTGTCACCTCCGTGTGCGAAACGACATACGCTGCCTTTTCCCGCCTTGATTTTTTTACAGAGGCAGCATAGACCAATAGGAGTTTCGTGCTAAATTTTGGAATTATTCCGGGTTCGTTTGGCCTTTTTTATACATTAATTGAGTTTCCAGGCATTTAATGTGCATAATTCAAATTTGAACTACAAGCACATGCTCCAGTGCGCCAAAGTTGGTTGAAAAATCATTTATGTGTACTTGGGTGAATTTCTAGGTCCCATGCAAGAAATGGGAATGAAATTCAACCATCTGGGCGTCGTGGCTGGGCCGGAAACATCGAGAAACTTGGTTTTTAAATTCCTGTAGATCCAAAACTCGCCTGAAAATCATAAAACTTGGCATGGTGTCATGACATGGCACCAACATGTTGTGGTAATTTTTTATCCGATTTGTGAATGCGCACACATTAACAACCAACAAAGTCATTTTGGAACAAGTGCTGTCACTTTACAATCAGAAACACAAGTATTATTGAAACTGTGGGCGAATTACCATTTACGTGATGCCACGCGTCCCCTTTTTTTATTGGCTAGGAGGCGTCGTGCGGGGTAGCTATTTGAGTACGGGAGGCGTGCGATCAGACCCCTGCGCATTCTTATCGGGAGGAGAGCCCTTTGACCTCCATCCGCCGCCCACCTCTCTCCCATCGTCTCCATTAATGGCGCTCGAGCCCCTGTTTTATGGCATGGCTATGTCTCACTCGACTGAGATTTAAGAGAGAAAAAAGAAAATCTCAAAAGAAAATTTTGCACGGATCTTGATGAAGATCTGACGGACATATATAGCATCGACTGCAACTTATAGCAAGACTGATATGAATATATAAGGATGATGACAATGGATAATAATTGTCTTACATATTTAGGAAGATAATTAAAAATGCCACATGCGACAACGCCCGAAATACACAAGGGCAAAAGAAGAAGGAAGATGCAGACAACGATCTGGCTCGCCGATCTCTACTTTCTTGATGCGATGCAGGCCGCGAAGACTAGTTCTTGCGGCGAGCGGCGATGATCTCTTTCATGTCCTCAATATGCTACTTGGCAGCATCCACGGATTCCTCAACCAGCCTTTCACGCTCGATGCAGAGCATGGCATTCTTGTCCATAAGTTTCTTGACGATGACACCCGTCCTCTTCAACAAGGCAGTGGTCTCCTCGTGCTCCTTCGCCCTTCCGGCGATCTTCGCCCTCAGCAGGTCACGCTCGATGCGGAGCTTCGCCTTGTCCTCCCCTAGTCCCCGGATGATGTCAGTAGCATTTTCAAACAAGGCATTCATCTCGTCCTGCAACTTCATCCAGCCGGAAATCCGATCCATCGAGTCATCGAGCATAATGCGCATGCGCCTGTGAGAGTCGTCGCCTGCCCGCAAGACATTTTCCCAGGTCGTTGTGGCGCGGGAGGACCTCTCTGCTACATTCATGGCGTGGCGGGACATCTCTGCTGCTTCGGCGGCGCGGCGCGACCTCTCTGCTGCTACGACGGCGCGACAGGACATGTCGGCTGCTTTCGCGGCGAGGCGGGACACCTCTCGTGCTTCCGCTTCCATGCTCGCCTCTCCCTGGTAGTAATCTCTCGACCCAGAACTCATGCGGGCCATGGCAGACGCAAGGGAACACGATGAAAGACTTGTTTGTTTTTGTGGATGAGGAGTTGAGGAGGAATGTGCAGTCATCTTGGAGTAGGTAGTATTTATAACCGAGTACTAATACGCTCCTAAGTGGGAAACCGTTTAGGTTTCAATCGGTGTGAACAAGTTTGCAATTAAATATAGCGTGGTAGTAATTTGGAATGTGACGGGATACAAGCTCAAAATTTATTGACGGTTCTAGTTTCGAAGTGCGGCACTATTCCCGGATGGCGTAACGTGTGCACGCGTTCTCGGCCGTGTACGTGGTATTTGCACCATAGGGTGCACCGCAATAGGCGATGTCATCACACGTCTTGTTCCATCAACCGTGCACGCTCGTTATTACCATCGCGCACGCTTCTTTTAATTAGAATGTGTGCCCGTCTAGCGCACACACCTTAATCTGTCTAACTGTTTCTATTTGTTGTGGCTAATCGCAAACAACTCATCCGTGTAAAGTGTATGCTGTCAATCGCAGACACCTTGATCTGGCTGACCGTTTCTGTTATGTTACCTAATCGCAAACAGTTCATCCTAGTGAACTGTATGCCGTCAATCGCACACACACCTTGATCTACCCGATCGTTTCTATTGTGTTGCCTAATCACAAACAGTTCATCCGGGTGAACTGTATGTCGTATATCGCACACCTTCATATGGCTGCCAATTTCTGTTGTTAAGCTCATCACAAACAGTTCATTCGAGTGAACTGTATGCCACGCATCGCACACGCAACTACAATCTGAAACGTGTTTGTTGTCTCTGCCATCTCAAATGTTTTGTATCTTTTTGATGGTTTTATTACATCAATGTTTGTGATTAATGCATCGCACACAGTTTTGTCGAAGGGTCTCTGATTGTAGTGTGGCGTTTGGACCATCCTGCAGTAGTGATGAGACTGTGTTGCTACATAAGAAGCCGATTGTCAGTGATATCAAATGGGTTGATTGGAAGTACATTGATGCAAATGAAGATAACTTCCCCCATGTTCATCAGAGTTTCAAGCTTGTTGGTGTTGATGATTTTGTTGGGAAGAAGCTTACCAAGTGGAATGGTGAGATGCTCATGCAATTCTACTCTACTGCTTATTTCTATCCAGATGGAAGGATAGTGTGGATGACTGAGAGAAACAGGTACCAGTCAACCTGTTGGGAAACGTAGTAATTTCAAAAATTTCCTACGCACACACAGGATCATGGTGATGCATAGCAACGAGAGGGGAGAGTGTGTCCACGTACCCTCGTAGACCGAAAGCGGAAGCGTTAGCACAACGCGGTTGATGTAGTCGTACGTCTTCACGATCCGACTGATCCAAGTACCGAACGCACGTCACCTCCGAGTTCAGCACACGTTCAACTTGATGACGTCCCGCGAGCTCCGATCTAGCAAAGCTTCACAGGAGAGTTTCGTCAGCACGACGGCGTGGTGACGGTGATGATGATGCTACCGACGCAGGGCTTCGCCTAAGCACCGCTGCGATATGATCGAGGTGGATTATGGTGGAGGAGGGCACCGCACACGGCTAAGAGATCAATGATCAATTGTTGTGTCTATGGGGTGCCCCCTGGCCACGTATATAAAGGAGTGGAGGAGGGGGGAGGGCCGGCCTAGCTATGGCGCGCCCTGGAGGAGTCCTACTCCCACTAGGAGTAGGATTCCCCCCCTTCCAAGTAGTAGGAGTAGGAGAGAAGGAAGGGGAAGAGAGAAGAGAAGGAAGGAGGGGGCGCAGCCCCTCCCCCTAGTCCAATTCGGACTAGGCCTTGGGGGGTGCACGGCCTACCTCTCTCTCTCCCCTAAAGCCCAATAAGGCCCATATACTTCTTCCCCGTATTCCCGTAACTCCCCGGTACTCCGAAAAATACCCGGACCACTCGGAACCTTTCCGATGTCCGAATATAGTCGTCCAATATATCGATCTTTACGTCTCGACCATTTCGAGACTCCTCGTCATGTCCCCGATCTCATCCGGGACTCTGAACTACCTTCGGTACATCAAAACACATAAACTCATAATACAAATTGTCACAGAACTTTAAGCATGCGGACCCTACGGGTTCGAGAACTATGTAGACATGACCGAGACACGTCTCCGGTCAATAACCAATAGCGGAACCTGGATGCTCATATTAGTTCCTACATATTGTACGAAGATCTTTATCGGTCAAACCGCATAACAACATACGTTGTTCCCTTTGTCATCGGTATGTTACTTGCCCGAGATTCGATCGTCGGTATCTCAATACCTAGCTCAATCTCGTTACCGGCAAGTCTCTTTACTCGTTTCATAATGAATCATCCCGCAACTAACTTATTAGTTACATTGCTTGCAAGGCTTATAGTGATGTGCATTACCGAGTGGGCCCAGAGATACCTCTCCGACAATCGGAGTGACAAATCCTAATCTCGAAATACGCCAACTCAACAAGTACCTTCGGAGACACCTATAGAGCACCTTTATAATCACCCAGTTATGTTGTGACGTTTGGTAGCACACAAAGTGTTCCTCCGGTAAACGGGAGTTGCATAATCTCATAGTCATAGGAACATGTATAAGTAATGATGAAAGCAATAGCAACATACTAAACGATCAAGTGCTAAGCTAACGGAATGGGTCAAGTCAATCACATCATTCTCCTAATGATGTGATCCCGTTAATCAAATGACAACTCATGTCTATGGTTAGGAAACATAACCATCTTTGAATAACGAGCTAGTCTAGTAGAGGCTTACTAGTGACACTCTGTTTGTCTATGTATTCACACATGTATCATGTTTCCGGTTAATACAATTCTAGCATGAATAATAAACATTTATCATGATATAAGGAAATAAATAATAACTTTATTATTGCCTCTAGGGCATATTTCCTTCAGTCTCCCACTTGCACTAGAGTCAATAATCTAGATTACACAGTAATGATTCTAACACCCATGGAGCCTTGGTGCTGATCATGTTTTGCTCGTGGAAGAGGCTTAGTCAACGGGTCTGCAATATTCAGATCCGTATGTATCTTGCAAATCTCTATGTCTCACACCTGGACTTGATCCCGGATGGAGTTGAAGCGTCTCTTGATGTGCTTGGTTCTCTTGTGAAATCTGGATTCCTTTGCCAAGGCAATTGCACCAGTATTGTCACAAAAGATTTTCATTGGACCCGATGCACTAGGTATGACACCTAGATCGGATATGAACTCCTTCATCCAGACTCCTTCATTTGCTGCTTCCGAAGCAGCAATGTACTCCGCTTCACATGTAGATCCCGCCACGACGCTCTGTTTAGAACTGCTCCAACTAATAGCTCCACCGTTCAATATAAACATGTATCCGGTTTGCGATTTAGAATCGTCTGGATCAGTGTCAAAGCTTGCATCAACGTAACCATTTACGATGAGCTCTTTGTCACCTCCATAAACGAGAAACATATCCTTGGTCCTTTTCAGGTATTTCAGGATGTTCTTGACCGCTGTCCAGTGATCCACTCCAGGATTACTTTGGTACCTCCCTGCTAAACTAATAGCAAGGCACACATTAGGTCTAGTACACAGCATTGCATACATGATAGAGCCTATGGCTGAAGCATAGGGAACATCTTTCATTTTCTGTCTATCTTCTGCAGTGGTCGGGCATTGAGTCTTACTCAACTTCATACCTTGTAACACAGGCAAGAACCCTTTCTTTGCCTGATCCATTTTGAACTTCTTCAAAACTTTGTCAAGGTACGTGCTTTGTGAAAGTCCAATTAAGCATCTTGATCTATCTCTATAGATCTTGATGCCCAATATGTAAGCAGCTTCACCGAGGTCCTTCATTGAAAAACTCTTATTCAAGTATCCTTTTATGCTATCCAGAAATTCTACATCATTTCCAATCAACAATATGTCATCCACATATAAGATAAGAAATGCTACAGAGCTCCCACTCACTTTCTTGTAAATACAGGCTTCTCCAAAAGTCTGTATAAAACCATATGCTTTGATCACACTATCAAAATGTTTATTCCAACTCCGAGAGGCTTGCACCAGTCCATAAATGGATCGCTGGAGCTTGCACACTTTGTTAGCACCCTTTGGATCGATAAAACCTTCAGGTTGCATCATATACAACTCTTCTTCCAGAAATCCATTTAGGAACGCAGTCTTTACATCCATTTGCCAAATTTCATAATCATAAAATGCGGCAATAGCTAACATGATTCGGACGGACTTAAGCATCGCTACGGGTGAGAAGGTCTCATCGTAGTCAACTCCTTGAACTTGTCGAAAACCTTTCGCAACAAGTCGAGCTTTGTAGACAGTAACATTACCATCAGCGTCTGTCTTCTTCTTGAAGATCCATTTATTCTCGATGGCTTGCCGATCATTGGGCAAGTCAACCAAAGTCCACACTTTGTTCTCATACATGGATCCCATCTCAGATTTCATGGCCTCAAGCCATTTTGCGGAATCTGGGCTCATCATTGCTTCCTCATAGTTCGTAGGTTCATCATGGTCTAGTAACATGACCTCCAGAACAGGATTACCATACCACTCTGGTGCGGATCTTACTCTGGTTGACCTACGAGGTTCGGTAGTAACTTGATCTAAAGTTTCATGATCATCATCATTAGCTTCCTCACTAATTGGTGTAGAAGTCACAGGAACCAGTTTCTGTGATGAACTACTTTCCAATAAGGGAGTAGGTACAGTTACCTCATCAAGTTCTACTTTCCTCCCACTCACTTCTTTCGAGAGAAACTCCTTCTCTAGAAAGGATCCATTCTTAGCAACGAAAGTCTTGCCTTCGGATCTGTGATAGAAGGTGTACCCAACTGTCTCTTTTGGGTATCCTATGAAGACACATTTCTCCGACTTGGGTTCGAGCTTATCAGGTTGAAGCTTTTTCACATAAGCATCACAGCCCCAAACTTTAAGAAACGACAACTTTGGTTTCTTGCCAAACCACAGTTCATAAGGAGTCGTCTCAATGGATTTAGATGGTGCCCTATTTAACGTGAATGCAGCTGTCTCTAATGCATAACCCCAAAACGATAGCGGTAAATCAGTAAGAGACATCATAGATCGCACCATATCTAGTAAAGTACGATTACGACGTTCGGACACACCATTACGCTGTGGTGTTCCGGGTGGCGTGAGTTGCGAAACTATTCCGCTTTGTTTCAAATGTACACCAAACTCGTAACTCAAATATTCTCCTCCACGATCAGATCGTAGAAACTTTATTTTCTTGTTACGATGATTTTCCACTTCACTCTGAAATTCTTTGAACTTTTCAAATGTTTCAGACTTATGTTTCATTAAGTAGATATACCCATATCTGCTCAAATCATCTGTGAAGGTGAGAAAATAACGATACCCGCTGCGAGCCTCAACATTCATTGGACCACATACATCAGTATGTATGATTTCCAACAAATCTGTTGCTCGCTCCATAGTTCCGGAGAACGGTGTTTTAGTCATCTTGCCCATGAGGCATGGTTCGCAAGTACCAAGTGATTCATAATCAAGTGATTCCAAAAGTCCATCGGAATGGAGTTTCTTCATGCGCTTTACACCAATATGACCTAAATGGCAGTGCCACAAATAAGTTGCACTATCATTATCAACTCTGCATCTTTTGGCTTCAACATTATGAATATGTGTATCACTACTATCGAGATTTAATACAAATAGACCACTCTTCAAGGGTGCATGACCATAAAAGATATTACTCATATAAATAGAACAACCATTATTCTCAGATTTAAATGAATAACCGTCTCGCATCAAACAAGATCCAGATATAATGTTCATGCTCAACGCTGGCACCAAATAACAATTATTCAGGTCTAAAACTAATCCCGAAGGTAGATGTAGAGGTAGCGTGCCGACGGCGATCACATCGACTTTGGAACCATTTCCCACGCGCATCGTCACCTCGTCCTTAGCCAGTCTTCGCTTAATCCGTAGTCCCTGTTTCGAGTTGCAAATATTAGCAACAGAACCAGTATCAAATACCCAGGTGCTACTGCGAGCTCTGGTAAGGTACACATCAATAACATGTATATCACATATACCTTTGTTCACCTTGCCATCCTTCTTATCCGCCAAACTATGATTCACGCTCGACCTTTCGGTCTCAGTGTTCCGAGGCCATATCTGCATATGCTAGGCTCGTCAAGTTTAACCCGAGTATTCTGCGTGTGCAAAACTGGCTTGCACCCGTTGTAGATGAACGTTGAGCTTATCACACCCGATCATCACGTGGTGTCTCGGCACGACGAACTTTGGCAACGGTGCATACTCAGGGAGAACACTTTTACCTTGAAATTTAGTGAGAGATCATCTTATAATGCTACCGTCAAACAAAGCAAAATAAGATGCATAAAGGATAAACATCACATGCAATCAATATAAGTGATATGATATGGCCATCATCATCTTTGTGCTTGTGATCTCCATCTCCGAAGCACCGTCATGATCACCATCGTTACTGGCGCGACACCTTGATCTCCATCGTAGCATCGTTGTCGTCTCGCCAACTATTGCTTCTACGACTATCGCTACCGCTTAGTGATAAAGTAAAGCAATTACAGGGCGATTGAATTGCATACAATAAAGCGACAACCATATGGCTCCTGCCAGTTGCCGATAACTCAGTTACAAAACATGATCATCTCATACAATAAAATATAGCATCATGTCTTGACCATATCACATCACAACATGCCCTGTAAAAACAAGTTAGACGTCCTCTACTTTGTTGTTGCAAGCTTTACGTGGCTGCTACGGGCTGAGCAAGAACCGTTCTTACCTACGCATCAAAACCACAACGATAGTTCGTCAAGTTAGTGCTTTTTTAACCTTCACAAGGACCGGGCGTAGCCACACTCGGTTCAACTAAAGTTGGAGAAACTGACACCCGCTAGTCACCTGTGTGCAAAGCACGGCGGTAAATACAGTCTCGCGTAAGCGTACGCGTAATGTCGGTCCGGGCCGCTTCAACCAACAATACCGCCGAACCAAAGTGTGACATGCTGGTAAGCAGTATGACTTGTATCGCCCACAACTCACTTGTGTTCTACTCGTGCATATAACATCTACACATAAAACCAGGCTCGGATGCCACTGTTGGGAAACGTAGTAATTTCAAAAATTTCCTACGCATACACAGGATCATGGTGATGCATAGCAACGAGAGGGGAGAGTGTGTCCACGTACCCTCATAGACCGAAAGCAGAAGCGGAAGCACAACGCGGTTGATGTAGTCGTACGTCTTCACGATCCGACCGATCCAAGTACCGAACGCACGGCACCTCCGAGTTCAGCACACGTTCAACTCGATGACGTCCCGCGAGCTCCGATCCAGCAAAGCTTCACAGGAGAGTTTCGTCAGCACGACGGCGTGGTGACGGTGATGATGATGCTACCGACGCAGGGCTTCATCTAAGCACCGCTGTGATATGATCGAGGTGGATTATGGTGGAGGGGGGCACCGCACACGGCTAAGAGATCAATGATCAATTGTTGTGTCTATGGGGTGCCCCCTGGCCACGTATATAAAGGAGTGGAGGAGGGGTGTAACACCCCCTTGTAATAAGCTCTGTGACACTCTGTTAAAACTGCCAAGTCATGATCATTTGCAGTGCCAAGTCACATGGGTTAATGATCCAATTCAAATTCACATCTGAAAATCAACTCAAATTCAAAGGTGAATTATAAAGTTGATCAAACACTGTTGGGAAAATGTTCGTTAAATGGCAAATAATTCAGGAACATTTCTAAAACCAATATCAAAATATTTGGAGTTGGGCAAGTGACTCAAACAAAATGAAACAGCACCCAAAACAGCAATATTAATTCATTTAAAATCATTTCAAACACAAATGAACTCCAAATCTGCCCAAACCACTTTTTGGTGAGAGCTAATATTGCATTGCAATATTTGGGACAACTCTCACATTTTTCAAAAGTGTAGAAATGCCCTAACTATTTCAAAACAGAAAAGATTAAAAGAAAAAGAGAAAACAAAACAGAAAAATAAAAACGAGGCACTGTGCACTGGGCCTTAGTGCACAGTGCCCCGAACCCCGGCCCAGCAGGCCCACTCACCTCTCTCCCTCGCGCTGTCGTTCTCCCGCTGGTCGAGCACGCGCGTGCCGGCGCGGCGCCGACACGTCGCCGCCCACCGACGGAACAGGAGGCGGAGGGGATAAGGGCGAAGTCGAGCCGTCCTCCCTGGCCACCCCGTTCACTCTCCCCTCTCCTCCCTCGCTCGCTCCGCCCCTTGCTCTCTCCCAGATCCGGCCACCGAGCGCCGTCGTCGCCGCACTTCGCCATTTGCCATGGCCACCGGCGACCCCGTGCTCGTCCACCGTGCCGGCCAGCTCCACCGTCGTCTTCCTCATCTACTGGAGGCCTCAGCTAGAGCTGGGGAGCACGGAACCACCGGATCCCCTTTGTCCTCAACTACGGTCGCCGCCGTCTTCTTCGTCTCCGACGCCGGCCTTCTGCTGCTACAAAACTATCGAGGGCCTACGTGGGTGCTGTGGCACCCCGGCTCAGAGTAAACCGGAACGCCCCGTATTCCAGCCCAAGGACAAGTCTTCTGGAATACGGCACTGTTGGCATAGAACAAATCAGCTCTTTATTGCAATAGATATGGTTACAACGGTACAAGGATTACATCGGCACGGCAACACTATGCCTGCCCGGGGTAGCTCTATGCTAACAGCGGAGTAACTCTCTCGGCAGCGGAACAATGACGACGGTGATGGACTCCACTCCGCAGGGACTCTGGCTAGAACGCGTATCCTAGATCGCAAGCACAGGAACCTCGGCAAGCAAGCAATCACGGCATGACCTGCAAACTGGCATGACACGCCAGGTGAGTACTTTGAATGTACTCGCAAGCTCACAGCAAACATCAGCATTAAAGGAAGACAACATCATAGCAATCCAAAATTAACCAGCATGGTTATCTAGCAAGGTAGCTACTGAAATGACTGCAGTAAGGTAAAGCATATTAAATCCATACTTCAAATAATCTCAGGCTCCAATCCGAACCTGTACCAAGTCCAATCCCCAAGCATGTGGTCATCCGACCACTCAACTCACAGCCATCCCATGGCTAACATATCAAATACCTGATTCCATCTGCACGACAAGTCTGACAAACTTACTCTCCTCCGGGTTGTCTCACAACCCTCAGAATACTCATGAACCACCGAGTACTTCTGATCATACGACGAGTTCTTCCATCATTATCATCACTATCATGGTTGACCACCTAGTGAGGTCTGGACGGACTGTCCAATACCGTGGACACGGCTATTCGAATAGATTTTACACTCTGCAGAGGTTGTGCACTTTACCCACACTATGGAGCACTGACCTCGTGATCCCATTCGGGTGGATCAGCATTGCTCCAACGAAACCTGCCTGACCCGTGACTCTCCCATCGTACCACCGGCAATCATCCTCCCCCGGAGTCAAGCCCTGGGTGGCCCCTGTGTCACCTCGTGACACCTGCCACCGTCGTGGCCAAACTGAACTGTCCCAAACGGGGACGCCGGCACAAAACTCAACTGGGCTCACAAGGTTATCGCCGCCTACCGGGCCAGGGTAGCGCGCACGCATAACCTTCCCTGTCGGGCGGTACCGGTGAAAGAGCACGCGATCAGACCAAGTCAAGGCCGTCCCATACCGGCAAATGTGGCTGCACGGATAAGTCCGGACAGGTGACTCAAGGTCAACCATGAAATATCTAATCCCCGAATAATATTTCCGTCATGGCTGACACTCCGATAACCAGTATGCTTAAGCCACTGCTACTAATTCATCTCTACGAACTGCCGGATGAACTCCAAAATAATCATAGACAGTGATCTCAACATCACAATATCAACAAGTGGGTAAGCTACTAGTCACTAATAATCCGGTACTCAACAAGGTAGTCACCTATCCGAGAATTAACTCGAATATTGCATAATCCAATCCATTTCACAGCTACTCATACTTGCCGATAAAGTAAATAGTCAAACTATGACATTGCAATGCGATGATGCAGATGAGAGTTGTGGCTTGCCTGGGGGTGAAGGAATCATCGGAAAGGAGTGCGGAATGGTCGTGGAGTTGACTGCCGGAAACAGTTCTCTCTCGGAGGGGCTGTTTACGGACAAGGGCAAAAGGGTCATTTCCACTGTGTGTAAACATTATGAAAATGACTCCATCAGAACGGGCTCGACGAGACGAAGACGTGGGCATTGGATTCACCTCGATCGGAGTTACGGCTGCGGAGATACGAGAGTTGGAAGATCAGGGACTAATCTGTGAAAAGATCCTCACAAGCAGGTCCCTGGCGGCTAAAAGTAGAAAGCGTCTTCGGGAAGATTACGTTTTCTGAAAAGGAAAACGTATTTTTAGCCGCAATAGAAACAGAATACGTCTTCTAACTTCGAAAACGTATTCCATCAAAAACCGTCTCCACTTAACGCACCTGGGCCCGGGTCTAGAGCCAATGACACGTGGGGCCCACGAAACAGGGGAGGGGGCGCTGGCGCTCGTCATCTTCCTCCTCCCCTCGCTCCCGTTCGTTCTCGAGCGGAACAGAACAGGGAGCAGAGGAGGGGCGCGGCGAGGGGGCCGGCCGGCTCCGGCGGTCTCCGGCCACACCGAGGGCACCGGCGGGACCGCGGGACCGTGCCTCCTCCGTCCAGAGGGTCGTCCGGCGCTGGGGAGGAGTAGGGAGGCGGAGAGGGGTGGCGCCAGCGGAGGCCAGGGGCGGGCGATGGTGGAGGAACTCGGTGGTGCGGCCAACTCCGGCGAGGGGAGATGGGGTGGGGCGGCTCGCCGGAAGGAGGGAACATGGTGGAGGGCTCGGGAGGAGGAGAGGAGCGCGGGCCTGCCCGAATTTAGGCGGCGACCGCCGGCGACCGAGGCGGCAATGGCGAGCAGGAAGGGCCCCTGGAGCTCGGGCGAGTGGCTAGGGAGGGGTAGTGAGGTGAGGTGGAGCTGCTGGTGTGCTCGGGAGGGCTCGGAGTGGTCTATATATAGGCGAGCGACGGAGGGGGCCGAGCTCAGCCACGGCGACACGTCCACCACGCGCCGAAGCCTTCGGGAAGCCGCGGGGAGGAGGGGAGAGACATCCACGAGCTTCACGGAGGATCGGGGAAGGCTCAGGCGAGGTCGGGAAGACTTGGGAGCTCGCAGGCGACTGAAACAGGGAGGAGCAGAGGAGGTTTGCGGCACGGGCACCGTCGGTGCACCGCGTCGGATGGGACGGGAGAGGGGGAGAGGGGTCCAGCGCGAGGGCGACGACGAAACGAAGTCCCTAGACATAGCTAGGTGTCGAAAGAGAGGAAGAAACCGACGAGGCCGAGGGCCCCAATGCACAGAGCGCGCGTACTGCACACCAGCCGCATGGTCACCGCGTGCACTGGCGCACGCGGTACACTCTGCTACCTAATTTGATGTCTAGCGGGAAGTCCTTGCTCCCCAAGGCAGCTTGGGAGAGAAATCCCATCACAAGAGGCCAGGAGATGACTAGAGGGAGCTTGGATACAATGCACCAGCAAGCTGTTTGATGTGAGCTGAGAAAAGTTGAGAAGGAACTAGACTCAGATATTTGGCTGAGAGTGATCACTCACTAGGGTGATCATCACTGCAAATTTGCAGACCATTTGGATGGATATAAATAGCACTTGCAGTTCAATGGGCTTTACTGAACAGAAATGCAAAATATGAAGTGGCACTCACATACTTGCTTGGATTGAGCTGAATTTTGAAGGAGATGAATAATTTGATCATATGAGGGTACTGTATAAATTTCATACCATTTGGATAAACCAAAGTGCTACTTCCTTCACACAGCACCCCACTGGACAGAATCTTAGGGAAATTCTAGGGAATTATTGGGTAGATGAATTGAGCCCAAATTTTTGTGGAGAGGTGTTATATAGATAGTTTAATGTCCTGGTAAAATTTCAAGAGTTATGGAGCAACATAAAACATAGTTGCTTCACAACCCAGAATAATGACCAGAAACAAAGATTTGATGCTATGCTCACATAGTTGAAGGGATGATGCTCAAATTTGGTGGAGAGTCAGGATTTGAGCATATTAAGATGCTTGCAAAATTTCAACTCATTTGGATACTCCTAGCTAGCACTTGCTTCACAAAGATTCCGGTTGCCCAGAAACTTTGGAAATTAGCCAAGAGAGATTTAATATCCAAATAAAGTTGAATTTTGGCATGTGGCAATGATATGGGTTGGAAAGAGTGCACAAAAAGTTTGAGAGCAAGCAATCAAATATAAAGGGTACTTGCTTCTCTATATGACAAATAGGGCAGAATCGGAAAAGGAATATTTGTGAAATATTTTTGGGTATGGAAAGGAATATTTTGACATATCTGTATAAGATATGTCCCAAAGGATTTATGGGAATTATTTAAGAATTTTGGGAACGATGGAAATATGAGTTGCTTCACAACTCAGGGCAAACAGAGTTATTCCTTTAATAGAAAAAGGAATATTCCCAAGAAAAAAAGAATATTGGGAGTTGGTCCAAGATGGAAATGACATGGTCTTGGGAGGGTTTTGAGGTTGGCAAGCCACTCGGGAAGAAGAATGAAGGGTGATCCCTCCAGGTTACAAGACTACTAAGCCATAAAAAGCGAATCCGGACCAAAATCAAAAGAAAAAGAAAATGGGCAAAATCCAGGGTGTTACAGGTGCCGCACGGTGAGCCTCTCCTCTCCCTGCTGCTCCTCGTTGGTCCCCTAGCGCCTTATAGCCAGCTGCCATCGTTGCCGAGCTCTGCTCGCCGCTGTGCACTTCGCCGCCGCGGCCACAGACGCCGTCGTGCTCGTCTGGACCCAGCATCGAGCTCCTGGAGCTCGTGCGAGTCCAACGCGATCACTAGCGCGCCTTCCCGAGCGTTGTAGCCCTAAATCCACCGATGACCGATTCCGGCGTCCGCCGGCGACGACCTAGCGCTCGTTTCCGGCCGTTTTAGCTCGCGCTCATGCCTTAGATCGACGCGGCGCCTTTCCCTCGTTCGAACGCGACCAGCCCCGGCCGTTTAGGTGGCCTGTGGGCGAAACCCGACAGGCGTCCGAGCCGCGCCGCCGCGATTTTGGTCGCCGGCGCAACTCCGGCGCCGGCCGCCGACGTGGCCGCCACGTGGGACACCCCTGGGTCACTGCCAGTGGGTCCCACGGGCCCCGTTGACCACGCTGACCGTGGTCAACGCGCTGACGTGGCGGCGCAATGCCACTGACAGGTGGGCCCCGCGACTAATTAACCTAATTAAAGATTTAATTAAATAGAAACTAATTATATTAACCTAATGTCTCACTGACATGTGGGGTCCACCCCCTAATTAACCATGGTAATTAAATTAATTCACTGGTTAAAGAAACAGAGGCTGACATGTGGGTCCCACTAGACCCACATGTCAGGTTTGACCCTGGTCAACCGCAGTTGACCTGCTGACGTCACTGTGACGCAATGCTGACGGCATAATTTATTTTCTGATAAATAAATAAATTCCAGAAATTCAAATAAACTTTAAAAAATTAATAACTTTTAAACCGTAGCTCGGATCGAAAAAGTTAAAACATGAAAGTTGCTCAGAACGACGAGCCGAGTCTGATCGTGTCGTCTGTTTCTCCATCGGAACCCCCTACGTAAGAGAACTCGTAACTCCGGACCCGAATCCGGCAGATGAATAGTGCACACACGTCGGATATTAAATCCCAGATTAATTCTAAAAATAACTAAAATGACTTAGATGCATAATTAGACAACCCTGCACTGCATAATAGCATCACACGCACCGTATTGCATTTGTTTGCATTATGTTTACCTGTTTCTCCTCCCTCTTCTCTCTCGGTAGACCCCGACGTTGACGTAGCTCCCGAGGCAGACGCAGCTCAGGAGTACGACTACGTCCCCGACGATACCACTGAAGACCTTGCCCTTGCCCCCGAGCAAACAGGCAAGCACCCCCATTTTGAGCATGCCTATATCACCTATTCCCTTCTCTCTTATCCTTGCATTAGAACTGCTACTGCTACTGTTTTCCTATATCTGCTGCATAGCCTGATTAATGTACCCTGCCTTGTTACCTTTCTGGTTATCCTAGACTGATTAGTATAGGCTGGGTAGAGACACGACAGAGACCCCCACTTGATCCCGACTGCCCTGCTGGATATCAGAAGACCCGATCATCGGGATTGAAGACTAGACCCTGGCACCGCACATCACTTCCCCTTAGTTCCCGACACTGCTGGGTTACCGTCGAGTGCCGAGGGTGATACCTCGTCAGCACTTCTGATGTTAACCTTGTAGGTTAGTTACTCGGTCGTGGTAAGCGAGGGTGATTCCTCCTACACCACCCCCGATAACGACATCGTCGCGCAACTCCTCAAGTGTGGACCTCGAGGGTGATTCCTCCTTCGTTCACCTTGATGATAACATCGGGTGGGGTTCCATCGAGGGTGATTCCTCAGGGCTCCCCTGGTGTCAGACACACAGTTACTGTTGATGAGTGGACTTGCACTAAACCATGATACTAAAGACAGGTCAGCCCTGAGGGGTACCCGCGCGAGCTTAGTGCGAAGTGATGTGGAGTCGGGTTGACCTGGATGGTGCCCGCGAGATAACTACGAGGCGTGGCCGGGCATTATTAGCCCTTGCCGCAAGTCCTCGAGACGGGGCGACGGGGTCACATCGATCGTGAGTCTCTGCTCGTTTCCGCGCGCTCCTAATCCACTACGGTTTGGATATTTGATCCGAGGGGCCTCTGGCCCGATAGCACTAACCATCACGTGAGCATAGTATGGGCGTTCTGCATCGTATACTTCAGCCGAAGCTTAATGGACGTCAGCGACTGAGCGGCGCGCGCTGGATTGGACTGGTTACGCAACCGCGCTTGTATTAAGGGGTTGCTAGGTCTGCTTCCGGCCGCCCACGTAACGTGCAGGAGTTCCCGGGGCGATGGCCCAAGACCCCTGGGGGCATAGGTTTAGTCCGGCGTGCTGACCTCTCTGTTAAGTATTTGGTTGGGTTGCGGCGTGTTGCTTGGCCGAGGCCGGGCATGACCCAGAAAAGTGTGTCCGGCCGGAGTTAAGCGAGCGTGGTGGGTAAGTTGGTGCACCCCTGCAGGGAAGAAACTTCTATCGATAGCCTGTCCTACGGTAACGGACGCTCGGAGTTGTATCCCGATCGGTACAACTAGAACTTGATATGAGAACTGGATAGTATGGCTCTGGGATTGCTTTCTCGCAGGGAGTCGAGGAAGAATCTCTGGCCGAGGTTGATGACATTACTACTATACTTTACATTATGTTTTTCTGCTCTTTTCTATTGCTGCAAGACTGTCGAAGATTGTTGAAGATGCTAGTCTTCGATAGGAATAGGCTTCCCCCTCTATTCTGGCATTTCTGCAGCCCAGTCCACATATACAGCCATTCCTTTGACAATGATGCATATGTAGTGTAGATCCTTGCTTGCTGAGTACTTCGGATGAGTACTCACGTTTGCTTTATTTTCTTTTTCCCCCATATCCCATTGATGCCACCAGACGACGGAGCCCCTGAGCCAGACGCCCCAGCCGACGACCAGTACTACTACCCGCCTGGCGAGTACTACTACTACGAGGAGCCGTTTGACGACCAGGAGTAGGATTGGAGGGTCCAGGGCAAGAGTCCTACGCCTTTCGATCGTAGTATTTTATTTTACCCCGCCTCTATGAAGGCCTATTTCTCTCTCTGTAATATATCTGTACCCAGATATCTAATTCTTCCGCTGACGCTTGTATGCCATCGAGCTATGTATTCGAGCCCTCGAGGCCCTGGCTTGTAATATAAAGCTTGTATGACTTTATTTATATTTTAGAGTTGTGTTGTGATATCTTCAAGTGAGTCCTTAGGCTTGATCGTGCGCATTTGCGTGTATGATTAGTGCACGATTAAGCCGGGGTCGTCACAAGGGGGGAGGGCCGACCTAGCTATGGCGCGCCCTGGAGGAGTCCTACTCCCACCGGGAGTAGGATTCCCCCCCTTCCAAGTAGTAGGAGTAGGAGAGAAGGAAGGGGAAGAGAGAAGAGAAGGAAGGAGGGGGCGCAGCCCCTCCCCCTAGTCCAATTCGGACTAGGCCTTGGGGGGGGGCGCGCGGCCTACCTCTCTCTCTCCCCTAAAGCCCAATAAGGCCCATATACTTCTTCCCCGTATTCCCGTAACTCCCCGGTACTCCGAAAAATACCCGGACCACTCAGAACCTTTCCGATGTCCGAATATAGTCGTCCAATATATCGATCTTTACGTCTCGACCATTTCGAGACTCCTCGTCATGTCCCCGATCTCATCCGGGACTCCGAACTACCTTCGGTACATCAAAACACATAAACTCATAATACAAATCGTCACAGAACTTTAAGCGTGCGGACCCTACGGGTTCGAGAACTATGTAGACATGACCGATACACGTCTCCGGTCAATAACCAATAGCGGAACCTGGATGCTCATATTGGTTCCTACATATTGTACGAAGATCTTTATCGGTCAAACCGCATAACAACATACGTTGTTCCCTTTGTCATCGGTATGTTACTTGCCCGAGATTCGATCGTCGGTATCTCAATACCTAGCTCAATCTCATTACCGGCAAGTCTCTTTACTCATTTCGTAATGCATCATCCCGCAACTAACTTATTAGTTACATTGCTTGCAAGGATTATAGTGATGTGCATTACCGAGTGGGCCCAGAGATACCTCTCCGACAATCGGAGTGACAAATCCTAATCTCGAAATACGCCAACTCAACAAGTACCTTCGGAGACACCTGTAGAGCACCTTTATAATCACCCAGTTACGTTGTGACGTTTGGTAGCACACAAAGTGTTCCTCCGGTAAACGGGAGTTGCATAATCTCATAGTCATAGGAACATGTATAAGTAATGATGAAAGCAATAGCAACATACTAAACGAGCAAGTGCTAAGCTAACGGAATGGGTCAAGTCAATCACATCATTCTCCTAATGATGTGATCCCGTTAATCAAATGACAACTCATGTCTATGGTTAGGAAACATAACCATCTTTGATTAACGAGCTAGTCTAGTAGAGGCTTACTAGTGACACTCTGTTTGTCTATGTATTCACACATGTATCATGTTTCCGGTTAATACAATTCTAGCATGAATAATAAACATTTATCATGATATAAGGAAATAAATAATAACTTTATTATTGCCTCTAGGGCATATTTCCTTCACAACCATCTCTGAGTGGGCTGCTCTTCTTGGTGCTCCAGAAGAAGAAGAGAATGACATTGATGTTTATGCAAAGCCCAAGATGGGCCACAATTCCATGCAGAACATGTACAAGCCTATTCCTGAGAAAGACCTTGAGACACACAAGTTTGGTTCAGTGAAGCACCTGCTAGCTGGTTTGGCCACCATGCTCTATTGCCCAAGTCTGGAGATGACAACATGATTCGTGCCCACTCCATCAACCTGCTGCATCTATTTGATACACCTCAGAAGTTCAAGGTGATGAGCCTCATTGTTGAAACTATCAAGAGAACCGCAGTTGACCAGAAAAGATCATGTGGTTTTGCTCCGCACATTCAGTTGCTCATCAACTCCAAGGTTGGAACGAGCACATACCTTCTTGATCGCGAGCATCTCTATTTGTTGCCAGAGCTCAAGGACAATGTAGTGGCGATGGATCCTTCACACCCTACTTCTGCTACGACACAAGAGAAGATTCGGGCAGCTGCTGCAGCTAAAGCAGCTCAGGAGGCATCTGCTGCCAATGCTCCCATTGCCAACCTCAAGACAAAGAACGACCAAATGACTTATCTGCTAGAAGCAACCCTGAGGATTGAGCGAAGTCTGGCCAACATCACCAAGAACCAGGAGAGCTTAGAGCGGGTAGTTGAGGCAAAGATATATGATCTTGATGTAAAGATCACAGAGGTTCAGTCAGTTATGACAAAGCTGAAGGATGATGTTGACGCAGCTAGAGCTGCTGCAGAGGACAGTGGAGATGACAGACCGACGACTGATAGATTCCAGACAGTGCCTAGGGCACTCAGGTCCGCTGCAGTGCCTCGTGCAGACACGAGGACTATAGTTTCTGCCCTTGTTGCTGCTTCATCAGTGCCACCGCCAGTTTCTACTCCACCAGCCCAGCAGACACCAGCCGAAGCTTTTGCGGATGCACTTCTCTCAACACCATCTACGCACACCGGAGCTGCCAGCCAGAGATCGCCATCAGGAGCTGTCGAGGATCGTGCCTAGAGAGACGCATAGCTCTATACCTATTCGAGCTTTTGGGTACTTGTTGCCAAAGGGGGAGAATTTGTATAGATCATTAGGCTTCGAAAGAGAATGTCTTGCTTTTGCTTGTTGGTTTTCTCGAGTTTTTGCTACTATTTGGTTCGTGCTACTTTGATTCGTTATGCGTGTGAGATACTATGTTTGGTTGTGTTTGATCATACTATGCTTCATGTTATGCTCGATGCTTATCATTATCATTATCCTTGTATGATCATTCACTTGTGTTTTGGTGATGTGTGCTTACTATTCCATTCATACCATTTTGTGCGCTCCACCAAGTTGTATGTGACATGGAAGAGTGACCCATGATCCTAATCGATTGTGCATTTGCATTCAAACGCAATTTTTTTAATAATGCACAAATTTAGGGGGCGCTCTTGCTTATCACATACTTCTCAAAGCGACGATGTACTTCATTCATTTAATCATTGTCAAAGCTTTGATCTATATGTTGTCATCAATTACCAAAAATGGGGAGATTGAAAGTGCAACTAATCTCCGGGTGGTTTTGGTAATTCATAGCAACATAGATATTAGTATATATATATAGATATATATATATATATTATATAATATATTATATATATATATATATATATATATATATATAATATATATAATAATATATATAATTGAACTAATATCCATTCAAGTTAAGGATTTCAGGATGTTCAATGATTGGCATGGCAAGGACTAGTGATTGTGGACCCCTCAAAATGCTAAGGACATGGATTGGCAGAAACTCAAGACTCTACATTTTTGGTTAAGTGATCCAAGATCACATTGAGTCCGTAGGAAAGCCAATACTATTAAAAGGGGATGAGGTTTTGATTATGATCTATTTGCTCAAGTTCTTAGTGATATTGCTCCAAAACCCTCAACCACTTTCTCTATCCAAATATGTCCGAAACCCTACAATCCAACTCGGCCCCATCGAAATTTCCCTATCCGGACCCACCGAGTTCATCTGGACACTGCCACTGCCAAACTCTAACAAATAGGAGTCACCGATATGATTCTTGGTCCCACCGATTTGGCCTGCCCAACCTTCTGTAACCAGTTGCAATTATTTCGATCTCACCGCAATCGGTCCCACCAAGACGGCTTGGCAAACCTTCTGTAACTTGTTGCAATTATTTCGGTCCCACCAAGTTTTGCAATCGGTCCCACCGAGACGGTGTGCCAACCTTTCTATTGCCTTATTGCTTCACTTCGGTCCTACCGAGTTGATGCAATCGGTGCCACCGAAACGAGGCTCGCCCTAACCATTGCACATCGGTTCATCAGAGTTGTTCCTGTTGGTCCCACCGAGACCTCCAACCTTCATATCTTTTACACAGGTCGGTGCCACCAAGATTTCTAATCGGTGCCACCGAGTTGGGTCAAAAGTGTGTAATGGTTGGATTTTGTGTGGAGGCTATTTATACCCCTCCACCCCCTCTTACTCAGTAAGAGAGTCATCAGAACGTGCCTACACTTCCACTACTCATTTTCTGAGAGAGAACCACCTACTCATGTGTTGAGATCAAGAGATTCCATTCCTACCATTTGAACCTTGATTTCTAGCCTTCCCAAAGTTGCTTTCCACTCAAATCCTTCTTCGAACATAGCCAAATCCTTGAGAGAGAGTTGAGTGGTGAGGAGACTATCATTTGAAGCACAAGAGCAAGGAATTCATCATCAACACACCGTCTATTACGTTTTGGAGAGTGGTGTCTCCTAGATTGGTTAAGTGTCGCTTGGGAGCCTCCGACATGATGTGGAGTTGAACCAAGAAGTTTGTAAGGGCAAGGAGATCGCCTGCTTCGTGAAGATCTACCTGAGTGAGGCAAGTCCTTCATGGACGATGACCATGGTGGGATAGACAAGGTTGCTTCTTCGTGGACCCTTCATGGGTGGAGCCCTCCGTGGACTCGCACAGCCGTTACCCTTTGTGGGTTGAAGTCTCCATCAATGTGGACGTACGATAGCACCACCTATCGGAACCACGCCAAAAATCACCGTGTCCCCATTGCGTTTGCCTTCTCCAAACCCCTCCCTTTACCGACATGTGCAATGTCTTACTTTCCGCTGCTATACTCTTAGAATTGCATGTGTAGGGTGTTGCTTGACTTGTCATAATTGCTAAAATCTGCCTACAACTAAAATTGGGAAAAGATTAGGTTTTATTTGGTCAAGTAGTCTAACCACCCCCCCCCCCCCCTCTAGACATACTTTCGATCCTACACTAGGGAAGGAGGGGAACCCTATTGCATACCATTGCATATACACACGAAAAACTCACATGTCTTTGTTGCGAATGAACACCACACAATCTATGTTCAATGTTTTGCCGACATTCAACCTGGAATTCCTTGTTGGAAGGGCAATGATAGGCGCCGGTGCGTCGACCCAAATTTGGGTCGGTCGTTGTGCAGCCGCCTGATTCGGACATGTCCAGCCGTTGGATTGGGTCTCCTTCCCCATGTCTTCTTCTTCCCCCACGCTCCCACCTCCATGGACAAGCACACGACCGGCCTGGAAGCACCACCCCGTGCGCTCGCCCGTCACCTCCCTCACCGCTGGTCGCCGCCAGTCGCCGTACTCGCCGTCGTCGTCTCTCATGTTTCTCGCCGAATCCACACATGCACAAACTTTCACCCCATGGGTTGCAACTCCCTCGCTGGTGATGGTTGCGGCTCCGGCAACTCTAGGTGCCGGTCACAGCACCCCGGCGACGAGCTCGCGAGAAATACTCTCCTTCGAGTTGCTGGTGGCAACAAAAATGTCTGCTAGTAGTTGCAAAAAAATGTGTTGGTTCCAGCAAAAATAGCTCGTCGGTGCCGCCACCCCGTCACCATTGTAGCAAAATTGATCACCGGTTGTAGCCGAATGGGACACCGGTAATAGCAATTTGCAACGCCAGTTGTAGCATGTAGAAAAACCTCCTGGCGTCGATTGTTCCTTGGAGCAGTGCCTCCCATCCTCGCTGGTCGCGGTCACCACACTTGCCAGTCTCGGTTGTAGCAAAAAAACGAAGCCGACAGTAGCAAAAAACCGAAGTCGGTTGAAGCGGAAAAAAAAGAAGTCACATCGCGCTGTGAAGCTTCCCTCCCCGACGTAGATTGTTGCTTGGAGCAGTGTCGCCCGTCCTCGCCGCCCGCGGTCACCACGCTCACCTCTCTCTCTATGTGGTTCCAGCAAAAACAAAAGCCAGTTGCAACATTTTGAAACACTGGATGCAACTCCTTCAATTGCGGGGCGCGGCTCACCATCGCCGGGGTGTTGGTTCAAGCAAAAAAGAAGCTGGACGTAGCATTTTTTAAGTTGGTTGTAGCTCTGCCGGCTGCCGGTCGCATCTCGTGCAGGGGAGGTGATGGTCTGCAGGGGTTTGAGAGGGTAGAAGGGGAGGGAAGAGCATCCTGGTTGTCGCCGTCTTCTTCCTCCGCCGCGGCTCGCCCTAGCAGCACCCCCCCCCCCCCCCCATGCCGGTCTGATGCGGTGGGTAGAGATGGAGGACGGGAGCAGGTGCAACGGCATTGTGCGGCATCGTGCGTCACGTCATGTGGTAGAAGAAAGGGAGAGGGGGGAAACGATTCGTCTCGGAAAAAGATAAGGTAGCGTACGAAGGTTGTGGGAGACGCACGATCTCATTCAATCAAGCGGCTCGCGCCCGACCGGCCCAAACTTCGGCCGGTCTTTTTTTTTGAATAAAAAGGTAGATTATCTACCTTATGCATTCAAAACGGACCGAGCCCGAATGACCAGAGTCATTTACAAACATTTACCTTGTTGGAACCAATAGCGAATGGCACTCGTCGACTGAATCCGATCCGGAGACAGAATCAGCCGGAAGACGCTGAGCTACGCTGCCTGTAACGGCCGCCTCGGCCCCTGTAAACCTAAAACCCTCGCCTTTTCTTGCTCAAATACACCCACCGACCGAAAAGGATTCTGATCAAATCTAAGAGATCGATAAACCGAGTCCCGAATCAATCACAACTCTTGTGCGTCGACGATGGTTGAGCTCGACCCCGCAGAGCCAGAAGGCGGCGGTGGAGCGCCAAAGTTGCAGCGCATCTCGCCGGCGGCGGTGGGCAGCCTCACCACGGATGGGCCAAAGGCGCCCACCACGGACCAGCACGTGGAGGAGGCGACCGTCGCGGTGGCCGAAGCCATCTCACGCCCCGAGCGCTTCGGCGCCGGCGACCGCGGCCAGGGGCAGCTGATCGCCATCTTGCAGCGCGGCATGCCGGCCGCGGCGGCAGGCAGCCGCACGGGGACATCGGCCCCCGACATGCCCAGCGGCAAGGGGGCCGACGACGGCGAGACCGATGGCCCCGACGCTAAAGATCCGCAAGAAGATGTCGGTGTGCCGGCTACGGTGCCTGGCAGCCGCACGGTCGGCAAGGGCCCCGAGAGCCTCGCCGCCGGCGTCCGCGGACAGGGCAACGGACAGTTCATCACCATCTCGCAGCGCGGCATGCCAGCCGCGGCGGCAGGCAGCCGCACGGGGACATCGGCCCCCGACATGCCCATCGGCAAGGGGGCCGACGTCGGCGAGGCGGATGACCCCGATGCTAAAGATCCGCAAGAAGACGTCGGCGTGGCGGCTGCGTTGTCTGGCAGCCGCACGGTCGGCAAGGGTCCCGAGAGCTTCGCTGCTGGCGTCCGCAGCGAGGGCAACGGGAAGCTCATCGCCATCTCCGCGGCGGCAGGCAGGCGCACGGGGACATCGGCCCCCCGACATGCCCATCGGCAAGGGGGCCGACGCCGGCGAGGCCGATAACCCCGACATCCCCGGGGAGGGGAATAGGCGCGTCCGCCAGATCGGGGGCAGCGTCGAGCTCGGGGAAGTGGCTGCCGGGCACTCGCCCCCCAAGCACCAGCACTCCCTCGGCGTGGCGGAGGACCACGTCGTCGAAATCCACACTCGTTCTGAAGACGAGGACACCGCAGAATTGCAAGACAACCACGGTGAGAATGCCAACTGTTGCATTATCAAGATTGAAGCCGACGCCGACGGGGTGGGCCTCGCTGCCGTGGTTGAAGCTGCGGAGCCGCCCCCGAAATTCCAGAACGCGGTGAAAGACCTGAACTTTCCGGAGTTCCAGGCCGTCGACGGAACTACAGGATGTCCAAAGTCGACTTGCCAAGACAAGGGCAAGCAAGTGCTGCCCGGTATCCCCCTCTTCTCCAACCAACTCGGCAAGTCACTTAAGTACGACAAGGGATTATGCTCCACCTCCAAGGAGAGGCACCTGATTTCGACGGATGAGGAAGAGGTGTTGGAAGAAATTGAGTTATACAAGTTCGAAAACCAGAGACGCTACAGTGACATAAGGTTTGATTCTACTTCCAAAAGTTCAGTTCGATTCTAAATGTTCTAACATTGAATCTGTTCCTAATTTCTTATATATACTCAAGTTTTAGAATGCTAGTACTAAATTTAAATTGCTCCAAGTCTTATCATAGTAAAGCCCAGGATTTTCTTCTGAACAAAACAAAATGTATAGGGCTTGACAACAATCTAAACCGAATATCTGTAACTAACTTAAAACATGACAACTAGCTAATGGTAAACAACGGAAGAGGCTAAGCACACGCTTGAAACAAGGATTGGTAATTCAAAAGATGGTAAATAGCTAGCTACCTTTTCCTGAACCAATCGTTTGGAAAAGAGCTTTTTTACGGTACCCTGGTACTCCCTAGAGTAGTGTGGGAGTACCGATCAAATCCATCTGTTGGTTGCGAACCAATCTGTGGTTGGATGATTAGAGGGACTGTGGTATCCCCAGCCCATCAGGGTTCAAGTCCTGATGCTCGCATTTATTTCTGGATTTATTTCAGGATTTCCGGCGATGCGCATTCAGTGGGAGGAGACGTTCCCGTCGACGACGAGGTGGCTACGGTGACTTCGTAAATTTCAAGATGATATGCCGGCTCAGTCTTTCGGAGGTGCTCATAGGGGTAGGGTGTGCGTTCATAGGGGTGAGTGTATGCGCGTGTATATGAGTGCTTGCGTATGTACTGTGTTAAAAAAATCCATCTGTTGGTTCACAGGGTTAGTTTAGTCTTTTCTCATGCTAAAAAACTGTTGTTTCCCATCTTTACTCTAGTTTCCCAAATCCACCAGCCCAATCAAGCGCTTGCGGCCCCGCCGCCGCCGCGGCCGGAGGCACTTTCATCGTAGTGCCAGCAGTAACCCATCAATCATGTGTTCCTTAAAAAAAAAATTGATCGCCGTAGGAGGAATGGTAATTTGAGGCGACTAGTAAGTGTGCACGTGCAACGCACGTATAACCTTGAGAAATAAATCTCCTGTTGCGTGTAATATGTAGCATGTCAATTCTGCAAAGAGGAAGTTAAGTACTTCCGGGGCATGGAGAAAAGGGATTCCGCCATGATATAGTAATTCTAACTATGAGGTTAGTATAATATAGCCAAAATAGCACATCTGCATTGCTATATTAACACACACCTTGAGCAAAATACAGGAATAAGCAAATAATTTGGTAGGTTATATTCTTCATCTTTTGAAACTGGTAGGCCCAAGTTTCATACAGAATAAATCTGCTAGCTTTACAGTCAATCGATCAAGAATAAGAATACATTTATGGCCTATACATTCAACTCTGTTGTAATATGTACGAAGTCGAACAACCATTTATGAGTTTGTTCTTGCAGCTCTTATCAGGTTTAGTACAAAGGACTAAAGTAGCAGAAGATGAGTCTGAACTGAAGGAAATCAAATAAACCAAATATGAATATATGATAGTAGAAGATCGCATGGTACACATGGAGCCAATATCATATCCAGCCTTTTGTATGGTCCCTGATATCTGAGATGTGCTTTGTTACTATGGGTGTGGCATACACATTTGCGAAATTATATATAGCATTAGTTGGCACCAAAAATTACTATACACAATGTGGATGTGGATTATACTCTTGTCATTTTGAAGTTAAGCTTTGATCAGCATATATGCAAAGGAAGTGCACGCAGATGAACAAAAAGTCAAATTTTCTTTGCTTTTTGCTGTGCACGGAAGTATGCATGCAGTGCACCTACAGACCTTGAATCAAACTAAGGGCCCATAGTTAATTAGCACCACCACCACTTTATGAAGGAAAAAATACCAACCAGTGGATATGCCCACTCTTCTAATGCTATTTGTGCACATCATCTTACCATGCACTCCAAACACACCGAAACAGACTCTGAATTAAACTAACGTCAGTGAGCGTGAAGACCGCCTCACAGCGGAGGAGGGCCGCCTGGGCCGGGGCTCAAGATGGGCCATCAGTAAGTTGAGCAGATCTGGCGGGCGGGTGGTCTGCTCCATTTTAGAGTCTACATTCCTAAAAACAAAACATTTCATGCATGAAAATCTGAGTCCCCTAGGGACAGTGGTAATCAAAGATTAATTTAGGATCTATTATCATAAAATTAGAAAAGAGAGAAATTTACTGTATGTGCTAAAAGCGCCTCATAAGTAGTAATAAATAATTGCTGCAGATCTCATTTTAACATCATAATTAGGAACCTAGCAGACTCACCAATGAGTGCTTGATGGCATGAATGGAAGAAGGACAGGGTATATGATTTGTATGGCATTTAGAGATTGGTCAATCAATCGAGCACTTGCACCACTCCAAAACTGTATTTACCACAGGTCAAATGATGAGTAAAATCTCAACAGGGCAACGTTGTTTCAGAACCAGAAAGATTAAAACAATGAACATTACTGTCTAACCATATACTACTTCATATCTTACTATTCTGACCATAACATTATTATTTTCTGGCTCAGCATTGTCTATCAGTCTATGTACCATATCCTGATTGGATGGAAGGAAGAGAGAGGAAAGCAACTCTGGTATGCCTCACGAAGGGAATTCAATTTAAATTATGAATTAAATTAGTTGGTGACATTGATGCTTGGTGGCCTTGGCCTTGTCACTAAGTTGTCAAGCTTAGTGACAAAACAAAAATATCATAATGCAGCACCCTTCAGCTGGTTACCTCTTGGAGTTAGGTAGAGATTATGTCAAAAGCAAAATGTGGGATGTTGTATCTGGGTCTCAACTGAACACACTTCATTTTTTCCTCCTGCAATAGGAAATCGTGTGAGAAAAAGAGACAACTTAATCAAATGGGCAGCTTCTTACAAGCAATCAGCTTCAAGGACTGTGGAGTCCATGTCTGTTTGCAACTCCAGTTAGAACCCAACTGAATGTAACATAAATCTGAGGAGAAAAACGAATATAATTGGCTAATATGTTGACCACTTTGTTTAAGCAGCAGGACAGGGCCATATACTCCCACACGCACGTTTGACTCGATCAAACTAAAGTATCTGGACAGGGCCATGTAACTGACTAATTAATCAAAAAACAACCTAGCAGGCATTACCTCAAACACACTGTGTGCACCGTGGTGCGGGATCAGCAGCAACAGAACATTGGCGTGTATGGCATGGGGAGGACGATAGCTGATGTGTGGCCACCACCTTCTTCCACCTATCCGGTGCCTCGATCTCCCCTCTCCTTCACCGCACGGCCACTGCAACCACCTTGACCGCTGTAATCAAGAAGTACAACTTGGGAAGACGGTGGCAGCGGCAGCGAGTCCAGAGTAGTACGATAGAGGCTGCAGCGGCTGTGCAGGGGTGCTGGCGAGGGAGGCGGCGTTGAGCATGATGCGGTTATTCCCCCTAGAGTAGCTGTTAATATGAAGACGGTGGCAGCAGCGGCGACTCCATGGAGGCTGCAGCGGCTGGGCAGGGGCGCCGGCGAGGGATGCGGCGATGGGCGTGATGCAGACTGCACAGTAGGCCGCGCTAGCCGGGGGCCCCGGCGAGGGAGGCCGCACTGGGCGGGGGCGCTGGCGAGGGAGGCCTTCCTGCGCTGCACGCCGGACTTCGTCCTTGTTGTCGTCGGGCCGGCGGATGTGCGTGTGGGTTGGCGTCGGGGTAGCCGGAGAGAAGAGTTGTGGCCTTGATCTGCGGCTGTATGCTGGCGGCGGTGATCTAACCTAGGAGGATGCGATGGACATGGAAAGATAGAACAGGAAGGAGCCGGCAATGGTGTTCGATCGGTATGAGAAGGAGCTGATTACGCTTTGACGGAACACGTATTCTTGGCGGACGATTTTTTGGCAGAGTACGTCCGCCAGACGATTATTGCTAAGCGCTAACGTGGTGCTGTATTAGATTAATCCGGGCTGTTAGATCTAATTACGTGGGATAATCGAATGATACTAATCAACCTGGGTACACTTAGCGGGTAGATTTAGAAAAGAAAAACTTCGCTTGTTTAATAGTAGTATAGATTAAACCTGTTGTAGTGAGCAGTTTCCATCAACAACAAAATTCCGCCTGGATCGCAAAGCTGTTGCCGTCAGAAAGATTTAATTTAGGGATCAATTTCAGATCATCAGAAGGGATTAATTTCAGATTATCAGAAGAGGCATGTCGCTCCGGAGATTCCGATGGGAAAGATTTTCTTAAAACGTATTCGGACGAGGAAGATGATGATCGGCCTAGGAGTTTCTTGCGTAATCTACGGCTCCATCGGCTCTGTCCATGGCTCACCGCCTCAGCCTCTCATGCATTCATGCGGCCTACGGGCATGCAGGTTGTGGCTTCAGCGCTCGGGGAATATGGCTGCCCACCAACTCCCGCCGGTCGGCCGAATAGCCGGCTCATTGCCACCACAGAATTGCACATGAACTTAGATTAGGAAATTTGATCTATTCTCGAATTACTATTTTAACCCTCAGGTCATGGTACTCCCTTGTTTTTAGTGGCGGTACTCTTTGACATTAGAAGTGGAGTACCAGTCGATCTCAACCATTGGATTATGAGGAATGAACGGACTATATTAGTTTGAGGGTACTGTAAAAGTCCTCGTGGAAAACTATATAAATAAGTAAAGAGGGAAATTGTTTAGTTCCCATCGCTTAAAGTTGACAAATTGTGTTGATCTGTTTGTGCAGTGATGATGCTGAATTTGACCAGTTCCTGATTACTGCCTGCTTAGAGCGCCTAAAGAGAGGCTATGATAATGAGATTTTCGCTTCCAAGCTCATAGCACAAGTTGAAGGGTGCTTCAGTCCCCACACAAGACATCACATAAATTATCTGGTTAGAAAGGAGCTGGAGCTGGGGGAGGAGAGGCTTGATGGAATGCAAGCTAGGAGGAGCTGGGGCATGTGGATGTCCTTGGCGGCAGCCACGTCAATTTCTGGCTTATCAGGTGCGGTTTTGTACTACCTGTCTCTGATGCTCACGAAAGAAGAAGCTGAAGCTTCATGCAGCACCACAGCAGAGGCCGAGCCCCCTGCCGCTTCCCAGGCGGGGAAAATGGAATGGGTAGCTTGGGCCATCCACAAAATCGTTGCCCCCACGGTATTGTTTAGCTTGCTGACAGCGGTCCGTAAGCTCATCACTGAGAGAGAAATAAATCTCCTCAGATACGAGAAAAACGGGGTGACCAACTTCGCCATTAACACCCTCTCGAAGGCTCTATTTTTCGCTGTGAAGGAGTGCCCACGGCTAGTCAAACGTGAGCTGTGGGCACGTGTTGTCACCTTCACAGTCGAGTTGGCGGGATCTTTGTACCTTTGGCGGAAACAAGGATACTACGAGCCTGACGTGCCAGAAGCGTAGGCACTGTGTTGGTATTTCTTTGGTTATCGTGGAGAAGACTGTATTTCTTATATGTATCATTGTTTCGTACAGTACAATATAATACTGTATCTACTGTGTACAAGTTGCAGTCTGAATAGTGCTGTTATCTGTTGCACAGTAGCATGTAGTTTCAGGGGTCAGTGTATGGATGTATTGTGTTCTTTCAGGTCCTTGTTATCAGGATATGCCCTGCTGCAAAACTGTTGCTCTTCACCTATTTGTTTTGTTTACTGGTTGTATATACGAGCGTCTATGAGGAACTCCTTTCCTAATGACTGATTCTGACCAAAGCAGTGTTTATGGTGAATCTAGTCATGCCCTTTCCCATCATATGTTTAATAAAGTCTTAAGCATCTAAAGTGTCCAAAGTGGAGAAAATAGACTGCCCGTAAGCATAGATACATAGGCTGGACCAGACAAATCATGTTAGTAGATAATGGCAGATTGCATATGCAAAATAGATAGACACCGAGATATATGCTGAGATTAATGTTTCAGCAAACTTCCTTACACTACAATAACCATCCATAAAACTGCAATACATTTGAGCAAATGATAAATAGAAATATAAAATTCAATGAAAGCATGCTCTTTGAGTATTATGACAATCATTAGTTCACTAGGTGCCATAATGGCCGGAAATAAGCAGCAGTGTGAAATGATATAGTTATCCCATTTAAATACTAGGTATGAAGCAAATGTTCATGTATTGTCAGTTATCAACTAGTTACATAGAGGCGACACCATATAAATTACACTAGGATTTCATAGATCCATAACTACCACGAAAAAGTACTCAAAGGCATGTAGAAATTTGTAGAAGTCAAAAAGGGGGCAGCCCGGTGCCCATAGCTCCCGCTTGCGTAGAGTCTGGGGAAGGATCCGACCACTTTGAGTCTTTTGTAGAATTAAAACAAAAAAAGTAGGATATTTTTTCTCGAAATGGCACCTGCATTCATTAAGAAGTGCTCAGTTAATTAGGCCAAGATATGTAAACTGAACACAATAAATCTGTAGAAAGGTAGAGGATTTACATATAAGTTGTCGGTGCACGTTGGGTCGAATAGGCATCATTTTGTTCATCTATAGGTATAGAAGACGACATGTGCTGATTATGTATACTGAAACCATTTGAAGCATGCATATGCACTGATTCAGGTGATTGTCGTGAAGGCATAGAGTGAAACTCAGGAATATGAGAGGAAAGTCGAACATCTGTCAGAACATGAAGTGAATCAAATGAGATGTTGGTAGAATTAAGACTGTTATGGCATTTGAAATAATGTTAACAAGGGTAGTAAATAACAGAAAGAACCGTTGTAGAAGCAGAATACAAAAGGAAGTTAGATATGATACAAATTGCACGAAAGTATCTTCGAATTCTTGTGACAATTTGTTGTAGAGAGCACTATCACTAGGATCAGGTTTCCCCTCGTGTTGATCATCTATTTGTTGTGTGCAGATATGAGTACAATTTGCACTCTCTTGCCATTTGAAACAAGTAAGCAAAAATAAATGAGAAAGATACTTAAAATTTCAAAACTATGCAATTTGGCGATCAACATATGTAAAGATGACTGGAATACAACTATGTACCGAGAAAAATGTTCAGACAATGTATTATATCCATTCCTGACAGGCAGAGGTAATAAGACAAACTTAGACTCGCAGGCATACTCATATTAGAGAGTGAAAGACATTAGGTCTAAACCATCACAATCAGCACTCAGTCCAGAATGCATAACATTTTGAAAGCTGCAGTACATGATGACATTAAGAACTAGTTTGTTGTGTCTTGTACGGAGGTAGTACAGAAGCTGCCGTACGGAACTACTCCCTCCGTCCCAAAATAAATGTCTTAACCTTAGTACAACTTTGTACTAAAGCTAGTACAAAATTGAGACACTTATTTTGAGACGGAGGGAGTAGTTTGTTGTGTCTTGTACGGAGGTAGTACGGAACTAGTTTGTTGCAGTGGCTGCAATATCAAGTGATCATGGTTGCACAGAAGCAGTTCTTAATGTCATCATGGTTGTATTGTGCACAGAAGCTGCAGTACATGGTTGTCTTGTACGGAGGTAGTACAGATACGCATAGCACTAGAGGCGGTGGAAGCAAGTTTTCGCACCCCACAGCCACTTCACCAAAGATTGGCCATCCTCCTACAAATCTCCATCGTCCACGTGCAACCTCTGCACACCTGGGCTCTGTGTCATCCACTGAGCAACTTGATTACAGGACCGTAGCATGCCACAACCAACTCATGGCATTACAGAATTGATAAAACGTCATGAGTTGGTTATAGCATGCTGGCATTACATACCAGGTTAACGGGCGGTTAAAACTGTATCAGGCCTTGCATTCAGAAGTTCAAACGTCAGGGCTAAAAATTAATTTCATGAAAAGTGACATACTATGTGTTGGGGGAGATGATGATACAATTTCCTTCTATGCTGGGCTGTTTAATTGTAGCATTGGGCACTTCCCTATGAAATACCTGGGAGTACCAGTTAGTTTTTCTACCCTTCGTAGTCTGGACTGGGATTTTTTGGATGAGAGATTCCTCAAGTGTTGTGAATCCTGGATTGGTAATGCAGCTTCCTCGGGGGGACGGTTGATTCTCCTAAATGCATCACTAACCAGCATAGTGTATTATTATATGTCTATGTTTTTACTCTCGAAAAAGGTGATTGGGAAACTAGACAAGCATCGTAAAAGATTCTTTTGGCAAGAACATGAGGGTCGTAAACGGTACCATTTGGTGAAATGGTCAAGAATTTGCCGCTCCAAAGAGAAAGGGGGCCTGGGGATGAAAGACCTACATAAGCAAAATATTAGCCTCCTTACCAAGTGGTGGTGGAAGTTGGAAACGCAGCAAGGGCTGTGGCAGGACGTAATCCGGGCCAAATACCTCAAAAAAGACACGGTTGTATCGGTGAAAACTAAGTTTGGTGATTCCCCGATTTGAAAAGCCATTATGAAAGTCAAGGAGTACTACCTTGCTGGTAGAAAGGTAGTGCTGAAGTCTGGTAATCTTGCTAGAGTGTGGGGTGACTCTATTGATGATAAACCTCCCTTATGCATTCAATTCACTGTGCTATACGGCATTTGCAACGATCAAGAGATCACGGTAGCAAATTTTAATAAAGGTGTGGATGACATCTTCTTTAGAAGACGTCTCCACTCTCCTCTGCTGGATCAGTGGAGAGAAATGCAAAGTGTTGTGGGGGTTTGGCCGATATCTAATGAACCTGATCAGGTTGTGTGGTCCTTGGGGAAAAAGAAAAACAAGTTTACTACTAGATCAGTTTATGAATACCTGGAAAGAAATATAGCTGGGTGTAACTATAAGTGAATTTGGCGAGCAAAAATTCCGCTTAAAATCCAAATCTTCCTGTGGCCACTATTTCAGGACTCTATCTTTACTAGAGATGTAATGAAGAAGCGGAAATGGTTGGGGAATCCTTCCTGCTCCTTTTGTGCTAACAAAGAAACCTCCCAGCACTTGTTCTTCACATGTCCAGTGGCAAGAGTCATGTGGAGAACTGTTGGCTGTGTACTGGGCACAGATCTATGTCCGAACAACATATGGTAATATTTTTCTTGGTGCTATACGTTTCTTCCAGATGGGGAGAAGTTCTATACTTTTGGCTTAGCTGCACTTTGTTGGGCTATGTGGAATAGCCGTAACAGAGCCACCTTTAAATTCAAGAAACTGAGATCTCCTTTTGATGTAATCTACTCTGCTTGTGGCTATATTACTTATTGGGCAGGTCTGATGATGGGAGAAGAACGCGAAGCAATGGAGCGTGGAGCTAAGATGTTGAGGATCAATGCTTCGAACATGATGCGAATTTGCGCGGCACCGGGAGGGATGAACTGAAGAACATGTTGGGCGCTTTTCAGTCGTGATGTGGCCTTCTCTACTTCGCCTGGGACATTCTGGCCTGCCCTGTTGCTTTTGGAATATTTAGCTTGGCTGTGTGAGTGGATTTATGCTCCTGCGTGAGCACTTGTCGTGGACTACTTAGATGCTTGCTTTGGATAGCCTGTCGATCTGGTAGTTTTGTGTAGTTGATATGGTGTCACTGGGTTTTCCCCCCGCAATGAACTGCCCGATGACGGGTGTTTATTGTGGGTTTCCCAGTGATGCTTTGAACTCGCTTTCCCCTTTCTTAGTTTCCTGGATGGACTTTGAACTGTTGTATTTCCATTATGTGAGTAATGGAAAGGGGTTATGCCCGGTTCAAAAAAAAACATCTTAAAGCATCTATAGCCCGACGTAGCAAATCCGCCTCTCTAAACGTCCACGGAGAGTGACCGGTCACTTCTTAAATGTCCGCTTCTACAACCGGGTACCTTATTAGCGGATCACCAAATCCATACAACCACATGCATCTACATTATGTCACACATAGCATCCGACTACTACATCAACACATGCCATCGAACTACTAAAAATTGGCATGTTCTACATACTACCTACGGAGAAAAATCATCCACGATTGCTTTTGCCCTTGTTGGCGCCCTTGGCATCTTTGACCGGTCACTTCTTAAATGTTCGCTTCTACAACCGGGTACCTTATTAGACTATCATCAAATCCATACAACCACATGCATCTACATTATCCCACACATAGCATCCGACTACTACATCAACACATGTCATCGGACTACCAAAAATAGGCATGTTTTACATACTACCTATGGAGAAAAATCATCCACGACTGCTTTTGCCCTTGTTGGTGCCCTTGGCATCTTTGTCGCGGGGCTCGAAGACACAAAATGGATCGAACCAAATCTGCTCATCGCCGGAACTGTCCAACCCGTCACCGTCCTCCTTCTCCTCTTTGGGAAGCAGTCCGTCCATGGCAAGGACCACCCGACTTTGCTCTTGAGCGAGGATGCATGTGCTCCTCCTCTGTCGCTTTTGGAGGATGTGGGCACGGACGGCTTCCTCGTCGAAGGAAGTGTGCACCACCGCCTCCGTCTCCGCCACGTCGGCAGTGAGGCGGGCCTCGCCCCCCGCACCCTCTGTTTCACACGATATGCACACCAGTCCATACAAAACTCATACGCCTCCGCACCGAAGATGGGGCGGCAGAAGGACCTCCCCGCGTTCGGCAAGGCAGAGGGCACGTGCCTCGAGCCTCCAGCCCCGACAGATCAGAGCGCCAGTTGCGCCGATGCAATGGATACCCGCCGGATCAACTCCGTCCTCGGTCAGCCGCACTCCTCCCGGGAGCAGCGGACGACCATCGCCTCCTCGTCCCCGCATGGGACTGTCGGTGTCAAAATCGGTGGATCTTGGGTAGGGGGTCCCGAGCTGTGGATCTAGGATCAATGGGGAACAAGGGACGATGAACACGATGTTTTACCCAGGTTCGGGCTCTCTCAAAGAGATAAAACCCTACGTCCTGCTTGATTGTATTTGATGTATGGTATGGTTACAGAGTAGATCTACCTCGAGATCAGGCAAGCTAAACCCTAAGTGGATGAGGTGATGGATGTAGCTCTAGCCCTAAAGCCCTAAGCCCTTTGGTTTATATAGACACCAGTAGGGTTAGAGTTACATTCGATCGGTTACAATGAAGGAAAGATCACGCTAATCTTGACTTGGAGGGCACACCACGACTCCGAAGATCTCCTGTCTGGTCACGGGTCCGCACTCTAGCTTGGCCCCATAGTGGACATCAGTCCGGCCCATATGTAATAGGTCGACGGCCCGAGGACCCCTTAGTCCAGGACTCCCTCAGTAGCCCCCGAACTAGCCTCCAATGCCAGGGCTTGTATCCGGCGTCCGCACATATCATGGTCTTCGGCTTGCGAGGCGAGTTCTTCATTTTTTCCTATGCGTATTCAGAGTTTGGGTGGTGTTCGGAATCTGAAGCGTCTGCTTTACTTAGCCTTGAAGGCCAAAGTGCTCGAGTCTAAACAGTGCCCACACCTGACAACCTTTAGCGAAGGGTCGCGGCCGGTCATAACGTCGAACGGCTAGCAGTTCTTGATGCGCGGCTCGAGGCCGCCCCTCCATTGGCACGTCTCATCAAAGCAAAGATCGTGCCCCGTTTTTTAGGGGATATGATCAATGATTTTGATTCCCCCACCCGCGCATAACGTCGCGAGTATATTGGGAAGTGGAGAAGCCCACGGTGTGAAAAGGGGAACGCTTGGCTCCTCCGTGGCTTATAAAAAGGGGAATCGGCTACAGTTAACGCCTCACGCCCTCTTCCACCTCCCGCCATTGTCCTTCCAATCCCCAGAGCTCCAGCGCCCTGCTTTGCTACTCCGCAGCGATTCCCTTTTAGCTCCTCCCTAGCCCTAGCCATGGCCGGAGGGTCGGTTTATTGATACCGTCAAGGTGTGGCAAAAGGAGTGGTTCTATATCATAGAACCAAGGGATGCGGCCTGGGCGGCCGGTCCCGAATTCAGATCCGGCCCCCCAGTGAGATTGACCTCGTGGACCCAAAAGGGCCCCAACTGGGGGTCTGCCAGTGAGGTGAAGACGTTGCAGAAGCGCGTCGCCAGCGTGATGGAGACCGGCACCAAGCTGACCAACGTGGTCCAGATAATGCTGAGGCGCCGGCTACTCCCTTGCCAGCAAAGGGCCAGCCCCATGTGGGCTTACAAGTCAGATGACCCGGCCACCGTGCAGTACCTCTACGGGACAACCCATGGCAAAGTGTGGGGTCAACTGTTCAAGTCCCAGGAGGACTGGCCGGCCGAGAATGAAGACATCGGCCTCGACGCCGCAACCCAGCCGAAGAAGGTAATTGACCCCTTCCCCGGTCCATATTTGGGAAGGCGTACTGCACAGAGTCCGGTCTAAACGTCTGTTTGTGGTTTTTGCAGGGCTGGCTCGAAAAGTCTGAGAAGATCAGTAGCCCGGCTCCTCTACCCGAAGGGCCTCAATCGGCCCAACTGGAGGGGCTGCTGGTCGTGGCGCCTTACAAGGCTCCAGAAAAGAAAGGGAAGAAGAAGAAGGATTTACCGGAGGCCACTGAGGGCCTCCGCCGAAGAAGTCGTCCGGACACCAAGTCCGGAGACACTGCCGCCCCGTCTGCCCAAGATGGGGGTGAGGAGGAGAGCGTCTCCTCCCACTCCAAGAAGAGGGCGGCGTCTGGAGACGTCGAGGAGGAGGAGCCTCCTCGGGCCCAGAAGAGGCAGTGCTGACCCAAGCTGGTCCTGTCCGATAGTTCGGACTCCGAAGAGGAGTCCGTGGCGTTAGAGAAGGTTCCGGATAGGGAAACTAGGGTCAAGCCCCCTGCTGCCAAGTGATACGTCTCCAACGTATCTATAATTTTTTATTGTTCCATGCTGTTATATTATCAATCTTGGATGTTTTACAATCATTTTATAGCAACTTTATATCATTTTTTGGGACTAACCTATTAACATAGTGCCCAGTGCCAGTTGCTGTTTTTTGCTTATTTTTTACTTCGCAGAAAATCAATACCAAACAGAGTCCAAACGCAGCGAAACTTTTTGGTGATTTTTTCTGGCCCAGAAGACACAAGTTGGGCCAAGGAAGTACCAGAGGGGTGCCCCGAGGGGGGCACAACCCACCTGGGTGCGCCTGGGGACCCAGGCGCGCCCTGGTGAGCTGTGCCCACCTCGGTGGCCTCCCGCACCGCCTCTTCGCCCAATAAATTTCCAAATATTCCAAAAACCCTGGGGGTAACCCTAGATTAGAAGTTCTGCCGCCGCAAGCCTCTGTAGCCACGAAGAACCAATCTAGACCCCGTTCCGACACTCCACCGGAGGGGGGAAATCATCACCGGTGGCCATCTTCATCATCCCGGCGGCCACCATGATGAGGAGGGAGTAGTCCACCCTCGAGGATGAGGGTTTGTACCAGTAGCTATGTGTTTAATCTCTCTCTCTCTCGTGTTCTTGAGATGTCACGATCTTGATGTATCGCGGGCTTTGTTAATATAGTTGGATCATATGGTGTTTTCCCCTCTCTATCTTGTTGTGAATTGATTTTTCCCTTTGAGATTTCGTTTTATCGGATTGAATACTTTTATGGATTTGAGAGCACTTGATGTATGTCTTGCTATGAATACCTGTGGTGACAATGGGGTATCATATTGATTCACTTGATATGTGTTTTGGCACTCAACTCGCGGATTCCCGAGGTGACATTGGGGTAATCTATGCATAGGGGTTTATGCACGTTCTCGTCTTTGTTTCTCCGGTAGAAATCTTGGGGCACTCTTTGAGGTTCTTTGTGTTGGATTGAGTATTATGAATCTGAATTTGTTTTGATGTTATTTTAGTACGAACTCTTGATAGATCGATCGAAAAGAATAACTTGTGTTATTTTAGTACGAACTCTTGATAGATCAATCGGAAAGAATAACTTGGTGTTATTTTAGTACGAACTCTTGGATAGATCGATCAGAAAGAATAGCTACAAACAATTTCTTCCTATGTTCTCCACTAGATAAGAACTTTGGAGTGATTCTTCATCGCACGTTGAGGGATGGTTATATGATCCAATTAGATTAGCATTGTTGAGAGATTGCACTAGCGGAAGTACGGACCCTAGGTCTTGTTTTCAAGCATTGCAATACCGTTTGTGCTCCGTTTTCTCACTTGCTACCTTGCTGTTTTTATTTATTCAGATTATAAAAACATATTTCTACCATCCATATTACACTTTTATCACCATCTCTTCGCCGAACTAGTGCACCTATACAAATTGCCATTGTATTTGGTGTGTTGGGGACACAAGAGACTTTTTATTATTTGGTTGCAGGGTTGTTTGAGAGAGACCATCTTCATCCTACGTCTCCCATGGATTGATAAATCTTAGGTCATCCACTTGAGGGAAATTTGCTACTGTCCTACAAAACTCTGCGCTTGGAGGCCCAACACGAGTCTACAAGAACAAGTTGTGTAGTAGACATCAAGCTCTTTTCTGGCGCCGTTGCCGGGGAGGTGAGTGCATGAAGGTATATCTTTAGATCTTGCAATCGAATCTTTTAGTTTCTTGTTTTATCAATAGTTTGGTTCGTAATAGAAAACTACAAAAAAAATGGAATTGAGGTTGCATCATATTGTTCATCTTTATAATGTCTTTCGTGAAAATGATGGAAAGGAAAATTGTGCTCAATTGATAGAAGAAGAATTCAATAAAATGTTTGGCATAAATGATGAGCATGATTGCAATGTTGCTATTATGAATTCTTTGAATATCCATGATGCTAATGATATGCAAAGCCATAAGCTTGGGGATGCTATATTTGATGAAGATGATACTTTTAGTCCCCCAAGTTTTGATGAGAATATTTACTATGATGAAAGTATGCCTCCTATTTATGATGATTATGGTGATGACATGTATGATATAAAGAGTAATGATATCCATGAAACTTGTCATCATGATTTTAATGCTCAATATGATTATGACAATCAAGAATCCCATGATAGTTATTTTGTTGAGTTTGCTCCCACTACTATTCATGAGAATAAATTTGCTTATGTGCAGAGTAATAAATTTTCTATGCTTGTGGATCATGAAAAGAATTCTTTATGTGATGGTTATATTGTTGAATTCATTCATGATGCTACTGAAAATTACTATGAGAGAGGAACATATGCTTTTACATATTGCAAAAATATCAAGTTTCCTCTCTATGTGTTGAAAGTTTTGCATGTTTTGCCTTCCTATGCTAGTTGATTCTTGTTCCCATAAGTTGTTTGCTCACAAAATCGCTATACATAGGAAGTGGGTTAGACTTAAATGTGCTATTCACATGCTTCATGATGCTCTCTTTGTGTTTCAATTCTTATATTTTATGCGAGCATCATTGAAATCATCATGCCTAGCTAAAAGGCATTAAAGAAAAGCGCTTGTTGGGAGACAACCCAACACTTTTACCTACTGTTTTTGTGTGTTCACGTGATTATGCTACTGTAGTGATATTGTTTTATAGCTTTTTTTTCAATAAAGTGCCAAGTAAAGCCTTTGGGATAGTGTGGATGATAGTTGACTTGATTCTGTGCAAAAACAGAAACTTTTGTGTCCAGTGCAGAAATTCCTGTATTTTACTGGAACGTGGAAAAATTCTGAATTTTTTACATTTGATGGGTATGCAAATTTTCTACGTTTTCCTAAATTTTCAGAATTTTTCTAGTTACATAAGTATGACCTTAATTCAGATATTTTTGTACTGTTCTGTTTTTGACAGATTCTGTTTGCAATGCATAGTTTGCTTGTTTTATGGTTTCTATGGCTTATATTGCTTAATATAAATTGTGAAAATTGTAGAGTACAGTAGAAATTGTGTGAGAACAATTATGAATCTTGTCTTTTACATTACCAAAGTGAATGATTTGTCTTTATCATACTAACCCATCTCACGAAGTTCCGTTAAGTTTTGTGTGATTGAAGTTTTCAAGTTTTGGGTGAGATATCGATATGAGGAGAATAAAGAGTGACAAGAACCTAAGCTTGGTGATGACCAAGGCACCCCCAAGGCAATATTCAAGGAAGATCTAAGCAACTAAGCTTGGGGATGCCCCGGAAGGCATCCCCTCTTTCGTCTTCAACATTATCGGTAACCTCACTTGGAGCTATATTCTCATTCGGCACGTGATATGAGTTTTGCTTGGAGAGTCATTTTATTTTATTAGTATTTGATTTCTGTTATTTATAATAATGTTTTGCATCTTTTATTTCAATAAAAGTGGCAAGGATAGCCTTCACCATGCTTATTTTGCAAATATATGAGTTGTTGTTTCAAAACAGAAAGTTTATCGCTGTTGCAATAATTATCCAGAAAAATCAGAATGTTATAAAGTGTTGAAACTTTTTGCAAAATAAGCTCTGATAAATTTTATACATTGTGGTAAATTTTCAGTATTTTTGGAGTTAGGGAAGTATGAGTACAATTGCACTCTTTACAGACTGTCCTGTTTAGACAGATTGCTGTTATGTTCGCATTGTTTGCATATGTTTGCTTGTTTAATGATTCTATTTGAGGATAGGAGTATTAAATATGCAGAGGCATTTAGTATGAAATGTTGAATAATATTTTAGTGATTTGCTACAGTAGATAATGATAAGGTTTTGCATTGATTTATACTAACGTATCTCACGAGTTCTTGTTGAGTTTTGTGTGGATGAAGTTTTTAAGATTTAGGGAAACCGTGACATAAAAGGAATTAAGGAGACACAAAAGCTCAAGCTTGGGGATGCCCAAGGCATACCAAGATAATATTTCAAGAAGCCTCAAGCATCTAAGCTTGGGGATGCCCCGGTAGGCATCCCACCTTTCTTCATCAACAATTATCGGTTAGTCTCGGTTGAGCCTAAGTTTTTGCTTCTTCACATGATGTGTGCTATTCTCGGAATGTCATTTAATTTTTGTTTTGCTTGCTGTTTTAATAAAATACTTACATCTGAAAGTTTTAAATAAGAGAGAGTCCTCACATAGCTACCCATTTACTTAACTACTCGCATGATCTTCACTTATATCTTTTTGGAGTAGTTTGTCATTTGCTCTAGTGCTTCACTTATATCTTTTTGAGCACGGTGTGCTTTATTATTTTTGAAGAAATTCTCTCATGCTTCACTTATATTATTTTGAGAGAAGAAAAAATTTATGCTCATGTTCTTCACGTAGATTTGTTTGAGCTATCAAAAGCAACACATTAAACTAGTCCCAAAGTGATAGATATTCAAGAGGGATATAATAAAAACTTTCATGAAGATCATTGGACAAAATAAACTTGATTCCTTGTAATAGTTTTGCGATATGATGATATAATATGTGAGTCATGTTGATGAGTAATTATGCTTTAGTAAGAATATTGATGTTAAGGTTTGTGATTCCCTATGCAAGCACGAAAGTCAATAGTTATGCAATGAAATTATATCCTACTTGTGGTGCATTATTTGGTGTTAGTTATGCTTAATGCTCGCTTATGAGATTTTTCGTTTCTTGGTTGGATGCTTCTCAATCTTTTGCTAGCCTTCATTTGCACTAAGTATGATCACTACTTGTGCATCCAAAATCCTTAAACCAGTTTTGCCATATGAGTCCACTGTACCTACCTATATGCAGTATTTCCGTGCCGTTCTAAGCAAATTTGTATGTGCCATCTCTAATTTTCAAAATAAATTTCTCTTTTGTGTGCTCGTACCGCTCATGAAACGGTAGGGGGTGGCTGATATTTTTCCATGCTAGATGTGTTATTCTCAAGATGAGTGTTTATTCACTTGTCATTGCACGAGAGTACGGCAAAGGTATTAGGGATGCCCAGTCCCGAAATGAAAAAAGAATTTACTTTATGTTGTCAAATACTCCCTCCGTCCCAAAATAAGTGTCTCAAGCTTAGTACAACTTTACACTAAAGTTAGTACAAAGTTGAGACACTTATTTTGGGACGGAGGGAGTAATAAATTTCTTGGAAAGTGTTGGTATAGACGGCACCCGTGGATTCGGTTAGCCGTGGAATGTGAAAGTATGGTGGAAAAAGGAATAAACTTTATTTTCTGTTTGGGAACCGCCTATGATATATCTAGCATGGAAAGTATTGGGAACTGCTCGATCGTTTTCGTTGACAGGAAAGGCATGCCACCCAAAATGTTTTATCTCTTAATTTTTTTGCTTTGAGCTCTGGCACCTCTACAAATCCCTACTTCCCTCTGCGAAGGGCCTTTCTTTTTACTTTATGCAAAAAAAAATTGAGTCTCCATATTCTCTTATAAAGCACCAACTAAGGGGCACTATGATCGTACTTGAGCATTGGGTGTAGCTAATATGCGAGTGTGTTTCATGAATGGATCAATGATTGAGCATAATGGGCTAGGGATAACTTGCTTTAGTGTTGATATTTTGAAAGACATGGTTGCTTGTTGATATGCTTGAGTATTGAAATCTTCATGTCAAAACTAGACTATTGCTTTGAATCATATAAAAGTCCAAATGTCCATGCTACAAAGAAAAGATTATGTGATGAACATGTTAGGCAGCATTCCACATCAAAAAATTCTGTTTTTATCATTTACCTACTCGAGGACGAGCAGGAATTAAGCTTGGGGATGCTGATACGTCCGTATCTATATTTTTTTATTGTTCCATGCTGTTATATTATCAATCTTGGATGTTTTAGAATCATTTTATAGCAACTTTATATCATTTTTTGGGACTAACCTATTGACATAGTGCCCAGTGCCAGTTGTTGTTTTTTGCTTGTTTTTTACTTCGTGGAAAATCAATACCAAACGGAGTCCAAACGCAGCGAAACTTTTTGATGATTTTTTCTTGACCAGAAGACACAAGTTGGGCCAAGGAAGTACCAGAGGGGGTGCCCCGAGGGGGGCACAACCCACCTGGGCGAGCCTGGGGGCCCAGGCGCGCCCTGGTGGGTTGTGCCCACCTCGGTGGCCTCCCGCACCGCCTCTTCGCCCTATAAATTCCCAAATATTCCAAAAACCCTGCGGGTAACCCTAGATCAGAAGTTCCGCCGCCGCAAGCCTCTGTAGCCACGAAAAACCAATCTAGACCCCGTTCTGGCACTCCGTCGGAGGGGGAAATCATCACCGGTGGCCATCTTCATCATCCCGGCGGCCACCATGATGAAGAGGGAGTAGTCCACCCTCGGGGCTGAGGGTTTGTACCAGTAGCTATGTGTTTAATCTCTGTCTCTCTCCTGTTCTTGAGATGTCACGATCTTGATGTATTGCGGGCTTTGTTAATATAGTTGGATCATATGGTGTTCCCCTCTCTATCTTGTTGTGAATTGAGTTTTCCCTTTGAGATTTCGTTTTATCAGATTGAATACTTTTATGGATTTGAGAGCACTTGATGTATGTCTTGCTATGAATACCTGTGGTGACAATGGGGTATCATATTGATTCACTTGATATGTGTTTTGGTACTCAACTCGCGGATTCCCGAGGTGACATTGGGGTAATCTATGCATAGGGGTTTATGCACGTTCTCGTCTTTGTTTCTCCGGTAGAAATCTTGGGGCACTCTTTGAGGTTCTTTGTGTTGGATTGAGTATTATGAATCTGAATTTGTTTTGATGTTATTTTAGTACGAACTCTTGATAGATCGATCAGAAAGAATAACTTGTGTTATTTTAGTATGAACTCTTGATAGATCAATCGAAAAGAATAACTTGGTGTTATTTTAGTACGAACTCTTGGATAGATCGATTGGAAAGAATAGCTACAAACAATTTCTTCCTATGTTCTCCGCTAGATAAGAACTTTGGAGTGATTCTTCATCGCACGTTGAGGGATGGTTATATGATCCAATTAGATTAGCATTGTTGAGAGATTGCACTAGCTGAAGTACGGACCCTAGGTCTTGTTTTCAAGCATTGCAATACCGTTTGTGCTCCGTTTTCTCACTTGCTACCTTGCTGTTTTTATTTATTCAGATTATAAAAATATATTTCTACCATCCATATTACACTTTTATCACCATCTCTTCGCCGAACTAGTGCACCTATACAAATTACCATTGTATTTGGTGTGTTGGGGACACAAGAGACATTTTATTATTTGGTTGCAGGGTTGTTTGAGAGAGACCATCTTCATCCTACACCTCCCACGGATTGATAAACCTTAGGTCATACAATTGAGGGAAATTTGCTACTGTCCTACAAAACTATGCGCTTGGAGGCCCAACACGAGTCTACAAGAACAAGTTGTGTAGTAGACATCACCAGGTACGTATTTTGGCATTTTTAGTTGCTTTATTTTTAACAGTCCCTTACTCATGAAAGCTGATTGTATGATGTCGCAGCCCACCGCGCGGCCACCCCGCCGAGCAGACCTCAGAGGGGGCGTCTCCACCTGCCGAATTGGTGAATAGTGGATCCACGTCGCGCTCCGCACCTCCCCTGATCCCCGAGGAGGTCGGGGAAGTGCTGTCCCGAAGGACACTGAACACGGGGGAGGAGGGCGATGCCACCATGGCCGAGGCTGACGTCTCGGTCATCGAAGACCAGGAGGATGTGTCCCTCCTGGCTAATGCGGGAGGAGGGTCCGGACCGTCCGGACCCTCCCAGCCGGCCGCATCTGAGCCACCAAGGCCTTCACAGGTGCTGGTCCCGCCTTCCGATGGGGAGGGGCTTGAGGTCCCGCCGCCCGCACCGGACACCAACAACCAGGCGGTGACGGGCTGGCCGGACGCGCTGGAGGAGCTGGTAAACAACTCCGTCGTCATCGACGGGCATCGCACCCTCATGGGTGCGGTTCTACGGGGTGTTCGGTCCGTCCAATCCGGACTGAACGATGTCGTCCAGGGCCTTCTAACAGGCTTTGAGGTGAGTCAAGTAATGTACTTTCCCGAAAAAATGGTCTTTACTTTTTTAGTCAAAGTTTGAGCAGGCCGTGTATATATATATATATATATATATATAACAGCCCCCGAAACTCTGTGAGGTTTGCAAAAAACCTTGCAGAGGGTCAAATATCCGTAGGCCAGCTTTTAAAGTGTCGTGATTGATTTGATATCGCAGGCATCATCCTTGGCCGCAACTTCTAATGCCGCTGCCCTGGAGGAAATGAATCGGAAGCTTAAACGCTCCGATGAAGAGCTTGACCTTGTCAACAAGCGGCTTGATGAGGCACAAGGTAAGCTTTTGTCGAAGTACATAGTTAATACTGCCGAATACTTACAGTCCAGACTGTATGCTGAGCGTATGGTGTTTGGTGCGTGCAGCTGCCGCCACGGAGGTTGAGAGCCTGAAGGCTGCGCTGAAGAAGGCCGAGGCCGATGCGGCCAAGAAGAAATTGGCTGCCGAAAAGGCGGCTGCCGAACTTGAGAAGGCGAAGACCGCCGGAGAGAAGCACGAGGCTCGAGTGGCCGAAGTGCAGGTGGGGCTCAAGGATGCCGTCACGAAGTGTGAGGCCCTTGAGCAAAAGCAAAAAGAGCAGTCCTCCAAGCTGTCCAAGGTGGACAAGGAGCTCAAGGAGGCCAGGACGGAGGTGCGGGGTGTCCGGGAGGAGCTTCGCCAAATGGGGCAAATCGCAGATGGTAAGAAGTACTTACTACAGACTATTTTTGGCGGCAACAGGTTTGCCTTGCTAACGTGGGTCTGGTGCTCTGCAGGCATTTTCACCAAGCTTCTGAGGAGTGCGGCTGCTGCGGCGGAGCACTACGCGACGCGGGAGGAGGACTTCGAACGGCGGCTTTTCTGGTCGCAGATTCAGGCGCCCGAACACCCTCCGCTCCTCAGCAACCAGAAGAAGCAGCTGATGGAGCTGCATCGGATGGCCGAGCCAGCCCTGAAGGGTCTTTGTGTCTGGTTGTGGCCCACTAAGCCTTTTTCGAACAGCTACTTTGGCTTGGTGCAAAGGCTGTGTGACGCATCGCCGCGGATTGACACCGTGAAGCGTTCCGCGTGCCTTGAAGGGGCGAGGTTGGTCTTCGCGAAGACCATGGTTCATTGGCCGAAGATCAAACCGATGGATATGGCCACTGGTCCTCCGCCAGTTGGAAAGGAGCACCGCCGCCCCGAACTGTACTTTGCATAGGTTATGGATGGTGCTCAGGCGATAGAGGGCCAGTGTTCCAAAGATGTAATCATTGAGTGAATGTGTTAAGTTGTCGATCGAACCCTTTTGCTTTATAATGCGGTTCATTTGGATATTATGGTGTTTTTATTTTGACTCCTGTGCGGCCGTTTATTATTCTGAAAGTTACCAGGCATCGGCTTCAACCCCCAAGTGAATGGTACGAGGGGTGTTTCGTCTCCGCACTATTACCCTTAGCCGACGTCTCGGTGCCCGAAGGCGGTAGTGCGAGAGAGAGACTAGGCAATCAGACTATGTGGCTTTATCGCTTTCACTTAGCCATAGGAGCTTGACGGCGGGGGCTAGTGACTAGCCCCCAGGTTTTTGTGATGTACGTGGGAGCCGAGGCATGCCTTTGTAATCACATGGTTTGTGCTAGGACGAACCCTGCGTATGACACGGATAAATCGCCAACGATTTCTTAGTTTAACACTTGTCGTCGGATCGCTGACCAGCTCTCGCTTACTATGACGGTCAGTTTTCGGCTTTCTCCCGTGATGTGCTTGACTGGACTAGCCAGAAGCACAATCGCAGGGGTTCTCCCTTTACCTTCTTAGCCGAACATGCGGAATGTAAGAGGGCAAGCACAGGAGCCGGGCAACCCAACTATTGACCCAAGACATAGTTCGGAACTGATGCATATAATGCAATATCCGAGACGCCGAACACACAACGAGAAGTTGAGCCGGACTTGGTACATGGAGCTGATGGGAAAATCAAGCCTTCGGTTAGTTAACCGAGTTGTATTTATTGTGTGCATGCCTAGCTATTCGAAGAGCGGAAAAAAGAAAAAAAAGGAGAGAAGAGGGCTAGACAATGCGGATGCCCGAACACCGTAAAAGGCATTTTTATTTTCCATAAGCTCTGGACGTCTATCCATACAAGTCGAACTGCTGAGGCGTTTATGATAAGCAAGAAAAGAAAATTTTATAGAGGAAGGTTTACACAGGGCCTTGATGTGTGGGTCGAAGACTCAATTGTGCCCTGCTGCACGTCTGTGCCTTTCCTTCTGCGAGGTGGATGGGAGTGAATTGGACATCGATTTAGAACCCCTGCGTGCTGGCGAGGGGTGCCTTCAATAGGGACCTTGAGATGTAGTCCTGCCGTCATAGCTTGATGCTGAGCGAGTCCGGAGTCCTGCCCGTTGTCGTCCGAGGATGTGGTGATGCTATGGTTCGGTTGAGCCGAACACATGGTGTGATAAGCCCCCACGGCCGCCCATGGTATCTTGAGCGCGAAGTTGTGCTGACGAGGCACGTAAAGCACGGTGAAGGCGGGCGTGCCGTGGGGAGCGTATCCCTATTTGCGGCATACGCAGGCAGGTTCCCATGACGGGGATCGGGCTCAAGCCCGTTTAAGTGTATCTTTTGCCTTTACGGCGGGCTGATACCTCGGCCTATTGGGGACGGATTGGTCTTCGGCTTCCAGGGATGCAGTGTGTTCCTCAGTCCGGAGTGAGCGCTCCGTGTTGCCGTTGATCGTTATGACGCCCGCTGGACCAGGCATCTTCAGCTTGAGGTATGCGTAATGCGGGATGGTGTTGAATTTGGCGAACGCCGTTCGGCCGAGGAGGGCGTGATAGCCACTACGGAATGGGGTTATATCGAAGATCAAGTCTTCGCTTTGGAAGTTATCCGATGAGCCGAATACCACTTCCAAAGTTACCGTGCCTGAGCATCGGGCTTCTACGCCCGGAATAACCCCCTTGAAGGTGGTGTTGCTGGGCTTGATCCTTGACAGATCGATCCCCATTTTCCTCACTGTGTCTACATAGATTAAATTGAGGCTACTGCCCTCGTCCATTAGGACTCGTGTGAGGTGGTACCCATCGATAATGGGGTCCAGTACCAGGGCCGCCAATCCTCCATGACGGATACTGGTCGGATGGTCCTTGCGGTCGAAGGTGATCAGGCAAGCCGACCACGGGTTGAACTTCGACGCTACGGGCTCGACGGCATACACATCCCGCAGCGCGCGCTTCCTTTCCTTCCTTGGTATATGGGTGGCGTAGATCATGTTCATCGTCTTGACCTCAGAAGGGAAGGGTTTTTGGCCTCCACTGTTCGGCCTGCGGGGCTCATCATCGTCCTCGCTTCATGGGCTTTTGCCCGAGTCTTCGGCTGTAAGCTTGCCAGCCTGCTTTATCACCCAACAATTGCGGTTGGTGTGGTTGGCGGGCTTTTCGGCGGTGCCATGAATCTGGCAGGGCCTGTCCAGGATTGCGTCCAAATTAGTTGGGCCATCCTGGTTGCCTTTAGAAGGCTTTTTCCGTGACCCGGACTTCGGGTTACGGAATCCGGCATTGACCACCACTTCGTCAACTTTGCCGTCATTATGGCGGCGTTTGTTTCTGTTCCTTCGTGGCTTCCCATTCCCGTCCCAAACTTCCGAGGTTCCGGAAGTGTCGGGGTTGGTGCTCCGACGAGCCAGCCAACTATCCTCTCCGGCGCAGAAGCGGGTCATCAGGGAGGTGAGCGCCGCCATCGTCTTTGGCTTGTCCTGGCCGAGCTGGCATGCTAGCCATTCGTCCCGAATACCGTGCCTAAAGGCGGCTATAGCTTCGGCGTCCGGACAGTCAATGATTTGGTTCTTCTTGGTCAAAAACCTGTTCCAGAATTGCCGGGCCGACTCGCCAGGCTGCTGGATTACATGGCTCAAGTCATCGGCGTCCGGGGGCCAAACATAAGTGCCCTGAAAGTTAGCTCGGAAGGCGTCCTAGAGCTCCTCCCAACATCCTATGGAGTCTTCGGGGAGGCTGTTTAACCAGTGCCGAGCCGGACCCTTGAGCTTCAATGGTAAGTACTTGATGGCATGAAGGTTGTCCCCTCGTGCCATGTGAATGTGTAATAGGAAATCTTCGATCCAAACAGTCGGATTTGTTGTCCCGTCGTAGGGCTCAATATTTACAGGTTTAAAACCTTCAGGGAACTGGTGTTGCATCACTCTATCTGTGAAGCAGAGAGGATGAGCGGCGCCCCTGATTCGGCCTACGTCGCGCCGGAGATCATCTGTCATCCGGGCTCGTTGCAGCTCCCGAGCTCTATCATTTCGGTCTAGACAGGATTTGTATCCGTCCTGTCTAGCAGGAGGATCTTTTTTGGGTCCGTAGATGGACCTCGTCAGACCTGCCCGAGCGTCAAGGTTGTGGCGTAGGTCGTACTCATAGCTAGGCCGTACTGGCTCTTTGCCTTGACGGCGAGGGTAAGTGGGAGGTTGTTCAGCTTTATCAGCTGTCCGGTACCGCCCTCGAGGGGGACAGTCCGGCTGGTCCGCCTGAGCATACTTTGCAGGCGCTGGCTCTATGGCCTCGTCATCGAATTGCGGCAGTAACTTTCGCTTCGGGTAGCTTTTAGTCTGTCGCGTGTGGCCGTACTCTTCTTCGGCATCTAGGACTTTAGTCCATCTCTCATTAAGGGTATCCTGTTTGGATTTTATTTTGTCGTTGTTTTTTCAGGCTTCGTGCGGTGGCAATTAGCTACCGTTTAAATCGCTCTTGATCCAGCGGGTCTTCGGGCACGATGAAATCCTCGTTGCCCAAACTAACCTCCTCTTCGGAAGGGGGGAGGTAGTTGCTATCTTCGGAGTCATCGAGGTATTCGAGATCTAGCAGGTCCTCATGCTCCTCGTGGTCATTTTGTGGCTGTTCGTCGGCGCCGGGATCGCCGAGGTCATCCGCATTGTCCGGGGTGGCATTCTCTCCAGTGTCTGTGCTGCTTGCATGGCTTCGACGCGCCTTGGAGCGGCGGCGCTGTCTGCGGTGTTTCAACGGCTCGTCACTAGGCCTGCCGTTATCCTTCCCGGGAGTGCCGTCGTCTTCTTTCGAGGTGTCCACCATGTAGACATCGTAGGTGGACGTGGTCGTCCAGCGGCGGTGACGGGAGGAGCAGTATCGGTGTTAGTCATGGCTCCACTAACCTCGTCCATGTATTCGGCATTTTCCGAGGTGTAATCCAACATGTCGGTTAAGTCTTCGATAGTGGCCACTAAGTGGGTGGTGGGTGGGACGTAAAATTCCTCGAAATCTGCCTCGAAGGGCTGTTGAAAGCGAGCCGAGGGTGGGTCCTCCTGAATAGCCATCATTTGGATTCAGTCCAACGCCTTGTTTAGTAAGGCGAGGGTCGCCGGACTGGTATGCGGTGGCCGCCGAGGGCTGGTTTCCGATGTGGCGGGGCAAGGAATGATCCGGGCCTGGGCCGGATCCTGATCTTCGAGGGCCGAGTTAACCTCGAGGCCCGGGGCCGGACAGTCGTAAGAGACCGAAGACGAGACCTGGTCTTCGGATACTGCTTCGGTATTGGGGCTCGAAGCCGAGTTGTCGAGAGGGAGTTCGGCCGGGGATGACTCCTGGCCACAGAACGTCGAACTGTCGCAGGGGCTCAAGGCCGGAGGCGTGTCGTAAGGAGAGGGTTCGGACGAGAGTGACTCTCGGCGTCCGAACATTGCTTCCGCATTGAGGCCCAAAGATGGGTCTTCAGCGGTCATTGCAGGCGTGGTCGAAGGGGATTCCTGGCCTCCGTTCGAGGTGGAGCCGTCCGAGCTCAAGGCCGGCTGAGGGATTGGGGATGATCCGTAGATTGGATCGGGGAAAAGCTCCGGAGCGGGCACAGCGAGGCCCGTGGGGGCGTGGGGTGAAGCTGCGAATTCGGCAAAGACCAGATCGCCTCGGGCGTCCGCAACGTACTCCAAATTGCCGAATCGAATCCGGTGCTCGGGGGCGAAGTTGTTAATTTGATCTAGATGACCAGTTGGGTTGGCGTGCAGCACGATGCTGCCGAACGCGAAGAGTTGGCCGGGGACAAAAAGGTCCCCGGAGCTGACGCCTTCTTCAATGATCAGGCGAGCCATTGATCCTTCGGCGACCCAACAGCGGAACTCTCAATGAAAGCATCAATGTCGGTGTCAAAACCGGCGGATCTCGGGTAGGGGTCCCGAGCTGTGGATCTAGGATCAACGGGGAACAAGGGACGATGAACACGGTGCTTTACCCAGGTTCGAGCCCTCTCGAAGAGGTAAAAACCCTACGTCCTGCTTGATTGTATTTGATGTATGGTATGGTTACAGAGTAGATCTACCTTGAGATCAGGCGAGCTAAACCCTAAGTGGATGAGGTGATGGATGTACCTCTAGCCCTAAAGCCCTAAGCCATCTGGTTTATATAGACACCAGTAGGGTTAGGGTTACATTCGATCGGTTACAATGAAGGAAAGATCACGCTAATCTTGACTTGGAGGGCACACCACGACTTCGAAGATCTCCTGTCCGGTCACGGGTCCACACTCTAGCTTGGCCCCATAGTGGCCCATCAGTCCGACCTATATGTAATAGGCCGACGGCCCGAGGACCCCTTAGTCCAGGACTCCCTCAGGGACGATGTCCCAAAGAAGGCCGGAGATCACCGGAACGAAGATTGGGGGCTAAGTGGAGTAGACTAGCTAAGGTTTGATCGGGACAAATATATGTGATGTCAGATGGGCTAGATCCGACGTGTCAAACGCGCCCGAGCACGTCCGAGCCTCCCCATATCCTCCCTAGATTTGAGTAGGGTACGAGGGGTGCCGGTCAACCCGACGTATAGAGCCGGTATGAGGAGCCCGTCTAGGTCGGGATTTTATGACCGGTCAGTGATCCAACCGTCCGCCCGAACATATAGGGGGGAGGCAGGGGTAGGAGCCCGGCTGTAGATATGATACTTGAACATGATGAACCAAACTAAACTTTGAATGAAACATTGCAGAAATCAACAGAAACACAACTGGATTATATGAACATTTCATTCCCAGTTCACGCAAGATATAGGAGATTTCCCCCATACATTTCATGGACGAAATAGCAGGAGTTAGATTTTGAGGACCACCAATTAGAATGCCCACACGTACAACTGACAGCGTACAAAAAATTGCAGGCAGTGTCCCGTATAGCAGCGTCTCATTCAGTCATGCTTATATTCAGGCTGTTTCTCATTGTTCTCCTCCCAACACCCATATTGCCCTTTGTCATCATGGCAACAAACTCTCCATAATCAATGCGACCGTCCTAGTGAGCAAGAGAGAGACAAGGGCTATTAAATCAAAGCATTGTCGCAAACAAGCAGCAACACAAACTGTATATGGGCTTCCAAGTTCAAAGGTTCTACAGTGACAAATTAGTCAGATGTACTTGTCTATCATTGCATGCTAAAAAATGTACTCCCTCCGTTCCTAAATATTTGTCTTTCTAGAGATTTCAACAAGTGACTACATACGGAGCAAAATGAGTGAATCTACACTCTAAATATGTCTATATACATCCATATGTGGTAGTCCATTTGAAATCTTTAAAAAGACAAATATTTAGGAACGGAGGGAGTATGTATCATTTGGTGAGCATCTATGCCCCAAGTTACATCTGTAATGTATCATTTGGTGAGCATCTATGCCCCAAGTTACATCTGTACAGATTTTCAATAGAGCTTATGAAGGTTTATGCACCCAGGCATTAGAGTCTTGTTTTAGGAACTAGGACTAGGATAGCTATAGCATGTAGCACAATTTAAAGGCCATAGATACTCCAGCTGCTTATAATTCAGCATATACCTACCCTACTACATGTGTGGGTTATAACAAACTAATAGGAACATATGCAAGCTAATTTTTAACATTAAAAGTATTATAAGTGTACGGCACTATGAGCTTCATTTTACTTACATTATCCTGGTCAGCTTCGATTATGACATCATCAAGAAAAGCATCTGGCATGTTATGCTCTTTGCAAGCTTGCTGGAGCTCGTCCACTGTAATGTAACCACTACCATCCTTGTCAAAATAAGAAAAGGCTGCCACAAGATGTTCCTCCCGCTCTAGTTTATTGAGATGCAATGTAGCAGCAATGAATTCTATATAATCGATGGTTCCACTGTTGTCCACATCCGCCTGAAGTTATTCAAATGAAACCAAAATAACATGTAAGGCCATAAGTTACTCCTTTTAGGAGTGATGATTCTAAAATCCTACATCATAAAACATATGCTCGGTATGAAAGAGGGGCAGTAACGGAACAGACAAGAAAGTTGTGGTGCCAGGAGCTAGGACCTGTAGTTTCAGTACCTTAAACTTGTAGGGACTAATGCGTAAAATTTGAAGAGCTAAACGAGTTTTTGAAAAAGCTTTGGAGTTGAGCCCCGGCTAAGACAAAACTGAACTGAAGTTGCACCATAGGCACATAAGCACATTTTCCATGGAAATAAAATGATTGAGTATTCTAAGTAAAATATGTTTCAGCTGTAGATCACAAAGACAGACAGGGTAAACATAAAGTAAGAAAAGTGTGTTAAATTTCGAAGTCCTAGAATAGAACAGTTAAACGAACTAGTTTCAATAAAGATATTTATATCCAATTCATTCAAGCTGAGAATAGTCTCACACAAGCTGCAAACCATCATAAAACTGGGGAAGCAGAATAATTTAATGGCATTGCATGTTTCCTACTCAGCTGACAGGCCCACAAATACCAAGTAGCCAAAGCTTATGGCCCTTTCATAGTCAGAAGCTAAGATGCCTCATAGAAGAACTAAAAACAAAAGGAAAGGTACTTAAGCGAGCAAGTCCAAGCAAGCATTGTTACTGATGTTCAGCCAACTTACCGCTTCCATTAGATCACGAATCTCAGTATCTTTTAGTGTTGAACCATACTTTCGCATGCCTTCTTTCAGCTCATCATATGTAATTGCACCGCTATTGTCTGTGTCCATTGCCTCAAACATTTCTTTCAATCCTGCAATCTCCTCCTCTGAAAGGCTCTCAGCAATTACCTGAATAAATGGAAATCCTTTGTTAATACAAAACCAAGCAATTGTGCCACATAAGATAAAACAAAATGAAATGCAAAAAGAGTCACACGACTAGATTACTAATTGTACACTAGACAAAGTAGTTATCTTGAGTAAATAGCAGACTGGTAATTCGGGGGTAACGTCAGTACATTATTTGTGAAATATAGTGTCACAATAAGTCAACAGAAGACAAGAGAATCCAATTGATTTTTTTTTTTTTGAAACATAGTACAGCCGTAGAGAAACACTAATAAAGGATATTTGTGATGATAAAGTTAACACAAAATGAGAAAAAGCAATGAACATTGTAACGACTATAAAGCAAATGGACGTAACTTCACTGCTGCACATGGTTAATTACTATAGGATCAGCTAAAGGTACTCACTCGCAAAGCCATCTTCTTTAACTTATTCATTGCTGAGAACTGCTTAATGCGAGAAAGGACAGCTGGATCAAGTGGACGATCAGGAGCAACTCCATGATCACAAATCCAAGGGTGACCTGAACAAGTAAGAAAAAGATTATTTTACATATTTATTACACAATTGTACATGTATTGTACATATATATTGCTCTGTTTTCTACATACTAAATGGTTTGTTTTCCCCTTTTAAACAAGCATGAGATGAATTAATACTCCTTCTGTTTCAAAATAGAAGACGTTTTTTAGCACTATCAAGTGTCAAAAGGCGTCTTATATTTTGATACGGAGGGAGTAGATAATAACAGGTACATATCTGAGAACAATCCCATACAGATTAAAGTTCGAAATTCCCAAGTGCAAGAGTTTAGAAATTGAGGTTTCCATGAGTCAGTGAGACTCTGAAAATAATCTGATTTCTTATCAACCAAAACAATGTTGTGCTTGTGCAGATATATGTCTTGAGGCATTACGACATGGGCACACTGCTCAGAACAGGTATCAGAACAACATATTCAACCAAGGACCTGAATTAAGAAACAAGATCTGGAGTTCTGGTGAAAGTAACTAACATAGAACTTCATGTGCTGTTAGACGCTCTGCGGGGCGAGGATTCAACATTCTCATTATGAGATCCTTTGCACTATCAGAAATCACAGGCCAGGGATCACTATCAAAATCAATTACACCTTTCAGTACTGCATCAAATATTCCTTGCTGAGTCTCTGCAATAAGTACATTCAGAAAATCAGCCTAGAGCAGTAGTAAAAAGTTGGCAAGGATTTCTAGTATTAATCAAAGTTAACAATAAAACATAATGCTCTACCTGCCCAAAACGGTGGTACACCACTTAGTAGTATGTAAAGAATTACACCAGCTGTCCATACATCAGCTTCTGGTCCATAACGTTTGCGCAACACTTCTGGAGCTACATAGTAAGGGCTTCCGACAACATCAGTGAAAACTTGACCTGAAAAAAATAAAACAGCAAAAGGAATTTTCAATAAGATAATTTATTGAATAAAATGAATATAATAAGTGGCCCATAAGATGCACAGTACTCCTAACAAAGTGAACATATAGGACAAGAGAGTAGGGTAGGAATAGGGGGAGTTTAAGGTAGCTCCTATTTGTTGCATCTGAAAACAATCTTAGAAGCTGTTAATGATGAAGTTGAAAGATAACCCTGATTTTTTTAACAACAGGTTTGCTATTTCACATCTAGATGTGAGATATTATCTCACATCTAATTCCCTCACCCTTAGGGACAAAACAAATCCATGGGAGACTTTTCAAAAAAAAAAATCAAGGGTGAGAGAGTTAGATGTGAGATAATATCTCACATCTAGATGTGACATATACAGACCCTTTTAACAAAGTAACACTGAATTGTAATTTTTGCCTCCATACTAGTAATACCTATTGGGTGGCTGTGATCTCAATTCCACCAACGAAACATTTGGGTTCGGCAGCAGCGGAAGGAAGTTAAATTTTGTTGCCTGAAGTGACTCACCAGGCTTGAAGAACACGGAAAGGCCGAAGTCGATGGCCTTAAGCGACATGTCGTCATCCTTGTTGGCCAGCAAGAAGTTTTCAGGTTTGAGATCCCTGTGGATGACCCCGAGCGAGTGGCACGCCTCGACAACCCCTACAACGATGCGCGTGAGCTCGGCCGCCTTGCGCTCGCTGTAATGCCCCCGCTGTATGATGCGGTCGAAGAGCTCGCCGCCGCCACAGAGCTCCATGACGATGTGGACGTAGACCTGGTCCTCGTAGGCGCCCTTGATGGCGACGACGTTCCGGTGACCGGCGAGGTGGTGCATGATCTGGATCTCGCGGCGCACATCCTCGACGTCCTCCTTGGTGATGAGCTTGCGCTTGCCGATGGACTTGCAGGCGTAGTCCGCCCCGGTGGCGCGGTCGGTGCAGAGGTAGGTGGTGCCGAACTGCCCCTGCCCGAGCTTGCGCCCGAGGAGGTAGTGATCGTGGAGGCTCGGGGTGGGGTGGCCGAGCACGTTGGCCGTCAGCTCCGCGGGGGCGAGCGAGCCCCGGCGCATGCCGGCGGCAGGGGGCGGTGCGGCCGCGTCAGCCACGGCCGCCGGGCGCGAGGGCCGCCTACCTGGCGGGGAGTCGGCATCGGCGGCCGCGGCGGCGACGGGCGCGTAGCCCGAGTCGTGGCGCTGCGACGCGCCGCGGAAGCTGGAGAAGTACTTGGATCTAAAGGTGACGCCGCACGTGTTGCCCATCACACGGCCGCGGGAGGCGACCTCTCTCGCATCTACCTGAGGCTCCGATGGGGTCTAGGCTGGCTAGGCAGTGGCGGAGGCGTCGCGGCGCGGCTCGGCTTGGACAGGAAGCGTTGCGGCGCGGCCGATGGAGCTGAAATGGGCGGAGGCCGCGAGGGTGAGAGTTGTTGCGGCCTCGGGACTCCAGAGTGAGCTGGATGAGCAAGGAGGAGGCGGCGGCGACTTCACGGCGGCTTCGCGGTCACGTTTGCGGAAAGCGAAGCGAAGGTTGCGGCGGCCTTCCCTTCCCTCGCTGCGCCTGCGCTGCGTTTCCGTTGAATCCGGGCGGAAAGATCGCACGGACTGGATATACAATTTGGCACCGCTCCCGGCACGGCCACGGATGCAAAGGTCCGTGCAGGAAATGTTAGCTAATTTTTTTTAGGGAAAAAATGTTGGCTAGTTTTCTCCCACAAAAATGATATTTTCCCCCCTCTCTCTGCGTGTGTGTGTGTGCAAGGCCTTCAGAGAGGGCTAAACTTTACGAGTCCGATAGTGCTCTTTGTATTCGTCTATTATCTCTCGGCTTCCCTTCTCACTTTCTGCCTTTCTCCCAACCTGGGTCACTGAGTGGGACACGAGGTCGCGTCCCAGCCATCGATCCATGTCGACCCGGGCATCGACCCCAACCCTCGATTTGGGTCGGCGACCCTAGGTCGTGGATCGCAGCATCGACCCGCGATCCCGGCTACTATGAAGAAGACCACGCCCTGGTTTACCATGGAGCACGCCAGGGATGAATTAAGCTCGTGCTCGTTAAGGCTCGGCTAGATAAGCTCGTTAAGATTGACTAGCAGAAAACCCTGCTCGACTCAGTTCGTCTGAAGCTCGTTAAGCTCGTGAGCGCTCGCGAGCGCTCGTTAACAGATTATGATGTGTTACGACCTACATGATGAGTGTGTAGATGTGTTTTTTTAGAAGTAAGATGGCGACTGCAAATTGAAATGCACTAGTTTATTGCCTCCTATGTAGATTAGATTGAATAGATGAGCTAAGGTGGTATGAAAACTTTGTCATGTAAGATGAAAATGTGTATTGTGTTGTTACTAACGAGCTACTCATGAAACTCGTTAGCTCGTTCGTTAAGCTCGTTAAGGTTAACGAGCTGAAATCGATGATTGGCTCTGTTCATTAAAAAGTGAGTCACGAGCTTAACGAGCCGAACTATCGAGCGCTTATTAAGCTCGCGAGCTACGAGTTTTTCGTCCAGCCCTAGAGCACGCACACGCACTCAGCTGCGTGAGAGTAGTCGCAGTGGGAATTCAATGAAGAAAATTTCGGCTAGGAAAGCTCTAGGCACAGAGGTGCCTGTGGCAAGGATGTTAGCTGCTTGCTCAGCCATGTCGGCTGCTGGGTTAGATCCGGTTGAGCGACGCTCGTGCGCTTGGACCAGTTTGATACAACACTAGTGGTTGGGGCGCCATCCTGTGGCGCGCCGCTTGAGAGAAAGCTGTGTGCACGTTTTCATTTTAGAAAAACATGTGGCCCTCGCCTCTATCTAATTTTTTTTTAGAAAAAATCCGCATCTCCATCCATAAAAGGAAATGAAAAGAAAATACCACCGTAGCCTACCGGCGAGCGCCACTTTGCATAACCCTTCATTTAAAAAAATACATGGGTTTCTAACCACCATCTAAAAAACATAAAATCCTCACCTCTATCTAAAAAAATTCAAAAGCTTTCTCATCGCGGCCAACCAACTTACACCACGTGGCGTAGCTGGTTGGCCGTCAATCTCGCCATGCCTAATGGGTTTAATGATGTGGCATACTGGCATGCCCATGCACGTCCGATGAGCACAGGAGGACCCAGGGAGAGAGTTTTTTTATTCTCAACCTGGGTCACTGAGTGGGACTCGGGGTCGCGTCCCAGCCATCGATCCATGTCGACCCGGGCATCGACCCCAACCCTCGATTTGGGTCGGCGACCCTAGGTCGTGGATCGCAGCACCGACCCGCGATCCCGGCTACTATGAAGAAGACCACGCGCTGGTTTACCATGAAGCACGCCAGGGATGGATTAAGCTCGTGCTCGTTAAGGCTCGGCTCGATAAGCTCGTTAAGATTGACTAGCAAAAACCCTGCTCGACTCAGTTCGTCTGAAGCTCGTTAAGCTCATGAGCGCTCGTGAGCGCTCGTTAACAGATTATGATGTGTTACGACCTACATGATGAGTGTGTAGATGTGGTTTTTTAGAAGTAAGATGGCGACTACAAATTGAAATGCACTAGTTTATTGCCTCCTATGTAGATTAGATTAAATAGATGGGCTGAGGTGCTATGAAAATTTTGTCATGTAAGATGAAAATGTGTATTGTGTTATTACTAAGGAGCTACTCATGAAACTCGTTAGCTCGTTCGTTAAGATCGTTAAGGTTAACGAGCTAAAATCGATGATTGGCTCTGTTCATTAAGAAGCAAGTCATGAGCTTAACGAGCCGAACTATCGAGCGCTCATTAAGCTCGCGAGCTACAAGTTTTTTGTCCAGCCCTAGAGCACGCACACGTACTCAGCTGCGTGAGAGTAGTCGCAGTGGGAATTCAAGGAAGAAAATTTCGGCTAGGAAAGCTCTAGGCACGGAGGCGCCTGTGGCAAGGATGTTAGCTGCTTGCTCAGCCATGTCGGCTGCTGGGCTAGATCCGGTTGAACATACGCTCATGCGCTTGGACCAGTTTGATACAACACTAGTGGTTGGGGCGTCACCCTGTGGCGCCACTTGAGAGAAAGTTGTGTGCATGTTTTCATTTTAGAAAAACATGTGGTCCTCGCCTTTATCTAAAAAAAATTCAGAAAAAATCCGCATCTCCGTCTAAAAAGGAAATGAAAAGAAAATACCACTGTAGCCTACCGGCGAGCGTCACTTTGCATAACCCTCCATTTAAAAAAATACGTGGGTTTCTAACCACCATCTAAAAAACATAAAATCCTCACCTCTATCTAAAAAAAATTCAAAAGCTTTCTCATCACGGCCAACCAACTTGCACCACGTGGCATAGCTGGTTGGCGGTCAATCTCACGATGCCTAATCGGTTTAATGATGTGGCATACTGGCATGCCCATGCACGTCCGATGAGCACAGGAGGACCCATGGAGAGAGTTTTTTTATTCTGAAGTGTGAGCCGACCAACACCAGCTTGGGCATACAGGCCAGCGACGCGCGAGCGGCAGATGGCCTCAGCGATCGTATAGCCAGCCACGCATAAACTTGTAGGTGATTCATACGCAACCAAGAGAGTGTAGGGAGAGAGGCTTCCTCGTGGGAAAGAGATGGCCCCCGAAGCCATTTTGGAGTTACTTTTAGAAGCTTTGTTGTATACGGGCATCTCCAACCGTACCCCAAAAACAGACATGTCCGGGAGAGTCCACGGACAGTGATACGAAAGCCAGCCATCTAACCTTAAACATCAAACGTTCAAACATGTTTTCAAAAGGAATTTAAACAAACCGGGCCTCCGGTCCCAATTGTTCAGAAATTTGATATTATGTTCAAAAAAATGTTTAGAAATTTGAAAATATGTTCACGTTTTCAAAAATATTCAGACTTTTGAAAATAAGTTTGCATTTTAAAAAATATTCCCAATTTTCAAAAATGACAAGGATTTTTTTTAAATGGCCCAAATTTTAAAAAATGTGTACAGACTTTTAAAATTGTTCGGGTTTTCAAAAAGTTCACTTTTTAATAAAAAAATTGATATTTTGAAGAAAAAACCTGACTAAAACCCAATTGCCACAATATTGGTCACTATAGTGTCCAGTTAGACTGTCCTAGGCAGCAACGCTTTGTGCTGGTGGGTGGTATTTTGACGCGCAGAGCATCTAATAGGAGCTCCCATGCGGTATAGGAGGTGTCCTGGATTTTTTATTATTTTTTTGAGTGAGGAATTTTTCTTTTTTCTTTTTTAAATCGGAGGTCTCCTTTTTTTTAGGCAAAAATCAGAGGTCTCCTGGTTTTGTGTACCTTTTTTTTTACAAATTCCTAGTTTTGTGTACATTGGCTTGCGTTGTTTGGAAAAAGAAAAATATAGGACGGGCCGGGCCGACTGGTGCTGTGGTCATAAGGCCGTGTTGTTTGGGCCCTGAGTTAGTGTCTTTGGAGAGCCATCGATGGCCTGGTTTGGACTGGACCAAAAGTCCTCCCGCTGACGCGCTGGTCGTGGGTTAGCGAAATGCAAAGTCACTCCGACCTTCCCAGGCTGTGCGCCACCTGTCGCAACTCGGTAGTTTTCCCTTTTTCGTAGATTCGTTTATTCAACACGTTTTATCTTTTAAACCGTGCGTTCAAATCTTGAACCGTTTTTACCGTTGGATTTTTCACGTCGAGATCTTCAAAACTAGATCCCATGTTGATAGATTTTGACGAACTTTTTTTTTACGAAAAAAACCGAACGAAAAAACCGAACTGGGAGCACGGATTTTTTCCCTTTCCAAAAGAGGCACACCCGTGCCTCTCGCGAAATCACAAGCGTGCCTCTCGCGGAAGCAAAACCGTGCATCTCGCGAAAGGAAAAAAAAAAGAAAACTCATATTTTTTTCGTTTCTGAGGAGGCACGGCCGTGCCTCTCGCGAAAACACAACCGTGCCTCTCGCGGAAGCAAAACCGTGCCTCTTGTGAAAGAAAAAAACAGAAAACGCGTTTTTTTTCGTTTCCGAGAGGCACGACCGTGCCTCTCATGAAAGCACAACCGTGCCTCTCGCGAAAGAAAAAAAAAACGTGTTTTCTTTTTTCGTTTCCGAGAGGCACGGCCGTGACTCTCACGAAAGCACAATCATGCCTCTCTCGGAAGCAAAACCGTGCCTCTCGCGGAAGGAAAAAAACAGAAAAAGTATTTTTTTCCCGTTTCCGAGAGGCATGGCCGTGACTCTCGCGAAAGCAAAACCGTGCCTCTCGCGGAAGCAAAACCGTGATTCTCGCGAAAGAAAAAAAAAAAGAAAACGCGTTTTTTCTCGCAAAAAAAATATTATTATTTGGGTCCAAAAGTCCATGAAGACCGGTGGAAAACCGAAACGTTGAAAAAAACGAAAAAAATCGTTTAAAAAGCTAAAAATGCGTGCGGAAAAATAAAAAAATAAAATTTGGAGGGAGCGTCCAGAGCGCAACACGTGGCGGGACGGCTGGGAGCGCGCCAAGTGACGCTGATCGTTGCGAGGCTTTCGAAGGAGCGCTCGTTAACTAGTTGCTCTCGCGAAACCAGTCAAGCCACCTCGAAAAAAAACTGAGTGGTGACTCTCAAAAAAAAAAAAACTGAGTGGTGATTTTTTTTAAGTTAACCGAGTGGTGATTTAGCGCATGTGGTCGTTATGACAGTAAGTTGGAGCATCTACAATTGGACCCGTCTAACTAGAGGCTGTGGCGCCACCTGAGGCGAAACTGTGCGCTCCGAGCCTGGTTATGCACATGGTTTGGCCACTAACATTAGGTACGTGAACATTATCTCATGAGCAGATTAAATGCCTCAGAATTTTTTTATAGAGTGAATTCCGGTTTTTACCCCTTATTTTGATATTTTTGATACTAATTACCCTATTTAGCGAGATTTCATCCGTTTTACCTCATTTAGCGAAAGTGTTGCCAAAATTTACCCTATTTATACTTTTTGAGCGTTTTGACCGGTGGGTCATTATTGTCATGTCCAACTGGCATGCCACGTTAGTGGTTTTTCCTTACTATTTTTCTCACTGCTGAACCCGGTCGTGCAGCTTCGCCCGACCGGCTCGGCACGATGGAGGTCGCTTGCGTCACATCCAACACACAACGTCCGAGTTGGTCACACGTCACGTTCATCTCCTGTCGCTTCTCGCCTGCATTGCTCGCCCCAATCAAACGTGCAAACTGATTTCCTTATAAGCATCAAATTCCTCTAGCATGTTCATCATGCCTGCATCATCTTTAACTCAACCATGAAGTTCCCGTTGGCCCCCTTCTTCTGATAATAAACACTATCCCAAGGTTGAAACCCAATTCCTACATCTTCTCCTTTATATCAAAATAACTAATGAAATCCCTCTCAAGCATCTCTGGCTCTGGATTCTTGTGTTCACGGACATGTGAAAATATGCCTAACACTCCACATCGTGGTTGACATCTGCTTTGTGCAAGAAAAATAAAAATGAATTAGTGGCTGCAATCATTATATACTCTAATAAGGTAAACAAACATGTTTTGGCATGCATCCTAAACAGCTAGCAAGTAGCAACAAATGCTATCACCTCTGTACAAAATACAACAATAAAGGCAGGCACATACATGTATTAACTCTCTACCACGGTCAACATATTTGCTAGCTAGATATTCAGATATGTAGGTGCACCAGAGTTAGTAAAAATAGTATATTTACAACACTTTAATCTGATCCACAGAATCACACATACTTAAGGCCGTATATGTTAATACTGAAGAAAAATATACATGATTTCAGATTATATTAGTAACAACTTCTCCTATAATTTATTCAATGGTAACATGCCACACTGATCAAGTATAGTTGTCACATCAGAATACTTCAAACCGGAAACGAGTTTAGTAGGGAGAAAATAGGCAGGAAAAAACCGTCGTCGTGGTATGCCAGCTGAACCTGACAATTGTGACCCGCTGGTTATAACGCACACAAAATATTAAATAGGGCAAATTGTGGCAACACTTTTACTAAATGGGGTAAAACGGATGAATTTCTGCTAAATGAGGTAATTAGTGTCAAAAATGTCAAAATATGGGGTAAAAACCGGAATTCACTCTTTTTTATACAATCACCAACAAGTAAATTAGGTAAAGAAATGCTGCAAATGAATCTGGTCTCATTTTGCTTAATTAATACGCAGCCAGGTTTTAGAGATTTACGCACTCACAATCCCAAGAACCTGAGATATAAATTATGTATATCTAGAAACCCTTGCTTGGTCTCCTTCAACATCTCGCCAAGCAACACAGAGGCCTCACTGCAAACGAATTTGTTCTCATTTTGCTTAATTAATACGCAGGCAGGTTTCAGAGATTTACGCACTCACAATCTGAAAACCCTGAGATATAAATTATGTATATCTAGAAACCCTTGCTTGGTCTCCTTCAACATCTCGCCAAGCAACGCAGAGGCCTCAGATAAGCTTCCACACATTTGGCAGCAATCAACACTTGATCGGCTTCCCCACAACTTAGGTGCTTTCCCAATGTGCACAAGTACACCTCTAGAAAGAGCTTGACAGATTGACAAGCTCCACAGTTGTTGCTCCCCTCCTTCGCATCCAGCACACTCTCCGAAAGGAGATGCGGGGTGAGACCGAGACGGGCAGCGTCGGCGGTAGTTTGCCGGAGCAGTGCCAGCCGGTGTGCGTGACGGGAGCCACCGACTACATCAGCTCGTGGCTCGTCCTTGCTCCGGTAGGGCCACCGTGTCCACGCCACAGCGAGAGACCCAGATGTGCCACCTATTAGTTCGCAGATCAACATTGAAAATCAATCAATAGTGGAACCTATTCAACACCTTATTACGACACAATAAGAGAGATCATCTTGAGTTCAAATAAACATTTATAAGAAACCATCATGTCGATTCTGTCTGTAAGATTGAGAAGTTTTTGATCCAACCAAGAGAGCACCAAAGAGGAAGATGGGTGCGCAGTTAGAGAGGAAGAAAATGAGAGAGCAATAAGAGAGAAGAAGTGTGGGGGCTAGCAATGGGGAGAATAGGTGCATAGTTTGTTTACTTGGCTAAGTAGCTTTGGCTTATCAGTTGACCCAAATGTTATCTCATGCATTGGCCTGCAATGTTCGTAGAGAGAACTAATCAACTACACAGAAAAATATAAAGTCACCAATTTACCCCTCTAAACAAATTGGCAATATCATTCAAAGAAAGTAAGGAGCTAATCATGTCTAAATAAATATCCAAAATAATGTTTGGAGCAGATTTGCAACACCAAATACCACTTCTAATGATTTGGCAAATAAAAACTTGCAACAATATTAATAAGGCTAAACTCTTTAAATTGAATCGCAACATTGTAAAATACAAGCATATTATCACACCAGCATATGTTGTAAGAAATACTGCACTCAAAAGCAAGAATGCACTTGAACTGAAAAGAAAATTATGTATCTCGGAACGAGATTGACACTATTGTCGTCGTCGTTATTAGTGCTACCTAGATTAGGCAACGAGCCGAACACCAGTGGCGGAGCCAGAAATTCAACATAGAGGGGGCCATACATGTCATATAATCTCAGGAGGGGCCAAATCACCTAAATCTACCTATTTTTCTCTGGCAAGTAGAGGATTAGGAGCATACATAGGCGTAATTTTCTGAGCTCAGGGGGGGCCAGTCCCCCCTGCCTCCGCCACTGCCGAACACAGGAGGCGAGTGAACCCTAAAGAATATTTGTGCAAACCACATCATGATTAGCATACATGAGGAAATAAACAAACATCTGACAGACATTCAGAGATTGTACGCACATTTGGCTAGGCATGTGACTGGAAGCAACCGTTTCCACGTCAGGATCACATGAATCATCCATGTCACCATCAATAATCCTAGATACCTGAAGATCAAACACGAAACATACTACTTGCCTAAGTAACCATGGGCAGAGACATGAGACAACCATGATGAAAAACTGAATTTGTAGAAAAAAGGCATGTCTAGATCCTATGAAGATCTAGATTACAAACACAATGTTAAAGGGGAGAGCCTATGCCTAAATCAGGGAAGCTGCAGCGACCTGATGGACTACTTTCTGTGCCTGTGTATGAGTAGCTTCATTTCCACTTCTGGAAAAATGGAAAACCTACACATGCATCTTCCTAGTTATTGAACAGAAGGCAGCAGCAGTGACTGATCATTCTTTGCTTCATTCTTTCTTGTCTATTCTTGGTCTTTTTTGTTGCTTCCTTTGATGTTGTCCGACGAAAGACAATTCAAAATCACTTGTACTGCATAAAAAACTGCATGGGGTTTGCCTGCTTCCTCTGGAAGAGATTGTTATTTCTCACTTTCCACAAGCATCAAATGACCAAAGAAAAGTTAGAATGTTATTTAGACAAGCAAAAGGGAGTTGTGAAGAAAGGAAACAGAGAATGATATCTGAAATTGAGCTGTGATTATGAAGATGCAACTTTATCACATCTGGATGCCACGACTCCCCATCCCCCACAAGTAATGATTCCACCAGCACGTTTAAGCCCTTTATGCATTGAGACAGTGGAAAATAAGATGCAACACCCTGCTACAAAAGAAAAGATGGTGTCAAGAATGATAAAAGAGATGGGAAGGTAGCTTGCAGTTAACTATGAAATAAAACAAGAAGTCACATAATAAAACTTTATGTCCTGAAGAATTTAAGCAATTACAAAAATGAAGCTTTTCAGACTTAATATATGAAACTAAGCGATTATGTACTTCGGTTTTGTTCCCCTCATAATAAAAAGAGAACAACATAGAGCTTCTGCCACGTTTCTAAGAAAAGGAGCAGGGACCTGATATAAATTTAGAACTACATAAAGCTAAGCACTGCACATAGCAGATAGTAACACTAACAATCAAAAGTTCAAAACTGAAAGACTAATAAAAACAATTAGTGGGTAATATGCTTAGGTGGAGTTACTGGGAAAAAACTGATGAATGAACAATGTAAACTGAGAAACTGGAACATCATTATGTAGACTAATCATGGAAGATAGTTACATGGATTTACTGGGAAAAATAAACTGAAGATCTGAACGAAGGGAGTGGTGTAAGCAACAGAAGCACTCTTGGATCAAAGTTACTAAGCATGAACTTCATCAGGAAACCTTGCTAAAGATACTGAATGTAAGAAATGAATATCTAACAATTGAACCAATCAATGAAACACAAGTTGCTCGCTCCGCATGAACATCGCAACGCCCCTTTTCTCTCAACTTTGTTCTTCACAAGGATCTCACTACAGAAGGAAAAAAACTCTACTACCAACTACCTCTAAAACATTAAACTGATAGGTTATAAGACAATAGTAAGTTGGTAACAGAGATCAAAATTTATTAATAGACTTGGATGGGTGATATTAAACTCCCCTATGCTTGAAATTTTCAGACTGCTGGTCCAATGGAACTACCAAAGATGGGCATCTTCTCTAATCAATACACACTGGAACACAAAAAATGCACCATTTTTTTTGTTTTAGCATATTTCATTATTCTTAACATATTTGGGCGTGCATACTAAGAATGATTGGGTTAAAACACTCAAACAACATGAAAAAATTTAGTCAGTACCGTATATATGTACCAAACAACCCATTCCAAACTTTTAGTAGTGATGATAGATTCATGGGAAGAGATTGTGAAAACTAACTAAAGAAAATCAGCCGAAGGATTGAACATTGGCTGAAAAATATATACATATAAGCAAAAAATTACTAAGTGAGAAATATAAGAGACGACGAAAACTAACTGAACACTTGTGTAGCGACCCGATCCCAATGGATCGAAGTCTCTGTGCTTAAGTGTCATCCCTGGATCGGTATTGCTGACACACACAATACTCGGGGAATTATAGCAGAGTTCAATCACACACTTATTACATCGAGTGTCTCATAAAGAATACTTATCACAATAATATGGCTGAAGGCCATCTAAATAAAGTAACTGCGGAAGCTTCGAAGGTAAATGAGTCCATCCAACTCCACGACAAAACTGAGTGCACGACAACGACCTAGCGCACCTTACTTTTCGTCTGAAAATTCTGCAACATGATACGTTGCAGCCGTGTAGGTCAGCACATGGAATATGCTGGCAAGATAACACTATAGAGCAATGATGAATAACAACTATCACTACATGCAATATATGGCTGGTGGAGGCTCTAAGTTTAACATTTGCATAAAGCCAATTTTTCCCTACAACAAAGGAATAAATTTTATTTAACTACCCTGTTTAAGCCATTATTGAGAAGGTACCCCCAACTCAATCCCAAAATTAATAAATATAATTAATATCAACCCAACAAATTCTCTAATGAAAGTGATGGGATCAACCAATACTTCAAGTACCAGATACTCAAAATGTCCATAACCGGGGACACGGCTAATCATGATTAGTTTGTACACTCTGCAGAGGTTTGCGCACTTTTCCCCACAAGACTTGATCTCCTCCGTTGAATTTCTCACACTGCATGATGTTTGAGAAACGGATGATCGAGACACAGTCTTTCCGAAGAGGTCCCCTTAACCGATAGATAGGTCGGTACACCTACAATTCCCCTACATCTGCTAGCCCATCATGGAAAGGATTCCCACAACTTACTCAACTATGCCAGAGCCCATAATGGCATGTGGCTGCACACGGAAGTTTCTAGCATGAATAATCTTATGATCCCTTTGAGCCTGGGTGGCATTCCATAAGTTGATCACACGGGTACCCCGGGATCTCCTAGGACAACACTGGATTCCCCAGGTGCCCGCAACCAATCCACCCAGATGTGTATTAAGTAGCCACCTTAAGTTTCCCTTAGATAAATTACTCTCGCAACTTTCATGAATCTCACATACCAATCCCCGTCTACGAGCATGGCTAAGCAATATGAGCATAACGTATATTCCCGGGGTGATCAAAGGTAATAGGTTCCTACCTCATTAACTACATAGCAATAACCACATGTTCCCAATCCTACTCATGCAATATTTTGGAGATATAACTAATGCATAAAAACTGGGTAATAAAGGGATATGATCAAAGTGTAACTTGCCTTGCTGACGATCGGTAAACCCTAGAGATTCGTAGTAGCAAGCTTCGCACTCCGAATACTCTATCGTAGACAAACAATAGCATACATAAGCACTCAAGCATAAGATGCAAAGATAAAACCAAATAAAAGATCTAAACAGAAGTTCAAGTGAAGAGCTTCGATTCGCAAAAAGAATCGGTCAAATCGGAATTACGAAACTCAAATTACGATCAAAAGAAATTCAAATTCAAATCTGTTTGAAACCAAATTTTAAAATTTCAAAAACATGTTCAAGTTGATTATCTGAACAGAGGGGATCGAGACGAAGAATTTGGCGTTGGTTTCGTTGGATTTGGATAAAAGAGTAAAAAGTTGTGAGGGTTTAAAGATCAGAGACTAATGTGCGAAAAAAAATTACGGATGGGTCCCTGGCCGAAAACTAAACAGAAAAAGAAAAAAAAATCTAACGAACGAACGTTCGCTACAGAACCTAATCTAATGAAAACCGTTCGCTACAGTAACGAACGAACGTTCGCAAAATAAACTAACCTAACTAATAAACCGATCTAAATAAAATAAAACCGAAAGAAAACCGGCGGTTTATACCGGTTCGGGACGGTTCGGCCGGCGGCGACGGGAACGATGGCGGCGCGGGCTCCGGCGAGGCGCGGCGCGGCGGCGACAGCGGCAGGCGGCGGCGCGGGCGACGGCGACTGCGGTGGCGACGCTCGGCGGCGGTGGCTGCTGCGGCGGCGGCTCGGGACCGTCGGCGGTGGTTGTGGAGAGGAGGGGGTCGGGGTCTGGTTTTTAAAGGCCAGAGGGAGGCGGTGGCGTGGCGTGGGCGACGGGAAAGGCGGAGGCGAGGCCGGCTCGGACACGGGCGGCGGCGGGAGTCCGCTCGGGGGTCGGGGACGACGCGGCTGGGCCGCGGCCTGGCTGGCTGGGCCGGCCCAGTTCGGCGGAGAACTTTTTTTTTAAAACATTTTTTTTTCAGAGACACAAAACAAGTTAAAATAAATATAAATAAAATCCTAAAAATTCCAGAAAAATTCACGTAGCTATATGGCCTTATTAGTGACCTCATGAACATTTTTGTGGGCCTTAATGCCTAAACTAAAAACAAACATTTTAGTACTAATAAACACCGCAATAAATAAATAAACTAGCGAATAAAATCAAATAGAATATCCAAAAATTCAAAATTTAATTTCCAATATTTTCTTTGTTGTATTTGAAGAAGTCACGTTATCTTCTCTCTTTATTTTAAAATAATTGGAAAAGAATTTTGAAAAATAATTTGATCCAATTTTCCAAGTTTTGATAAATCAAAAATGGAATTTTGTGAAACCTCCAACTCTCTCAAATTGGTCCTTGAGTTGCTTAAGGTCTCTTGGATCAAAAGTCCCAATAAAACAAATTCAAAATGCATAAATAATGGATGCATATGATGATCTAATGCATAATATCCAAATTGAAAATTTGGGATGTTACAAACCTACCCCCCTTAAGATGAATCTCGCCCTCGAGATTCGGGCTGGCTAGCAAAAAGGTGTGGGTGGTCTTTGCGGAGGTCTTCTTCGCGCTCCCAGGTGGCTTCCTCCTCGGTATGGTGGCTCCACTGAACTTTGCAAAACTTGATGACTCTGCTGCGAGTAACTCGGTTGGCAGACTCGAGAATCTTGACGGGCTTCTCCTCATAAGTCAGGTCACTCTCCAACTGAATTGCTTCCAGGGGCACTGTATCTCTCAGAGGAATATCGGCCATCTCCGCATGGCACTTCTTCAACTGGGAAACATGAAACACATCATGAACTCCAGACAATGCTCTGGGTAGCTCCAACTGATATGCAACTTCTCCTCGGCGTTCCAAAACCTTGTATGGTCCCACAAATCGTGGCACTAACTTCCCTTTGACTCCAAACCGTTTGACTCCTCGAAGTGGCGATACACGAAGATATGCTCTATGTCCGGCTTCGTATGTTACCTCCTTGCGCTTAGTATCGACATAACTCTTCTGTCTGGACTGAGCTATCTTAAGTCTGTCACGGATCAACTTGACTTTCTCCTCTGAATCTTTGATTAAATTGGGTCCGAACAATTTACGGTCTCCGACTTCATCCTACGACAGTGGTGTCCTGCACCTTCTTCCGTACATGGCTTCGAAAGGGGCCATCTTCAAACTGGCTTGATAACTGTTGTTATATGAGAACTCCGCGTAAGGCAAATTATCATCCCAACTAGACCCATAGTCTAGCGCACAAGCTCTCAACATGTCCTCCAGAATCTGGTTGACTCTCTCGGTCTGTCCATCTGTCTACGGATGAAAGGCTGTACTGGACTCTAGCCTGGTACCCAAAGTCTGGTGTAACTGATTCCAAAACTTCGATGTAAACTGTGTTCCTCTATCTAATACGATGGTCCTCGGAACTCCATGCAGACATACGATCCTGGTCATATATATCTTGGCCAACTTCGCGCTCGTATAAGTGGTTTTCACGGGGATAAAGTGAGCCACTTTGGTCAAGCGATCAACTACAACCCAAATGGAATCATATCCTGAACGAGTCCTGGGTAATCCAGTGATGAAATCCATGCCAAGCTTATCCCACTTCCATTCGGGTATCGGCAAAGGCTGAAGTAATCCTGCTGGTTTCTAATGCTCTGCTTTGACTCTCTGACATACGTCGCATACGGCTACGTACTCGGCGATATCCTTCTTCATACCTGTCCACCAGAAATGTTCCTTGAAATCCAGATACATCTTGGTGTTGCCTGGGTGAATCGAGTATGGCAAATCATGAGCCTCCTGAAGAATTAACTTCCTGATCTCTGGGTCATTGGGCACATAGATGCGATCCTCAAACCATAAAGTCCCGTTTCATCCTCACGAAAACCTTTGGCCTTTCCTTTACTCATCTTTTCCCTTATCTCCGCGATTTCTTTATCCGTCTTCTGGGCTTCTCGGATTTTTCCCAACAAAGTGGACTGAACTTCCAATGCTGCAACAAAACCTCTCGGAACTATCTCCAAGCGAAGTTCTCTGAGATCGTCGGCTAACTCCTGAGGTAATCCTCCGGTTATGAGAGTATTGGCATAACTCTTGCGACTCAAAGCATTGGCCACGACATTGGCCTTTCCTGGATGATAATGCAATTTCATGTCATAATCCTTTATGAGCTCCAGCCATCTCCTTTGCCTGAGGTTCAACTCCTTCTGCGTGAAAATGTACTTCAACTCTTATGATCCGTGTAAACATCACAACGATTTCTGATAAGAAAATGTCTCCAGGTCTTGAGCGCATGCACTACGGCTGCTAGCTCCAAATCATGCGTGGCATAATTCAACTCATGAGGTCGAAGCTGACGTGAGGCATATGAAATAACTCTTCCTTCTTGCATAAGAACGCCTCCAAGTCCCTGGCGAGAAGCGTTGCAATATACTTGGAAATCCTTGCGTATATTCGGAAGAATTAGCACTGGGGCTGTAACTAAACGTTTCTTCAGCTCCTGAAAACTGGCCTCACAATCCTCGGTCCACTTAAACTTGGTGTCCTTCTTCAATAACTCCGTCATGGGCTTCGCAATCTTGGAAAAATTCTCAATAAATCTCCGATAATATCCTGCAAGTCCAAGGAAACTGCGTATCTCTCCCACTGAGGTGGGTGCCAACCACTCGGTGACAGATTTAACCTTGGATGGGTCTACTGCTATTCCTTCTCCTGATATAACATGTCCGAGAAATCCAACTTCCTTCAACCAAAACTCGCACTTGCTGAACTTGGCATATAGCTGATGTTCCCTGAGCTTCTCAAGAACCAAGCGCAAATGTTCCTTATGTTCTTCTTCATTCTTTGAATAAACCAATATATCATCAATGAACACCACGACGAACTTGTCCAAGAACTCCATGAACACCTTATTCATCATACTCATAAAGTAGGCAGGGGTGTTAGTCAAAACAAATGACATAACTGTATACTCGTATAGCCCATACCTTGTGGTAAAAGTTGTCTTGGGTATATCCTGTTCTCGGATCTTAAGCTGGTGGTATCCTGATCGAAGATCGATCTTGGAAAATACTTTAGCTCCTTGCAGCTGGTCAAACAAATCATTGATCATCGGTAGTGGGTATTTGTTCTTGATTGTCACCTCATTCAACGCACGATAATCAACAACCATTCTCAAGGATCCATCCTTCTTCTCAACTAAGAGCACTGGGGCTCCCCACGGTGATGAACTTGGTCGAATATAACCTTTCTCCAATAACTCCTTAATCTGCTTCTTAATTTCCTCCAGATCGTTTGCGGGCATCCGATACGGTCTCTTTGATATTGGTCCAGTGCCTGGTAACAACTCAATCAAAAATTCTATGTCCGGTCTGGCGGCATGCCTGGTAATTCCTCCGGGAATACATCTGGATAATCCTTCACAACGGGCACTTCCTCCTGAACAACTCCCGAGAGTGAATTTACTTGAGTCCTTCTTGGTGCATGCCTAGACACATACTTGATCCGTTGTCCCTCTGGGTGGTGAGAAGGATTGACTTACTAGCACAATCGATGTTTCCTCCATACTTCGATAACCAATCCATGCCTAGTATCACATCCAATCCTTGTGATTCCAGAATAATGAGGTCGGTGGGAAAAACATGCCTACCTATGGTCAACGGCAGCTGAAAACATCCTCGGCTAGCCATATACTCCGCTCCTGGTGAGCTTACTAACATAGGTGCCTTAAGGGCTATAATGGGCAACTTAAACTTATCCACAAATCCCCTTGATATGTATGAATGCGATGCACCAGTGTCAAAAAGAACAAGGGTTGTAAATGAATTAATCAAAAACTTACCAATAACTGCGTCAGGCTGCTCTTCAACTTCCTCCACGTTGATGTGGTTCACCTGACCTCTGGTGAAGGGATTTGGCTTCTTTCTAGAGCTTCCATTGTCATTACCATTCTTTGCCTCAGAACAATCATTGGCGTAGTGTCCGGTATTCCCGCACTTGAAACAGGTAACGTGACTCAGATCCTTCTTGGCGAGTGTCGCGGGGTTGGAACGGCTCTGACTGCTGTTAATTCCATTCCCATTTCCATTCTTAGGGCCACTGTGGTTATGTCCACTTCCTCCAGGATGAGAATGTCCTCCAGGGTTATGTCCTCCATGGTATGATGAGTGTGTCCTCCCGAGTACGGGGAATAGCGAGGCTTCTGCTGGGCTCCAGAGTTATACTTTCCCTGTCCATACTTCCGCTTGCGGCTCTCTATCTGCTGCTGCTTGCCTTCAATCATGAGGGCCTTGTCTACCAGCTCCTGGTAGTTGGTGAAAGTTGCCACCATCAACTGCATACTCAGCTCATCATTCAGTCCTTCAAGAAACTTCTCCTGCTTTGCGGCATCTGTGGCCACATCATCTGGGGCGTAGCGTGCTAACTTGCTGAACTCATCCACGTACTGCGCCACAGTACGATTCCCCTGGCGTAAGTTGCGGAACTCACGCTTCTTCATACTCATAGCTCCAGCTAAGACATGTGCAGTGCGGAAGGCCTGCTGAAATTGATCCCAAGTAACATTGGCCACGGGGAAAGTGGCGGTGTAGTTCTCCCACCATGAGGCTGCGGGTCCATCCAGTTGATGTGAGGCAAAGCGCACCTTCTCAGCATCAGTGCAACCTGCGGTGGTCAGCTCCCTTCCAATCTTGCGGAGCCAGTCATCAGCAACAATCGGCTCGGTGCTGCTAGAGAACACCGGCGGATTCAACCTTAGGAAACGGTCTAGGTTGTCAACTGGGGGTGGTGGCGGTGGGTTGTTGTTGTTGTTGCCTTGGTTCTGAATGAGCATCTGCATCAAGTCATTCTGTTGTTGGATCAACTGGGTGAGCTCCGGCGGGAAAGCGAATCCGGGGTCACGTCTCGGAGGCATCTGATAGGTTAGAGGGGTGAGAACAGAATAGAATAGGTCTAATGAGAGATTTCACTACCCTTATGCACATGAGACAAACATATTCAATCCACACCATTCAATTTCAAACAAGATTCAAACAATCGATCTAAGCTACCGTTACAAAAGCTCGAAAAGATTTCGAACTACTTGGAAGAATGCTAATAGAAATATGGTGGTCGACTAAAAATTTTGATCGGTGGAAGACTCCATAATATCAGCTCCAGCTTCGTCTTCATAGTCATCACTGTCTTCATCCTCGCTGTCGGGGTCGGTGTTCGTGTCATCTAGTATGATGTAGTCTTCAGAACGAATGTCCACTTCAGGTTCGGGATTCCCCATGAATATTCCTAGCTTCCTCTTCAGGTCTTCATTCTGCTCCAGTAGTACACCAATTTCCTCTTCGTATCCATCGCGAGTTGCCTTGAGTTCCTCTTTCAGCTCCATGTTCCGGGTCATCACCTTCTTGGTATCTATCATGTTAGCGCACATCTGGTTCTCATAGCGACGAATGTGCTGGTTCATCTCCTGTATGTAGGCTGCAATAGATCCATCCTTCCTGGTGCGAATCATCTCCCATTGCTCATCCCGGCGTCCACATATCTGGTAGATGGTGTCTTTAAGATCCTTGTTGTACACCTCGCATATGCATCCAATGGTGATGTGGGCGGCCATGCTCTTTCCTAAACTCCAGGTCGGTGCATCAAACTCGATGGGCTCGGTAATTGGTGTAAACGTCCTTCCAGGAACACAAACTTGAATCATCCAGCGCTCCTCTTCTGGTAAAGTTGCAGTGAAGGTTCCGGTGAAGCTTGGTATGCCGATATTCAGGTACCTAGTGACTTCCTTCAAGTGGCGTCCGAAAGGGGTGTCGTCATCCGGCTAAGTGAACTTGTTCCTGGGGTCCGACATCTATAGAGTAGAAATAGAGAAGAGTTAGAAATGAGTAGAGAAGAGTATCATGTGGCTTTTCCTAGTGGTCACGTCCTATAGTCAGCGTGTGCTCTGATACCATCTTGTAGCGATCCGATACCAATGGATCGAAGTCTCTGTGCTTAAGTATCATCCCTGGATCGGTATTGCTGACACACACAGTACTCGGGGAATTATAGCAGAGTTCAATCACACACTTATTACATCGAGTGTCTCATAAAGAGTACTTATCACAATAATATGGCTGAAGGCCATCTAAATAAAATAACTGCGGAAGCTTCGAAGGTAAATGAGTCCATCCAACTCCACGGCAAAACTGAGTGCACGACAACGACCTAGCGCACCTTACTCTTCGTCTGAAAATTCTGCAACATGATATGTTGCAGCCGTGTAGGTCAGCACATGGAATATGCTGGCAAGATAACACTATAAAGCAATGATGAATAACAACTATCACTACATGCAATATATGGCTGGTGGAGGCTCTAAGTATAACATTTGCATAAAGCCAATTTTTTCCTACAACAAAGGAATAAATTTTATTTAACTACCCTGTTTAAGCCATTATTGAGAAGGTACCCCCAACTCAATCCCAAAATTAATAAATATAATTAATATCAACCCAACAAATTCTCTAATTAAAGTGATGGGATCAACCAATACTTCAAGTACCAGATACTCAAAATGTCCATAACCGGGGACACGGCTAATCATGATTAGTTTGTACACTCTGCAGAGGTTTGCGCACTTTTCCCCACAAGACTCGATCTCCTCCGTTGAATTTCTCACACTGCATGATGTTTGAGAAACGGATGATCGAGACACAGTCTTTCCGAAGAGGTCCCCTTAACCGATAGATAGGCCGGTACACCTACAATTCCCCTACATCTGCTAGCCCATCATGGAAAGGATTCCCACAACTTACTCAACTATGCCAGAGCCCATAATGGCATGTGGCTGCACACGGAAGTTTCTAGCATGAATAATCTTATGATCCCTTTGAGCCTGGGTGGCATTCCATAGGATGATCACACGGTGTCGGTGTAATAAACAGGGGGGTGTTCACTACCCCTGGACACGCACCGGCAAGTCGCAGCCTCCAGGCGGGAAGGACATGGCAGAGGAGGAATCCACCCAAGAGTACATTCGAAGCCCGGTTCCCGGCAAGGTCTACTTGCCGGGAATGGGTCCGCGCAACGCCGGCAAGGCAGAGCTGGCAAGACAAGACTCCAGGCGGATCGACCAGAAGATCAAGTCTACTACTGCCCGCGAGATCAGGGCCGGCAAGCTCAGGACTCGACAAGACTAAAGATAAGGCCCCGGCAAGGTTCTTGCCGGGATGACCAGCTGAACCCGGCAAGGCTTGCCGGGGGACAGCTAGACTGGAGACAAGGCCCCGGCAAGGTTCTTGCCGGGATGACCAGCTGAGCCCGGCAAGGTTCCTGCCCGACAAGGTTATGCCACTATGCTGCTGCTCCAGTGCGGCCGCCAGCATGGCACTCTGGACCCTTCTCCAGGCATGCGTGGCAGAGCACTGTGCCAAGCGGCGCTGATAGGATGGCCCCTTTTCCCATCCCCAAGAAGCTAAGGGACACCTAGACAGAGCATTTAATGCGCTTGTCCTGACCCGTCAGTGATAAGCATGTAAATGCTGTAGCAGAGTACTTGCCGCGGCAAGGTACTTGCCGCGGCAAGGTACTTGCCCCGGCAAGTCATTGGCTGCGACAAGGTATTGGCTACGGCAAGATAACAGCTGCGGCAAGGTACTTGCCCCGGCAAGTTACCTTGCGCGGCAAACTATGGGCTGCGGCAAGCTGTCAGGTGCGGCAAGGTCTTGCCGCGGCAAGCGTTACTGTACCACTGTGCTACTATGCTGCTGCTCCAGTGCCTCTGCCAGCGTGGCGCTCTGGGTCCTTCCAAGCGTGTGTGGCAGGGCACTGTGTAGACGGCGGTGCACTGTAGCTAGCGGTGCAGGAGCAGGTGGGATAGGCTTTTCCCATGTCCAAGACGTCCGGGTACATGTATCTGGACAGCAAAGGCATGGGCATTTAATGCCCTTGTCCCCTGCCGTCAGTGGTAGGTAGGACATGTCATCCTGGTAATAGTGGCCTTACTGTAGCAGCTTTCCACCTCTACCTTTACTGTTTGCCACCTGTTGGAGACCCCTTTGTGCGTATAAAAGGAGGCCCATGGGCAACGTGAAAGAGGAGGAACTGGAAGAGGGAGAACTCCAGTATTGTACGCAGCTACTCGGTACTGTAGCGCTCCTGGAGCTAGAACAATCATACAGATAATAACCAAAAAGCAGGAGTAGGGTTTTACGCATCCGTGCGGCCCGAACCTGGGTAAATCTCTCTCGTGCACTGTCGTGTTCTTCGCTAGATTTGCTCTTCGCGCGACCGCCTCTCCCTGCCGAACGTAAAGGGGTCCTTCTCTGGGTCCCATGGGTGATCGCGGATTCGTCCCCGATACACGGGTACCCCGGGATCTCCTAGGACAACACTGGATTCCCCAGGTGCCCGCAACCAATCCACCCAGATGTGTATTAAAGTAGCCACCTTAAGTTTCCCTTAGATAAATTACTCTCGCAACTTTCATGAATCTCACATACCAATCCCCGTCTACGAGCATGGCTAAGCAATATGAGCATAACGTATATTCCCGGGGTGATCAAAGGTAATAGGTTCCTACCTCATCAACTACATAGCAATAACCACATGTCCCCAATCCTACTCATGCAATATTTTGGAGATATAACTAATGCATAAAAACTGGGTAATAAAGGGATATGATCAAAGTGTAACTTGCCTTGCTGACGATCGGTAAACCCTAGAGATTCGTAGTAGCAAGCTTCGCACTCCGGATACTCCATCGTAGACAAACAATAGCATACATAAGCACTCAAGCATAAGATGCAAAGGTAAAACCAAATAAAAGATCTAAACAGAAGTTCAAGTGAAGAGCTTCGATTAGCAAAAAGAATCGGTCAAATCGGAATTACGAAACTCAAATTACGATCAAAAGAAATTCAAATTCAAATCTGTTTGAAACCAAATTTTAAAATTTCAAAAACATTTTCAAGTTGATTATCTGAACAGAGGGGATCGAGACGAAGAATTTGGCGTTGGTTTCGTTGGATTTGGATAAAAGAGTAAAAAGTTGTGAGGGTTTAAAGATCAGGGACTAATCTGCGAAAAAAAAATACGGATGGGTCCCTGGCCGAAAACTAAACAGAAAAAGAAAAAAAATCTAACGAACGAACGTTCGCTACAGAACCTAATCTAATGAAAACCGTTCGCTACAGAAACGTTACGAACGAACGTTCGTAAAATAAACTAACCTAACTAATAAACCGATCTAAATAAAATAAAACCGAAAGAAAACCGGCGGTTTATACCGGTTCGGGACGGTTCGGCCGGCGGCGACGGGAACGATGGCGGCGCGGGCTCCGGCGAGGCGGGGCTCCGGCGAGGCGCGGCGCGGGGGACGGCGGCGGCGGTGGCGGCGCTCGGCGGCGGTGGCTGCTGCGGCGGCGGCTCGGGACCGGCGGCGGTGGTTGTGGAGAGGAGGGGGTCGGGGTCCGGTTTTTAAAGGCCAGAGGGAGACGGTGGCGTGGCGTGGGCGAGGGGAAAGGCGGAGGCGAGGCCGGCTCGGACACGGGCGGCGGCGCGCGTGCGGCTGCGGGAGTCCGCTCGGGGGTCGGGGACGACGCGGCTGGGCCACGGCCTGGCTGGCTGGGCCGGCCCAGTTCGGCGGAGAACTTTTTTTTTAAAACTTTTTTTTTCAAAGACACAAAACAAGTTAAAATAAATATAAATAAAATCCTAAAAATTCCAGAAAAATTCACGTAGCTATATGGCCTTATTAGTGACCTCGTGAACATTTTTGTGGGCCTTAATGCCTAAACTAAAAACAAACATTTTAGTACTAATAAACACCGCAATAAATAAATAAACTAGCGAATAAAATCAAATAGAATATCCAAAAATTAAAAATTTAATTTCCAATATTTTCTTTGCTGTATTTGAAGAAGTCATGTTATCTTCTCTCTTTATTTTAAAATAATTGGAAAAGAATTTTGAAAAATAATTTGATCCAATTTTCCAAGTTTTGATAAATCAAAAATGGATTTTTGTGAAACCTCAAACTCTCTCAAATTGGTCCTTGAGTTGCTTAAGGTCTCTTGGATCAAAAGTCCCAATAAAATAAATTCAAAATGCACAAATAATAGATGCATATGATGATCTAATGCATAACATCCAAATTGAAAATTTGGGATGTTACAACTTGCTGAGAATTGACTTGTCCGAGATTCACTTAACAAAAAAAGAGATGGAAGCAGAGCACATTGCACAACATTACAGGAATCTTCTCAAGCAGGTGTCTTCACCGTGAAAACAGTGTGAAACGAACAGATGTTGCAGCAGTCCCCAAAAGAAAGTATGCAATCGAAGATGAACTTAATGTTTGCAAGGACAGGCCACTGGCCGGTAGCTCAACCAAAATGGAAACGTTACTAATTGTCATAACCGCTGCATTAATGTTGCAGTGCAAGTCTAAAACCTCTCTGCTTAACGCCTACAATGGAATCTAGTAGAATTCAAGCAATCAAACACATTGAGTAAGTGTTCATAACCCTATCTTCAAATAGTAAAACAAAGAAGAAAATCTCCAGCCTCCCTTGTAATGTACATGCAGAACAAAACAAATATTCATCCATTGCTATTTTTCTAGGGAGAAGTATGAATACTGACAAAAAAGGTTAGCAAGCTCCATTCCGAGCATCATGGAGCCGGTCTCTAATAAAAAAAAGTGAGGTGGCACTTTCGGAGTGAGATTTGAAAGAGCCTCCCTTGAGAATTTAACCCCTTTCGACCTCCTCCCTCCCTCGCTCCCGCAGGGCGACGGGGGGGGGGGGGGGGGGGGGGGGGGGGGGACCCTAGCCGCCGGTCGCGCCCCCCGCCTCCCCTTCTCTCCTCCCCCCCGCCGCCGCCGCAGGGCGCGCCCGGCGGCCGCCGGCGGCGGCGGGCCTCCTCGTCTTCCCGCGCACGGGGCTTGGTGCGGGCCGAGCTTGGTGGGCCGGGACGCCGCGCTTGGGTGGGGCGTGACGACGTGGCGGATCTCCGCCCGGCGACGGCGGCCGGTGGGCTCTGCGGCGTGATGGGCTGCTGGCTGGCGGGGCGCGCCTCCTGGAGCCATGGCACGGGCTGGAACCTCAGATCTGGCTCCTGTTCAAGGTGGCGGCGCGGGCCGGCTGCCGCTGGAGCTCCGGTGGTAGTGGTGGCCGGTGGAGGTAGGCCGGCGACTTTGGGTGTGGTGGCGCGGTGCCGGCATCCGACGGTGGCCGGGGCTCCGCGGCTCTCTGCGGGCGCGTGGACGAGGTTGGCGGGCTCGATGACGGCCTGTGGTTGGTTACGGTGGGGGCTAGCGCGGGCGTGGAGACGTGGAGATGGCCGTGGCTGGTGCGTCCGAGGCTGCCAGGCGTCCGGAGCTGCCGATGCCCGGCGGCTCCCTATCGTGATCTGGAATCGCCAGATCGGACGGGGCACTGGCTGCCACCGCTCTCCTGAGGTGCTGCTGGCAGGTGGCCGGCGGCGCGGGCCTGGATGCAGGGGTGCGGTCCCCTGCCTAGTCTGGGTTTTCTCCAGTTCTGCGGCCCAGTGCGTTGTCGCTGGGCAGCTATGGCGGCGGTGCTGCCCAGCTATGGCCCCCCTCCGGCCGGCTGCGTGGTGGGACCCTGTGGGCTGGCGGGGAGGTCGTTGCTTCCCGGCCTGGTGGTGGTGTCTGCGGGTTGTGGCGTCGGGGAGTTGTTCGGAGAGGAATGCCGGGGCGACGGCCCCGGGTGGCGGGCTACTCGGTGGCCTCTCCGGCGGGTCACCGGGTAGCGGTGGTGGTTGCGTTTCTCGGTCGTGCGGGCGGCGAGGAATGCAGCATAGGGAGGCTCTGGCATCTTCTCCGTCGCGGCCGAGGAGGTGCCCAGTTCTGGTTCTGGAGTTCCTGGCTACACCGCGGTGACCGGCTTGGCGCCTGTTTGGCTGGTGGATGCAACTGGGCGAAAGCTCTATGCTTCGGCACCGACGACGGCGACACCTGTGGGTGTCGTCCTTCTCTTGAGGACGTTGTCGCAGTTGCATCCCCTGTCAGTGTTCCAGGTGAAAAACTTGTTTCGTTTTGTTGGATGCGGCGATGGCGACGCGTGGCGCCGTTCCCCCTCTTGAGGGCGTTGTCGAGGGAGCCCAGGAGTTGGTGGTCGTCGCCGGTTAGTCCTTAGGTCCTCCTGTTTTTTTGTTTTCGTCGACATGGTCGTTCCCGACCGATGTATGTTGTCCGTTATTTTCTAAGTTCTGCTTTCTTTGAGGGCTTCCTCTCCATCGTTGTATTGTTCGGCCGTGTACTCGTGGTTGGTGCTTTATATATAAAGCGGGGCGTAAAGCCTTTTTCGGTAAAGAGCACAAGAACAGAAACACATGAACATAATAACCAGACCTAGGCAGGCATGCATAATTTCATGATCAAGATGGATAAATAAGAACAGTTGTCATGCAAATACAAATTAAAAGTGATCCAAGTGCTTAAACTTGATTGAGATAGAGCACATATAATCTCATTCATGCTCCCAAGAGTTTACTGGAATATTCGACATTAATAGAAGCGAAGAAGCAAAATAACCTCTCCCGAGGATATGAAACCCATTACCTTGTATGGCTCTAGCATCTGCATCCATTTATTTAGTCAAAGTAGCAATATACATGGTCCTTCCATAAGCAATCTCGTTCTTCACTAACTGCAGCAAGCTGGTTGCAAAAGAAACAGTAAAAGCATGCCCACATCAATTCTTGACAAAGGTTAACACAATTCGAGAAAATAATAACACTGTTTGGTCAGTAGTACCATCGACCTACACAGGATGGGAGTGCGAACCAGATTACTTGCTGCCTTTCAAAGGCTTGCAACCCTATACTACCAGTGTCAGTGGCCATCAGTTCTACCACGAACCTACACAAACATCACTTGATCGAACATATTGTTTAGCTTGGATCTAGAATACAACAGCATTGAGATCAAAGATTTTCTGTTGTTACAAAGGAATGGCATTACTGTGTTTTAGTACCCTTGATTGCTCAAGATGGGTAAGTATGGGTAATTAATTATGCCCAGTCTCATTGTAATTAATTGCATGCTGATGAGTGCAACAGTTTGACACATAAACAAGTCCAATGAGACACACTACCCGAAATAAACGATTTTAATTTTCTACAGAAGTGTGTATGGAGAAATTAAAGCCGGGCACTTTCCATAAGCATGAGCCCCCACATGGCAAAATCATTAATCCCTTCGGATAAGACCAGCAAAATATCATAGACAGATGTCAAGAAAATATCAAGCTATAGAAATTCCTTGCAGAGAAATAGAAAATACAGACCGATTACTGGTTATTCGCAAGGCAAAGGTAGAAGGAACCATAGTATAAGTAAAAAGGGAACCGTAATTTAAGTACAATGGAACCATATGAGTATATGAATGCAGTTCCACGCAAGCTTCCGTCGTATCCATAAAGCTCGTTCATGGTGGTTGACTTGCCAGACCAGACAGACCGATTATTCCGATCACCATGAAATCAATTTTCTCCATCAAATACCGCAAGGAAGAATAAAAACATGAATTCAATTTTTCAGCGTGCCATTCAGCAACCAGTAATTCTAAATTTCAGTGGTAACATAAATAGTATCGCACACCGATAGTCGGTTCGCCTGCTACAAGGTATGGCTTGAAAAATAATTCCAGTGTACAATATACATATATATCTCAAGAACTATTGTGGACTGACCAGCACTTCTGAACTCCCTGGACCTACGTGACATAAAATCCATGACAACGTAAACAAAAATCCTACAAATCTGGAAGGTCTGTGGGAACTGCTGAACCAAATGTTGAATTCATGGAGGAGAATGAAGCAACAAACGACTCCATTAAGAATACTTGAGAAAATTAACGAGTCAGTATGCTTGATGCTGAATGAGACGTCAATGTGTGCACTGCCTGAGATCAATCATAATCGCAACATCCCTCAAGCAATATGTACATTTGCTAAGTTTTTGTAGTAGCAGAGAATAATAGCATGCGTAGTAGCGAGAGTAGTTTGTTACCCTGAAACAACAACGCAAGTAGTAGCTCCCCACAAAGAGAAACACAAGAACACAGTACATTAGCAGTACTAAATCGAGGGAAGATCGAGGAAGAAGCAGGGGCTCACCTGCCTCACTGAGACGAGAACGGGCGAGGTGGAGGGGCATGGCCTATGCGTGGCAGTGGTGCTGGCGCTGGTGTGTTCTCAGGGCCCCACCGATGGACGAGCTCCACACCCACTGATTCACATTTGACAGATTCCAAGCCGCGTTCATGCATCACGAAGATTTTTTTTTCGAAAAAAAGTTAACCCCGGCCTCTGCATCAGAACGATGTTCAACGAAGTCTTCAGGTCTCAAAAAGGAAAAAATGCTCACATAGAGGAGAAGTACAAAATAACAAGATAGCCAGAACCGGCAGGCAAAAAAGAAAATAGGAAACTAAACGCCTATCCTATTACATGACCGTCATCTAAACCGGTTGAAGATAGCTCGTGCTACCGTCTCCCACCGGATAGACCCAGTAACCATACGCTCCCTGGCATTCGTCGGAGTGAGTAGCGACCACATACGGATCAGTGAAGTGGCCCAGAAAATAACCTGCAAGAAATGAATATTTGTTGTTTTGTTAAAAACCAAATCATTCCTGCAGTTCCATACTGCCCATAATAAAGCACATACTCCTACACGGATATGTCTCGCCGTTTCTGAATCTATTCCATCTAACCACGTCCCAAATAACGTGTTGATAGTATTCGGAGGAGTAATATTAAATGCTATGTGGACAGACCGTCATAATTTTTTTGCCATTGGGCAGTCAAGAAAGAGGTGTTTGATGGATTCATCATGAGCACAGAAGCTACATCTTCTAGATCCTGTCCAGTTACGTTTTGCCAAATTGTTCTTAGTTAGAATAACTTGTTTATGGGCAAACCACATAAACACTTTAATTTTTAAAGGCACTTTGACTTTCCAAACATGTTTTGAACGAGAGACAGGGCCAGTGTTTATAATATCCAAATACATGGATTTAACCGAAAGCTCTCCATTCTTAGTTAATTTCCAGTGCAACTGATCTGGCTGTTAAGAGAGGTGGACATCCATCAATCTTCTCACAAGATGGAGCCAGACTTCCCAACGGTTTCCCGCTAAAGTCCTCCCAAATTGAATATTGAGAGGGTTGGACTGTAATACTGTTGCAACGTAAGCGTCTCTTCGCTGAACAATATTATAGAGAGAAGGATATTGGAGTGCAAGGGGCGTCTCCCATAACCATGTATCCTCCCAGAATCTCGTGGTAGTACCATTTCCGACTATGAATTTTGTCCTGTTGAAGAAGACTGATTTCACTCTCATCAGTCCCTTCCAAAATGGTGAGTCGGTCGGTCGGACCGTCACCTGGGATAAGGTTTTGGAATGGAGGTACTTATTACGTAGAATCTGGACCCATGTGGCATCGGTCTCTACAGATAACTTATACAGCCACTTGCTGAGAAGACATCTGTTCTTCACCTCTAAATTTTCTATGCCGAGGCCCCCTTGATCTTTTGGCCTACAAATAATATCCCATTTAGCGAGTCTGTACTTTCGTTTTAACTCATCGCTCTGCCAGAAGAAGCGCGATCGATAGAAATCTAGTCTTTTCCGAACTCCAACTGGTACCTCGAAAAAGGACAATAGAAACATAGGCATACTCGTGAGAACCGAATTAATGAGAATTAGTTGGCCTCCGTATGACATAAGCTTGCCCTTCCAGCAGCTTAGTTTCTTTTCAAATCGATACTCAATGCACTTTCATTCTTTGTTGGAAAGCTTGCGATGGTGAATTGGTATACCCAAATACGTGAAGGGCAAAGACCCCAATTCGCACCCGAATAATTGTTTGTAAGCTTCTTGTTCGTCTTTAGCTCTTCCAAAGCAGAACAATTCACTTTTATGGAAGTTAATCTTTAACCCCGACAACTCTTCGAATAAGCATAATACAAGCTTCATGTTTCTTGCTTTAGCCAAATCATGCTCCATAAAGATGATAGTATCATCAGCGTACTGAAGGATGGACAGTCCTCCGTCAACTAAATGCGGGACAAGACCACCTATCTGGCCATTATCCTTAGTTCTTCCTATTAGGATCGTCAACATGTCTACCACTATGTTGAACAGAATCGGAGACATCGGGTCTCCTTGCCTCAGCCCCTTGTGTGTCTGGAAATAATGACCTATGTCATCATTCACTTTGATTCCTACACTCCCTTTTTGCGTGAAAGAATCTACCTGGTTTCTCCAGGACTGATCGAATCCTTTCATTCGCAAAGGCCTGCTGAAGAAATGGCCATTTTACCTTATCGTACGCCTTCTCAAAATCCACTTTAAAAACGAAGATGGGTAGCAGAAAAGAGGGGTGATATGTATACCTGGCCGTCGTCATTGACGATGCCGATGGCCATGCCAACGGCGAGGCCCATGAATTGACACCGAAGAATGTAAACAACACATAAACCACACAGTGTCCAAGAGAGATCATCCAAAAGAAAAATCAAAGAACGGGAAGACAAAGAAAGTGAATACTTAAAATCCAAGAACCAAACACTCAACAAACAGCCAAAACACCCCAACAAAATTCCAAAGGAGTAGCAAAAGCAAGAAGAAATCAAAAGGGAAACAGGAGATATCAATCATATAATGGGTATGAAATAAATTAGCCAACTACTTGTAGCTAGTCTCTCCCTTTACCCAAGATCCTGTAAGGCTACCAGGAGTCGTTCCTCCGCCCCACCTACACAATGGTCCCCGGCGAGGCGTCCCGACGCTGCTGCAGCCCTCATCCGCAGAGAGACCCACGGGTGGTGCCGTCGGCTCACTGATGCGTCTCCAACGTATCTATAATTTTTTATTGTTCCATGCTATTATATCATCTGTTTTGGATGTTTTATATGCATTAATATGCTATTTTATATTATTTTTGGGACTAACTTATTAATCTAGAGCCCAGTGCCAGTTTCTATTTTTTCCTTATTTTTGAGTTTTACAGAAAAGGAATATCAAACGGAATAAAACTTTACAATGATTTTTCTTGGACCAGAAGACATCCACGGAGATTGGAGAGGGGGCCAGAAGAGTCCCGAGGGACCCACAAGCCCTCAGGCCGCATCCTAGGGGGGGGGCTCCCTGGCTTGTGGGCCCCTCAGGAGTCCTCCAACCCTAATTCTTGCGCTATAAATTCCCAAATATTCCCAAACCAACAGAAGCGTCCACCAAAATACTTTCCACCGCCGCAAGCCTCTGTTCCCGTGAGATCCCATCTTGAGGCCTTTTCCGGCACCCTGCCGGAGGGGGATTCAATCACGAAGGGCCTCTACATCAACCTTGCTGCTCTTCCGATGAAGCGTGAGTAGTTTGCCACAGACCAATGGGTCCATAGCTAGTAGCTAGATGGTTTCTTCTCTCTCTTTGATCTTCAATACAATCTTCTCCTTGATGTTCTTGGAGTTCTATCCGATGTAATATTCTTTTACGGTGTGTTTGTCGAGATCCGATGAATTATGGATTTATGATCAGATTATCTATGAATATTATTTGAGTCTTTTCTGAACTCTTTTATGTATGATTAAATATCTTTGTATTTCTCTTCGAATTATCGGTTTGGTTTGGCCAACTAGATTGGTTTTTCTTGCAATGGGAGAGGTGCTTAATTTTGGGTTCAATCTTGCAGTGTCCTCACCCAGTGACATAGTAGGGGTAGCGAGGCACGTATTGTATTGTTGCCATCAAGGGTAAAAAGATGGGGTTTTCATCATATTGCTTGAGTTTATCCCTCTACATCATGTCATCTTACTTAAAGCGTTGCTCTGTTCTTATGAACTTAATACTCTAGATGCAGGCATGAGTCGGTCGATGTGTGGAGTAATAGTAGTAGATGCAGAATCGTTTCGGTCTACTTGACACGGACGTGATGCCTATATTCATAATCATTGCCTTGGATATCATCATAACTTTGCGCTTTTCTATCAATTGCTCGGCAGTAATTTGTTCACCCACCGTATTATTTTCTTTCAAGAGAGAAGCCTCTAGTGAAACCTATGGCCCCCAGGTCTATTTTCCATCATATATTTTCAGATCTATAAATCCAAAAACCCAAAAATACCTTGCTGCAATTTTTTTACTTTGTTTTACGTTTTAGTAATCTTTTATACCGATCTCTATTAGATCTCACTCTTGTTTGAGACCGTGAAGGGATTGACAACCCCTTTTTCGCGTTGAGTGCAAGTGTTTGTTAGTTTGTGCAGGTGCATAGATTGGAGACTTACTTGTGCCTCCTACTGGATGGATACCTTGGTTCTTAACCGAGGGAAATACTTATCTCTACTTTGCTGCATCACCCTTTTCTCTTCAAGGGAAAAATCAACGCAAGTTAAAGAAGTAGCAGGAAGAATTTATGGCACCGTCGCCGAGGAGGTTCTACATCAAGCCTTCCAAGTACCCATCGTAAACTCTCATCTCTTGCATTACATTATTTGCCTTTTGCCTCTAGTTTTCCTCTCCCCCACTTCTAAATTTTTTTTAGAAAAAAACAAAAATATTTGCCTTCTTATTTGCCTTCTTTTTGTTTGCCTTTTATGTCTTACTTGGTTGGTTTGCTTGTTCGCTTGGAATAATTGTGTATTTATTGAAAATCAGAAAGCAAAAAGTTTATGGACCCTCATCCACTTGCTAATCTTTTTAAGAGATCCAATTATGATGAACCAATTGCTAGTGAGTTGCGTGCACTAGATTATCTTTATGAAGTTTTGCTTGAAATTCGTGAATCTGAAAATTGTGAAGAAATTTATGAAGTGATTCATGATAGCTCCTTGAATGAAAAGCATGATTGCAATGGTGTTATTATAAATTCTATTAATGTCAATTGTGCTAATAATATGCAGAACCCCAAGCTTGGGGATGCTAATTTTGCTATGTCCACTATTTATTGCAATGATCATGATTGGGGTGATCATGTTTCTTATGATCTTGAAAAAAAATTAAGCCTCATGATGAATATGTTAGTGATAATAGTGTTTGCATTAATATTGAAAGTAGGTTTGGAAGAGTGTCAACTTTAGGAAATAATGATCCCACTACTTTGTAGTATGATCAATCTTATGATTTTTTTTATAAAAGTTGGTTTGGAGAAGTCATGACTTTATTTGATGATACCCACTATTTTGGAAGAGTGTCAACTTTGCATGCATGTGGATCATGAAGAGAATATTTTATGTGATAGTTATATTGTTGAATTTGATTATGATCCTACATGTAATTATTATGAGAGAGGAAAATATGGTTTTAGAAATTTTCATGTTACTAAATTACCTCTCGTTATGTTGAGATTGCTATTGTTTCTTTTTTCTTCCTTGTATATGCTAGTTTTTGCTTGTCTTGATAATTTGTTTGCTTATAAAATGCCTATGCATAGGAAGTATGTTAGACTTAAACTTGTTTTTCACATGCTACATGATGATCTCTTCGTGTTTCAATTGCTATCTTTCATGTGAGCATCATTAAAATTATCAATGCCTAGCTAAAAGGCTTTAAATAAAAGCGCTTGTTGGGAGACAACCCAATATTTTTATTTTCTTTTTTATGAAAATACACATTATTACCACTGTAGTAATTGTGTTTTGATGTTTTAATTAGTGTTTGAGCCAAGCAAGAACTTTGGGATGGTCTACGGTGATAGTTTATTTGATTTTGCTGAAAAACAGAAACTTTTGCGTCCAGTTACAGAATTTTAAAAATCCACAGAAGCAACGAAAAATTCTGATTTTTTTACACAAGATTTATATACAAATTTTCCAGGTTTTCCAATTTTTCAGAATTTTTGGAGTTACAGAAGTATGACTACAATTCAGATCTTCACAGACTGTTCTGTTTTTGACAGATTCTGTTTTCTACATGTTGTTTGCTTATTTTGATGAATCTATGGGTAGTATCGGGGGTATGAACCATGGAGAAGTTGGAATGCAGTAGATATTACTCCAATATAAATAAAGAATGAGTTCACAACAGTACCTAAAGTGGTGATTTATTTTATTATACTAACGGATCTTATGAGTTTTTCTGTTGAGTTTTGTGTTCTGAAGTTTTCAAGTTTTTGGTAAAGATTTGATGGACAACAGAATAAGGAGTGGCAAGATCCTAAGCTTGGGGATGCCCAAGGCACCCCAAGGTAATATTTAAGGAAAACCAAGCATCTAAGCTTGGGGATGCCCCGGATGGCATCCCCTCTTTTGTCTTCGTCCATAGGTAAATTTACTTGAGGCTATATTTTTATTCAACACATGATATGTGTTTTGCTTGGAGCGTCTTGTATGATATGAGTCTTTGCTTTTTAGTTTGCCACAATCATCCTTTCTGTACACATCTTTGAGAGGGACACACATGAATCGTGAATTTATTAGAATATTCTTTGTGCTTCACTTATATCTTTTGGGCTAGGCAGTTTGCTCTAGTGCTTCACTTATATCTTTTTAGAGCACAGCGGTGGTTTTATTTTATAGAAATTGTTGAACTCTCATGCTTCACTTATATTATTTTGAGAGTCTCTAAACATCACGGTAATTTTCTTAGGTTATGAATTTAGTCCTAATATGATGGGCATCCAAGAGGGATATAATAAAAACTTTTATATAAAGAGCATTGAATAAGATGAGAAGTTTGATTCCTTGCATTTGTTTTGAGATATAAAGATGGTGATATTAGAGTCATGCTAGTGAGTAATTGTGGATTGGTATAAATACTTGTGTTAAAGTTTGTGATTCCCGTAGCATGCATGTATGGTGAACCGTTATGTGATGAAGTCAGAGCATGATTTATTTTTTGATTATCTTCCTTATGAGTGGCAGTCGAGGACGAGTGATGGTCTTTTCCTACCAATCTATCCCCCTAGGAGCATGCGTGTAGTACTTTGTTTCGATAGCTAATAAATTTTTGCAATAAGTATGTGAGTTCTTTATGACTAATATTGAGTCCATGGATTATACGCACTCTCACCCTTCCATCATTGCTAGCCTCTCTAGTATCGCGCAATTCTCGCCAGTGCATTAAATGAAGGAAATATGCCCTAGAGGCAATAATAAAGTTGTTATTTTATATTTCCTTATTCATGATAAAGGTTTATTATTCATGCTAGAATTGTATTGATCGGAAACTTAAATACATGTGTGAATACATAAACAAATACCGTGTCCCTAGTAAGCCTTCACTACTGCAGGATGCTGCTAACGCGACACTATGATCAGAGACCCTTTGACGAAACTGTGTGCGATGCATTAATCGCAAACGGTGATGTAAAAAAACCGTCAAAAAAGTTGCAAAGCATTTGCGATGCCGGAGCCATCAAACACGGTTCTGATTTTAGTTGCGTGTGCGATGCAGGGCATACGGTTCAGTTCAATTAACTGTTTGTGATGAGGAAGAAGAACAGAAACGGGCAGCCAGATGAAGGCGTGTGCGATATACGGCATACAGTTCACTTGGATGAACTGTTTGTGATGAGGTGGAACATCCGAAACGGGCAGCCAGATGAAGGTGTGTGTGATATACGGCATACAGTTCACTCGGATGAACTGTTTGTGATTAGGCAACACAAAAGAAACGGTCAGCCAGATCAAGGTGTGTGCGATATACGGCATATGGTTCATTGCGATAAACTGTTTGTGTTGAGCCAAGAGAACAGAAACGTTTCACATAAACAAGATGTGTGTAATACGCGGCAAACATCCAATTACATAGGTGGCTAGTACATACATGACATTTCCACACACCAAAGTAAACTATTACATGCATAATTAACTAGGATAAACGATCATCTGATCATCATCTACTTATGCTAGCTCGATGTTCCTTCTATGCTAAGTTTCCATTAATTGATGGCGTTTTATGAACACGCCACCGTTTCCCGCCATTTTCTCACCTGTTTCCCGCCACCCAGCGATATTGCGCATAAACCTAGGCGGCGCGCGGTGCATGGAGGCAACAAGCGCAGCCTGTAGCACATCCACCTTTTCCAAGCATGCCAACCCACCAAAGCGCCGCCTCTGCCATCGACCTCGTCGACGAGGAAAACGAGAAGGCGCCACGACCCGTCAAGGCCGAGGCGCTCCCTGGCAACGCGATGGACGACGCCATGATTCGCGTCATTGCCAGGGTTGAGCAGACCCTTGGCGCATGGCGCTTCAGCGCCGCGGATCAAGATAGGCATGTCAGCGCCGAGAGGCTGCAGCTCGCCACACAACATGATCGATGGCGTGCCGCAGAGCAAGCTAGGCGCGTCCACGCCGATAGGCTGCGGCTCGCTGCACGGCGAGACCATTGGAGTGCCGCAGAGCGAGAGGCGCGGCGCGCCGTACAGCAAGAGCGGATCCATCGGTGCTTGCCTGCTGTCGACAGTGCATCGCAGCTGGGTACACGTCCCGTCAGTACCCCCATTCCTCGCCAGGAGTGGGCAGAGGCCCTCTGCGCCGTACTTGCACCAGAGGCCGGCCGCGCCGTACTTGCACTGGACGCCCGCCGCGCCGTTCGCATGGGTCGAGCCGTTCGCCTTGTCCGCGGCCCGCTCGATGCCAACGCGCTGGTCGGTAGGCTCGACCGCCTTCTTGGCCCAGGTGTTCACCTGGGCGCAGTAGAGGAACATGGCCGTCGCATCCTCGAGCTGGTGATCTCCGATGAAATAGCCAACTTGGAGCTCGAGATCGTGCTCCAGATGTACCGCGAGCATGTCGACCGCTTGGACGAACGCCTGCATGAGTTCAGGCAGAGCCAAGAGCTACCGTAGGCAAGGGCTACTGGTCATGGTCTCATGGACGTGTTTTATTTTGTTGCGTCGTTTCGACGTGGATAGCTATGTATTCACAGCAATCATAATATTACTGTGTTTATTGCTCTGTTTCAATGTGTGTACTCTGTTTTCCGTTCTTATATGTTCTGTTTCAATGTGTGTATATACGCTTTCCATTCTGTATATGTGGATGATAACAGCTTGATACAAATTAGTATACAAAAACAGATAGAAAATGGAATTCATAATATATATATTAATTGTTCATTAGTTCATCACAGAATATATATTATATCATCACATATACGTGATGATACTTAACTACTAGGTACAATGCATAAAATTGAAAACGAACAATACTAAAACTAATAATCCCTCCGGGGGCAGTATTCCGGCAGCCCCTCGCCAGGAGCTCCCTGGTGCGCGGCGTCTTCCCAGCGCGGAGGCAGTACTCCGCCTCCTCCACTTTGCAGTGCTTGACGTACCGATCTGCCTCTTGCTGGCAGACGAGCGCGAACGATCTTGCCATTTCGTTGGGCGCCCACCGGAGCTCCTCGTCGATGTCACGCTAGAGCTTATCGGCCCACCTCCACGTAGCGATGAGGCGCCTAGCACCTTTGACCTTCCTCGTGAAGTACCCGTCTTCGTACACCTCCTCCGCACGACGACGCGCCTGCCCCCAAAGCTCCACCGCCTCCTTTTTCCAGGCGGCATCACGGGCTTCACAGGCCGCCTGGTACCTTGCTTCCTCCTCCGCCATCTCCTTCTTGAACGCCACTTGTCTGGCTTTCTCAGCCGGCGGCAGCGACTTCCACAGACAAAGATTGTACTGGCCCCAAAACCAATCCAAAGTTGGGGGGTCCGGCGCAACCTCGTCCGGCAGCGTGTAGGGGTCCTCCTCGTCGCTGCTCTTCGACTGAGCGTCCTCGGGGGGCGGCGACTCCTCGTCGGCGCATGGGCAGACCGGCGGCACCATGGCAGAGATTTGAGAGAGAGAGAGAGAGAAAGGGCGAGTGAGGGGAGGATGTAGATGAGAATGCAGGCGGGACGACATGAACAAGGTAGTATTTATTGGCGGCCGGAATCTAGATCGACGGGAACAATACACACGCCGGTCGCCAGAATTTACGAGTACTGTAGTTTGAATTACACACGATTCCCGTAGCAAAATCCGTGTGTGAACTTAATAGCTGACGGTTTCCAATACAGAACCGTGTCTGATTAATAACCCCTGCTACTCACCTTCCAAACCTCGAGGCGTGAAATAGAGTGCCAATCCTGTGGGGGCCGGTTGTCTTGCCAGATCTTTACATTTTCTTTTTTGAACACCAGATATTTACATCGTCTGATGATTTTTTTAACTCGCACACAAGTACACAAAAATATGATTTTTCAAACCGTTATGGTTAGGCGTTGCATGTAGATGTAGTTCAAATTTGAATTACGGTCATTAAATGGCTAGAAAATCACTTAAATGTCTTCAAAAGGTCAAATGACCCTAGAATTTTCCAAATTTTCACATGACAGTTGTATTAGTGCACGTTAAACGTAGAAAAATTTGAAGGCCGTAAGAGGAAGCTATCTCCCGTTCGTCATCAAACATGCAGTGTTCCCTCTCGGAACCACAAGCCTTCTAGTCAGTTGCTCCGGTTTGTGAGGGGTGTGTGTCCAAACTTTTGTCAAATAGGCCAAATTTTTTACCATATCATATTGGTGGCATGACATTACATCAAGCAAGGTTTCAAGTTTTTCTGATCATTTTTTAATTTTTTGGAAGTAAAATGCCATGGCACCCCATGCATGTGTCCATGCCGTGAGACCAATATGTTTGAAAATTCCTTCTAATTTACTGCACATGGAATTAACTCGCACACAAGTAAACAAATATGATTTTTCAAACCGTTATGGTTAGTCGTTGCATGTACATGTAGTTCAAATTTGAATTACGGTCATTAAATGCCAAGAAAATCACTTAAATGTCTTTAAAAGGTCAAATGACCCCTGAAATTTTCCAAATTTTCACATGACAGTTGTATTAGTGCACGTTGAATGTATAAAAAAATTGAAGGCCGTAAGAGGAAGCTATCTCCCGTTCGTCATCAAACATGAATTGTTCCCTCTCGGAACCACGAGCCTTCTAGTGAGTTGCTCCAGTTTGTGAGGGGTGTGTGTCGAAACTTTTGTCAAACAGGCCAATTTTTTTACCACATCATCTTGGTGGCATGACATTACATGAAGCAAGGTTTCATATTTTTCTGATCATTTTTTTTTTTGGAATTAAAATGCCATGGCACTCCATGCATGTGTCCATGCCGTGAGACCAATATGTTTGAAAATTCCTTCTAATTTACTGCACATGGAATTAACTCCAACACAAGTACACAAATATGATTTTTCAAAACATTATGGTTAGCTGTTGCATGAAGATGTAGTTCAAATTTGAATTACGGTCATTAAATGGCTAGAAAATCACTTAAATGTCTTTAAAAGTTCAAATGACCCCTAGAATTCTCCAATTTTTCACATGACAGTTGTATTAGTGCAAGTTAAACATAGAAAAAAATTTGAAGGCCATAAGAGGAAGCTATCTCCCGTTCGTCATCAAACATGCATTGTTCCCTCTCGGAACCAGGAGTCTTCTAGTGAGTTGCTCCGGTTTGTGAGGGGTGTGTGTCCAAACTTTAGTCAAACAGGCCAATTTTTTTACCACATCATCTTGGTGGCATGACATTAAATGAAGCAAGGTTTCATATTTTTCTGATCATTTTTTAATTTTTTGGAATTAAAATGCCATGGCACTCCATGCATGTGTCCATGCCGTGAGACCAATATATTTGAAAATTCCTTCTAATTTACTGCACATGCAATTAACTCGCACACAAGTACACAAATATGATTTTTCAAACCGTTATGGTTAGCCGTTGCATGTAGATGTAGTTCAAATTTGAATTACGGTCATTAAATGGCTAGAAAATCACTTAAATGTCTTTAAAAGGTCAAATGACCCCTGAAATTTTCCAAATTTTCACATGACAGTTGTATTAGTGCATGTTAAACGTAGAAAAAAATTGAAGGCCGTAAGAGGAAGCTATCTCCCGTTCGTCATCAAGCATGCATTGTTCCCTCTCGGAACCACGAGCCTTCTAGTGAGTTGCTCCGGTTTGTGAGGGGTGTGTGTCCAAACTTTCGTCAAACAGGCCAATTTTTTTACCACATCATCTTGGTGGCATGACATTACATCAAGCAAGGCTTCATGTTTTCTGATCATTTTTTAATTTTTTGGAATTAAAATGCCATGGCACTCCATGCATGTGTCCATGACGTGAGACCAATATGTTTGAAAATTCCTTCTAATTTACTGCACATGGAATTAACTCGCACACAAGTACACAACTATGATTTTTCAAACCATTATGGTTAGCTGTTGCATGTACATGTAGTTCAAATTTGAATTACGGTCATTAAATGGCTAGAAAATCACTTAAATGTCTTAAAAGGTCAAATGACCCCTGAAATTTTCCAAAATTTGACATGACAGTTGTATTAGTACTACAAATTTTCTCGTACATTTAAAACACCATCCATTGCCACTTTACTCCAAATTCGTCTTTCACAGCTAATAAAAAATATCAACAACATCACACACAGTTTTTTGTAGGAACCGTTTGCGATGAAAATTTCTGGGTCTATTTAAGTCTTCCTCCTTAAGCTTCGCCGGCTCATCTGCTCCAGTGCAGGCAACCCCCGAATCCATGAATCCCGATCCCCATTCCCGCACCCCCTTCTTGCAAAGATGACGCCGTGGAAATGCTTCGTGAAGGCACGTACGATGGCCGCGTCCTCCCCGGGCGCCGCCGCCTGCGCCGAGAGCGCGGCCGCCAACGCCGAGAGTGCCGCCGCATCCGCATTGAGCACGGCCGCATCCGCCGAGAGGGCGTCTGCGGCAGCCGATAGGGCAGCTGCAGCAGCCGAGATGGCTGCAGCTGCTGCTGCGACGGTGGCTGCAAACGCCGAGAGTGCTCGAGCTGCCGTCTGTGCCGCCGATGTCGCCCTGGCCCGGGTCCACGCCAAGATCGAGGACGCACACACCAAGATATTCCAGGCCACCTCAGAATCCAGCATGCAACCCACGTCCAAAAAGGCGGCGGTGGCCATGGAGCACCTGCTTCCTCATGAGATCGCCGAGCGGGCGCTGGAGATGCAGGAGGCGGCGGAGATCAAGGAGCGCCGGGAGGAGGAGTTGCGCATGGCCGAGGTCGAGGTAGAGAAGAGTCTGTCCATCGAGGAATCAGCGGTGGAGTACCAACGTGAGCTCTAGCGTAGCCACTACTACGAGTACTACAACCTTGAGGGCGGCGCCGAGGACGAGGACGAGGACGCGGTCGACTTCAGCAGGGGGGATGCGGAGTCCACCAATGGTGACATGTTGCCAGGATAAGTCATCGACGTCTCATCTCACACCGGCGATGCATAGGCCGGCGCGACGGCGGATTTGTTTAAATTATGCATACTTAGGCTTTGTTTTTAATGCTGGTCTTTTGTTAGAGCAATGTTTAGGTCAACTGGCTCTGTTTAATTACTAAAATTGCTCGATTCAGTAAGTGTGGTCTGTGTGCTGTATGCTCTTTTGTGTGCCCAAATTAGCAAGTGATGTTAAATTATGCAATGACGTACCCGGGCAAATTTCCACCAAAATTTGAATTATCAAACTCATCCCATGCGCGTAAAGCAGAAGAATCGTTTGCGATGCACACAATCGTTCAAAGTGAATGGTGTCCGGCGGCACCGCGCGCAAAGTTTCCCTCCACATTTCAAATTTTTTGGCCTACCGCCGAAATATCTACCCCCACCCCCCTTCCCCACCCCCTTTTCTCCCCGACCACAAGTCACATTTCCCCTGTTTCCTCCTTCCTTCCTTCCTTCCTAAGCTATAGCCACTTCCTCGCTTGCTTCCTCGCTCTCGCCGTCTCGCATCCTATCGCCGGGGTCGCCATGGTCTTCTTCAATGACCTCTCCAGCGGTTTCTCCTCCGACAATGACTCCTTCACCACCCGGGTATGCCTCTCTTCTCTCTCTCGGGCTATGACTTGGAATGAAGGATTTTAACCCGGCGGTCGATTTGAGTCATTTCTTCCTCTTGTAGCTCCCTAGGACCATCAGTTGCAACGAATGGAGCGGGGTGGCTGAAGATCTGTCTACTCGTTGTCACCATCAATCTCCATGCATGAAGCTAGTTGCGTTTGAATCTGTGGACAGTGGGAGGAAGTTTCTGGCATGTGCAGAGAAGGTTAGACCCTTTTTCGTTGTTACAAATCATTTGTTAGATGTGATTCAGACACTGTCACGGTCCCAACCCATTCATACCACACCTTCAACCAAACGCATCCTAAGACAGTGTCACAGTTTGTACCTAGTATCTAAAAATGTTGCCATCTCATCAGTGGTGCCATTAGAAAATTATTTGGCACCGCTTCAGCAGTTTGTGCAGCCAACTTTGGTCCACACATCCGAGCAGCCAAGCAGTAAAATACTAAATCTTTATGGCACGAAGGAACTGGGCATCGGAGCAACTAGGTGCTCCGGAGTCCGGGTCCCTGATTTTTTCCGTTGCATCGGCTCGCCAGTGCAGGGCACCGGTGCGAGATGTAGCAACAGTTGTCTTTACATCAGTTTTGGCATACATAGTGGACGGCCTTAGTGCTATTAATTTTATGTTACTAAATTTGTGCATGTACACACCTGTTAGTATCAATTTGCTGTCATACAAACACTGTCGCTATGTTGTTGTAGTTATATTTACCTTCCTCATAAAATGTTCAATTTGTTATTTATAGTACATGAGTAAGAACTTGTAGCGTTGTTGTAGTTAATTATAGCTTCTGTTGTTTCAGAATTTGGTTGTTGTCTCAGTAGCAGTTAATTCATTTGCACATTGATCTTTTTGAGAAGATATGTCATAATTAACCTATTTCTTCAGTTTTTCAAAATAAGTATTGGTGATTTTCTATGTTACTATAAACCCATTTCCCCTACAATTGTTACTGATCTAGTTTTAAATATTATAGGATGAACGAAAGTGTTCTTACTTGGAGTGGGTTGATCAAGAGTGGCCACAGTCTTTGAAGATGTGCCTAGCAAAGCTCTGGAGTGTGATGACCCCCGCTTAATCATGCACTAATCATACACGCAAATGCACATGATCAAGCCTAAGGACTCACTTGAAGATATCACAACACAACTCTAAAACATAAATAAAGTCATACAAGCTTTATATTACAAGCCAGGGCCTCGAGGGCTCGAATACATAGCTCGATGGCATACAAGTGTCAGCGGAAGCATCAGATATCTGGGTACAGATATAACAGAGTTATAGATAGGCCTTTAAGAAGGCGGAGTAAAATAAAACACTACGATCGAAAGGCGTAGGCCTCCTGCCTAGGACCCTCCGAACCTACTCCTGGTCGTCGGTCGGCTCCTTGTAGTAGTACTCGTCGGGAGGGTAGTAGTAGTAGTAACCATCGGCGGGGGCAGCAGGCTCAGGGGCTCCGTCGTCTGGTTGCGACAAATGGATAAGGGGAGAAAAAGAAAGCAAGGCAAACGTGAGTACTCATCCGAAGTACTCATCAAGCAAGGATCTACACTACATATGCAACATTTTCAAAGGAGGGCTGTATATGTGGACTGGGCTGCAGAAATGCCAGAATAGAGAGGAAGGCCTAGTCCTATCGAAGACTAGCATCTTCAAGCATCTTCGTCGGTCTTGCAGCATTAGAAGAGTGCAGATTAACATAATGTAAAGTAGTAGTAGTGTATTCAACCTCGCCCAGAGATCCTTTCTCGACTCCCTGCGAGAAAGCAATCCCAGAGCCATACTATCCAGTTATCATCTCAAGTCACCAGTTCTGGTTGTACCGATCGGGATACAACTCCGAGTGTCCGTTACCGTAGGACAGGCTATCGATAGATGCTTTCTTCCCTGCAGGGGTGCACAAACTTACCCACCACGCTCGCTTAACTCCGGCTGGACACACTTTCCTGGGTCATGCCCGGCCTCGGCCAAACGATACGCCACAACCCGACCGAATATTTAACAAAGAGGTCAGCACGCCGGACTAAACCTATGCGCCCAGGGGTCATGGGCCTTCACCCCGGGGACTCCTGTGCATTACGAACGTGGCCAGTGAGCAAACCTAGCCCCCCTTATACAAGTGTAGGGCATTACCAGTCCAACCCAGCGCGCGCCGCTCAGTCGCTAAGGTCTATTAAGCTCCGGCTGAAGTATACGACGCAGAACACCCATACTATGCCCACGTGATGGTTAGTGCTATCAGGCCAGAGGCCCCTCGGATCAAATATCCAAACCGTTAGTGTGTTGGTAGTGCGGTAACGAGCAGAGACTCACGAAAGATGTGACCCCGTCGCCCCGTCTCGAGGACTTGCGGCAAGGGCTAAGAATTCCCGGCCACGCCTCGTATTCATCTCTTGGGCACCTTCCAGGTCAACCCGTCTCCACATCACTTTGCAAATATGCTCGCGCGGGTACCCCTTAGGGCCGACCCGTCTTTAGTAACATGATTCAGTGTAAAGTCATAGTAACCATAGTAACCGTGTGTCTAACACCAAGGGGAACCCTGAGGAATCACCCTCGATGGAATTCCACCTGATGTTTTCGTCAAGGTGAACGAAGGAGGAATCACCCTCGAGGTCCACACTTGAGGAGTTGCACGACGGTGTCGTTATCGGGGGTGGTGTAGGAGGAATCACCCTCGCTGACCACGACCGATTAACTAACCTACAAGGTTATCATCAGAAGTGCTGACGAGGTATCACCCTCGGCACTCGATAGTAACCCAGTAGTGTCAAGCAACTAAGGGGGGTGTGAAGTGTGGTGCCGGGGCCTGGTCTTCGATCCCATTGATCGGGTCTTCTGTTCATCCAGCGGGGCAATCGGGATAAGTGGGGTCTCTGATGGGTCTCTACCCAACCTATACTAAACAGTTTAGGATAAGCTGGTAGGTAGCAATAGCAGGTTACAATAAACAGGCTATGCAGCAGAAATAGGATAACAGCAGCAGCAGTAACTTCTAATGCAAGCATAAGAGAGAAGAGAATAGGCGACATTGATATGCTCAAAAGGGGGGTGCTTGCCTGGAAGCTCTGCGGCAAGTGTCTGGTCGTCAGGGGCGTAGTCGACCTCTGGAGCTGCGTCAGTCTCAGGAGCTACGTCGATGTCGGGGTCTACCGAGAGAGAAGAGGGGGAGGAAGCAAATAAATACACAACAAATATTGCAACACAGAGCATGCCATGCCTAAGATGCAGTGCAGGGTTGCCTAAAGATATGTCTAAGTCATATTAATTATTTTAGGATTTAAGTTGGATTTATTAACCGATGTATATGCACTATTCATCTACCGGAAATGGACGAAAAGTTACGGGTTCATCTATGTAGGGAGTTCCGACATGGAAACAGACGGCACGATCAGATTCGTCTCGTCGTTCTGATCAACTTTCATGTATAAAGTTTTTTGATCTGAGCTACGGATTATTTTCTATGATTTTTCTAAAGTTTTAAGTATTTTCTGGATTTATTTTTATTAACAAAAATTAATTATGACGTCAGCATGACGTGGGGATGACATCAGCAGTCAACAGAGACACTGACTGGTCAAACTGACCAGTGGGCCCCACATGTCATACTCAGAGAGGTTAACAGGGATTTATTTCAACTAAACAGGGTTAACTATCAGCTGGACCCCACATGTTAGTGGCTTATTAGTTTAACTAATTAGTTTAATTATAAAAATGTTTTAATTAATTAAATTACGTGGTGGGGCCCGCATGTCAGTGACTGGGGCTGCCCAGTCAGCTCAGTTGACCAGGTCAACTGGTTAACTGGGGCCAGGGGCCCCACTGGCAGCGACCCAGGGGGTGGTCCCAGGTGTGCCAGCTCAGCGCGGCCGGTGGCTAGACGCCGGCGACCTCCAGACGCGGCGGAGGGCACGGGCCGGCGTCGGAAACGTGCTACGGAGCGCCAAAACACGCGCGGCGACATGCGTTCGAACCGCAGAAGCGTTCCACGTCGATTGGTGGTGGTGCCGGACCAAATGGTCGCCGGAAAAGTGGCCGGCGACGAGCTTTGGCGGCAGCGTGTTCTGGACCTCGATGGAATCGACGCTAGAGGGAACGTGGAGGCTCATGCGCCGGCTCGTTGGGCTCCTGGGAGCACCAGGAGCTCGATGCCGTGCTCAGGCGAGCACGACGGGGGCCATGGCCACGACGGCGAAGCGATCAACGGCGGTGAGCTCACGGCTTCGGCGACTAGCTGGCTACGGCACGTGAGGATGCTAACGGAGGGGAGTAGAAGACGGAGAAGCTCACCGTGCGGCACGCAAGTAGGCCCGTGAAAGGTTAGGAGCAGCAGAAGCTCGTCGGCGAAGAAGAGGATCGCCGGCGTCCCGAGGAAGAAGACGACGCGTGCGGGCGATGCAGAGCTTTTGGGCTCCCTCTAGCGGCTCCAGAAGGCGCAGCAGTCCACGGCGATCCTCCCGGACACGAGCCGGTGATGCAGAGAGGCCGCTGGCCACAGCGGTGGCGAGGTGCGGCGACGTTGGTGCTCGGGCATTGGTGGATCTGAGGGGAAGAGGCGAGGAGCGAGCTAGGGAGAGGGGGAGAATGACAAGGAGGAGGCCAGGGGGGAGGAACGGGCCGGCCTTATCCGTCGGCGGGCGTCGCCGTGTCGGCAGCTCGCCGGTGCGCGCGCGCCCAGCCACGGGGATGGCGACACGACGAAGGAGAGAGAGCGGGAGGAGAGAGATGGGCCGGCTGGTCTGGGCTGAGTGCACTGTGCACTTAAGCCCAGCCAGCTAGGCCCTTTTTCATTTTTATTTTCTTTCTATTTTCTGTTTTCTTTTGTTCTTTCATGTTGCATTTTCTTTTAGCTAGCAATTGTATTTTGTAAAACATGGGACTTGCCAAATCAAATACTAGGCAATGTCTGGCATTGCCTCAAAAAGTTTGGGAGTAATTTGAATTCCTTTGAATTTTATTTAAATAGAATTGGATTTTAATAACTGATTTGGGTACTGTTTTTGGAGGTTAGGGTCATCTTAGGAATTCAGTTAATGTTGATTATATTTTTACAGTTGCTTCTGGATTATTTGAAATGTTATGAACATTTTAGTTTCTGATTTGGTCAACTTTTATTCTGCAAATTTGAATTGATTTGATTTTTAGGGAAGTATTTGAATTGATTTGAATAACCACTATGAACTAGCTTTGCAAATGAGGATGACTTGGCATACTTAGCAGAGTGTCACAGTGCTTATTACATAGGGGTGTTTCATGGAGCATGTATGAGGAAGAGAACAGAGGTAGGCTTAGAGAAAGTGTTGTCAACGCTGAAGAATATTTGAAGATGCGGGATAAAAAGAGGAAGGTGGAGAATGAGCTCAGATTTTTTAAATCAGACTTTGCTAAGATGGTGTTGGCGAAGGAGGAGGCACTTTCCCAGTTGGCTAGTGCAAAACAGGTTCTTACTGAACTGAAAGTAGAGTAGGAAAAGACGAGCCTGGATGATCTCGATTAGGGAAATGAATATATTGTTCTAATATTGTTCTTATGAAGCTGAACTAGCTATATATTGTACTGTGCTGTTTTCAGGTAGCTATCGTACTGTGATGTTAAAATATATTTATGTGCCTGATATGAAATTGGCAAACAGCTATTCGATATGAAATGTGAATTTGCGTCATACTGGAATTATTAATTGTAAACTAATAAACCTGCTAAATGGGTCATGGAATTTTGCAAACGGTTCTAGCAGTAAAAGCGCTTGTGATGGATAGCCCAATGCCACACATTTTTCTTCATCAAATCGTGTGTGATGTAGTTGATAAAAGCAAATGATTAACCAAGGCAGAGCGTGTGTGATAGTTACACCTATCACACACGAGCCTATACATAAAAATGTGTGGGATGTACATACGAACGGAAACGTTTTCCCTGGATTGACTATCTGGGATGTACATACGAACGGAAACGTTTTCCCTGGATTGACTGTGTGTGATATACATACGAACGGAAATGTTTTTCTGGGATTCACCGTGTGGGATGTACATACGAACGGAAATGATTGGGTTTCGATGCCTCGCCCGATCGCACACGAGCTCATTTTGCCCAAGCCTGTGTGCCAGGAGGGCCTATCCCCGACGGTTTCTGGGTCGTGTGGGAAGGACCCCTCTATCGCCCACACTCACTTGGCGACGATTCCAAATGCCGTCGCGGAAAGGGGTTAAAAACCGTGTGTATAGCACCTCGCTGTACCACTGCTCTACTAGACTAGCTCGTTGATCAAAGATGGTTAAAGTTTCCTAACCATAGACATGTGTTGTCATTTGATAACGGGATCACATCATTAGGAGAATGATGTGATGGACAAGACCCATCCATTAGCTTAGCATATGATCGTTCAGTTTATTGCTATTGCTTTCTTAATGTCAAATATATATTCCTTCGACTATGAGATTATGCAACCCCCGGATACCGGAGGAATACCCTGTGTACTATCAAACGTCTCAACATAATTGGGTAATCATAAAGATGCTCTACAGATATTTCCGAAGGTGTTTGTTGAGTTGGCATAGATCGAGATTAGGATTTCTCACTCCGTGTATCGGAGAGGTATCTCTGGGCCCTCTCGGTAATACACATCATAAGAAGCCTTGCAAGCAAAGTGACTAAGGAGTTAGTTGCAGGATGATGTATTACGGAACGAGTAAAGAGACATGCCAGTAACGAGATTGAACTAGGTATGAAGATACCGACGATCGAATCTCGGGCAAGTAACATACCGACGGACAAAGGGAATTACGTATGTTGTCATAAGGTTCGACCGATAAATATCTTCGTAGAATATGTAGGAGCCAATATGGGCATCTAGGTTCCGCTATTGGTTATTGACCGGAGAGGTGTCTCGGTCATGTCTACATAGTTCTTGAACCCGTAGGGTCCGCACGCTTAACGTTCGTTGATGATATAGTATTATATGAGTTATGTATGTTGGTAACCGAATGTTGTTCGGAGTCCCGGATGAGATCACGGCACGAGGAGCTCCAGAATGGTCCGGAGGTAAAGATTGATATATGGGATAATAGTGTTTGGCTTCCAGAAAGGTTCCGGAATTCACCGGAAGGGGTTTCAGATGTTTCCCGAAATGTCCGGGTACGAGAACACTTTATATGGGCCAAGGGGTAAAGCCCATGAGACTTTTGGAAGGTGCAAAAGGAAGTTTTGCGGAGGCCAGGGGGCCAGATGCCAGGGACCCTGGCGTCTGGGTCCTGGAGTCCGAGAAGGACTCTTGCCTTTTAGGCAAAACCGACTTTGAGGAGGCTTTTACTCCATGTTTCGACCCCAGGGCTCAACATATAAATAGAGGGGCAGGGCTAGCACCCAAGAAACATCAAGATTCACCAAGTCGTGTGCCGGCAACCCCGTCCCCTCTAGTTTATCCTCCGTCATAGTTTTCGTTATGCTTGGCGAAGCCCTGCGGAGATTGTTCTTCACCAACACCGTCACCACGCCGTCGTGTTGCCGGAACTCATCTACTACTTCGCCTCTCATGCTGGATCGAGAAGGCGAGGATGTGTGTTGAGCGCGGAGGTGCCGTATGTTCGGTACTTGATCGGGATGTATCGTGAAGGTGTACGGCTACATCAACCGCGTTGATAAACGCTTCCGCTTAGCGATCTTTAAGGGTATGAAGATGCTCTCCACCTCTCGTAGCTATGTATCTCCATGGATAGATCTTGCGTGTGCGTAGAATTTTTTTTGTTTTCCATGCAACGTTCCCCAACAGTGGCATCATGAGCCAGGTCTATGCGTAGATGATATGCACGAGTAGAACACAAAGAGCTGTGGGCGGTGATAGTCATACTTCTTACCACCAACGTCTTATTTTGATTCGGCGGCATTGTGGGATGAAGCGGCCCGGACCAACCTTACATGTCCACTTACATGAGACCGGTTCCACAGACAGACATGCAACTTGTTTTGCATAAAGGTGGCTGGCGGGTGTCTGTTTCTCCTACTTTAGTTGAATCGAATTTGACTACGGCCGGTCCTTGAAGAAGGTTAAAATAGCAAACTTGATGAATCACCGTTGTGGTTTTTGCCGTAGGTAAGAACGGTTCTTTCTAGAAGCCCGTAGCAGCCACGTAAAACTTGCGGCAAAAAAGTAGAGAACGTCTAACTTGTTTTTGCAGGGCATGTTGTGATGTGATATGGTCAAGATATGATGTGATATATGTTGATGTATGAGATGATCATGTTTTGTAATATCGACAACCGGTAGGAGCCTTAGTGTTGTCTCTTTATTGTATGAAGTGCAAGCGCCATGTAATTGCTTTACTTTATCGCTATGCGTTAGCAATAGTTGTAGAAGCAATAGTTGGCGAGACGACCCCGACGCAATGATGGAGATCAAGGTGTCGAGCCGGTGACGATGGAGATCATGACGATGCTTTGGAGATGGAGATCAAAAGCACAAGATGATGATGGCCATATCATGTCACATATTTTGATTGCATGTGATGTTTATCCTTTATGCATCTTATTTTGCTTAGAACGGCGGTAGCATTATAAGATGATCCCTTCACTAAATTTCAAGATAAAGGTGTTCTCCCCGAGTATGCACCGTTGCCAAAGTTCGTCATTTCGAAGCACCTCGTAATGATCGGGTGTGATAGACTCTACGTTCACATACAACGGGTGTAAGACAGTTTTGCACATGCAGAATACTTGGGTTAAACTTGACGAGCCTAGCATGTACAGACATGGTCTCGGAACACTAGAGACTGAAAGGTCGAACGTGAGTCATATAGTAGATATGATCAACATAGAGATGTTCACCATTGATGACTACCCCATATCACGTGATGATCGGACATGGGTTAGTTGATTTGGATCACGTATCACTTAGATAACTTGAGGGATGTTTATTTAAGTGGGAGTTTGATACGTCTCCGTCGTATCTACTTTTCCAAACTCTTTTGCCCTTGTTTTGGACTCTAATTTGCATGATTTGAATGGAACTAACCCGGACTGACGTTGTTTTCAGTAGAATTGCCTTGGTGTTATTTTTGTGCAGAAATAAAAGTTCTCGGAATGACCTGAAACTTCACGAAGAATATTTTTGGAATAAATAAAAAATATTGGCGAAGGAATCAACCAGAGGGGACCCACCGGTTGACCACAAGGGTGGAGGGCGCCCCCCTGCCTTGTGGGTCCCCTGGACCTCCACCGACCTCAACTCCAACTCTATATATTCACTTTCGGGGAGAAAAAAAACCAGAGAGAAGGATTCATCGCGTTTTACGATACGGAGCCGCCGCCACCTCCTGTTCTTCATCGGGAGGGCAGATCTGGAGTCCGTTCGGGGCTCCGGAGAGGGGAAATCGTCGCCATCATCATCATCAACCATCCTCCATCACCAATTTCATGATGCTCACCGCCGTGCGTGAGTAATTCCATCGTAGGTTTGCTGGACGGTGATGGGTTGGATGAGATTTATCATGTAATCGAGTTAGTTTTGTTAGGGTTTGATCCCTAGTATCCACTATGTTCTAAGATTGATGTTGCTATGACTTTGCTATGCTTAATGCTTGTCACTAGGGCCCGAGTGCCATGATTTCAGATCTGAACCTATTATGTTTTCATGAATATATATGTGTTCTTGATCCTATCTTGCAAGTTGTAGACACCTATTACGTGTTATGATCCGCATACCCCAAGGTGACAATAATTGGGATTCTTTCCGGTGATTACCGTAGTTTGAGGAGTTCATGTTTTCACTAAGTGCTAATGCTTTGGTCCAGTACTCTATTAAAAGGAGGCCTTAATATCCCTTAGTTTCCATTAGGACCCCGCTGCCACGGGAGGGTAGGACAAAAGATGTCATGCAAGTTCTTTTCCATAAGCACGTATGACTATATTCGGAATACATGCCTACATTATATTGATCAATTGGAGCTAGTTCTGTGTCACCCTAGGTTATAACTGTTGCATGATGAATGCGATCCGACATAATTATCCATCATTGATCCATTGCCTATGAGCTTTTCACATATTGATCTTTGCTACGTTACTTTGCCGTTGCCACTGTTACAATTACTACAAAACTGCTACTGTTACTTTTGTCACCGTTACCGTTACTTCCATACTACTTTACTACTAAATACTTTGCTGCAGATATTAAGTCTTTCAGGTGTGGTTGAATTGACAACTCAGCTGCTAATACTTGAGAATATTCTTTGGCTCCCCTTGTGTCGAATCAACAAATTTGGGTTGAATACTCTACCCTCGAAAACTATTGCGATCCCCTATACTTGTTCATCGCCAAAAGCCACTTCCAAGGCTATCTTACCCACTGGATATGCCGACTTACCAGGCACCACTCCATGAAATACAGTAGAAGATGGCTTGAGATCTTTGTCAGTCAATTCCATACGGCGAAAAGTATCATAATAAAGAATATTGATACTGCTGCCCCCGTCCATAAGTACCTTTGTAAACTTGTATCCACCAACCTGTGGAGCAACCACTAACACCAGCTGACCCGGGTTGTCAACCGGGGCGGGTGATCCTCACGGCTCCATACGATAGGCTGCTTTGACCATCGCAAGTATCGAGGGACCGCCGGGTCAACCGAGCTCACTACTCATTTATGAACCTTCTGGTCTCGCTTGCATAGGCTTGTTGTGAAAACATGATACTGACCACTATTCAGCTGCTTCGGATTACTCTGATAGCTAGACTGCTGCTGCTGATTACTTTGACCGGACTGCTGATTACCACCACCTTGATTGCCTTGGCCTTGAAAACCAGAGTTTGAACTGCCACCTCCAAAACCAGGCCCGTGAGAGCCGGATCCTGACCGGTCGTTCGGGCCGTTCTGATAAAAACCAGAATTTCTATACTCCCTCATAATGAAGCAATCTTTCCATAAATGAGTGGCCGGCTTATCCTGAGTACCGTGCTTTGGACAGGGCTGATTCATTATTGCCTCAAGGTTAAACTTTGGCCCACCAAACCGGGGCGTTGATGATTTCCCCTTATGGCGCTGGCTGCTATTCTGCGTGCTGGTGTTAGCCACAAAATCTGAACCTCCATCGGTTTGCTTGCGCTTACCGTTGCTACCTTGACCCGCCGTATTGTGATGCTGTCCCATTCCATTGCCGCCCTTCTTCCCCTTGCTAGCCTTCTCTTCATCAGACACCGGGTCTTTCGTGCTATCTGAGTCGGCATATTTGGTTAGAGCCGCCATGAGCTCTCCCATATCATTGCAGTGGCGCTTAAGCCGCCCCAGCTTCTGTTTGAGCGGAAGGAAACGACAATTTTTCTCCAAAATCAGGACGGTTGAACCGGCATTAATGCTATCTGATGAATGAATGACTTCCGAGACCCGGCGAACCCAGTGATTGGTTGACTCATCCTCAAGCTGGACGCAAGCATCAAGGTCGATGATCGACATGGGTTGCTTACACGTATCTCTGAAATTCTGAATAAAACGCGCCTTCAACTGTGCCCACGAACTGATGGAGTTGGCAGGTAACCCTTTCAGCCAGGTACGAGCCGGTCCATCCAACATCATGGTGAAATACTTGGCGCACACAGCGTCGTTGACATCTAGCATCTCCATGGCCATCTCATAGCTCTCAATCCATGCTTCCGGAGGTTGATCAGCTGTGTAGTTGGGCACTTTGTGAGGGCCCTTAAAATCCTTGGGCAGATGCTCATTACATAAAGCCGGCACTAGGCACGGCACCCCCACGGTCCTAGAAGTCATCCCAGCTTCTATAGGCGAGGATGGGTTATGCTGGGGTTGCTGATAAGCCGCCAACTGAGCCGCCAGCTCCGCCTCCCGACGTGCCCTGGCCTGATCTACTAAAGCCTGAGCATGGTTATTAGCGCGTGGCAGGTCACGCCCACGGGGCTAGTTATGGTGCTGCTCACTGCTCGAAACCGCCGGCAACTCAATGCGCCGGCTGTAACTCCGGCTTGGGCGTGGGGTTGAATGGATCCGCTCACGGCTATACGAATACACCGCCTGTTGAACCACCGCGGTTTGAAGAAGCTCCACGGCCTTCCGGGTCTCAACCGCCGTGGGAGACTCGCCTTGCATCGGGAGAGCCGCCAGCCGCGACGCCGCAGCAATCATGTTGTCCAAAGGGTTAGAAAAATGACCCGGCGGTGTCGGCACCTGCTGAGGCGGGGTTAAACTCAAACGACGCGGGTCTGCGACTCGTGGCTGAGCCGTCCCTCTAGTCACGGGCGCCTCAACAGCCTGGGTTACCTCAGGTGGATTGCTTGGCCCAGCCCCAGGTGTGTTAAAGAGATTCCTGGTATCGTACTCCAGAGGTAGCCGACTCATGTGCCTCCTTCGTAAAATGGCGTTAGATGCATTCTGGTCCAAGGTTAACCGAAAATTCTCTGCTTGAATCCGTTGCGTCTCCGCATCCAGGGCGGCTCGTTATGTCGCCATCCTAGCGTTCTCAGCATTAAGCTCAACTCTGGCTTGAGCTATCTCAGCTCGTAGTTTTGCCACATCCACCTTATGCTGCGCTTAAGTCTCCGGAGTAACCTCTACCTCTAGCAGAGTTGCCAAGGCGTCCAAGAGCTCGGATAAAACTTGAGCCGGCGGGCGCACAGGACCGCTCACGGCAGCCGTTGCTTCGGCCGTTGAACCAGAAGTCATGGCTGCCGCAGTTGACGATTGCAGCACTGGTTGCGTGCCAGCCATGAAGATCGCGACCCTGTTCGGTGGCTCATAGGGGTCCGGAATACAATCGCCATCGGAACAGCCCCCAAGCCCGCCGTCTTGCAGTTAATACATTGAATTAGTCTCGCCGGTTGAGGACTCACCATCAGAGTAAATGACCGTCTCTCCACCAGACGCAGATCCTTCCTCAAAACCCGCTCCATGCACAAACCCAACAAAGGTGTGCTTCACGGCGGCTTGAACCTCGGCGGGTCACGCGCGCCGAGCTGTCTCGATGACGTTGGCACAGATGTCCGGCTTAGGCTCCGACTCGCCGATCTTGCCGATGAATCGGCCTCGGGACCCCAGCCTGCGTCGTCGATGTAGATTTTGCCGCGGCGACTCTTGGTCATCCGGCCCACGGCATATCCCTTGATCCCTACGAAGCTGCCCTTCAAGAACTCGAAATCACCGTGTGCTCACCCCACGGTGGGCGCCAACTGTCATGGACTTAACACGGCAGATGCCCTAGCAAAAGGACTTAGGTGTGGAGCCATCGCAACTAGGTTAGCTTGAAGGGGTTAAATGGGACAAAGGGCACAGAGAGTTTACCCAGGTTCGGCCCCTCTCAATGAGGTAAAGGCCTACTCCTGCTTTAGGTTGTATTGCTTGTGTTTCGATTACCAGGGAGCGAATATGCTTGACCTAGTTCTCGATCAGTTGTCTCTTGAGTTAACCCGCCGCCGGGTCACCCCTTTATATACAGGTTGATGCTCGGCGGCTTACAGAGTCCCGGCCGGCTCACACAAACGTGACCGGCTCGGTTTCTAACTACCCTTGCCTTATAGGGCAAGTTTAAACATATGGCGGCTCATACCCGTGGGCCTCAAGCCGTCTCCGGGTCTTGGGCCTTCAATTAGCTTGCTCTATGAACCGCCATCTTCACATCTTCTTGGACCTTATCGGGCCTCTTGACTTTAAGCCGCCAGGGGCATGACCCGGCCCCTCCTGGGCGGGTCATACCCATTAGTTATATCCCCAACAACTGTCATTTGTATGCGTTGTTATTAATTGATATTGAGTATGACTGTGACTGGATCTTTTTTACCATGAATTACAATGTCTAGTCAGTCCTTGATCTTCAGGGGTGCTCTGCATTTATGTTTTGCGGTCTCAGAAAGGGCTAGCGAGATACCATTTTGTTATATCATATCACGATTGTTTTGAAAAAGTGTTGTCATCCAAGATTTATTATTATTGCTCGCTAGTTGATTATGCCATCGGTATGAGTAAATGTGAGACCTAAATGTTATTGTGAATATGGTTAGTTCATAATCTTTGCTGAAAACCTGAATGCTGGCTTTACATATTTGCAACAACAAGATCAAACAGAGTTTGTAAAAGTTTTTCTTTATCACTTTCAGTTTGTCAACTGAATTGCTTGAGGACAAGCAATGGGTTAAGCTTGGGGGAGTTGATACATCTCTGTCGTATCTACTTTTCCAAACTCTTTTGCCCTTGTTTTGGACTCTAATTTGCATTATTTGAATGGAACTAACCCGGACTGACGCTGTTTTCAGCAGAATTGCCTTGGTGTTATTTTTGTGCAGAAATAAAAGTTCTCGGAATGACCTGAAACTTCACGGAGAATATTTTTGGAATAAATAAAAAATATTGGCGAAAGAATCAACCAGAGGGGACCCACCGGCTGACCACAAGGGTGGAGGGCGCGCCCCCTGCCTTGTGGGTCCCCTGGACCTCCAGCGACCTCAACTCCAACTCTATATATTCACTTTCGGGGAGAAAAAAATCAAAGAGAAGGATTCATCATGTTTTACGATACGGAGCCGCCGCCACCTCCTGTTCTTCATCGGGAGGGCAGATCTGGAGTCCGTTCGGGGCTCCGGAGAGGGGAAATCGTCACCATTATCATCATCAACCATCCTCCATCACCAATTTCATGATGCTCACCGCCGTGCGTGAGTAATTCCATCGTAGGCTTGCTGGACGGTGATGGGTTGGATGAGATTTATCATGTAATCGAGTTAGTTTTGTTAGGGTTTGATCCCTAGTATCCACTATGTTCTAAGATTGATGTTGCTATGACTTTGCTATGCTTAATGCTTGTTACTAGGGCCCGAGTGCCATGATTTCATATCTGAACCTATTATGTTTTCATGAATATATATGTGTTCTTGATCCTATCTTGCAAGTTGTAGACACCTATTACGTGTTATGATCCGCATACCCCAAGGTGACAATAATTGGGATTCTTTCCGGTGATTACCGTAGTTTGAGGAGTTCATGTATTCACGAAGTGCTAATGCTTTGGTCTGGTACTCTATTAAAAGGAGGCCTTAATATCCCTTAGTTTCCATTAGGACCCCGCTGCCACGGGAGGGTAGGACAAAAGATGTCATGCAAGTTCTTTTCCATAAGCACGTATGACTATATTCGGAATATATGCCTACATTATATTGATGAATTGGAGCTAGTTCTGTGTCACCCTAGGTTATAACTGTTGCATGATGAATGCCATCCGACATAATTATCCATCATTGATCCATTGCCTATGAGCTTTTCACATATTAATCTTTGCTACGTTACTTTGCCGTTGCCACTGTTACAATTGCTACAAAACTGCTACTGTTACTTTTTTCACCATTACCGTTACTTCCATACTACTTTACTACTAAATACTTTGCTGTAGATATTAAGTCTTTCAGGTGTGGTTGAATTGACAACTCAGCTGCTAATACTTGAGAATATTCTTTGGCTCCCCTTGTGTCGAATCAATAAACTCGGGTTGAATACTCTACCCTCGAAAACTGTTGCGATCCCCTATACTTGTGGGCTATCAGAGTTCATTAGTAATTTGATTAATTGAACTTAATTTATCATGAACTTAGTTTTATAGTTTTGCATATCTATGTTGTAGATCAATGGCCCGAGCTACCATTCCCCTGAATTTTAATGCGTTCCTAGAGAAAGCTAAGTTGAAAGATGATGGTAGCAACTACACGAACTGGGTCCGTAACTTGAGGATTATCCTCATTGTTGCACAGAAGAATTATGTCCTTGATGCACCGCTGGGTGACATGCCTGCTGCAGGAGCTGAAGCAGATGTTATGAACGTCTGGCAAGCTCGATCTGATGACTACTCGATAGTTCAGTGTGCCATGCTTTACGGCTTAGAACCGGGACTTCAAAGACATTTTGAACGTCATGGAGCATATGAGATGTTCCAAGAGTTGAAGTTAATATTTCAGGCAAATGCCCGGGTTGAGAGATTTGAAGTCTCTAACAAGTTCTATAGCTGCAAGATGGAGGAGAACAGTTCTGTCAGTGAACACATACTCAAAATGTCTGGGTATCATAACCACTTGACTCAGCTGGGAGTTGATCTTCCAGTTGATAGTGTTATTGACAGAGTTCTTCAATCACTGCCACCAAGCTACAAAGGCTTTGTGATGAACTATAATATGCAAGGGATGAATAAAACGATTCCTGAGCTCTTCGTAATGCTTAAGGCCACGGAGGTAGAAATGAAGAAGGAGCATCAAGTGTTGATGGTTAACAAGACCACTAATTTCAAGAAAAAGGGCAAGGGAAAGAAAGGGAACTTCAAGAAGAATGGCAAGCAAGTTGCCACTCCCGGGAAGAAGCCCAAAGCTGGACCCAAGCCAAAAACTAAGTGCTTCTACTGCAAAGGGAATGGTCACTGGAAGCGGAACTGCCCCAAATACTTGGCGGAAAAGAAGGATGGCAAAGTGAACAAAGGTATATTTGATATACATGTTATTGATGTGTACCTTACTAATGCTCGTAGCAGTGCCTGGGTATTTGATACTGGTTCGGTTGCTCATATTTGTAACTCAAAACAGGAGCTGCGGAATAAACAAAGATTGGCTAAGGACGAGGTGACGATGCGCATTGGAAATGGTTCCAAGGTCGATGTGATCGCCGTCGGCACGCTACCTCTACATCTACCTTCGGGATTAGTTTTAGACCTCAATAATTGTTATTTGGTGCCCACGTTGAGCATGAACATTATATCTGGATCTTGTTTATTGCGAGATGGTTATTCATTTAAATCGGAGAATAATGGTTGTTCTATTTATATGAGTAATATCTTTTATGGTCATGCACCCTTGATGAGTGGTCTATTCTTGTTGAATCTCGATCTTCGTGATACACATATTCATAATATTGATGCCAAAAGATGCAAAGTTGATAATGATAGTGCAACATACTTGTGGCACTGCCGTTTAGGTCATATTGGTGTAAAGCGCATGAAGAAACTCCATACGGATGGACTTTTGGAATCACTTGATTATGAATCATTTGATACTTGCGAACCATGCCTCATGGGAAAGATGACTAAAACTCTGTTCTTCGGAACAATGGAGCGAGCTAATGACTTATTGGAAATAATACATACCGAAGTATGCGGTCCAATGAGTGTTGAGGCACGCGGTGGGTATCGTTATTTTCTGACCTTCACAGATGATTTGAGTAGGTATGGGTATATCTACTTGATGAAACACAAGTCTGAAACATTTGAAAAGTTTAAAGAATTTCAGAGTGAAGTGGAGAATCATCGTAACAAGAAAATAAAGTTTCTACGATCTGATTGCGGAGGCGAATATTTGAGTTACGAGTTTGGCCTTCATTTAAAACAATGTGGAATTGTTTCACAACTCACGCCACCTGGAACACCACAGCGTAATGATGTGTCCAAACATCATAACCGTACTTTATTGGATATGGTGCGTTCTATGATGTCTCTTACCGATTTACCACTATCGTTTTGGGGTTATGCATTAGAGACAGCCGCATTCACGTTAAATAGGGCACCGTCTAAATCCGTTGAGACGACACCGTATGAACTGTGGTTTGACAAGAAACCTATGCTGTCGTTTCTTAAAGTTTGGGGTTGCGACACTTATGTCAAAAGGCTTCAGCCTGATAAGCTCGAACCCAAATCGGAGAAGTGCGTCTTCATAGGATACCCTAAGGAAACAATTTGGTACACCTTCTACCACAGATCCGAAGGCAAGATCTTTGTTGCCAAGAATGGATCCTTTCTAGAGAAGGAGTTTCTCTCGAAAGAAGTGAGTGGGGGAAAGTAGAACTTGATGAGGTAATTGTACCTTCTCTCGAATTGGAAAGTAGCACATTAGAGAAATCCGTTCCCGTGATGCCTACACCAACTAGAGAGGAAGCAAATGATAATGATCATGAAACTTCAGATCAAGTTGCTACTGAACCTCGTAGGTCGACCAGAGCATGATCCGCACCAGAGTGGTACGGTAATCCTGTCCTAGAAGTCATGTTACTAGACCAAGGCGAACCTACGAACTACGAAGAAGCTATGATGAGCCCATATTCCGATAAATGGCTTGAGGCCATGAAATTTGAGATAGGATCCATGTATGAGAACAAAGTATGGACTTTGGTGGACTTGCCCGATGATCGGCAAGCCATAGAAAATAAATGGATCTTCAAGAAGAAGACTGACGCTGATGGTAATGTTACTGTCTACAAAGCTCGACTTGTCGCGAAAGGTTTTCGACAAGTTCAAGGAGTTGACTACGATGAGACTTTCTCACCCGTAGCGATGCTTAAGTCTGTCCGAATCATGTTAGAAATTGCCACATTTTATGATTATGAAATCTGGCAAATGGACGTCAAAACTGCATTCCTTAATGGATTTCTTAAAGAAGAGTTGTATATGATGCAACCAGAAGGTTTTGTCGATCCTAAATGTGCTAACAAAGTGTGCAAGCTCCAGCGATCCATCTATGGACTGGTGCAAGCATCTTGGAGTTGGAATATACGCTTTGATGAGGTGATCAAAGCATATGGTTTTATACAGACTTACGGTGAAGCCTGTATTTACAAGAAAGTGAGTGGGAGCTCTGTAGCATTTCTGATATTATATGTGGATGACATATTGTTGATTGGAAATGATATAGAATTTCTGGATAGCATAAAAGGATACTTGAATAAGAATTTTTCAATGAAAGACCTCGGTGAAGCTGCTTATATATTGGGCATCAAGATCTATAGAGATAGATCGAGACGCTTAATAGGACTTTCACAAAGCACATACCTTGATAAAGTTTTGAAGAAGTTCAAAATGGATCAGTCAAAGAAAGGGTTCTTGCCTGTGTTACAAGGTGTGAAGTTGAGTCAGACTCAAAACCCGACCACTGCAGAAGATAGAGAGAAAATGAAAGTCATTCCCTATGCCTCAGCCATAGGTCCTATCATGTATGCTATGCTGTGTCCCAGACCTGATGTGTGCCTTGCCATAAGTCTGGCAGGGAGGTACCAAAGTAATCCAGGAGTGGAACACTGGACAGCGGTCAAGAACATCCTGAAGTACCTGAAAAGGATAAAGGATATGTTTCTCGTTTATGGAGGTAACAAAGAGCTCGTCGTAAATGGTTACGTCGATGCTAGCTTCGACACTGATCCGGATGACTCCAAGTCACAAACCGGATACGTATTTATATTGAGTGGTGGAGCTGTCAGTTGGTGCAGTTCCAAGAAGAGCGTCGTGGCGGCATCTACGTGTGAAGCAGAGTACATAGCTGCTTCGGAAGCAGCACATGAAGGAGTCTGGATGAAGGAGTTCATATCCGATCTGGGTGTAATACCCAGTGCATCGGGTCCAATGAAAATCTTTTGTGACAACACTGGTGCAATTGCCTTGACGAAGGAATCTAGGTTTCACAAGAGAACCAAACACATCAAGAGACACTTCAACTCCATTCGTGAAAAGGTCAAGGATGGAGACATAGAGATTTGCAGAATACATACGGATCTGAATGTGGCAGACTCGTTGACTAAGCCTCTTCCGCGAGCAAAACATGATCAGCACCAAGACTCCATGGGTGTTAGATTCATTACAATGTAATCTAGATTATTGACTCTAGTGCAAGTGGGAGACTGAAGGAAATATGCCCTAGAGGCAATAATAAAGTTGTTATTTTATATTTCCTTATTCATGATAAAGGTTTATTATTCATGCTAGAATTGTATTGATCGGAAACTTAAATACATGTGTGAATACATAAACAAATACCGTGTCCCTAGTAAGCCTCTACTAGACTAGCTCGTTGATCAAAGATGGTTAAAATTTCCTAACCATAGACATGTGTTGTCATTTGATAACGGGATCACATCATTAGGAGAATGATGTGATGGACAAGACCCATCCATTAGCTTAGCATATGATCGTTCAGTTTATTGCTATTGCTTTCTTAATGTCAAATACATATTCCTTCGACTATGAGATTATGCAACCCCCGGATACCGGAGGAATACCCTGTGTGCTATCAAACGTCACAACGTAACTTGGTGATCATAAAGATGCTCTACAGGTATCTTCGAAGGTGTTTGTTGAGTTGGCATAGATCGAGATTAGGATTTGTCACTCCGTGTATCGGAGAGGTATCTCTGAGCCCTCTCAGTAATACACATCATAAGAAGCCTTGCAAGCAAAGTGACTAAGGAGTTAGTTGCAAGATGATGTATTACAGAACGAGTAAAGAGACTTGCCGGTAACGAGATTGAACTAGGTATGAAGATACCGACGATCGAATCTCGGGCAAGTAACATACCGACGGACAAAGGGAATTACGTATGTTGTCATAAGGTTCGACCGATAAAGATCTTCGTAGAATATGTAGGAGCCAATATGGGCATCCAGGTTCCGCTATTGGTTATTGACCGGAGAGGTGTCTCGGTCATGTCTACATAGTTCTCGAACCCGCAGGGTCCGCACGCTTAACATTCGTTGATGATATAGTATTATATGAGTTATGTATGTTGGTAACCGAATGTTGTTCGGAGTCCCGGATGTGATCACGGACATGGCGAGGAACTTTGTTTTACGTTTTAGTAATCTTTTATACCCATCTCTATTAGATCTCACTCTTGTTTGAGACCGTGAAGGGATTGACAACCCCTTTTTCGCGTTGAGTGCAAGTGTTTGTTAGTTTATGCAGGTGCATAGATTGGAGACTTGCTTGTGCCTCCTACTGGATTGATACCTTGGTTCTTTTTTTTTCGAGAAAATTTCCAATCTATTAATCTTCAATCATGGCAGTACAACGAATACCAGAAAAAATAGAAATTACATCCAGCGACGACTACCAGCACTGAAGCGAGCCGAAGGCGCGCCGCCGTCATCGCCCCTCCATCGCCGGAGTCGGGCACAACTTGTTGTAGTAGACAGTCGGGAAGTCGTCGTGCTAAGGCCCCGTAGGACCAGCGCACCAGAACAGCAACCGCCGCAGATGAAGAATAACGTATCTCTACTTTGCTACCTTGGTTCTTAACTGAGGGAAATACTTATCTCTACTTTATTGCACCACCCTTTTCTCTTCAAGAGAAAAATCAACGCAAGCTCAAAAAGTAGCACTCACCAGCTCGCGAAAACGGCTCGAAAGGGCGCAATGACGTTGAGAGGACGACGACGAGGAACGGACGGATACACGGGACGAAGGGGGTCCGGGCGCGGGGTCGCCTCGCCGGCGACGGCGGGGACGGCGACGTGACACGAGGCGGAGGCGCTTCGCCGACGCGGGCAGGCTAGCCCTCGTGCGGTGGGTTTGGCGGAGGAATAGGCGGCGGTGGCGGTGGCGTCGGAGCAACAAGGGAGGGGACGAGGGGTGTGGGTTGGGGAAGATGAAACGAGAGAGGGAGAGGTCGCGTGTGTGGGTTCTCCGCCGAGGCACATTAACGAACAAAGGGTCAACACGTTTTTATCTTTTTTTTTTCTATTTCTATCGCCACAGTAAAAATCGACGTGGACACAACCAGCTATCGTCTTTTAAGTGTACGTTAATGTGTTTGATATGAGCCCCCAATGTTGGTAGAACCATATGGACGTGTTTGCTGAAGTGCCCACTCACCCCTTCAATATCCGTGTCCAGAGTCTTTGTCCCTATATGCAAATCCTCAAATCCATACAATCTACTCCCTTCATCTACACTTATAAGTGTATGTATAGAAATTTTGGAACAAATTATGCAAATATACTGTGGTAGAAAAAACAATGAAGTCGGGTTTAAGCCTCAATGTGAACTTGTGTTAAATTTATGTTAGCCGGCCTGCCGGCCCCACGCATCCAAAAAAGGTCAGCACTACATTGCACCGCACCCAAGGTTTCTCGTCGTGCATACGCAACAGTAAGATTTGATGTCAGATTCTTTAGATCGATTCAAGTCAATGTGAACTTGTGTTAAATTTATGTTAGCCGGCCTGCCGGCCCCACGCATCCAAAAAAGGTCAGCACTATACTGCACCGCACGCAAGGTTTCTTGTCATGCATACATAACAGTAAGATTTGGTGTCAGATTCTTCATATCGATTCAAGGATTAAATGGTGACAATTGTGGCTCCCGAACGTTTGTCCTTAGGGGCACGTGCACAAAGACTTTCCAGCTGTCATCGACAAGTTCAGGCCGGCTGCAGCATAAGAGCGGCGACAACGGTGCGTCGACAACTCGTTCTGACGGCGGCAATGGTCGTTCGGGTGCCCATGATCCTCGATGCAATTTTTATTATGTTCGGATGCTTTGTACTTTTTGATGATTTTTTATAATAGATCTTATATTTTCGAAAAAAAAGCACTACACTGCACCGCACCCATCAACAATCTGATGACATGACTGAACCAGGCCCACATCGAAGCACGACGCATTTCTTTACCCTATCCGGCCACGTCGCCCTTCCCCTCTTCCATTTTCTTCTTCTGCTCCCCTGGAGAGCCGAGCCGGGTCCCGCACAGCGCACAGTCCCTGTCCCCGTTCCGTGCGTGTGTGGATGGATCACGATTCACGGCCTCACGCTACAAGCAGAGGAGGAGGCGACTGGCGACTCGCTGGAAACATATGGCCAGGACGTTTCGGGCGATTTTTGTAGCGCCAACCCGAGCTTGTGGCCAGGAGCCGCCCCCATTTGCGGCGAGCGCGAGCGAAAGGCACGTCTATCTAACCTACTTGCCGCTTCCAGAGCCACGCCGCGTGTCGGGCCCCTGCGGCCCGACGCCGGCGGGGCCCGCCTGACGTGTCATAAAGCGCACGGAAAGATCACCCGACCCCGCCTTTTCGTTATCCTCTCGCGATTTTTCTACTCCGTCCGCCCGCACAGTCACGGGCGCATGTGCCTGTGGCGCCCCAACAAATCTCGTGGCTGGGATATTTTCGCGGGTTTTTCTTAGGATTTTCCTTCGATCCACAGGAAGGATGTCGATGGTCTAAAAACGGGAGTACTGAACAGTATTTTTCCTCTTTGTGGCGATAGGAGAGAAGTGAGCGTGTCCATGGCCTGCTTCAGCATGTGGCGAATGATCGGACGGAATTGAGCAGCCCTATGGTTAAGGCGGCCCTGTGATTTCCTCCGGTGCATGCCGACGCCGCGCCGCGAGCGAGCGAGCACGCGTTGCATGCAGGCAGGCAGGCGCCACGAGCCAGGCGGAGAGGAGAGCACGCGTGCGAGGCCAAGTTTTACGGTGGCGCTGATGCTGCCCGCCCGCCCGCCGTGGCAAACGGCACATGACAGCGAGTGAAGCGGAGGAGGAGCCACAGCCACAAGAACGAGCGGCTCAAACCGCAGGGTTTATATTTTTTATTTTTCTCTGGGAGGGCGCCGCGGAAATGGAAAAATCCCGTCCGACGTGGCGCGCCCCTCCGTGCTCTTTTTCTCCCGTCCCCTCACTCGCCAGCGCGCTGGGCCCTACGTAACGTAACGTACCCTCTCTTTTATGCGACTCCTCTCCCCTCCCCTCCCGACTCCTCTTGTCTCTCGCCTCTTCGCCTCTCTTCTCTTCTCCTGCCTGTCCCTCCCTCCTCGCGCTCCATCCACAACGAGCACCTCGTCTTGGTCTTGCTCCTGGTCCTGGCTTTTGGTGTGGCGACGTTGGGTAGCGTGATTATTTTGTTCTCGCTGGCAGGAGATGGCCTGTACGCAGGTAATCCATCCATAACTTCCGGGTGCGATCGAGTTAAAATGGTGCAGATTATGGATGCTCATGCTTCTTCTTCTCCTCCGTGGTCCGTGCTTTCTTACAGGAGAACGCCATGGCAACCGACGAAAGCACCGCGGATCATCGCAGGAATCGTCCGAGTTCCCACGACATGGATTTATCAGGGGATGACCACGTGCCAAAGGTACCACAGTTTACTGCGCAAAATGCGCGTGTTTGTGTTTGCAACCACCCCCTAAATTGATTTTGTCGCCCGACCAGGCACGCAAGCCGTACACCATCACGAAGCAGCGGGAGAAGTGGACCGAGGAAGAGCACAAGCGCTTCCTGGAGGCCCTGCAGCTGCACGGCCGCGCCTGGCGCCGCATACAAGGTAACGATCGCGCGCCCGTGGAACAAGGCAACCAATTTCGCACGCTCGGTTCGCTCACCCTTTCTCCGTGCGCGCTCTCGCAGAGCACATAGGCACCAAGACGGCGGTGCAAATCCGGAGCCACGCGCAGAAGTTCTTCTCTAAGGTCGGGTCGCCTTCCCTCATCATCTAACCAACTCGCTCATCTCTCGGCCATAATTTTTTTATCAGCCACGGGTTTTCCTGACGCCGGATTCGCCTCGCGCTCTGCAGGTCACCAGAGAGTCGTCGGGGAGCAGCAGCGGCTCGGGCGCCGCGGCCGCGACGGCGACGGCGGCGATCCAGATCCCCCCGCCGCGGCCGAAGAGGAAACCGACGCACCCGTACCCGCGCAAAGCGGACGACGGCGCGGCGGCCGGCGGTAAGCACGCCCCGGGGCTCACGCATCTGGAGAGGCCTCCCGTGCGGATGGCCGAGCAGGAGGAAGGGTCGCCGACGTCGGTGCTGAGCGCGTCGCGGGTCGAGGCCTCCGGTGGCCCGTTCTCCAACAACTCCAGCGGCAGCAGGTCGCCCGTTCCGTCGGCCGCCGGCTCCCTCTACGGCTCGCTGGCCTCGTCGGTGGGCAGAGGGGACGGCTGCCTCTCGCCAAATACTAAGGTACCGTGTTTTTTCAAAGCATTTTATATGGCAAAAGCATGAGCCACCCAATATCCAATAGCAATATAAACATGTACTCCCTCCGCCCCAAAATAAGTGTCTCAACTTTATACTAACCTTTGTACAAAATTGTAATAAAGTTAAGACACTTATTTCGGGACAGAGGGTGTATGTATTTACTAATGCGCACTGGCCTGAAAGTCCAATAAATTTCAGTCAACCATCTTAGACTTCAGTTTGTCTTGAGATTAAAATTATTGGCCATACTCTCTATAGATCTAAAGGTGGTGGAAATTAACGGAATATAAGAAAATTCCAGTTGCATACATGCTCTCATTAAAAAATTGGATTAGATTAATTATGAAGAAAGAGCCCATATTCGAGCCGAGTTTGGCTTCACTCAGCTCCTCGTATAAGGATGAATGGTTTAATAAGAGAATAAGAAAACAAACTCCAGACATCCTCCCTGTGAAATTTTGCCTAACATGATCTGTTCATCTGCTATTTTCTGCAGCTATATGATCTGCTTTAACACCTCCGGTACCTTTCAATTCTAACGCATTTCTGAAATGCCAATTTCAGGCTTCAGAGTTCACTGCAAATGGTGATGTCAAAGAGGGGTTATGTACAGGATCAGCGACATCAGTCCTTAAGCTATTCGGCAAGAAAGTCGTGGTGAATGATTCATTCCAGAAGCCGAATACCAGCACCGGCAACCCGCGGAATGGTGGGGACGTCGGAACTGAAGCTTCAGACGATACAACCACACAAGGAAGCAGAAACCTACCTTCTGGCGGTGCCACACAAGGAAGCTCATGGAATCCATGGCCGAGCAGCATGCAGCAGTTTGTGTATTTTGTTCCTCAACCGGATGGTTTCGCCACACAATCTGCTGTGCCATGGTTCGGCACCCTGCCTGGTGCAATGTTCTACCAGCAAGCCGTGGCTCCAAATCAGCACCAGCGCCATCGCTCAGAGACCGCAGACCACAAGCTCATGCAGAGGGAAGGATCCTGGACAGGATCAAACACTGGCCCTGGATCAGCTGCTGCTGACTCCCGAGGGAGAGGAAACAGCAGTGAGAGCGACAAAACGCATGTGCCGCGGTTAACAAAGTGCGAGAGCTCAGTTTCGGTCAGCCTGCAAAGAGGTTTCATGCCATACAAGAGATGCGCGGCCGAGAGCGAATTGCTGCGGTCGGAGGCGCCCAGAGAGGAGACCGACGGTGAGTTGACGAGGTTGTGCTTGTGACAGCCGAGAAGATTCGACGCGCTCTTCACAGTTTAGATGTTTGCTAGTTTTGCTCTAGACTCTTGAGCTGGTGGTGTGATCTGCAGCGGGAAGAAGCGACCACTCATCCTGCTGGTTTTGCCTGTCGGTATGTCGCACTTCTCGGAAGCAGGTCGAAGCCGCATTAGATTGAGCAATTCTGGTTCTTGCTCGTGAATATATATAGTTGGAATCTGTAGTATCCATGTTTTTGTTCTCTACAGAGTGTCTGCAGTTTTCCCCCAAATCGGGAGGCTCAGAGTTCAATGTTGTTGTCTGTATCAACCTGGACCTGAGAGAGGGTTGTCGTAGTCTTAACTGCATGTTGTAAGCTAGGCAGGCTTGTATCACTCTGTAGTCTGCATTCTGTAAAACATATGATGGGCAGAAGACGAACAAAAACGTCGAATGCTCTGTATATCTAAAGTATAACAACATAATATACCTGGACTTGGGTCTGTGCATTCATCTTCTTTCCAGGAAATGTTTTTGGATAAATTGCAAGGTATTTCTACAGCAATCAGCTTGCCAGTTATGACGAGCTACTTGTTTTCGTCTTGTTGAACATTTTTTTTGCCTGGAAACTTGTACTGCCTTATGCACGATGCTGTTGCGGCGGCACCAACAGGGCGGGCGGCGACAGCGGCGGCTCAGGTGCTGTACGCGATGGAGATTTTTTTTGTTGAAAAAGACCACCTGGCGAACACAATTGACAGAAAAGATCACCTCTCAATTCCATTGACAAAACGGACCAGCTGGACCAGCTGGGTCGTGACGACAGGCGCGCCAGCCGGCACGTGACGCCTGCCGCCACGAGCGGAGGCGGCAGGTGGCCCGCCACAGGATTCAGCAAACGCGACCGGCGCGCGACGGAACAGAGGCTGGGCAGCTGGGCCCTGCCGCCTCCTGGTGTGGCGGCACCACTGTGCAAGGCTATGCTCCTTTGGATTGCGACTCCTCCACGCGAGATGCATTGCTGTGCACGCTGGCGCTGCATGCAAGGGAGAGAGAGAGAGAGAGCGAGTAATAATGGGCTGCATGCATGCAAGAGGCAAGAGAGAGAGAGTAATCAAGGGAGAGAGAAAGAGTTTCACGCAAAAAAAAGGGAGGGAGAAAGAGTACTGGCCGGCCATGGGGCTCGTCAACATCCCTCCGCCTGCGGTGGCTACCGGCCGGCCATGGGGCTCCGAGGCGACGTCCGGCGAGCCTGGCCCCTGCAGGATCCAGATCTGGCATCTGCGGGCCTGTAGGGCCGATGGGCCTGGGTGGGCCTCGTTCGTCGTTGGTGCTGGCGTCGGCGGCGACGGCAGGCGCGGTTCGTTATGCGGCCGGCGGTCTGCTCCGGTGGTTCTTCTGGCGTCAGATCTGAAGTTCTCCATCTGGTCCACTTCCCGCCGGATCTCGCGTCGGTGATCTTCACCGGGCTGATGGTGGCTGGGCACGGTGGTGTGAGTCGGGTTCGGGAGAAATCCTTTGGTGGCTTGGCCATCCACGTCGGTGACACCGCCTGCGGGCGCTGCTTCCCTCCCTGGAGGCATCGGCGAGATCCCTTCTCCCCACCCCCTCTTCCCTGACCCAAGGTTAATTCCTGTTATCCCTTGCGGATGCGGCGGCGGCGGCGCTCGGTGTCGTTACCTCCATGGGGGTGCCGTTTGGCTAGGAGAAGTTGGTGTGTGGTGCCATGTGGTTAATTCCGTCTCCTGACCCCCCTCCCGGACAAAAGTCCAAAATCCGCGTGATTGGACGGCGGCGATGACTTGTGCGTCGTACCCTTCATGAAGGCGCCGTCTGGGGAGGCTTGGGTGTTCGGGAGAGGACTCAGGCGGAGGGGATGGGACCAGTGGCAGCAGGTGGTGTTCGCGAAGGAGGAGCGGCGTGGCATCTGGCACGTCGACAACGGCGGGTCTCAGCGGCATGGAGCAACGGGGTCTCGCCGGTGGGCGTGTGATGATGGACGAGCGCAGGATGGTGGCGTTGTCTGGCGTCGTGGTGACGTCGACGACAGCTAGACCGGGCAAGGTATATGCAGCAGCACAACACTGAGGATGGATTGGTGGCAGGTGGCTGCGGCGGCCTCATACCCGGCAGGCGTCCTGGTTGAGGAGTGCGCCGGACTGGTGGGTGCCCCATACCCGGCAGGTGTCCTGGTTGGGACCTCAGGTCTTAGATGTTAGGTTTGACTGCGAGGTCTGTTTGGTATTAGGCCCAGACTATCAGTATCCCTTCATCAATTGGATAGGAGTAGCGACAGATGTTGCCTAGACGGTGACTTTAGTCTTACTGTTGTATGACTTTGTAAGATCTTGTGTGAATAATTAATAAAGTGGCCGCATGCATCGTCCAGATGTAGATACAGAGGCCGGAGGTCCTCCTCCTTTTCTAAAAAAAATAAATAATCTATTTTATTACCTCCGTTCGAAAATAACTGACGTGGTTTTAGTTCAAATTTGAACTGACGTGGTTTTAGTTCAAATTTGAGTACTATTGTACTATACTATGTCGTTACTAAACAGTACTGTATTTCAGTGCAATTACTATTTGGAATCCGTTACTATTTACAATGTAAGTCGGATGTCACAGCTGGTTACTCTCTCATCCGTTCCATGCTGCTGTACTTTGCGAACACCTTGCTCTCGTTCGCTTCCCACCATTTTTGTGCTTCCTTCTCGCCAAAGTGCTTCCGACTGTAGGATTGTTCGAAAGAGCATATTATCACACAAGTAAAATCATCTAGGGAATGTGTGTGTTTCAAAGGCTTTTCGGGCGTTACCTGAACCGGATGCGCTTGACGCCTTTGTTTCCACTGGGGGATGTGACAACGGTCACATACACCCCACGCTCGATTTGCTCGATCGCGCCGTTGGGATCAACAGGAGGAATGGTGGCATCGTTTTCCCCAGCATAGGTATTGCTGTTACTGGGTGCTCTTCTTCCATTTCTATGTGCGACTGAGCCATTCGCCACAGCTGCGCTTGATGACTGTATACGTTCCCTGTCCACTTGCTGATGGTGATCCCTGATGCTGCTCAGCTGTTGAAATTTGCCGGTGACAGGGTTTTTGTCTGCCGGGTCTGGTAGTTCTGCTTTTACTGGTTGTCCATCGGTGGTGCGGCTTTGTATAGTTGTGGAGTTGTATGATTGCTCACCAGCTAAAATCTTCTTTGATAAAGTATTCCTCTGCACAAATTGGCCCATACAACTTATTTCACCTCAGTAGCCATGCAATTTCTGAATAGGTTGGGAATTGACATAGATGGGAGTTATACCTGATTGGTTAAAACCTTTATAATTTCTTTTGCAGCTTTGCACTTTGCTGCTTCATTCATGATAACCAGCCAGGTTTCCTCGACTTTTCGTTTGTACAATTGAACCTTAAGGCTCCTATGCTGGCATTGTTCTGCTAGGGTGGTCACCTGCTTAGATGAGAACAAGATAATTATTAAGATCAATGCTTTTCCTCTTAAAATAAAAAAATGAGATAGTAGATAGTGGAAAATATATTTTATCATTTAAAAGGAGGTCAACAAAAGCCCAACACTGCAAACAGTGTTATATGAATTACCTGTGCTTGAAGCTGTTTTACTTCTCCTAGTAATATATTCTCCGCCGAATCTAATTCTACTTTCAAATTAGTAGCTGCTTCTGGCATAGAGCTGGTACCTTTTGGGGGCACCGGTTCAGGCATTCTCTGTGTAAGAGAAACGTCGACCGTCTGTTTATTTGATATAGAACAGCATGGAATGTTGTTTCGTGCACATTTAAATTGACTGGGGCACTCTACTTGCCCCCATCTCTGTGTTCTCACTTTGTCCGGTGCAGCCAAGTCCTGATTTCTCTGATTGGAACACTGCGCCGTTGTCATTTTTTCCATGATAGAATTTGCTTCCTTGAATATGCGTGACAACTTTGGTGTATATGGTCTTATTTCTGTTGGAAATGCCTCCTCCTTTTGGATCGCTGATCGTGAACTTAGTGTGCCATGTCCTTCAATCTTCTGCAGTTGAGTGAAACACACATCACAAACACGGTACCTTTTGCTCCTATCTGGTCCAAGAGCTGCCCTTGAAACCTTGTTACTGCTGCAGGAATTGCAGAACATGGAACCACAGTTGTAGCAGTTGTGCTTCTTCCTTGTAAAGGTGAAAGACAACTGACAACTGCTGCATACAGATTGATCCTTGCCTGAGATAGACCTGTGTAAACAAACCGCAAGAGTGAAATTGGAACCGCAAGCTATACTGTCCACTTGCTTATCTTCCAAGGACAACACTAGAGTTGGGTAGTTCCTGTCAGTATAGTCACCTAAACCAAGTTGACCTTCTGTGCCTTTGCCCCAGGTATACGCCTTTCCATTCGTTGTCAAAACTGCGACATGGGAAGAGCCTGACGCTATATCTCTGACAAACTCAGTCTTAAGAGGCCCTTCAACTGAACAAATAGATGTGTCACTCAATCGGCGGTTGCCTAATTGTCCGTGTTCCGTGCTTCCAATGGTGAAAACAACACCTGTTATTGTAAGCGCGACTGTCAGTGCCTTCGCACAGGATACCTGAGCAAAATCAGAATCATTGAGTGGCTTGACACAAGTCGGTACAAGCTTGGATTTTTTGTCAGCATGACCCAGCTTTCCTTTATCTGCATCACCCCAAGTGAACAGCTTCCCACTAGGAGCATTGCTCTTGACAGTGCCTAATATTTCCACAATGGCAGCTGTGTGCCATGGCCCACATGCCACAGCCTTGGCTCTTAACCCTTTCAGAGACTCTACTTCTTTGGGCCGAGCCACGCTCATCGTGTCGCCATGTCCAAGAACACCAAATGTTCCGTCACCATATGTGAACAGTTGACCAGAGGAGGATATGATAGCCGTGTGCCATTGACCACATGCGATCTTCAGAACCGATACGCCATCCAAAGGATCAAACAGTTTGTGTGGGAACCATTGGCTTTTTTGGCACTGATCATCCCACAGACCCAAGCTATGAGTCCCTTCACCCCACTCATAAAGTTCTCCTGAAATTGCAAGTGCACAGGTATGCTTTGCCCCAAATGCAATAGCCTTCATAGGAGTAGAGGTAAGAGACTCGATAATCGTTGGTTCGGAGACACTGACACTCACTTTGTGTCCCAATATCCCACCACTCTCCTTTCCCCAAGAGAAGACCTCCCCTTGCTTAGTAACTATTGCTGCATGTTTCTCTCCACAGGCGACGTTCTGCACGTCAAGCATCTGGGTTGGCTTCAATAACCTTGGAAGTGAAACATTACCTTTTGGTGCATCACCATTCTCCAACACACTGCCTGGAACTTCTCCCCAGGCAAAGATGTCCTTCAGCGAATCTATTCCACATGCCATGTGTGATCCTTCAGAAGCTTTCAGTTTAGGCATTTGGGTAATTCCCTCCTGAACTTTTTCAGCCACTGGTATATCCATGAAACTGTTTTTAACTCTATTTACCATTTCAGGAGTAATTCTTTCCAAGTAGAAATCTAGCTCTGACCATGTTCTCTGCCTTGGAGTGACGAATGCTTCTGAGCAATCCAGACTGCTCTTCGATACTTTGTTCTGTATCAACCTAGGACTGCCATACAGTGAGTGTACCTTCATAAATAAATTAGTTAGATACTTGCATAAGATATCAGTTGAATTTAACAGTTTAAAAATACTAGTGGCTAAGACATGGCAATTCACAGTCTTTCATAAGTTATCAGATGTATCACCTTATTTAGTAGCAGTTATGAAAAAATATGCAGCTCCACGAAGTGTATCATTACCCACTTGACATTAGATTAGTTTGGGTGTTACCTAATGTTTGTATTATTTTCTTTGGAAAGGATAATTCATCAAAATGGCGAGAATTGTAACACTGCTTAACATGTTGGTTATTAATTTCGCAATTTCCTGAGCCGAGTAGTGGGCGGCTGCGGATTAACAGAAAACAAAAAGTTTTACTTAGCGTAATCTAGGAAAGGTCACAAGTCATGGTAAACTCATACTTGAACAAACTAATGATGTTCTCACATAGAAATCACGACATGCATGGGTTCCAAATCTAACCTGGGTGAACTTTCTTGTGTCATGCACTGAAAATAGCCTATTCCTTTGCTGAATATAGCTAGGAGGGCTATTTGTGCAACTGTTTATCCGACGGCTGCTTGTTGAATCAACCAAAAGAAGAGGACTATATAGAGCAGATACCAAGGCCGTTAGGCCTAGATGCCAGCAGTCAGCTTGGTCCTTGTCTTTGCAGATCTGGGAAGACATGATTGTAAATAGATGTTAGAAAAGGCAGTTATACGAGGAACAAAGATATTCTAAACTCAAGAATTCCAGGCCTAGTAGGAAATACCAAGTCCAGTGAGCATTCACCACTCTTGTATATGACTGACAAGGAGTGATGTTCCTTTTCTGGCCAATGCAAGCGCAAAAGGTTTGTCTGCAAATACAGACATTCTAAGAATATGTATGTCTTCGTATACTTAAATCATAATAATAAGTGTTTGGGGAAGAAAACCACATACCGTTTTCTGTCCGAGAACCACCCTCGACACAGAACTCATGCTCAGCCTTTTTTCCCTCTCTTTGGAGTACCATATTAGCAGTTTTTCATCCTGCAAACCGGATTTTTTTTTTTATGTTGGGCTATTGTGATATGCCTTTATTTTTTCTATACCTGAACTGTTTACAGTTACAAGTTTCAGAACAATTATAAAATGCATTCTTGGTATGAAAACAGAGAATGCATGACCAATCCTAAAAGCTACATTTGGAGTTATCTATTCATAGCGCGGTTGTAAATATATTATGTACTGTAAGATATTTACATGTGGTTTGTTTGTCAGCAGTAACAAGGCGTGAAGGAGCATGATAAGAAGACGGGGACCATATGGACTGATGGAGACAGGTGGATAAATAAGAAGTTACTAAATGGTGTTGATCATTGCTGTGGTGGGATGATATGGTGAAGAACTTGAAGTCGAAAGCAACTTCTTGACTGTCGGTAATTTACCTTGGTATATGAGTTTCACGTGGGCTTGTTTCCGTATTGGTTTGATACTTGACTTTCAATTATTAATAAAAAATATTGTGAGAAATTTCTGTTTGTAGAAAAAGTTCAAAAGTAAATAAACTTGTCCTCTAGTGCATTGTGTACAAATGTTTTGCACTGTTGAGTTTAACATGATTGATCAAATTTCCCGTGCGTCCAGCCATCAGAAATCTGTAGCACTGCATCTCAGTGTTATTACTCACTACAAATCTATATTAGCTTTTTTTTTTGTAACTCAAATCTATATTAGCTCTGTTTTGAGGGAATTATACAGGTTTCTAGTGGTGAGTGGTGACTGTATGAAGGTAGTGAAACAACGTTTAAAATTTTGATCTTGTAGAGTTGTAGTAGTATTCTGTAGTGCCAAAGAGCCTACTCACACATGATAGCCTGAAAGGGCAGAACCTGGGCTTCCCTCTCTTCCCACACTTGAGTAGATGGGCACCTTTCTTGAGAGCAACAATGGCCTGAAGAAAAGAAGTGAGAAATTAAACCATGTAACTTCTTGTAGTATAAGTGAACACAAAAAGATCCACGCAAGAAAACTGTGAAATGAACAGCCCAAGCTGTTTCGAGCTTCGAAATATTATGAGACTGAAATGGATCACTGTGTTCTTTCTTCCAAGAAAATGCAGATGGCTGTGGTGAAAATGCTCGCCAAAAACAGCAGGAAGAAGAAGAAGAAGAACAGATCCGTCTATGCTAACAGGGATGCGGTGAATTAGGAGTGGCCAAAGAAGAATCACTTGAGAACGTCTGGGACTTGCAGATAATCAGAAGAGGATGCAAGATGAGAACACCTGTTGCTTGCTGCAACGTACGTACCTGCTCGGCTCCTCTGGTTCCGGAGCTCCTCCCCTCGAGCTCCCCCGCCATTGCCGCAGGAAAAAGATCGGGCAAAAGAAACCTTGGCAGCACCCTGGGGCTAGGCTCAAGCCTCCTTTGGTCAACAGCGGTAGAAAGCGAAAGATGGCGGTGGAGCGACAGAAAGCAAGCAGGAAAGAAGAGGGAGCAGAGCTGGGGAGGGAGGGAGGCGAAGGAAGAAGGCGGGGCTGAGCAGAGGCAGCTCCGGGACCCGGAAAAAGGAAACAGTGGCGATTGTTACCGCGTGTGTTTAAAGATGACGGACGGGGAAGAGACCCGAGCCTGCCTGCCTGGTGTGCTTTGCTTTGCTCGACACACGCAGACACGGTTGCAGAGGTAAATCTTATTCATTCATTTCTCTCTGTTGGTTGCAGCACGCCCTGCTACCTACTTATTGCTACAATGTCGAATCTAGTTTAGTACCCCATTTACCATGGCCTTTAGCTTTCTCTATCTGTTGGCGTGCGAGGAGAGAGTGAGACTGTGAGAGGCAGTGGTTGTTTGTTACTGTAGTAGTACATATTTTGCTGTTTTCTCCTTTTGTGGGCAAAAGGTACAAATTTGACCTCAGGGCGAAACTATTTCATAAACTAAACTGTTTTTGAAAGTATTTACTATGAGGTCAAATTTATCAATTTTGCCCCTTTTGTGCGAGGCACATCTGACATCTGTTGCTGTAGGCTGTAGCTTGTGTAGCCTGCTTCCGAAATCTTGGGTTTCATTTCCTGTCGAATCTCAGGATTTGTCACGATTGCGTACTAGAAGGCCCGGAAAGCCCGGTCCGTGCCGCGTCGCGCTTTTCGCTGGCATCTGACGGTGCACAAAATCTGGCACCTGATTTCTGATCACCCTACCCTCTTCAGCATCCCCGCGAACGCCAAGGCATCAGCAGACCTGTGTAGGATGATCGTGCGTGTCCCTGCACTGCGCATGTGGAGAGGAAACGCAGCATGCTTGACATGGGCGTGGCTTTGGACATGCTTGTACAGACCGACGAGGGTATACCGGCACAGCGAAATGATGATGGCCCCGGAGATGGAGACGGGAGGAAGGGCACGTGTACGCAGCATAGGCAGGCGCTGCCCCCGTACGAGCCAGCACAACGGCTGGGCCGGCTGCTCTCTCCCTCTCTCTCGTCCGTATGATGTCGCCTCGGACGCTTTGAATGTGTTTGGTTACTGGGCTATCTCTTCTTGGGAGAGGGATATCAGTTTTTTAATGGATGTCATCTGTTTGGTTGTTGGGCGAGCTGGGATTAGAAGGGATATGGCCATCCTGATGCTTGGAATATTGCTTCAAAATCGGGCTCCGCAGCGACGCGAAAAAGTCGCGGACCTGGCCATCCCACGCTCGCTATGCGAAACATTTTCCGATGTCTCCTCTTTCCTCCGTTCACTTCCCTGAAAAGCCCAACCCTACCTATTTCCTCCATTGCCATTTTTCCCTTGGTGATGGCTGCGCATCTCGAGCGACGGCGGAGGTGAGTGCGCGGCGACATGTCTCTCTCCTTCATCTTCCTCCTTGCCGCACCCTCTCCTTCCTTTCTTCTCTCTCGCGCTCGAGCTGCAAGCCATCAGAGTCATGGCGGTGGCAGCGGCGGACAAGTCATTGCCGCGTGCGGCGGCCGGTGCCTTGTGAATGATGGCGGCTCTCTCCGGCCGGTACAGTCGCGACTGGCATAGCGTGGGCATGGGCTACGCCCGCGTGGATAGATGCGTGCCGGGCATGGTGTGTCTTTGTGCGCATCGTTCTTGCATGATGCACTCGCCGTGCGTGCTGCCTTTGTGCGCTCTACCTGCCGCACGGGCCCGTGAGTGTTGTTTGAGTGCTGTACTGGTGTGTGGTGCTTGCGTCCTGTACTGGTGCGCGTGGCTGATTTGTTTGATTTTGTAATGCAGCACCTCAAAAGCAGACAGGGAAGACATGAATTACATCCCCTCTCCCAGAGTTTCTCTCCAAACCATGATTTATCCTTCAAACCAAACAAAACATAGGCTAACATCATCCACACCAACCAAACAAAATAATTGGCTATCCCTAGCCGGGTGGTTGGGGATACCCACACCCACTAAAGTTATCCTTTGAACCAAACACATCCAGCCTGGGAACGGTGCTGCTGCAACGAGCGAACAGTAGCGCCGAGTACTTCATACTCTTATCTACCTCAACGAAAAAAATAGCGCGCTACAAAATATAGCGTGGCTCTTCTTCAAATGCTACACAAGTTATAACGCGCTAATAGCGTGCTATATTTCAAAATAGCGTTTGCAAAAAAATGCCAAATATATCCACAAATAAAGTATTTCAGTAACTTAAGACAACATCATAGAGAGACATAATCTAGCCATAGATAGGAAGCATAAATTTTAAACTGAATCTCAAACTTTAGTCAATCTATTTAACATACAAACTCTGAACATTGAGCACCAAGCCTACATCTACCATGCACAAACCACAAAGTAAACCTGTGTTGGCCTACATCTACTCTGAACATTGATAACCAGAGTTAACATATAAAGAGCACCGAGCCTACCTGTGTTGACCCTATTTTTTATGAAATTTTTCATCGTTTGAACGCTATAACGCTACACGCTACAACGTTATAGCGGCTTGTAGCGCGCTAATTACGTGAATAGCGCCATAGCGGCTGAATTTGTTAAAATATAGCGTTTCCTTTCCAAATACGCTATAACGGCGCTATAGCGCGGTTATAGCGCGCTATTTTTTTCGTTGATCTACCTACATCATGGATTGACTGCTCCATTCTTACCTTGCTAGCCGGACTTGACAAATTCGAGCCGTGACCGGTTATGTCTTAAATTTGGTGCTATGCATCCGAGACGCTAGCCACTACGCTTCGTCGTCGGAGATGTCCACGACGTTGGTGCCGGACGCCGGGTAGATGGGCACGTAAGAGGGCTCCGGCTCCTCCTTCTCCTCCTCATCCATATACACGACCATCTCGTCGACTTTCGCGGCGTGCTCCGCCTCTTGCCGACAAGCGCGAGCTTTCGCCTCCAATTTCGACCATAGGGAATCGAGAATTGCCCGCTGCTCCGCCTGTAGATCAGCGTCCCCAGCGTCCCCCACATCCTCCTCCGGCTCCTCCTTTTCCTCCTCGTCAACCTCCTCTTCCTCCACCTCCAAGTCATCCTCCAGATTCGTTGTGTCCGGAGGTAGCCCTGCGGCGATCTAGGCTTCGCACCTTGCCCGGATCTGCTCAAGGAGCTACAGTCGGCGCTCTGGCGTTAGATATGGGTAGCTCCTAACCCAGCGGCATGCTGGCATGGCTACTACTGGTGGCGGACGACGAGTGGAAAGTGGCGGCGGCGGACGGAAGGGGGGAAATGTGGACGGGTAGGGTTTCGGTGCTGGCGGTCGGCTTAAATAGCCGGGCTAGGCACTATGTGGCCCGTTGATGCGGTGCCACGCGACGTCATTGATCCGACGGAGGAGACGAGCTTTGGACCGCCGGGTTTCACAGTGTTTTCCTGTGGGACCCCATCATCGATAGTCCGACATGGCGGACGCGTCTGGGCCTCCCCATATCCGCCCCAGATTTGGGCTAGATATGAGGGGTGCCGGTCTGCCCGGGCGTTTGAGGCCCGTTTGAGGCGCCCATCTGGGTTGCTTTTTTGTGACCGGCCACTGACTGGGCCGCCTGCCCGGGCGTTTGAGGCTGGCTTGGGGTGTCCGACTGTAGATGCTCTTAGGACATCTCCAACGCTGACCCATAAATTTTCCCCCGCATCCGTTCATGGACAAAAGGACCAGTCCGCGGACACGGATGTGTGGGAGCCAACCATCCAATGCTATGCGCATACATCTGGATCCAGTTGTTTTGAAGCCCACATGCTCAAATAATTGTATATATAGGCTAGAATAGTTCAAATGTTCAAATGTAGCAGTAGTTCTAATTTTAAAAAGTTTAAATATTGCACTCCAACATTATTGTCCCCTTTAACCGTCCATAGATGCTCAGTCAGATCTTTCTTCAGTTGCTCGTGAGTTGCTCGATGTCGAATTTGTTGATGCATTTAAACAAACTCTTTAAATGTGGCCGGATTCTGGTCAGGAAGTTCGATAGGTTCACCCATGTTCTCAAATTCCAGATCTGCGACAACATCCTTATCCTCATCCTCCATGGTCATGTTGTGTATGATCACACAATAGGTCTTCACCTCCCATAAGGTCTATGAATCCTATTGTTTAGTAGGTCCACGAACAACGGCAAAACGTGCCTGCAGAACTCCAAATGTCCTCTCAACTTGTTTTTGGCAAAGTGAGATTTTTCTGGCCAATTGGGTTAGAGATGGTGTTAACAAAGGTAGCCCATGGAAGATACCCTTAACCAGATAGTAGCACATGTTGTACTCATGACTACTGACAGTATAGTGTCAAGGAGGAGCTTTTCCTTCAGTCAACCTAGCAAACAATGGTGATCCTTGCAGCACATTGATGTCATTGTGAGACCCGGGCATGCCAAAGAAAGCGTGTCAAATCCAAAGATTTCGTGATGCAGCTGCTTCAAGAATGAAGGTGGGCTTCTTAACATGACCCTGATATTGCCCTTGTAAAACTTTTGGACAGTTCTTCCATTTTCAATGCATGCAGTCAAGAGATCCGAGCAAACTTGGCTACCCTCTTACTTCTGAGATTGCCAAGAGTCTTTCGGTGTCTGCCATAGTTGGTTCTCTAAGGTACTGAGGTCCAAACACCCCGACCACGGCAGTTGCAAACCTGACCATGGCATCTCCGCATGTGCTCTCAGACATCCGTAGCTACTTGTCCCATGAATCAATGGCCGTGCCATATGCAAGCATCCCTAGTGCGACTGTGCACTTTTGGTAACCAGAGAACCCAATCCTTTCCACACCGTCCTTCTTCAAGATGAAGTAGTCATCAAAGGACCGGACGCCATGGTAGAGACGATTGAAGACATTTTTGTGCATTCGAACGCGCCAACAAAAATTGTCAGTGAAGAGGGCATCAGGGGCAAAGTAGTCATCCATCAACGTCACATGGTCGCGTGCCCTATTGCGGCTGAGCACTCGATGACCCTTAATCGATTCCTTGAAATTGAGAACATGCTCTTCCACATGCCCCACGTGAAGGATCGCTTCATCGCCATCTCATCCGTGTAGTCTTGTTTGTCGGACGAGCCGTCGGATGACTCAACATAGTGCTCGTATATGCTCCATATTCAAATTCATTGCTTCAAAGAAGAAGGGACAAAAAAAATTAGCACGGGCATTTCACCAAACAGTTGCTGGGCAAGGTGAGTATCGTAGGAGCTGATGGTACCTGCGCGGCGGTTGGAGGAAAGGTGTGCAACGGCGGTGGAGGAGAAGCGGCTTGGAGCCCAGGTGTACCATTGGAGGTGACGGACTCGTCGAGTTCAGGCAGCGGTGTGGCGAGACGGCCGGGGTGGTGGAGCGATGGCGAAGGCAAGAGAAAAAAGGGAGTGAGAGAATGAAAGGATGGGGGTGTGGGTCTAAAAGGGGTTTTGTGTTGGCCGGGAGCGTCGGTGTCCTACGTGTCTGTTGTCCGGACTCACATAAAGCTCCCAATTTGTCTTGGATTTCGCAAAAAAAATGCATCCAAACCGCTCGACGGACCGATACAGAACCACGTTGAACGGCGAACACTTTCAAACCGCGCGGAACGGTTTCGCACGGTTTGAGATTCTATGGCGCCGTGCGTATGTGTATCCCTAATAACTGAGTACGTACGTATGTCAGGATAGCTGTACGTAGTTACTGTGCATATACTACTGGAGTAGTGGTGTTTTTATGCACGACATTCCTCTTTATTGGCCATTTATGATTTTGCAGTGCGCACTGTACAGAGATGCTGCTGCATCTTGCCCGTGTGCATCTCCAGAATTATCACACAAAAAACACCAGAAAATTCCAAAAAATAAATTGAGTTGGAAATTCCAAAGTTCCATGGTCTCCTCTGGTTTACAGGAATTTTGTAGGAATTCTATAGGAAGTTTTTCTTTTGAGTCGTTTGGTTTCTAGGAATGAATTCATATTCATATGTAGGATTGATTCCTACCCTTCATCTTTCAAATCAAATTGAAAAAATAATAATAGCCAAGACCCAATGAAAAAAAAGCATGCACTATGAATCAAATGACGTCTCTTTTTCCTATAGAAATTACAATACATGTCACAACATTTCCTATAATTTTTCTATTCCTAGTTTCCTACAACATTCCTATCCTAAGAACCAAAGGAAGCCTAAAAGGGGATTCACACCTAAGTTCTCTTAAATACACACTACAATCCGCAAAATCGCAATCCTATTGAACGACATCCCGGGAACTTGGATTACGCACAAGAATAGCCTCACGCAAGGGGATCCTATGTCCACCTATCTTTTCATCATTGTCGTAGACTTACTCTAGCAACTCATCCGTCAAAACCAAGATACTCTAAATCTGCACCACCCCATCTTCAGTTCTTCACGAACCTACCAACAACAACCCTACATTACGCCGACGGTACTCTCAATACACCGACGATATTCTCATCATCGCAAAAAACTTTTAACTAATGATTTCTATAGGCTTAAGTCCATCCTCAATTATTTCGCCACCGACACAGGTCCAGTCATCAATTTTGAAAAAACAACATTCGTCCCAATGCATACTGCTCCAGATCTAGCAAACTCTATCGCACGTATTCTTAGTTGCTCGATCCCCTTTTTCCAGATTTACCTTAGTCTCCCGTTGTCCCCCACAAGGCTCCCTGCAAAAGCTTTCTCCCGCATCTTGAAAAGATGTAGAAAATTTCTCTCTGGTTGGCATGCGAATTGTATTCCAAAGGCGATAGTCATCGATTCCATCGTTGTTTACTTCATGTTAGTATTCTAAATTCCAAAAAGTCCTGAAATCTCTTGATGTGTTTCGTCGTGCCTTCTTCGAGAGTCTTGTTCAGGTGCTCAGTCTCTAATAGCATGGAATAATGTTTGCAAACCGAACTACAGAAGTGCTTTGGTGATCTTAGCATTAAAAGCTTACATGTACAAAATAATTGTCTGATTATGAAATATGCTGCTAAATCACAATTACCACTCAGCACCCCTTGGCATGACTCGGTTGACTTACAACACCCTAACGCCATCTTAAAACCCAGCTCCCATAGTTCCTTCCTCTACCAAACTATAGTCCGACAGATACCAACCCTACAAAAAATATATTTGTTCTCAACAACAACTGTTGTTGCACCTACTTTTGGCTAGGCAGTTGGCTTTGACCCACCTCACTTACTACTGATTTCCCTAACCTTTACTCCCATTCCATAAACCATCATGTCAGATTGGCTAATATACTGCTATGTCCTAATCTTTGGAACCGCCTTTTCCGGGTTGCTTCCAGCTAGTTGGATTCCACTTTTTTTGTTGCAGGGCTTCTTGTAGACACTGGACTCGGACGACCATTTCCTTCTCGGGGTCAAAGCATTTTCAACCGAAAAAGTGCATGCCATCCTAATGCGCCAACCAGTCGATGACCCCAACGCTGATCTTATTTGGAGTTGAACAATGCCAAATAAGGTGAAGGTCTTCGCTTGGATTTTCTTCCGTGCTCGCCTCAACACCAAGGAAAACCTGGAATGCTAGCACATCATGAGCAACTCAACCTGTCCTAGATGTAATCATTGCCCTAAAGACACCGACCACATCTTCCTACTTTGTCCCCTCTCGTGCATGATTTGGCAGCACCTGGGCATTCAATCGCCTCACCCTATTACAGGTCTTTGGGATTGCGCGTTGCCTACCCCTCCCCCTCGATGACTCCAACATCTGGCCATCTATCCTACTCATGATCCTATGGAAGATTTGGGATGCTCAGAGCACAAAAACTTTCAGAGGCTAGGACATCCACATCAGTACAACTATTAGACTCATTATCACAGATTTAGATATTTGGTCTTATATATTCAATAGATCTAGAGATAAGGAGTCCGCTTTCCCATGGCGGTTATTCCTCTCCTCACGTGTGAACGTGTTTATCTAATTTTGCCATGTAATCAACTTTACTCTTGGTTACAACTTGAGTAGGTGGGGGAACTCCCCCCTGACTTCTCAAAAAAGGTAGAAGGACGAAAAGTTTCATGAAATTTGAATTAACGATTTGCAATTAAGGTTTTAATGAATTGCTTGAATAGTGGACAGTTATTCACATTGAGCCGAAACCAATGAATGTTCATTGCTCAATCCAAAACACAAAAAGGCCTACACTAGAGGCGTATTAGGGCATCACCAAGGCCATCCCTCAAACGAACGCCCTCAAATGTCCGTGGATCGGTCCGGGCGTGTCTGCAGACATCCGATCATGCAAACATTGTCCCTCAAATATCCACCCCTCAATTTTTTATACTCTAAATATTGAAAATAATCAAGTATAAATACCATAGTGCATTAATACATCAAAGATAAACGTTCCAATACAATACTAATTCCAATATAAATATTACAATTCAGACATAAAATTTAGAAATAAATCACTTCAAATTTATTGGGACAAATGCTCTAATTGTCCACATGGATCACCCACAAATGCTCAGATCATTCCGATGTTGTGTATGAGTTCTTCGATTGCGAATCTGATGATGCATATGGAGAAATTTCTCAAACATCACTGCATTCTGTTCTGGAAGCTGGACAAGATAACCCATGTGTTCAAATCCAGAACTTGACAAACTACCCCACCCTCATCCTCCACTATCATGTTGTGCATCATCACGCAAATTGTCATCACTTGCACAATGTCTCTAGATCCCATTGTTTAGTATGTCCATGAACAACTGCAAAATGGGCTTTGGAGCTCTCTGAATCCCCTCTCCATATCCTTTCTTCCATGTTTTTGTCTAGGAGCAAAGTGAGCTTTTTTGGGACCTAGTGGATTAGAAATGGTCTTGACAAAGGCACCCATGGAGGATAGATACCATCACCAAGATAGTACCCTATGTTGTACTCATGCCCATTGATGGCATAGTTGCGGCAGGAGCTTAGCCCGCACACAGCCTTGTGGAGACCGCTGCAACACGTAATCATTGTGAGACACTGACATGCGAGAGAAAGGTGCCAAAATCCAAAGTCTTGTGATGCAACTGCTTTTAGAATCATGGTGTTTTTTGTGATGGCCCTCGTATTGCCCTTTTTGAGCATATGGGAAGTTCTTCCATTTCCACATCATAATCCAGGGTGGATCCTATGTAAAGCCCTTAGGCAACAAATAGGGGTGGCTTTGCAAGCAGCCGATGGAGGTTGGCCGGCCCAATTCGGCAGCGTGTGCACTGCGTTCGTTCACTCGCTTCGGGTTTTTTCGTTCGTTCACTCAATGTTGGGGTTTTTCTCCTTTTTTGTTCTGTGATTTCTTGTTTTGGTTTTTTCTTTTATTTTTTATTTTTATTTTCTTGGTTTTTTGCTTTTCTTTTTCAAATTTACTTTTTCTTATGGTTTTTGCGTTTTGCACATTTTCTTATTTTTTTGTAATATACAACGAACATTTTCGCAGTGATTTTTTTGCAATACACGGCGAACTTTTCTTAATATATGGTGAATTTATTTAAATACACACTAAACAATTTTCTAATATATGGTGATTTTTTAATACAATGATTTTTTTTCTAATACACACATGACTTTTATTTTATTTTACTTTATTTTTTGAATTATCCATATAGGTTTCTTGTTTAGACCACTTAAAAAATATCCAACTATTGGGACTTTTTATGACAAGAGAAAAAGGCAAAGTAAGCCTGTTTAACTGAGTGATGATCTGTAAGTGCACAAATTACATTTGTAACATTTTTAAAGTAAGAGTATCGATCCCACAGAGAGCACAAAAAATGATATTTGCCTCTTGTAGGGGTTTATGGAATTGTGCCTGCAAGTTAATCCAGTCCTAAGCAAAATGAAGATGGAAGTTTATAAATATTGAGGGTGGTTGGCGACTGAAAATAAAGTGCGGAAGTAAAATAAAAGAGCTAGAGTGAATAAATGAGAGTGATGAAATCAATAGGGCTAAGGCATTCTCAAGGAGTTTGGATTTCCCACTAGTATGTGTCTAAAGTAATAATATATGCACGAAACATAGTTCTAGGTTCGGATAACTAAGCCACTCTGCATCTTTTTATAAGGGCACGTACAATGGAGGCAACACTTAGGTGCTGCCTCATGTATCCAGCTAGATGAAACTAAATGAGGCTATAGGTCATATTCTTTTACACCCAACGCTCTTTTCTGAAGCCACCACAACACATGTCACGCGGGATGATGAACCTCGCCCAACTCTCTGTGCTTTTTCTTCTACTTTTTCCTTTCTCCTCCTTTTTTCAATGGAGAACCGGCCTCCTCTGCAAGCAGCGACTGTCACGTGCAAGCAACGGTTCGCCTGCCAACATGGAGTCCGAGCCTAGTTGGCTCGTGGGGCGACAGGTCTGAGGCGACGCGATGGGCATGCCCTAAGAGGGCGTAGCCTGGTACAACATACATGCTACTTAGGGCATGTACAATGGTGGCATATGGATACAGATGCCTCATGACAAAAAGTAGCTTCAGGCATCTATATTGATTTTTTTTCTCTTCAATGCAAGCTTCTACTAATGGGCATCATCAAAGAATATAAAGTAGACTCTCACTACACATGCATCTCTACTCTTCACTTCAACTCTTCCAACTTTATGCATCGGACCACACTTTTTCTCTCCAAGCACCCGCCTCTTGCAGAGGATCCCGCTTTCCTATCCGAACCTACTTTTCCTGACATCCGATCCTACATGGCATGTGAGGCATCACCCTGGGGCTATTCATTGGCCATGCCCTTACATAGCTTCATATCACACACCACCATCGATCCCCCTCACAACAGGTTATGGTAACGACAAGATGAGTGTTCTCGGATGAGCAAGCGGTTGTACATATTATACCGACCATCTTTGGATAGATGTTGATTCTCTGCATCTCTACTATTTGTTTATCATCGTCTGATTCGAGTTGAGTTGTTGTCACCGGTCAACGGCAATGCAAGCCAGCCATGCCTACCAGGTAGAACAAATATCGGGCCCAACTACCAGCGCAACATGTAGGGTCAGGGCAAAGCGCGGCGGGTGAGGAGGTCACGATGGATTCCTCGGCCCACACATCATGAACCCTCTATCCGGAGGACATCGACGCGACGACACCGGACTAGACGCCTCTACCCGCTGGCCTTTAAGCTTGACGTTGCCGTGTCATTTATGCAAAGCTGGCGAATGGCTGTTACGCCGAACAGTTTTCTGTCACGCCTGCAGGGGCAACCCCACGAGCAGAAGGTCAAGGAGAGGAGCAGGCCCCAGAGGGCAGCGAGTGAGAGAGTGCCAGCAGGCAGCCTAGGCTTGGGCTGTGTGTGCGTGTGTAGTGTAATCGGACTGTTGGGCCGACCAAGGCCTGCGTGCCCGCGCGTGGTTAAGTACGTGGTCGACCCACTGTGTGGATTATCGAAGAATACAGACCTGGACCGACAGAGAGAAGCTGCTCTTCCTCTGCTATCTACCTTTCCCCTTCCTCCTAACCCTACCTGTCTCCCTATTCTTCCCCTTCCAGATCCAATCGAGAGCAGTAGGTAGATCGAGCCTGTTACAATTGGTATCAGAGGTCAGGCGATCTGGAGAACCCTTACCTCAAGCCTCCCTACACCACTAACCAAGCAAAGCAGGCGACGGCGATGGAGGAACAACTCACTGCTCTGGCGAAGGCGGTCAACGACAGCCGCGTCGCCAACGACGCCATCCAGACCTCCCTCGAGCTGTGGCGACCCGCGGTCACCAATCTGCAGCAACAACTGGATGAGCTCCGCTCGCAGTGGGGTGAATTGCTCTCCACCCCGCCTTGACCGATCCACCATCTCCATCACCGGATTGAGTGGTGCACGGCGCTCCGACGACATCAACCAACCCGGGGCACCACGGGCCAGTTGGCCACGGCGAGCTCATCGATTCCGAGGGCCAGGCACCGAGGGTAGTTACTACCCTCACGCCGCCTTCGGGCAAGGGTGCGTTCCCGTCTCAATTCCCTAATTCTGTCGATTTTTGTGGTGTTGTGAGTTCAGACGGGGAGATAAGAGTCAACCAGGACACGTCGTATACCCACCCATCACAGCATGCTCATTGGGCTCTGCCGAAGATGGATTTTCCCTCCTTTGATGGGGAAACCCCACAATTCTGGAAGACTAGATGCGAAAAATATTTTGATGTGTATGTGGTCATTCCAGACCTTTGGGCCCAAGTAGCCACCCTCAACTTCACAGGCAATGCAGCTCGATGGTTGCAACTGCATGAATCACAAAGTGCTTCCTTCACTTGGGAGTCGTTCTGCACAACTCTGTGTTCTAAGTTCGAAAGAGAGCAGTGACGAAGACATGTACCTAGGGTAGGGTAATAGGCCTGACCTAGACACCCTTACCCGAGGACACTGCCCTAAGGCCAAGGACATTCAAAGGATAGCACCATCTACCGACTGAAATGCCACAGGGTGCAACCCACTCGACCAACAGTTCACTCGGATAACCCAATTCCATTCGACCGGGGTGTACTCACTCGACCACACCAGAAACCACTCGGAAGACAGAAGATCTAAGGGCACTCAGGATGGCAAGGGTCAGGCGTTCACTCCGTAGTCTTAATGATCATTTATTTGCCTTTATTGCTGGCGTTATCAGTAACGTCCTGTCTTTATAGACATTGAACCCCTTGTAACGTGGGACGGTTGGGGTCCTGGCGCACTCTATATAAGCCACCCCCCTCCTCAGGCACAAGGGTTCGCACCCCCTGTAACTTCACGCATAATCCAATCGACTGAGCCTCCGGGCACCGAGACGTAGGGCTGTTACTTCCTCCGAAAAGGGCCTGAACTCGTAAATCTTGTGTGCACAACCTCACCGTAGCTAGGATCTTGCCTCTTCATACCTACCCCCCCATTCTACTGTCAGACTTAGAACCACGACAGTTGGCGCCCACCTTGGGGCTGGTGTCTTAGCGACTTTCCGGTGAGGTTGCGATTTTTTCCGATTCCCATCATCATGGTTTTGGGTGGAGGTTTGGCTGAGGGCCACGAGATCCGTCTCGGCGCGCTCGTCTTCATCGCCGACGACTCCGCGTGGCTCCAGGAGGCCCCCCTCGATGTCGAGACGTTCCCCGTCCGCGGGGCGATGCACTTTCGCGCATGTGTCCGCGGCGTCCTTCTGCGGCAGCCGTCGACCCAATATCGGTCGTTTCCTACGGCGTCTTTGTTCCCCGCTGTTCGCCATCGCAAGCGATCCGGTCGATCGCGGCTTCAGCGGTGGGTGAAGCATGCAGTGGCATGTCAATCGGCCACCCCTCAAGTCGCGGCAATCGAGCCCGATGAATCTCTCTACGGCCAGTTCGATCTGTCGACTGGCTCCGTCGAGACTCTGTCTGAGTGCGATAGCAGCGATCCTGCGGCGGAGGTCCTGATGGTCGACACGCCGCGTAGCCCACCTGGCATGCATCGCAACGGAGGCGGCGATGGTGGTGGCGATCCGTCGCGTGTTCACGAGGAATACCACCCCGAAACCCTCTCTTCACAGCGGAGGGAGGAACTTCACCGCCGTAACGAGGAAGCACTCCACACGCCCATCGTCGGAGAGACCTCTGAGGCTCGGGCCTTGGAGGCGGCGCGCTTGGCCACTTTGGCTGAACGCACTCGACTGGAAAATCTTCAGCATGCACTCGACGAACATGCTCGGCAGCGGATTCCTGAGTCCAGTCGACGGTGACAATTGTTCCCTCCTGAACCTCAGGTATACCGCACTCCGATTCAGAATCTTGCAGCCGCAGCTCGTATAGCAGAATCCATCCAGCCATCCCAGTCAGAAGCTGGACGAGGTTTGATGCAGATCCGGGCTCTGCTCCGGGCGGCAGGAGACCAAAACACTGCAGTATCACAGTCGTGTAAGCGAATCCATAGCAGATCTGTGGTGGCTGACACAGTTCAGTCGGCTCACAGCCCAAGATCGCCTTCGCGGCGTGAAGGGCGGGTGCATCGTCAGGATCAGCACTTTGGTCGGATCCACGAGCAGTACGATCATCGACTCGGCCGTGATGACCGCCGTCGAGCGCCTACACCCCCTCCGAGAAGCGGATCATATGTGCCCCGGCACTATGATGATAGGCGCCCGTACAGCGGAGGGCGGAGGACGCCGGTCGACCCAAGAGAGCCAGGGTTTGATGCGAGGTCAATTTTAGTGCAAGGTTTGGTCAACAGGAACCGAGCACACATTGAGGGGCAAGGCAGGGATCGCCCGAGTGGAAGCAGGATTCATGTTTCGGGTCCCGAGTGTTTTAGCAGAGCTATCAGAGCCGCTGAGATCCCCCCAAACTTCAGGTTGGCGACTGGGGTTAGTAAGTTCACCGGTGAGTCGAAGCCTGACACTTGGCTGGAAGATTACCGAGTGGCTGTCCAGATCGGTGGTGGAAATGATGAGGTAGCTATGAAACACCTTCCTCTCATGCTGGAAGGGTCGGCCAGAGCATGGCTGAATCAGTTGGCTCCAGGCAGTATATTCAGCTGGGAGGAGTTAGCCCGAGTGTTTGTCAGGACATTCGAGGGCACTTGCAAACGACCTGCGGGGTTGACAGAATTGCAACATTGTGTACAGAAACCGAATGAAACTCTGAGGGATTACATCCAAAGATGGACCACATTACACCACACCGTAGAAAATGTATCCCAACACCAAGCAGTTTGTGCCTTCAAGGAAGGCGTTCGGTATCGAGAGCTTAACTTGAAATTCGGTCGGACAGGAGATATGTCTCTGACCCGAATGATGGAAATAGCCACCCGGTACGCTAATGGTGAAGAAGAGGACCGACTCCGTAGTGGGAAGGGCAAGCCAGTCGCCCAAGACACAAGAGTGGGTCGGAAGCAGAAACGCAAAGCCGAGCCAGCAGGTCCAGGTGAAGCTGCAGTTGTAACTCAAGGGAAATTCAAGGGAAAGCCCAAGGGACCCTGGATCCCCAAGAAGGTGAAAGATCAGGCTGGGAACGATGTGTTGGACTTGCCATGTCACATTCACACCAAGAAGGATGAAGAGGGAAATCTGATTTATCCCAAACATACCACTCGACAATGTCGGCTCCTGATCCAGCAGTTCCAAGAGAAACAACCCAATGAAAAGGAAAAAGAGTCTGACAAGGATGGTGATCAGGAAGAAGATGATGACGGTTTCCCTAACGTCAATTCCAATTTGATGATTTTTGTTGACATTGAGAGTAAAAGTCGACTGAAAGTCATCAACAGAGAGGTAAACATGGTTGCTCCGGCAACGACGACATATTTGAAATGGTCAAAGACTCCCATCACATTCGACCAATCTGACCACCCACCACACGTCGCCACCCCCGGGAGGCAAGCGTTGGTGGTCGACCCGGTCGTTGGGGGCACCCGACTGACCAAAGTCTTGATGGATGGTGGCAGTGGCTTGAACATTTTGTATGCAGAGACTCTTCGTGGGATGGGCATTCCGATGTCCAGGCTCAGTGAGAGCAACATGCGGTTCCACGGTGTCATTCCAGGGAAGAAAGCTGATTCACTCGGACAGATCACTCTTGACGTGGTTTTTGGTGACTCAAAGAATTACCGCAAGGAGAAGCTGACATTTGAAGTTGTGGATTTTCACAGTGCCTATCATGCTATTCTGGGCAGAACTGCATATGCCCGTTTCATGGCTCGACCGTGTTACGTGTACCTCAAGCTGAAGATGCCTGGCCCCAGGGGCATGATCACGGTCACTGGCAATTGGCAACGAGCAGAAGAGTGCCTCCAGAAGGGCTCTAAGATTGCCGATGAACAGATGGCAGCGATTGAAATGGAAGAATATAAGAAGACTGCAGATCCGAGTGATTTGTTGCGTGCTAAGAAGCCTGCTTCCGAGTCTGCATTTTAGTCGTCCGGTGAAACAAAGCCTGTTCACATTCACCCGACCGATCCTAGTGCTGCACCGACTCATATCTCAACAACACTCGACAGCAAATAGGAAGAAGCGCTCATCCAGTTCCTCCGTGAGAACTGGGACATCTTCGCATGGAAGCCGTCTGACATGCCGGGTGTACCCAGGGGGCTGGCTGAGCACCATTTGCGAGTCGATCCAAAGGCAAAACCCGTGAAAGAGCACCTCCATCGGTCCGCTGCGGAGAAGAGGAAGGCAATCGGCGAAGAGGTGGCTCGGCTTTTGGCAGCTGAGTTCATCCACGAGATTTACCACTCCGAGTGGCTCGCCAATGTTGTCATGGTTCCCAAGAAAGACGATTCACTCCGTATGTGCATTGATTTCAAGCATATCAATCGGGCCTGCCCGAAAGATCATTTTCCTCTCCCCCGCATCGATCAGATAGTCGACTCAACAGCGGGATGTGAACGATTGTCCTTCCTGGATGCATATTCCGGGTACCATCAGATCCGACTGTATGGACCTGACGAAATAAAAACAGCTTTTATCACCCCATTCGGGTGCTTTTTCTACATCACCATGCCCTTTGGTCTCAAAAATGCTGGTGCCACATTCATGCGCATGATACAGAAGTGTCTGCTAGCTCAAATCAGTCGGAATGTGGAAGCATACATGGATGACATCGTGGTTAAGTCGCGCAAAGGTTCCGACCTGCTGACTGACCTTGCCGAAACCTTTGCCAATTTGAGAAGATATGATATCAAGCTTAATCCGTCGAAGTGTACATTTGGAGTTCCAGGGGGAAAGTTACTCGGTTTCCTCGTATCCGAACATGGGATCGATGCAAACCCAAAGAAAGTTGGTGCAATCCTCCGAATGAAACGCCCTGTGCGTATACAGGACGTTCAGAAACTTACTGGTTGTTTGGCCGCTTTGAGTCGATTCATCTCTCGCCTCGGTGAAAAGGCATTGCCTCTTTACCGACTGATGAAGAAATCTGATAAGTTCGAGTGGACTCCTGAAGCTGACGCAGCGTTTGCAGAGCTCAAAGCCCTGCTTTCCACCCAGCCGGTGCTTGCCGCTCCAATCAGCAAAGAGCCTTTACTGCTTTATATAGCAGCCACTGGACAGGTTGTCAGTACAGTACTCATGGTCGAGCGGGAAGAAGAAGGTAACACCTATAAGGTTCAACGCCCAGTGTATTATATTTCTGAAGTCTTAACTCCATCCAAGCAGAGATATCCACATTATCAGAAGCTTGTCTATGGAATCTACTTGACCACGAAGAAGGTTGCACATTACTTCTCAGATCATTCGATTACAGTCATCAGCGACGCTCCGTTGTCAGAAATTCTGAACAACAGAGATGCAACTGGCCGAGTGGCAAAGTGGGCGATTGAACTCCTTCCGCTGGATATCAAGTTCGAGGCAAAGAAAGCGATCAAGTCTCAAGTGATAGCAGATTTCCTCGTCGAGTGGATTGAACAACAGTTACCGACCCAGATACAGTCGGAACATTGGACTATGTTCTTCGACGGGTCCAAGATGTTGAATGGTTCAGGCGCTAGAGTGGTCCTGGTATCTCCACGAGGCGACAACCTCAGATATGTTCTCCAGATTTACTTTGATTCCTCCAACAATGAAGCTGAATATGAGGCACTCTTGTATGGGTTGCGTATGGCCATTTCACTTGGCGTCCGCCGCCTAATGGTTTACGGTGACTCAGACTTAGTGGTTAATCAAGTGATGAAGGAGTGGGACGTCAGGAGCCAAGCTATGACTGGTTATTGCAATGCGGTGAGAAAGTTAGAAAAGAAGTTTGAAGGGCTAGAGCTCCACCATATACCTCGATTGAAGAATCAAGCAGCTGATGACTTGGCGAAGATAGGATCCAAGCGGGAGCCTATTCCCAGTAATGTGTTTTTGGAGCATATTCACGCACCATCAGTTCAAGAAGATCCTTTCACAGAAGAGCCCCCACAGCCTAAAAGTTCCACTGATCTGACTGAAGTTGAAATCCCAGCTGTGGTCGACTTGATCATGGAAGTTTTGATTGTTATTCCAGATTGGACAGTGCCGTATATCGCATATATTCTCAGGAAAGAGCTTCCAGAGGATGAAGAAGAGGCTCGCCAGATTGTCCGTCGATCCAAAGCCTTCACAGTAATGGGGGAGCAACTCTATAGAGAAAGTGTCACTGGGGTCGTTCAGAAATGCATCACTCCGGAAGAAGGCCGAATGATCCTCGATGATATTCACTCGGGAACCTGTGGTCACCATGTGTCTTCTCGGGCCATCGTGGCCAAAGCGTATCGAGCAGGGTTTTATTGGCCGCGGGCAAATGAGATGGCAAAGGAGATAATTGACAAATGTGAGGGCTGTCAGTTCTACTCCAACATGTCCCACAAACCCGCTTCAGCCCTGAAGACCATTCCACTCGTCTGGCCATTCGCTGTTTGGGGTTTGGATATGGTGGGACCTCTGAAGACAGGTAGGAGTGGTTTCACCCACGTGCTTGTAGCAGTCGACAAGTTCACCAAGTGGATCGAAGCTAAACCTGTCAAAAACCTGGATGCAAGTACTGCGGTCAGCTTCATCAGAGGGTTAACATTTAGATATGGAGTCCCACACAGCATCATCACGGATAATGGGTCGAACTTTGATTCTGATGAGTTTCGAGCTTTCTGTGCATCCCAAGGTACTCGGGTCGACTATGCTTCAGTCGCCCACCCTCAGTCGAATGGACAGGCAGAAAGAGCGAACGGTTTGATTCTCAAAGGTCTGAAACCTCGATTGATGCGCGACCTCAAACATGCGGCCGGCGCTTGGGTAGATGAGCTACCATCAGTCCTTTGGGGATTAAGAACAACACCAAATCGGTCGACTGGTCGAACCCCCTTCTTCATGGTCTATGGGGCTGAGGCTGTGCTGCCGAGTGACTTGCTTCACAATGCGCCCCGAGTAGAACTTTTTTCAGAAGCTGAAGCAGAACGAGTTCGAGAAGATGCTGTTGATCTTCTGGAAGAAGAAAGAGAGATGGCCTTGATCCGATCGACCATTTATCAGCAAGACCTTCGTCGATTGTATGCCAGAAATGTGAAGGGTCGAGCATTTCAGGAAGGAGACCTTGTGCTCCGAGTGGACCAGCTACGGCCTCACAAACTTGCCCCCGCTTGGGAAGGTCCCTTCATCGTCACCAAGGTGCTCCACAATGGAGCGTATCACCTCTACAATGTGGAGCATAATAAAGACGAGCCACGCGCTTGGAATGCGGAGCTACTCCGCCGTTTTTATACTTAAGTGTTCAGACTGATGAGATGTAATAAATAGTACCTTTCAGTTCGTTTATCAAAGACATGGTTTTACAGTCTCCTAAATGATTGTTGTTACTAATACATGTGTCCAAAATCCCCCAGTGGGTGGCTTAGCCGCGAATCCGATTCGCCTAAGTTTAAAAAATCCTACCGAGTGATGAGCAGCCCTCTCACTCGGGGGCTTAGCTGCAGTCCTGTACTTGCCTAAGTTAAAAAAAAATCCTACCGAGTGATGAGCAGCCCTCTCACTCGGGGGCTTAGCCGCGAATCCGATTCGCCTAAGTTCAAAAAATCCTACCGAGTGATGAGCAACCCTCTCACTCGGGGGCTTAGCTGCAGTCCTGCACTCGCCTAAGTTTATTAAAAAATCCTACCGAGTGATGAGCAACCCTCTCACTCGGAAGGCTTAGCTGCAGTCCTGTTGTACTCGCTAAGTTTAAAAAAATCCTACCGAGTGATGAGCAACCCTCTCACTCGGAGGCTTAGCTGCAGTCCTGTACTTGCCTAAGTTAAAAAAAATCCTACCGAGTGATGAGCAACCCTCTCACTCGGGGCTTAGCTGCAGTCCTGTCTCGCCTAAGTTTAAAAATCCTACCGAGTGATGAGCAACCCTCTCACTGGGGGCTAGCTGCAGTCCTGCACTCGCCTAAGTTTAAAAAATCCTACCGAGTGTGAGCAACCCTTCACTCGGAGGCTTAGCTGCAGTCCTGTACTCGCCTAAGTTAAAAAATCCTACCGAGTGATGAGCAACCCTCTCACTCGGAGGCTTAGCTGCAGTCGTACTCGCCTAGTTAAAAAATCCTACCGAGTGATGAGCAACCCTCTCACTCGGGGGCTTAGCTGCAGTCCTGTACTCGCCTAAGTTTAAAAAAATCCTACCGAGTGATGAGCAACCCTCTCACTCGGAGGCTTAGCTGCAGTCCTGTACTCGCCTAAGTTTAAAAAATCCTACCGAGTGATGAGCAACCCTCTCACTCGGGGGCTTAGCTGCAGTCCTGTACTCGCCTAAGTTTAAAAAATCCTACCGAGTGATGAGCAACCCTCTCACTCGGAGGCTTAGCTGCAGTCCTGTACTCGCCTAAGTGTAAAACATGCTCCATCCTGATCTACAAGGACGACGAGGTGCAGGTCGTCCGCGATCCTCTCCTCAGAACTGCGTCTGTTCCGAGTGAAGATACAAGTTCCACTCAGAAATAAAAACAAGCATATTTAAAGGCAAACTAAGTTCGGACGAAGGAGCTTAAAAGTACTCGGGCATCAGGCCCGAAGGAGTTTTACGGTTACAAAATCACTCGGCATAGCGAGGCAAATTGAACCGGATCATAAAAGTTCGGACGAAGGAGCTCAAAGTACTCGGGCATCAGGCCCGAAGGAGTTTTACGGTTACAGAATCACTCGGCATACCGAGGCAAATTGAATCAGATCATAAAAAGTTTCATTCACTCTGCAGAGGGGCTGGCAGGCTCGACAAACTCGTCCAGGTCAATTCCATCTGCGATTCGAGTAGCAGCAGCAATGAAGGTCTCCATGAAAGACTGGAAGTCGAGTTTCTTGGTGTTGGCGACCTTGATTGCCGCCAGCTTCTCTTCTCTGGCTTCCTTGCAATGGACGCAAACCAGGGACAAAGCTACGTCAGCACCGCATCGAGCAGCAGACTTCTTCCACTCCTGCACTCGACCAGGAATCTCGTTAAGTCGAGTCATCAGAGACTCGAGATCGTTTCGGAGCGTGTCCCCTGGCTAGAGCGCTGTGTCGATTCGTTAAACTGCAACCTTGAGTCGAGCAAGATATTCCAAGGCACTGGCAAGGCGAGACTCCAGTCGGAGCACATTCATGGCTGCTTCATCTTTGTCAGGGGAGTTGATGGGGTCCAAATTCCTCTCGACTCGCCCAGTTTCTTCCTCGAAGTCTTGACAGAATTCTGCACTCGCAGAGAAATAATGAGTCGACAGCAGTATGACGAGTCGACCAAAGCAAACCAATCGCACAGACAAAAGTACCTTCAAGCATGAGGAATAATTTTTTGGCGAGTCCTCCCAGGTAGTTCTCCAGCTCGTCCCTCCTGCGGGTGATGTCTTCTACTTTGTCGGTCAGGGTCCGCTTGTCCTTCTTCAGATGAGTCACTTCTTTGTTGGCTTCGTCAAGAGCAGCCTTCAGCTTGGCATTCTCTCCCTCCAGCTGTCCGACTGAGGCCATCTTTTGGTCGGCAAGCGCCGTTTTGTCTTTGGCGGTTTTCTTCGCAACCGCAAGGTCAAGTTCCTTCTTCTCCAAAGCTTGTCTCATTGTTTCTAGAAAGAATAACATTCGAATCAGAAAAAGGAGGAGAGAAGATGGCAAGAGAACTGGTCGACAAGCTTTCCTTACCAGCAGCGTCATCCTTAGCCTTCTGCAAGTTGTTTCGAGCCAACTCCAGGTCAAGATTGAGCTGGATTTGCTTCTTCTCCAAGTCGGCAAACCGGGCTCCAAGATCACAAGATTTCTGTGTTCAGAAGATAGTCAGTCGGCAGACACAAAGAGTACTGCTGAATCAAACATTCGCCAATAGTCTCGGGGACTACACCCAGTGGGTGCACTCAGCGTGCCCCCACTGGTCCGACTCTTTCAATCGACTTGGTCCGTCCAGTCAAAAAAAAAACTCAGACCATAGCCGACCACCCGCAGTCGATTACGTTCTCGGGGACTACACCCAGTGGGTGCACTCAGCGTGCCCCCACTGGTAAAGGTTCCACTCGGCATGATCTGCCCAGCCCGAGTGGAAAAGATCTGTTAAAAGACCCCCGCCGAATCAAACATTCGACGGCGGTCTCGGGGACTACACCCAGTGGGTGCACTCAGCGTGCCCCCACTGGTTCAGAGATTCGATCAGCACAACCTAGTCGACTCAAGTGGAAAAACTACTCAACAGAAATTAAAACACCCACCGGGTGTGCAGACTGACAATGGGTGTGCAATTAAGGTTCCAAAACGCTCATCCACGGACGTCTTGCAGATAAAGTAGCAGTTTCTAAATATCATATCCTAATAGAACAAGCGTCAAGATGGAGTTCAGTCAGAAGTAAGCTAACCTGGACATTGGCCTGAAGTGCTGAGCTGGCATCATAGGCAGCTTGACTGGCCTCACGCACCACCTTCATCTGCTCCATCATAACGCCAGCCTGGCGTATAGCCTCCTTGGCAGCACTCACTTGGTCTTCTGGGACGTGATGGGCGGTGGGAGGTGCAGTCGGTGTATCAGTTGCAGTAGCTTGAGAGCTTGAGGCATGAAGTTGGACAGACAAAGCAAGGGCCAGCACAGTCGACGACGAAGGACGAACACTTGACAAGGGATTCGCAAAAGTAACGGAGACACGGTTGAAGTCCCCGGATTGCTGGATAGCTGGTTCCGTCGCCGGTGTCGACTGAGGCGTCTTGCTAGCTGGTACCTTCTTTACTGAGGTCCTGCTCCTCCTACCCACGAGTTTCTGTGGCTCATCTTCATCATCGTCTTGAAGTTCAATAACATTTTGCGGAGCTGCAAAAGAATCGACCACAAGAGTTCAGTCGACTGTAGAATTGGCTAGCAAAGAGAAGATGAGATAACAGGGGTCATACCCGCTTTGGAGGTGACCGCGTCCTCCATCTCCTCGTCACCATCATCTTGGTAAGCAGAAGTCCCGGAGGTAGCAACGCTGCAAATCTCAAGGTTCACTCGGTCAAGCAAGTGAATGGGTCGACAACTGATATAAGATTCTTCAAACAAAGGGTGAAAACGAAACGCTTACGCAGAGACGACGGGAACGTCAACCTTGATCTTGGGCAAAGCCTTCAGTGGCTTTGACGGCGCGGTCTTGAGCTGCTTCGGAGCCTTCTCAGTCGGCACCGGAGAAGATATCTGAGTGCGCTTCGAAGTCTGTCCAGTCGGTGCTGCCACCTTGCCCCGGATACTTGTTGGGTCGTGCTTGTGCTTGGAACGCTTTTTTGTGCGAGGTGGAGAATCGACCTCCTCCTCACTGCTCGAGTTTTCGTGCTCTTCATCACTCTCCCCATCGGAGTTCCAGTCGCCGATGTCGCCTCCACTCTCTTCTCCTTCCTGGATCTGCTCCCCGTTGGGCATTGAGTACATCTCAGTATATATCTGCGAAGCAAAGAATCGAACAAGCATCAGTCGGATCCAAAGACAGTTTACAGATTAGAGTAAAAGTCACTCGACATCGAAGGTCTGACCTTGTCTGGTTCGTTATCAGCGCCGAGTGGCGGAATTCTCCTAGACCCCCTAGGGTTGTCTTTGTTTCCAGTAATGCTCTGCAGCCACCGCGCCACCATCTCCTCGGCAACTTCCTCCGGGTGGATCCGAGCAGAATCATCGGCGCCCGAATACATCCACATAGGATGATCGCGGGCCTGGAGCGGCTGGATGCGGCGAGTGAGAAACACCTCTAGCAAATCCATGCCAGTCACACCATCGCGGACAAGTTGGATTACGCGGTCAACCAACATATTCACCTCCGCCTTTTCTTCTGGAGTCACTTTCAAGGGAGAGGGCTTTTCAATTCGCCCCATGGTAAAGGGAGGAAGGCCAGTCGACTGACCAGGAGTTGGTTTGTCCTTACAATAAAACCAGGTCGACTGCCACCCTCTGACCGAATCGGGAGGATTCATAGGTGGAAAAGTGCTTTTTCCTCTCATCTGGATCCCTAAACCTCCGCACATCTGGATCACATGCGTCCTCTCATCACTCGGATTGGCCTTTTTCATAGACTGTGAGCGGCAAGTAAAGATATGTTTGAAGAGACCCCAATGCGGTCGACAACCCAGGAAATTCTCACACATGGAGACAAACGCAGCAAGGTATGTGATGGTGTTCGGAGAAAAGTGATGAAGTTGAGCCCCGAAAAAGTTCAGAAAACCTCGGAAAAAAGGATGAGGGGGCAGAGAAAAACCACGGTCGACGTGGGTCGCGAGGAGGACGCACTCACCCTCCTGCGGCTGCGGCTCGGTCTCATCACCTGGCAGCCTCCAGGATCCATGGGCGATCAAGCCCCCCTCGACCAGATCCTCCATATCCTCTTGCTAAATCGTGGAGCAAATCCAATCGCCCTGGATCCAGCCGGGCGGCAGGTCGGATCTCGACGACGAGCCACCCGACTCGTCTTCTTGCCCTTCGCTGCCGCCGTCGCTTTCTTCGCACGCTCCAAGGCCGCCGTCTTCTCCTTCCCCATCGCGGCAGGCTGCGCTCGGGCGGGGCGGCGGCGTCGAAGGTGGCGGTGAATGTGGTGGTGAAACAGGAGAAGAGGAAGGAGATGGGGAGCACAGTACCGGGCTCATCGACCCCGACGCCTTATATGGGCCTGCTCCCGAGTGGCTGACTAGTGGGCCCAGGCAATCCAGTCAAATCCCGCAACAGTCGCGCGCTGGATACGTGGCGAAAAAGGTGGCGCGAGAATCGAGGCGTCTCTGCCTAACCCGCTCCGTCTACTGCGGTACACTCCGTCCCGCGCGCTTCTCCAAATTTCGAATCCCGCGAGATCCGAAAAGCGGCAGCGTGACCAATCGCGCCAAGGATCTTATACCATACCCACACTCAGAGCTTATCAGCAAAAATCACTCGACGACCTCTGAATGGACCCAGGCGACTGAAAATGAAGTTAAAGTTTTTACAAAGATCACCGGCCCGGTTAGGATGCCTCTGAAGCATATAAATCGGGTCGGAACCATCTTCAACCCCTTCTCCACTCGGACCCAGATCCATTCGGGGGCTAATGACGAAGACATGTACCTAGGGTAGGGTAATAGGCCTGACCTAGACACCCTTACCCGAGGACACTACCCTAAGGCCAAGGACATTCAAAGGATAGCACCATCTACCTACTGAAATGCCACAGGGTGCAACCCACTCGACCAACAGTTCACTCGGATAACCCAATTCCATTCGACCGGGGTGTACTCACTCGACCACACCAGAAACCACTCGGAAGACAGAAGATCTAAGGGCACTCAGGATGGCAAGGGTCAGGCGTTCACTCCGTAGTCTTAATGATCATTTATTTGCCTTTATTGCTGGCGTTATCAGTAACGTCCTGTCTTTATAGACATTGAACCCCTTGTAACGTGGGACGGTTGGGGTCCTGGCGCACTCTATATAAGCCACCCCCCTCCTCAGGCACAAGGGTTTGCACCCCCTGTAACTTCACGCATAATCCAATCGACCGAGCCTCCGGGCACCGAGACGTAGGGCTGTTACTTCCTCCGAGAAGGGCCTGAACTCGTAAATCTTGCGTGCACAACCTCACCGTAGCTAGGATCTTGCCTCTTCATACCTACCCCCCCATTCTACTGTCAGACTTAGAACCACGACAAGCAGTACCAAGCTCATCTTCGGCAGTTTAACACCTTGCGCCAGTCAGGCACCGTAGTTGAATACATGACTAAGTTTGAGGAGTTGATGCACCACATCTTAGCTCATAACCCTGCATTTGAGCCCATCTATTTCATTACTCAGTTTCTAGATGGTCATAAAAGTGAAATACGCGCTGTTGTTATGCTTCATCAGCCGAAAGATTTGGAATCTGCCTTCTCTCTGGCTACGTTGCAGGAGAAGCTTCTGGAGGCGATGCCGCGCCGCGAATACAGGCGCCAGGATGGTCAGCAGCACAGGGCGCTAGCACAACGCCCTCTCCTGGCGATTGGTGCACTGCCCGTGTGCCAAATGTTGCCAGGACCACCAGCTGCAGCGGAGGATCGCCGCGCGCTGGACGCAGCCAACCCTCCTAATCATCAAGACAGGGGAGACGATCGAGTGGCGGCTCTGCGTAACTATCGTCGAGCCCGAGGACTTTGCTTCAAATGCGGCGAGAGATGGGGTCAAGGGCATCAGTGCGGGCCTACCATACAACTCCACATCGCTGAGGAGCTGCTGGAACTGTTGCAAGCAGATCAAGGTGCTCCCGCAGTGCAAGAACCAGACTCTGACGATGATGTGTTGATGTGTATATCCAAGGTGGCAACTACTGGTCAGACCACTCCGCGTACTGTTCGGCTGCTGGGGCAAATTGGAGAACAAGAAATCCTGATATTGGTGGATTCCGGGATCTCGCATAGTTTTCTCAGTGAGACAGTGGCAGAGAGGCTAAACCTGCAAGTTCAGTCGATGAACACAGTATCTGTGAAGATCGCCGATAGGGGAACATTATCTTGTTCTGGTGTGGTACCTAACTGCAAGTGGATAACACAAGGGCATGACTTCTCCACAGATCTCAGAATATTGGCACTCGGTTGTTATGATATGGTAGTAGGTATTGAATGGCTAGAGTCGTGTGGACCCTTGTGGATCGATTAGGCAACAAAGCAACTCCAATTTCTGCACCGAGGACAACAAATTCAGTTGACAGGAGTACAAAATCAGCTCCAGCAAGTTCAGCCAATCAATTGTGCCCAGTTGTGTGCGCTGGAGGAAACCAATGCAGTGGCTCACATAGTTTGTCTGTACGCCGTGGGAGAGGAAGTGATCATTGAGCACATTCCAGTAGAGGTGCAGGAAGCATTGCAGGAATTTTAGGCAATCTTTGAGGAACCTACTACATTACCGCCGCATTGCGAGTGCGATCATGATATTCCCATCATTCCAGGAGCTAAACCGCTCAACATCTGACCCTATAGATACATGCCCGAACAGAAGACAGAAATTGAGATGCAAGTTAAAGAGACGCTGAAAGCTAGGTTGATTGTCCCTAGCTCGAGCCCTTACTCATCACCGGTGCTGCTAGTCAAGAAGGATATGACATGGCGGCTGTGCGTGGATTACCGTCACTTAAACACGATCACAGTTAAAAGTGCCTACCCCATGCCAATTATTGATGAACTCTTGGACGAGCTCGCAGGGTCTCGCTGGTTTTCAAAACTAGACCTATGGGCAGGCTGTCACCAAATACGGCTGTGTGAAGATGACGAACCGAAAACTGCATTCAAGACTCACCAGGGGCATTTTACTTCCGCGTGCTACCGTATGGGGTGACAGGAGAGCTACCCACTTTCCAAGGAGGGATGAATATTATGCTGGGACCCTTACTCCGACACGGAGTGCTGGTGTTCATGGATGATATACTTATTCATTCTTCAACCATGGAGGAGCATGTGAGATTGCTGCGACAAGTGCTGCAGATATTGACAGAACACAGTCTTAAAGTCAAGCACTCGAAGTGCTTGTTTGCGCAGCAACAAATTGTCTATTTGGGGCACAAGATAAGCAGTGCTGGTGTAGCAACTAATGACAGCAAGATCGAGTCGGTCCACGATTGGCCGCGTCCGGAATCAGTTCGTAAGATGCGAGAATTCCTGGGGCTGGCGGGCTACTACCGTAAGTTTGTCAGAAAATTTGGCATCATTTCTTATCCTTTGACTGACCTGCTTAAGAAAGGCACCTTATTCATCTGGACACCCACTGCCGAGACGGCATTCAATGAACTGAAGAAGGCACTGGTCCAAGCCCCTATACTGGCCCTGCCAGACTTCACCAAAAAGTTCATGGTCGAGACAAACGCGAGCGCTACGGGAGTAGGCGCGGTGCTCATGCAGGATTCTCACCCCTGGCCTACTTGAGTAAGACTCTCGCCCCACGCAACCTTGGACTGTCTGTCGGCGTTCTGGGATCGGGGGTACCCAGATCTGCCTGCCTGCGACCTAGCGTGCGGGCCCATCGATGGCCTGGTACGGCTCGGCTACAACACCCTGGGCACAAGACCCTCGCGAGGGCCCCCTGGCCTCGCGAGTCGGATGGCGCCAAGACCCCCAGAGGAGCGGCCTCCCTAGGCTGCCTTCCGAGGAGTGGAGATTCCTATGCAGGTACCCAGCCTCACGAGGCTGTGATGATGTGAGCGATGACGACCAAGGCCAGGCGGGCGCCAGCGGGCGCAGTGGAGACAGTTTTCCTTTCGGTGCTAAGGGAGCAAGGGCTGGCGCAGGTTCCCGAGGAAGGCCCCAAAGCTTTCCGCCTTGGTGGAACGAGACCAAGACCACGGGCTCGGTAGGACGGATGTCATCGCCAAGCCCACCGCTGTGTCACGATCAGAAGCTTTGCAGGAAAAGACCACCTTTCGTCAGGATAGGATGTACTTCTTGTCCCCTTCCAAAATTGGCCGTTGTGGGATCCCTTCCCGCTCGATATGAGGGAAGAGGACCAAGGCCACTATAAAGATAGGATAGACACCACCGTAGAGGGGCATCGGATCCATTCCACCCCCATAACTCGAGCCCTCGCGAGGTCGCTCATCTACTGTAACAGTTCATCCTCAACCTCCTCGTGAGGCCAATCCACCCCAAAGCAGGAGTACGGTTTTACACCGCAAGGTGGCCCGAACCTGGGTAAAATGCCGTGTTTGTCCTCTTCCTTGCTCGCATGAATTCGACTAGGCTAGGCCGTAGGGTGGCGAGCACGAGGCTTGGGTTGGTTGAGATCTTCGCACACGCCCCAGAGTTCGGACCTTCTTGGCTCTGCGGGGCCCTGAATCCGACATTTGGCCCACCAGGTAGGGGCGTGTCGGAGATTCGTCCCTTCCCCAGCCACGCTTCATCCCCGCCTCGTGGTTTCCATGGCGGATGTTGCATCGCCGGTTTGGCCGCCCGTGGCCTATGGAGACGCTGCGGGTTGCCTAGCCTTCGCCCCTAGCATGTGTCGGGTCCGGTGGCCGGCGAAGTTTAGACCGGTGCCGCCTCCGCGGTACGACAACACGACCAGCCCCAAGGAGTTCCTCCGGCTGTACACTCAGGCCATCAGGGCGGTCGGCGGCGACGACAAAGCCATGGCCAACTGGCTCCCTCTGGCCCTCACAGAGATGCCATGCTCCTGGCTCCGCGGCCTCGGTGTCCACCTGGGAGGAGCTCTGCGGTCTGTTCATCGCGCGTTTCGTGGCCCCCGAACATCACGTAGTCGCGTGTATCCTCGGTGGGTCACAGGCGCCCGCGTCTGTTCGCCATGTCAAGCAGCTCCTTCACCGGGTAGGCGCTCCCCAGCCGCGGCCAGAGGCCTCGCGGGGCCGTGCTAGGCCGAAGACCAACATCACCTTCGACTCCAGAGACCACCCCAGGACTACGGTCGCCGCCGGTGCGCTCCCTATGCTGTGCACGCCCACGATCAGTAACGTGGCGGTCACCCGGACCCTCATTGACGGTGGCGCCAGCCTCAACGTCCTTTCCATACAAGCCTTCGACATGCTCCAGGTGCCCCACGACCAGCTCGCGCCCACCAAGCCATTCTCTGGGGTGACCAAAGGCTCCGCCACTCCCTTGGGGCAGGTGTGCCTTCTAGTCACCTTCGGCACTCGCGACAACTACCGCACCGAGTTGATCGACTTCAACATGGCACGCATCGGCCTCCCGTACAACGCCATCCTGGGGTATCCGGCCCTTGCCAAGTTCATGGCGGCAACGCATACGGGCTACAACGTCATCAAGATGCCCGGTAGCAGCGGCATCATCTCCGTTGCCGGAGACACCAAGGATGCGGTCCGGGCCCTCAAGCTCGCCTTCAGGGCCACCGCGGCCTCGTGCCCTGGCACAGGAGATGCTCCGGAGGCCCCAGAGGCCGCGCCCGCAAAGAAGAAGCAGTTGTTCTCCCAAGATCAGGTCGAGACGAAGCAGGTGCCTATCGACAACGGGGGTTCAGGCCCCATCTTCACCATAGGCGCCGGCCTTTCCCCGGAGTAGGAGGAGGCATTGGTTGGCTTCCTCCAGGCAAACAAGGACGTGTTCGCATGGGAAGCGTCAGACTTGGTCGGTGTTCCGCGAGACGTGATCGAACAACACTTGATGGTGTGCCCCAGTGCGCGCCCAGTGAAGCAGAAGGCACGGCGGCAAGCCCAAGAGAAGCAAGCTTTCATTGTCCAAGAGGTCCGCAAACTGCAGGAAGCTGGTGTCATTCGGGAGGTGTGGCACCTGGATTGGCTGGCTAACCCATTTATTATCCCCAAGAAGGGTGGGAAAGAGCGCATGTGTGTCAAATTCACGAGCCTCAACAAGGCTTGTCCTCAGGACCCCTTCCCGCTCCCACGCATCAACCATATCATGGACTCCACCGCCGAGTGTGATCTGCTGTGCTTTCTAGATGCTTTCTCAGGCTATCACCAAATCAAGATGACGGTGCAGGATGTCGAGAAGACGGCCTTCCTCCCCCCGTGTGGCGTGTATTGCTACACCTGCATGCCCTTTGGGCTGCGGAACACTAGCGCAACCTTCTAGTGGTTGATGCGCATCGCCCTGGGGCAGCAGCTCAGGAGAAATGCGGAGGCATACATCGATGACATCGTGGTGAAGTCACGAGAGGCGAGGACCCTGATGGAGGACCTGGAGGAGACGTTCGCCAGCCTGCGTCGGGTGAACCTGAGGCTTAATCCCGAAAAGTGCATCTTCGGGGTCCCGTCCGGCAAGCTGCCCGGCTTCCTCGTATCGCATCGGGGGATCGAGGCTAACCCTGAGAAGACCAAGGCAATTGAGAAGATGCGCCCGCCTCAGACCCTCAAAGAAATGTAGAAGCTGGCAGGCTACGTGACCTCCTTGGGGCGCTTCATCTCCAAGCTTGGCGAGCGTGCCCTACCCTTCTTCAAGCTCATGAAGAGGAAAGGCCCGTTCGAGTGGACAGCTGAGGCAGAGGCGGCTTTCGAGGACCTCAAGAGGTACCTCACCAACCCACCTGTTATGGTGGCGCCCTGTCCTCGCGAGCCCCTGGTGCTCTACCTGGCGGCCACCCCCCACTCGGCCAGCGCGGAGCTCGTGGCGATCCGAGAGGGCCGCATTTGTATGAGGGCTGGGCCGGATGCCCCACGAGGAATCGTGCCGCTTTCATCGCCTCAGGACAGCACCCCAGAGGCCCCGACCGACAGGGCACCCGAGTCCCTCGCGCCTCACGCAAGGATGGACGCCGTCGACACCCCGTCCCTCGTCGAGCATTCAGTGTACTTCATCAACACCGTGCTGCGTGTCGCGCGCGCTACCCTATGCAGCAGAAGCTCCTGCTCTCGCTCCTCGTCGCCTCGAGGAAGCTGCGCCACTATTTCCAAGGCCACCCCATCAAGGTCGTCTCTGCATACCCCTTGGAGAAAGTGCTGTGCATATCCAACGCTGCTGGGAGAGTTGCGGAGTGGAACATCGAGCTGCAGGCCTTCTGTGACGCCCCCGATTCAATCGTACACTAATCATACACGCAAACGTGTACGATCAAGATCAGGGACTCACGGGAAGATATCACAACACAACTCTAAAAGTAAAATAAGTCAAACAAGCATCATAATACAAGCCAGGGGCCTCGAGGGCTCGAATACAAGTGCTCGATCATAGACGAGTCAGCGGAAGCAACAATATCTGAGTACAGACATAAGTTAAACAAGTTGCCATAAGATGGCTAGCACAAACTGGGATACATATCGAAAGAGGCGCAGGCCTCCTGCCTGGGATCCTCCTAAACTACTCCTGGTCGTCGTCGGCAGCCTGCACGTAGTAGTAGGCACCTCCAGAGTAGTAGGGGTCGTCGTCGATGGTGGCGTCCGGGTCCTGAACTCCAGCATCTGGTTGTGACAACCAGAAAGAAAAGAAAGGGGGAAAAAGGGGGGAGCAAAGCAACCGTGAGTACTCATCCAAAGTACTCGCAAGCAAGGAGCTACACTACAAATGCATGGGTATATGTGTAAAGGGCCATATCAGTGGACTAAACTGCAGAAAGCCAGAATAAGAGGGGGGATATCTAATCCTGTCGAAGACTACACTTCTGGCAGCCTCCATCTTGCAGCATGTAGAAGAGAGTAGATGGTAAGTTCACCAAGTAGCATCGCATAGCATAATCCTACCCGACGATCCTCTCCTCGTCGCCCTGTGAGAGAGCGATCACCGGGTTGTATCTGGCACTTGAAAGGGTGTGTTTTATTAAGTATCCGGTTCTAGTTGTCATAAGGTCGAGGTACAACTCCGGGTCGTCCTTTTACCGAGGGACACGGCTATTCGAATAGATAAACTTCCCTGTAGGGGTGCACCACATTACCCAACACGCTCGATCCCTCTGGCCGGGCACACTTTCCTGGGTCATACCCGGCCTCGGAAGATCAACACGTCGCAGCCCTACCTAGGCCTAACAGAGAGGTCAGCACGCCGGTCTAAATCCTATGCGCGTAGGGGTCTGGGCCCATCGCCCATTGCACACCTGCACGTTGCGTGGGCGGCCGGAGAGCAGACCTAGCAACCTCCATTACAAAGGAAGTTGCGTTACGTGGTCCAACCCGGCACGCCCCGCTCAGTCGCTGACGTCTAGGAGGCTTCGGCTGATACCACGACGTCGAGTACCCATAACTGTTCCCGCGTGGTGGTTAGCGCGTATAGGCTCGTAGCCAGACTCAGATCAAATACCCAATCTCGTTAAGCGTGTTAATTTGAAGTAACCGCGGACGCCGACCAGGACCAGGCCCACCTGTCTCCTAGGTGGTCACAACCTGCCCTGTCGCTCCGCCACAAAGTAACACTCGGGGGCCGTCGGGAACCTAGGCCCACCTCTGCCTGGATGGAACCACCTGCCCCTTCAGCCCCCATCTCCGAACAGTAACATAAGTATGTAATAGTATATAGTATATATACCCGTGATCACCTCCCGAAGTGATCACGGCCCAGTAGTATAGCATGGCAGACGGACAAGAGTGTAGGGCCACTGATGTAATTCTAGCAACCTATACTAAGCATTTAGGATTGCAGGTAAGGTATCAACAGTAGTAGCAAAGACAGGCTATGCAACATAATAGGATTAACCGAAAGCAGTAACATGCTACACTACTCTAATGCAAGCAGTGGAGAGAAGGAATAGGCGATATCGGGTTGATCAAGGGGGGGGGGGGCTTGCCTGGAAGCTCGGCAGAGAAGGACGGGTCGTCAACGCTGTAGTCGTTCACGGCAGCGTCGTCAGCGGTCTCAGCGTCTATCGAGAGAGAAGGAGGGGGGAGGAAACAGTAAATACAAAGCAAACAATGCTACACAAAGTATGACATGACAATACGCAGTGCCGGGGGTGTTCTAACGTGGGGTTGCACATTACCGAGAAAGGGGGATCCCATCCGGGAAGTTTTCCCGGTTCCAGACAGCTGTCAGACAGATGACCGGAGGGGGACGGTTGCATGTTCAGGTATTTAGAGGCATCACACGGATATGTGGGTAGCGTATCCGGGTTCGTCTCGTCGTTCTGAACAACTTTGATGTTCAAAGTTTTTCGATCCGGGTTACTGCTATTTCTCTATGATTTTCTAAAGTTTAATAAAGCATTCTTGGATTATTTTTAAAACAGTCAACAGTCAATAGTCAACAGTCAACAGGGTTGACTGATCAACTGGGCAGGGTCCACATGTCATTGGCTAGTAGCACTAACTAACAGGTTTAACTAACACTTAGGTTAACAAACTAGTTAGTTTAACTAACAGAATAATTAACTTATTAATAATTAGATAACTAACATTTATTATTATTTTTTTATTTTCTTTTAACACTTCTCTTTTTTTTATCAGTTAAAAGGGGCACTGGGCCACTGTCAAGTGGACAGGCCGGACATGTCCAGGGGGTGCCCCTATGGGCGCCGGACATTGTCCACGCAAACCCAGGGCGCCCGCACGCACGCACGCACGGCCGGCCGAGGCCGTGGCCGGGGCGCAGCCCGGGTGGCTGGGCGAGACGGGGTCGGAGGGAGGGCGCGGGACAGTGCAGCCCAGGGAGCGGGCGCGGCCTGGCCGGCGGTTTCCGGGCCAGGGTCACGGCGGCGCCGGGCGGGGGGGGGGGGGGGGGGGGGGGGGGGAAAGGAAGGGGGGGGAGATGGAGGTGAGGGCAAGGGGCGAGGAAAGAGGGAGGTGGTGAGCAAGGGGGCGAGGGAGGAAGGGGCGCGGGGGGCGGCGCTTACAGAGGGGGTGGCGAGGCGGCGGTGGTGGCCGGGATGAGGAGGAGGCGAGGCGGCGCAGGGAGGCGGGATCGGGGCGACACCGGGCGGCGGTGGTCGCCGGGCGACGACTCGAGCGAGGTGGCGGCGACGGCGTGGCGGGTCGGGCGCCGGGGTCTCCCCCCGATCCAATCGGGGGCAGAGAGGAGGAGAGAGGAGTGGATCGGGCTGGGGGTTAGGGTTACGGGGGTGGGGATATGGAGAGAGTGGAGGGGCCGGCTGGGCCAAATGGGTCAGCCAGCTGGGCCTTCTGGCCCAGTTGGCCAGGGGGGCCTTTTCTTCTTCTTTTTTTTGTTTGTTCTATTTTCTTTTCCTTCTTTTATTCTATTACTTTTCTGTTTTCTTTTTCTCACATTTTCCTGTTATGTAAATAGTTTGGCACCCAAATGAATTTTGTAAAATATGTGACCTGGTCCATAAATCACAGTGCACTGTAACCTAGCACCAAAAACTAGTTTGGGGTAATTATCATTTCATATTTATTTTGTATTAATAAAAAGGTTATTATTTAATGCTCTCAGCCACTATTTGAGGTTGTTCAAGTCATTTATCAAATTCCAACAATGTTGTTTACAATTTTAACATAGCCTCAGATTTATCTACTATTTATTGAACATTTTAGTTTCTGTGTTGAACAACTTTTATTTTCCACTTTCATTTAAATTTTGAATTTGAGTTAGGAGTTGAAATGCAATATGATGCTAATGATGATTTGACACTGTTAACCTTGCTGACTTGTCATTATCAAAAGTGATTACTGTTGCTAATCACCGGGGGTGTTACACCTTCCGGCTGGAGTTCAGCATGACCAGGGTCATCAAGGGCGCGGCCCTCGCTAATTTCGTGGCGGAGTGGACGGATGCTCCCGACCGGGGGCTGGACGAGGGTTAGTCCCTCGCGCCTAGCGATGAGGCACCTGACGGCTGTGTCATGCACTTTGACGGCGCCTTCGCGCGGCGGGGCGCGGGGGCTGGGGTCGTGCTCATCTCACCAACCAAGGACAAGCTATACTACGCCGTACAGCTTTGCTTCCAGCATGGCGAGAAGGTCTCCAACAACATAGCAGAATACGAGGGCTTGATCACTGGCCTCAAGGCCACAGCCACCTTGGGGGTCAAGCGCCTCACCATTAAAGGCGACTCCCAGCTTCTCGTCAACTTCTCCAACAAGGAGTACAAACCGAAGGACGAACACATGGAGGCATACTTGGAAGAGGTACATAAAATTGAAAAATGCTTCCTGGGCTTGGAATTGCAGCACGTCCCGCATGGCATGAACAAGGAAGCGGACGACATCACCAGGAGGGCATCTCGCCATGAGCCTCAGAAGCCTGGCGTCTTCGAGGGGAGGCTCTTCAGGCCATCGGCGTCACCCCCGGCCGTAGGCACGGTGCTGTCTCAGGAGGAGCTGCCGCCGGCCCCGTCCTTAGGCGCCCCGGCCTGCGGTCCGACCTCGGGGGCTCGCCTGCTCCTGGCGTTGGAACCCCAAGAAGGCTGCTGGACCGAAGAGTTCAAGGCGTACTTGCTCAGCGGCGTCTTACCAGAAAAGGAGGAGGACGTGGAACGTGTGGCTCGCCAGGCCACCGCTTATTGTTTGCAGGACGGAGAGCTATACCGAAGACGCCCCAACGACGTCTCGCTGCGGTGCATATTAGAGGAGCAGGGGCGCGAGTTGTTGGCCGACATCCACGATGGCGATTGTGGGCACCACTCCTCGTCTCGCGTCCTTGTGGGGAAGGTGTTCCGCAGCGGATTCTACTGGCCTACGGCGCTCTGCGACGCCACCGAGCTGGTGCGGGCCTGCGAGGCTTTTCAGTTCCACGCCAAGCAGATTCATCAGCCTGCGCAGGGTCTCCAGACCATCCCGCTCACTTTTCGCGGTCTGGGGGCTGGATATACTGGGCCCTTTTCCTCGGGTGCCCGGCGGTTACCGCTACCTCTACATCGCCATCGACAAATTCACCAAGTGGGCGGAGGTGGAGCCCGTGCGCACCATCCCCGCTGGCTCAGCCGTCAAGTTCATCAAGGGCCTTGTGAGCCGTTTCGGCGCCCCCAACCATATCATTACCGATAATGGCTCCCAGTGTTGGAAATATGCCCTAGAGGCAATAATAAAATGGTTATTATTATATTTCCTTGTTCATGATAATTGTCTATTGTTCATGCTATAATTGTGTTATCCGGAAATCGTAATACATGTGTGAATACATAGACCACAACATGCCCCTAGTGAGCCTCTAGTTGACTAGCTCGTTGATCAATAGATGGTTACGGTTTCCTGACCATGGACATTGGATGTCATTGATAACGGGATCACATCATTAGGAGAATAATGTGATGGACAAGACCCAATCCTAAGCATAGCACAAGATCGTGTAGTTCGTCTGCTAAAGCTTTTCTAATGTCAAGTATCATTTCCTTAGACCATGATATTGTGCAACTCCCGGATACCGTAGGAATGCTTTGGGTGTATCAAACGTCACAACGTAACTGGGTGACCATAAAGGTGCACTACAGGTATCTCCGAAAGTGTCTGTTGGGTTGGCACGAATCGAGACTGGGATTTGTCACTCCGTATGACGGAGAGGTATCTCTGGGCCCACTCGGTAATGCATCATCATAATGAGCTCAATGTGACTAAAGAGTTAGCCACGGGATCATGTGTTACGGAACGAGTAAAGAGACTTGCCGGTAACGAGATTGAACAAGGTATAGGGATACCGACAATCGAATCTCGGGCAAGTATCATACCGGTAGACAAAGGGAATTGTGTACGGGATTGATTGAATCCCCGACATCGTGGTTCATCCGATGAGATCAACGTGGAACATGTGGGAGCCAACATGGGTATCCAGATCCCGCTGTTGGTTATTGGCCGGAGAGATGTCTCGGTCATGTCTACATGGTTCCCGAACCCGTAGGGTCTACACACTTAAGGTTCGGTGACGCTAGAGTTGTTATGGGAAATAGTATGTGGTTACCGAATGTTGTTCGGAGTCCCGGATGAGATCCCGGACGTCACGAGGAGTTCCGGAATGGTCCGGAGGTGAAGATTTATATATGGGAAGTCATCATACGGTCACCGGAAGTATTCGGGGGTTTGCCGGTATTGTACCGGGACCACCGAAGGGGTTCCGGGGGTCCACCGGGAGGGTCCACCTGCCCCGGAGGGCCCTATAGGATGTATGTGGAAGGGAACCAGCCCCTAAGTGGGCTGGGCGCCATCCCCCTTAGGGCCCATGCGCCTAGGGTCGGGGGGAAACCCTAAAGGGGGCGCCCCCCTTGGCTTGGGGGGCAAGCCCCCTCCCCTTGGCCGCCGCCCCCCCTCTAGATCTCATCTAGAGGGGCCGGCCCCCTTCCCCCTTAGCCCTATAACTATAGGGGAGGAGGGAGGGCAGCAGGACCTCATCCAAGGCGCAGCCCTCCCCCTCTCCAACATCCCCTCCTCCTCCGTTGAGCTTGGCGAAGCCCTGCCGGAGAACTGCAAGCTCCACCACCACGCCGTCGTGCTGCCGGAGTTGTCTTCCCCAACCTCTCCCTCCTCCTTGCTGGATCAAGGTGCGGGAGACGTCACCGGGCTGCACGTGTGTTGAACACGGAGGCGCCGTTGTTCGGCGCTTAGATCGGAATCGACCGCGATCTGAATCGCTGCGTGTACGACTCCTCCAACCGCGTTCTTGCAACGCTTCCGCATCGCGATCTTCAAGGGTATGAAGATGCACTCCCCTCTCTCTCATTGCTAGTCTCTCCATAGATTGATCTTGGTGATGCGTAGAATTTTTTTAATTTCTACACCGATCCCCAATAATGGTATCAGAGCTAGGTCTATGCGTAGTTTCTATGCACGAGTAAAACACAAGTTGTTGTGGGCGTCGATTTTGTCAATTTACATGCCGTTACTAGTCTTATCTTGATTCGGCGGCATCGTGGGATGAAGCAGCCCGGACCGACCTTACACATACGCTTACGTGAGACAGGTTCCACCGACTGACATGCACTAGTTGCATAAGGTGGCTAGCGGGTGTCTGTCTCTCCCACTTTAGTCGGATCGGATTCGATGAAAAGGGTCCTTATGAAGGGTAAATAGAAATTGGCATATCACGTTGTGGTTTTGGCGTAGGTAAGAAACGTTCTTGCTAGATGTCAGGACCCCGATTCTAAGTCACACCGATCTAGCCTGTAACACCTCATATCACTTTGCGGCCTCACGCACGGTATTCCCACGGGAGTCGCCTTACCATGGCCCGGGACCGTTTGCGCCTTTTGGCTCACGTATATGATAGTGTCGCTAGCATCCATATGACAGAGAAACCGGGCCGACATGGCTAGTCGTGAACCCAAAGCGGCGCTAACTTACGGGGACAGGCATACATGAATCAACATCGAGCATGTCGGTCAGCAGCGTGTGAATCCGGGCTGTAGCACTGGGCTAACAGGACTCCGGGAAGCCGGGCTGTAGCAGGCTAGGCAGGACTCCGGATGTCACCGCGTGAAATTTCCCCGAAGGGACAGACACAGGAACGAAGTGAAACACATGCCGGCCAGTCTAAGTGTTCCGGAGCAGTAGTGCTGGGCTAGCAGGACTCCGGTAAACCGGGCTGTAGCGGACTACCATGGCTCAGTGGAGACACCAGACTACATTTCCCCATAAGAGAGGCTGCCAAGGATAAACAACTAGATAGTCGGATCCCACACATACTAAGCATTTCAATCATACACATAATATGCTCGATATGTGTAAATACAACATGGCATCACAACATAACTCTACGACTCAAGTATTTATTCAGTAGGCTCCGAGGAGCGAGATATTACAAACATGGGTCTCATGACCCAACATTCAGAGCATACAAATCAAAGCACATGAGGAAGCTTAACATGTTTGAGTACAGACATCTACAAATGAAAAAGGCTGAGAAGCCTGACTATCTACCAGATCATGCCGAGGGCACAAGATCGTAGCTGAGGTATCAAGCTAAACATCGAAGTCCACACGGAACTACTAGCGAGACTGAAGTCTCTCTGCAAAAACATAAATTAAGCAAACGTGAGTACAAATGTACCCAGCAAGACTTACATCAGAACTAACTACATATGCATCATTATCAACAAAGGGATGGTGGGGTTTAACTACAGCAAGCCAGCTTTGACTCAGTGGCTAACCTGAACTACGACTGCAAGTAACTCTTTTGAGGTGGCGCACACGAGTCCACATATTCACCATTCAATACACCACTGTGGATCCGCTCCCGTCTCCCTACGAGAACGCCATCCATAGCACTCACGCTTATCTTGCGAGTTTTAGAGTATCCACTTCAAGTTATCTATGAACTGTACAGGCAACCAAGTAGTCCTTTACCGCGGACGCGGCTATTCGAATAGTTTTATACCCTGCAGGGGTGTACTTCTTCACACACGCTTTCACCAGTTATCACCGCTACACGACATGTACCCGGCAACCTTCAAGCGGAAGCCCAACGAGGGTGTCGGCCACGACCTGACTAAACACATGAGTCTCTAGTCCAGGTTTATCGCCTATTCGGGTTCCATCCGCAGAAATCCGGCCGGGGTGTCCTCAACGGCCCCAAACGATGTGTGCAGGGTTCCCGAGACACCAAACGGGCGACCCGGTACACCGTGCCACGTGCCTACCGCATCACAGCCCACCCCTAAGGTCAGCGCTGCGCACGGCCTCCAGCAACTACAAACACCAGAAACTACTTGCAACTCCTGGATAGAGGACGGGGGTGGTTAATAAGTCGAGAGAGTCAATTAAGGATCCCAATGTGTGGTAGTAGCTGAATCTTAAATCACGCATACAGATCTCAGTTCTTAAGGACGGCCTCAATGAAACAACCCACCATGTACTCCTACATGGCCTCTCATCGATACCTTTACCAAATCGTGTTCACACACTTAGCTCTCAGCAGTAGGACATGTTCACAACTTTCCAATTCATCCCTGATGAATCAGACCTGACACAACTCTAAGCAATAGGAGGCATGACAAACAAGCATGAATGAATAGGCACATCAGGGCTCAAACAACTCCTACTCATGCTAGTGGGTTTCATCTATTTACTGTGGCAATGACAGGTCATGCAGAGGAAAGGGGTTCAACTACCGCAGCATGTAACAGTTGAATCGTTGTTGTCCTAATGCAGTAAAAGAGAGAAGAAGCGAGAGGGTGGGATTGTATCAGAATGAACAAGGGGGTTTTGCTTGCCTGGCACTTCTGAAGATAGTATAGTTCTTCATCGGTGTCATCGATCACATCATCGGTAGGTCGTCTACTGAGAGGGGACAATTACCGGCAAACAAGGAAGAACACAATCAATGCAATGCAACAATATGATGCATGATCATGACATGGCAATATGTTGTGGTTTGAGCTAATGCAACTAGAAACCAGATTGAATGAAGTTGGTTTGAACCAAGGGTTCAAATTCAAACTCCATATGTGCTTAGTTAAATGCCAATTATGCAAATTACCATATACAGCAACCTTAGGTTGTTCAAACATGCATGCAAATGGTACAGATGGAAAGATTGGATTTTTTTGATCCAAAAACATATATAAATCTTTGCATTTGGAGTTACAGATTAATTTCTATGAATTTTTGAAGTTTTGGGCATTTTCTGGAATTTCCTGAATTATTAAAAACCAGAAAATGATTAACTGCGTCAGCACTACGTCACTGTGATGTCAGCAAGGTCAACAGGGCCGCCCAGGTCAAACCTGACGCTGGGGCCCACATGTCAGTGTCTAACTAACTAACCTAAGTTAATTAGTACTAATCTAATTCTAAACTAGATTAGTTAAGGCCCTGGGCCCACACGTCAGTGACCCAGGGGGAAGTCAAACAGGGTCAACCCGGGTCAAACTCACCGAAGTTGACCCGGGGCTCGTCGCCGGCAAGGCCAGAGACGGCGGAGGGGCTCAGGATTCCTCCTCCGGCGACCAAATGGCCGGCGGAGGGCATCTACGCGACGAGGAGGCTCGTCCGCGTCGAGTGGTGCACGCAGCAGCGGCTCCGGTGGCCTAAGTCGACGGCGGCAGCGACTTGCGCGGCGGCCGGGGTTTGGAAGTGCTTGGAATCGGCGTTTGTGGTGCACGGCGGGACGAACGGGTGGGCTAGTTCGGCTCCTGGGAGCAGCACGAGCGCGATGACGTGCTCAGGGGCAAGCTGAGCTTGCTCTAGCCACGGTGACGACTTCGCCGGCGGCGTGAAGCTCACGGGCATGGCGGAGAGAGATGCTACGGCGAACTACAGGCAACGGGGTTAAGGGGAGACGGTGAAGGAGCTCACTGGGAGTTCGAAGAGCAGCTCCGTGGGCTCGGGGAGGCGCTCGGGGCGGCGAATCGACGACGACGATCTTCGGTGGCAGACGAGGGAAATGGCGGTGGTGGCGGCATTGCAGCGCGTCCGGGGCCTCGTGGCTCGTCGAGGAGGTCGGTGACATCGAGACGGAGCTCGCAGGCACGGCGAGGGTTCGAGGGGGAGGCGCTAGACTCGGTGGCAGCGAACGGCGGCGACGGCTGCGCTCAGCATGAGAGGAAGAGAGAGCAGAGGAGGGGGAAGAGCTCGAGAGAGAGCGAGAGGCGACCAGGGGGGTGTGTGGCATCGCGAGGGAGGTCCAGGGCGACGAGGGGGCAGCCAGGCAGGGTGGAGGTGGCCGCACGGCGGTGCACGCGCGTCGACAGGCAGCAGCCTGCCTGCTCTGGCGGGAGGAAGCAGGTGACTGGCACTGGGCCAGCACAGTGCTGGGCCGGCCAGTGGGCTGCCAGGTGGGCTATGCCAGGTAAGTCTCTCTTTCCTTTTTATTTTCTGTTTTCTAATTCTTCTGTAGCTTCAGGGCTTTATTAAAAATACCTAGACATTCTAAAAAAATCATGAAACTACTCATGGCTACTGTTTAGAGTATATCCAACAGTAAACATTTTAGTTTATGATTATTTGAGCATCTAAAATATTTAATAGCATTTAAATGTCCAAATGCAAATAACATATGATTTAATTCAGTGACCCAATGATGTCCTAGAAAATTGTGCACCATTTTTGTCAGAGGTTCTAGACCAAGGCAAAGATGATGAACATTTTAGAAGGGCATTTCAGGTTCATTGAAAAGGATTTTAGTAAACCCTAGTTGGTTTAAGTGGTGCTGGGGGTTTCTGTCATCCCCATTTCAACTTCATTTGAAATTAAACATGATGCACACATGAAACTGGCCTAGCCAGAACTAGGGATGTGACAACTCACCCCCACTAAACAGGAATCTCGTCCCGAGATTCAAGCGTAGGGTAAGATGAAGGGGGGGAAGCAGACTAAGACAATCTTCACGATCCAGATTGCACTTCATAAGTACGTTGATTCGATCACCATCTTTGTCTCAATGTCTTGCTCCGAGAACTCCAACCAACATGACAACAAGAGGAAAGGAAAGAACTCTAGAAGGATCGATCTCCTCGAAGATCGAACAACTCAGGGTCAAATCACGGAATGAGACATAGCAACATCTCTCGAGCTGAGACACGAAGCATACATCTAGAGGGATGGAGTGAAACAGATGATGGAGGTTCACTAGGTAGACAACAATTCCACACTTAAGAAGGTGGTGAACGGTTGTCAACGTAGCGAGGAGTTGAGTTGCCATGATACCATAACGGGGCACCTCAGGAAAAATGACTCATAGACTTATTACCTTAAGTGGCAAAAAGAATTACTTTTGATATAGAGATCATTGAGACTCTCTATACCAGCCTAAGGCAAATCTCGAGCGATCGTTTGGAGGAGTTCGGTAGAATGGCATACTTGGACTAGTATGGATGATGTGGATTACCTTGTTGAGGACAACACAAGGGATGATTTTGCTTATCATCGGAAATGGGTGGAATCCATGGTAGAACTACCTTGAAGATGATCCTGATCAGTAATTGCTGAGAAGGGTAGTCCATAGTAGGATGGTACAATGGCGGTGCAAGCTGGAACAAAATGCAAATGCTGGGAATGATTCTTAGTAACTGGGGAGAAGCTCAACAGTAGAGAGTGATTCCACTGTTGGAATGGTTATAGCATAACCGAAGAAAACTAGGAGCAAATCCCAATTAATGCCAATGATAAACCCAATGTTTTGCACGTGCTCTCAAGAACTTGAGCATTTCCATATTCATCAAGGTCTTACCAATATCCGTGTCAAGGATCCCGGCAACACAACATACTACCCTGATGAATAGTGATGGACGATGCAGATGCAAAGGAAGATAACACCTTCTCAGATTTCACCTTAGCAAGGCCAAGGAAACAAAATCTGATGATTGACCGAGAGACATTTAGCACTCCGCTTCTAATGTTCTCCTTGATGTGCTAGCGTAACCCATTTATTGATATGGTTTGGTATCTAGAACATCAAGTAAAAGGGTCGAACTTCGGGAGCTCAAGAATCCATAAGGAATAACTACGGAAGTAAATCCTACGAGATCCTTATGGGGAGGTGGCCAACTTCCTCAATCAAGATACTACATTGATAGGTCTTCCGGCTGGGTGTGTTAGCCAAGACATCCACTTTACCGAGTTACAGAGAGACCGATATCACTGTTCTTGAGAAACGTTCCAACCATCATATCTGCCTGAGATTCAGATCTGGTTGGTGTCAGGATATTCCAGACTCATCATGTCTGAAAGGAAGGATTGCAACACAAATCAGCGAGATGACGTTGCAAGATTCTCAGGAAATGGACTACGGTAGTAAGCTCCAAAACATGAGCTGGTTCTGCTACACACATGTGAACATGCTGTCCCAGACAAGCATGACCACATGGTAGTCTTATAATAAAACGCTACCGAGTTCAGGTGGGGAACCATCATCGAGGATATCGAAGTCCTTGCATAAGCCCCGGGTCTTAGAAAGGAACTTCTTCTCCTTGAACAAATCAATCAGTGGCTTGGTGTGCTACGGAATACATATGGAGTGGAGGTAATTAATCTACCAAACCATGGTATACTTTGCACATGCATGACTGGCTTGGAATGATTCCAGAGGAAGCATAACAAACTTTTCTCAAATTCACTGCGGCAACTTGCATCGAATGCACATGAATTAGAGGAAGTCACTTCTTTCATCCAAACATATGCTCCATGAGCTAGCATGAAGAAATGCTTACAAAAGTTTCCAATACTAACTTAAATGTTCAACATGAATCATGGACAAGATAAGGATGTTGTCGATGGGCTCAACAACAATTTATCAAGATTCCCATAAGATGGGGTTACATGATTATGTGAACAAGATGATAGCATGTGTCAGACCAAAAGATATAATGGTGTATGCCCGAGGAAACAACCACGGATAAGACAACATTATGAACATCGTTGGTTCTGATTTGATTTGATGATAGCCCATACTCAAATCAAAGTTTGGATAAGATAATAGGTCCAACAATTGATCACAAGGATCAATCAATGAAAGTATCATCTTTCTTCAACACACACACACGAGGATATCCCTTAGGAATGAACTGAGTCAGACAAGCTCTCATCTTCCAACTCTCCAAGTTGTGGTTTAGCTTAACCAACTAGCTCAGGGTATCCGACATAGATTCTTGGAGAAAGGGTGGTTTACAAGAAACCAACTTGATCATGAACTCAACATAGCGGTCAGGTGACAACCTGGTCGCACTTCCGAGAAGATATTCAGAAAATCATGAACCACCGATATGTTATTAAGCTCGAGAACAATCTTGCTTTCGAGGCAAGATGACATGATCAAATAAGCAAGGATTAACAAAATCCTAACTCATTGATCGAAGAGTGCACCAGAAATAAGTTCTAGGTCGCACGATAAATCTTAGGATGATGATTCAATATCCAACATGCTAAGAATGAGAGTATTGTCCATTATCTACCAAGCAACGGGGTTGCTAGGAGTATTGATTTCGCACATCACAGTACACTTGTCGGCATTCCGGTTACAATAACACGGAACCGAGGAATGAATAATGATGGCAAGAAGTATCACTGCGACAAGAATCCATAAGAAGTAGTGCAATTCTCATGAAATTCTTGACATAAAGATAGTAACACTCCAAGGTAGAACAGAACAAAAGCTGGATTGGCATTTTGGTCTGCGGGGTACAACTGCTTTCACCCAATCCTAGAACTGGATGAGGTACTGGAGTTTGTTTCTCCTAGTCATTCCGGAATAGAACGACTTGACGGACTACAAGAATAATAGGCATCGAGGAACACGAATGCACACATACCCTTGACTATCAAATGATAGACGGAGGCCAGAATACAACTAAAGAGGGACAACTCAAGGAACATAAACTTTCTGAGTTGTGGATGCATAGATTAGTATGTCGGGCAAAGCTTAACATTTCTTCCGGATAACCCATGCAGAACGGTAGGACTGGCAGATTCACAATGTAGAATGGAGAACTCATCAAGAGCACTCTGGTTGTGATCTTTTGGTTCAAAGAACTTCTGCCTTAATGATTCATGGTATTTGGAAGAAGGAAATACCACGGACCTCGAGGACTGTCGCAAGGTTACTAATATCCTAAAGGAACTAGCGAACACTAACAACAGGAAGTAAGTAGAGTGAATCTTGGGCTCAAGAACCCAGAAATAGAATGCCTACTAACTAAATGGCATCACGGGATGCTTTCGGGAATAATGGCCAGAATCATCACACGGAGGATACAAAGCATTGCTAGATTACTGACTGGTTCTCTAAGACACCTACGGTCATAACAATAGCTCCAACATATATGTCGAGGCAACAGAGTACCTCAACTCACTGATTGGTGTGGTTAAACTGGCCCAAAGAAACATCGGGAACGGAAAGAAGCGATTTGCAAATGCATCAGACTATTTAGAAACCTGGGATGACTCGGATAGCATAACGGCTGTAAATGCTCAAAAAGATTTGAGACATCCTGCAAAAGGGTGGCATAACCACTTAACATCACAATATCAAGGTTCTGAGATCACCTAACAACACACGGAAGTGGTAGGAACTGAAATGAGGCTTAAATCCAACAATCCTATGAGTCTACGGATTAGTAACACGTGATCCTGAAAGATAGATGAGAAGGCCTAGTTCTTAATCCCCGTAGAAAAGAAGAGGTTGACTCAGATCAGAAGGCATAAGGTAAAGGAGTAAAAAGAGTCTTACGTTCCCATCCACAATCAATTCCCTTATATAACTAAAGCATTTCTAGACTCAACTTCGACCAGTTTGGCTTGGTAATCCTACAGGCAGTCAGGCTCTGATACCAACGCTGTCAGGACCCCGATTCTAAGTCACACCGATCAAGCCTGTAACACCTCGTATCACTTTGCGGCCTCACGCACGGTATTCCCACGGGAGTCGCCTTACCATGGCCCGGGACCATTTGCGCCTTTTGGCTCACGTATATGATAGTGTCGCTAGCATCCATATGACAGAGAACCCGGGCTGACATGGCTAGTCGTGAACCCAAAGCAGCGCTAACTTACGGGGACAGGCATACATGAATCAACATCGAGCATGTCGGTCAGCAGCGTGTGAATCCGGGCTGTAGCACTGGGCTAACAGGACTCCAGGAACCCGGGCTGTAGCAGGCTAGGCAGGACTCCGGATGTCACCGCGTGACATTTCCCCGAAGGGACAGACACAGGAACGAAGTGAAACACATGCCGGCCAGTCTAAGTGTTCCGGAGCAGTAGTGCTGGGCTAGCAGGACTCCGGTAAACCGGGCTGTAGAGGACTACCAAGGCTCAGTGGAGACACCAGACTACATTTCCCCATAAGAGAGGCTGCCAAGGATAAACAACTAGATAGTCGGATCCCACACATACCAAGCATTTCAATCATACACACAATATGCTTGATATGTGTAAATACAACATGGCATCACAACATAACTCTACGACTCAAGTATTTATTCAGTAGGCTCCGAGGAGCGAGATATTACAAACATGGGTCTCATGACCCAACATTCAGAGCATACAAATCAAAGCACATGAGGAAGCTTAACATGTCTGAGTACAGACATCTACAAATGAAAAAGGCTGAGAAGCCTGACTATCTACCAGATCCTGCCGAGGGCACAAGATCGTAGCTGAGGTATCAAGCTAAACGTCGAAGTCCACACGGAACTACTAGCGAGACTGAAGTCTCTCTGCAAAAACATAAATTAAGCAAACGTGAGTACAAATGTACCCAGCAAGACTTACATCAGAACTAACTACATATACATCATTATCAACAAAGGGATGGTGGGGTTTAACTACAGCAAGCCAGCTTTGACTCAGTGGCTAACCTGAACTACGACTGCAAGTAACTCTTTTGAGGTGGCGCACACGAGTCCACATATTCACCATTCAATACACCACTATGGATCCGCTCCCGTCTCCCTACGAGAACGCCATCCATAGCACTCATGCTTATCTTGCGAGTTTTAGAGTATCCACTTCAAGTTATCTATGAATGGTACAGGCAACCAAGTAGTCCTTTACCGCGGACGCGGCTATTCAAATAGTTTTATACCCTGCAGGGGTGTACTTCTTCACACACGCATTCACCACTTATCGCCGCTACACGACATGTACCCGGCAACCTTCAAGCGGAAGCGCAGCGAGGGTGTCGGCCACGACCTGACTAAACACATGAGTCTCTAGTCCAGGTTTATCGCCTATTCGGGTTCCATCCGCAAGGAAATCCGGCCGGGGTGTCCTCAACGGCCCCAAACGATGTGTGCAGGGTTCCCGAGACACCAAACAGGCGACCCGGTACACCGTGCCACGTGCCTACCGCATCACAGCCCACCCCTAAGGTCAGCGCTGCGCACGGCCTCCAGCAACTACAAACACCAGAAACTACTTGCAACTCCTGGATAGAGGACGGGGGTGGTTAATAAGTCGAGAGAGTCAATTAAGGATCCCAATGTGTGGTAGTAGCTGAATCTTAAATCACGCATACAGATCTCAGTTCTTAAGGACGGCCTCAATGAAACAACCCACCATGTACTCCTACATGGCCTCTCATCGATACCTTTACCAAATCGTGTTCACACACTTAGCTCTCAGCAGTAGGACATGTTCACAACTTTCCAATTCATCCCTGATGAATCAGACCTGACACAACTCTAAGCAATAGGAGGCATGACAAACAAGCATGAATGAATAGGCACATCAGGGCTCAAACAACTCCTACTCATGCTAGTGGGTTTCATCTATTTACTGTGGCAATGACAGGTCATGCAGAGGAAAGGGGTTCAACTACCGCAGCATGTAACAGTTGAATCGTTGTTGTCCTAATGCAGTAAAAGAGAGAAGAAGCGAGAGGGTGGGATTGTATCAGAATGAACAAGGGGGTTTTGCTTGCCTGGCACTTCTGAAGATAGTATAGTTCTTCATCGGTGTCATCGATCACATCATCGGTAGGTCGTCTACTGAGAGGGGACAATTACCGGCAAACAAGGAAGAACACAATCAATGCAATGCAACAATATGATGCATGATCATGACATGGCAATATGTTGTGGTTTGAGCTAATGCAACTAGAAACCAGATTGAATGAAGTTGGTTTGAACCAAGGGTTCAAATTCAAACTCCATATGTGCTTAGTTAAATGCCAATTATGCAAATTACCATATACAGCAACCTTAGGTTGTTCAAACATGCATGCAAATGGTACAGATGGAAAGATTGGATTTTTTTGATCCAAAAACATATATAAATCTTTGCATTTGGAGTTACAGATTAATTTCTATGAATTTTTGAAGTTTTGGGCATTTTCTGGAATTTCCTGAATTATTAAAAACCAGAAAATGATTAACTGCGTCAGCACTACGTCACTGTGATGTCAGCAAGGTCAACAGGGCCGCCCAGGTCAAACCTGACGCTGGGGCCCACATGTCAGTGTCTAACTAACTAACCTAAGTTAATTAGTACTAATCTAATTCTAAACTAGATTAGTTAAGGCCCTGGGCCCACACGTCAGTGACCCAGGGGGAAGTCAAACAGGGTCAACCCGGGTCAAACTCACCGAAGTTGACCCGGGGCTCGTCGCCGGCAAGGCCAGAGACGGCGGAGGGGCTCAGGATTCCTCCTCCGGCGACCAAATGGCCGGCGGAGGGCATCTACGCGACGAGGAGGCTCGTCCGCGTCGAGTGGTGCACGCAGCAGCGGCTCCGGTGGCCTAAGTCGACGGCGGCAGCGACTTGCGCGGCGGCCGGGGTTTGGAAGTGCTTGGAATCGGCGTTTGTGGTGTACGGCGGGACGAACGGGTGGGCTAGTTCGGCTCCTGGGAGCAGCACGAGCGCGATGACGTGCTCAGGGGCAAGCTGAGCTTGCTCTAGCCATGGTGACGACTTCGCCGGCGGCGTGAAGCTCATGGGCATGGCGGAGAGAGATGCTACGGCGAACTACAGGCAACGGGGTTAAGGGGAGACGGTGAAGGAGCTCACTGGGAGTTCGAAGAGCAGCTCCGTGGGCTCGGGGAGGCGCTCGGGGCGGCGAATCGACGACGACGATCTTCGGTGGCCGACGAGGGAAATGGCGGTGGTGGTGGCGTTGCAGCGCGTCCGGGGCCTCGTGGCTCGTCGAGGAGGTCGGTGACGTCGAGACGGAGCTCGCAGGCACGGCGAGGGTTCGAGGGGGAGGCGCTAGACTCGGTGGCAGCGAACGGCGGCGACGGCTGCGCTCAGCATGAGAGGAAGAGAGAGCAGAGGAGGGGGAAGAGCTCGAGAGAGAGTGAGAGGCGACCAGGGGAGTGCGTGGCATCGCGAGGGAGGTCCAGGGCGACGAGGGGGCAGCCAGGCAGGGTGGAGGTGGCCGCACGGCGGTGCACGCGCGTCGACAGGCAACAGCCTGCCTGCTCTGGCGGGAGGAAGCAGGTGACTGGCACTGGGCCAGCACAGTGCTGGGCCGGCCAGTGGGCTGCCAGGTGGGCTGTGCCAGGTAAGTCTCTCTTTCCTTTTTATTTTCTGTTTTCTAATTCTTCTGTAGCTTCAGGGCTTTATTAAAAATACCTAGACATTCTAAAAAAATCATGAAACTACTCATGGCTACTGTTTAGAGTATATCCAACAGTAAACATTTTAGTTTATGATTATTTGAACATCTAAAATATTTAATAGCATTTAAATGTCCAAATGCAAATAACATAAGATTTAATTCAGTGACCCAATGATGTCCTAGAAAATTGTGCACCATTTTTGTCAGAGGTTCTAGACCAAGGCAAAGATGATGAACATTTTAGAAGGGCATTTCAGGTTCATTGAAAAGGATTTTAGTAAACCCTAGTTGGTTTAAGTGGTGCTGGGGGTTTCTGTCATCCCCATTTCAACTTTATTTGAAATTAAACATGATGCACACGTGAAACTGGCCTAGCCAGAACTAGGGATGTGACACTAGAAACCTATAGCAGCCACGTAAAAATTTGCAACAACAATTAGAGGACGTCTAACTTGTTCTTGCAGCATATGCCGTGTGATGTGATATGGCCAAAAGGATGTGATGTATGAGATTGATCATGTTCTTGTAATAGGAATCACGACTTGCATGTCGATGAGTATGACAACCGGCATTAGCCATAGTAGTAGAAGTAATAGTTGGCGAGACAACTTCATGAAGACACGATGATGGAGATCATGATGATGGAGATCATGGTGTCATGCCGGTGACGATGATGATCATGGCGCCCCGAAGATGGAGATCAAAAGGAGCAAAATGATATTGGCCATATCATGTCACTATTTGATTGCATGTGATGTTTATCATTTTTTTACATCTTATTTGCTTAGAACGACGGTAGCATAAATAAGATGATCCCTCGCTAAAATTTCAAGAAAGTGTTTCCCCTAACTGTGCACCGTTGCGAAGGTTCGTTGTTTCGAAGCACCACGTGATGATCGGGTGTGATAGATTCTAACGTTCGAATACAACGGGTGTAAGCCAGATTTACACATGCAAAACACTTAGGTTGACTTGACGAGCCTAGCATGTACAGACATGGCCTCGGAACACGGAAGACGGAAAGGTCGAACATGAGTCGTATAGAAGATACGATCAACATAGAGATGTTCACCGTTAATGACTAGTCCATCTCACGTGATGATCGGACACGGCCTAGTCGATTCGGATCATGTGTCACTTAGATGACTAGAGGGATGTCTATCTGAGTGGGAGTTTATTGAATAATTTGATTAGATGAACTTAATTATCATGAACTTAGTCTAAAATCTTTACAATATGTCTTGTAGATCGAATGGCCCATGCTAATGTTGCCCTCAACTTCAACGCGTTCCTAGAGAAAACCAAGCTGAAAGACGATGGTAGCAACTACACGGACTGGGTCCGTAACTTGAGGATCATCCTCATAGCTGCCAAGAAAGCATATGTCCTTGAAGCACCGCTAGGTGACGCACCTGTTTTCCCAGCAACTCAAGACGTTATGAACGCCTGGCAGTCGCGTAGTGATGATTACTCCCTGGTTCAGTGCGGCATGCTTTACAGCTTAGAACCGGGGCTCCAAAAGCGTTTTGAGCAACACAGAGCATATGAGATGTTCCAAGAGCTGAAAATGGTTTTCCAAGCTCATGCCCGAGTCGAGAGATATGAAGTCTCCGACAAGTTCTACAGTTGTAAGATGGAGGAGAATAGTTCTGTCAGCGAGCACATACTCAAAATGTCTGGGTTGCACAACCGCTTGTCTCAGCTGGGAGTTAATCTCTCGGATGACGCGGTCGTTGACAGAATCCTTCAGTCGCTTCCACCTAGCTACAAGAGCTTTGTGATGAACTTCAATATGCAGGGGATGGAAGAAACCATTCCTGAGGTATATTCAATGCTGAAACCAGCGGAGGTGGAGATCAAAAAGGAACATCAAGTGTTGATGGTGAATAAAACCACTAAGTTCAAGAAAGGCAAGGGTAAAAAGAACTTCAAGAAGGACGGCAAGGGAGTTGCCGCGCCCGGAAAGCAAGCTGCCGGGAAGAAGCCAAAGAATGGACCTAAGCCTGAGACTGAGTGCTTTTATTGCAAGGGAAATGGTCACTGGAAGCGGAACTGCCCCAAGTACTTAGCGGATAAGAAGGCCGGCAATACCAAAGGTATATATGATATACATGTTATTGATGTGTACCTTACCAGCGCTCGTAGTAGCTCCTGGGTATTTGATACTGGTGCGGTTGCTCACATTTGTAACTCAAAACAGGAGCTGCGGAATAAGCGGAGACTGGCGAAGGACGAGGTGACGATGCGCATCGGGAATGGTTCCAAGGTCGATGTGATCGCCGTCGGCACGCTACCTCTACATCTACCTTCGGGATTAGTTTTAAACCTCAATAATTGTTATTTAGTACCAGCTTTGAGCATGAACATTGTATCAGGATCTCGTTTGATATGAGATGGCTACTCATTTAAATCCGAGAATAATGGTTGTTCTATTTATATGAGAGATATGTTTTATGGTCATGCCCCGCTGGTCAATGGTTTATTTTTATTGAATCTCGAACGTGATGTTACACATATTCATAGTGTGAATGCCAAGAAATGTAAGGTTGATAATGATAGTCCCACATACTTGTGGCACTGCCGCCTCGGTCACATTGGTGTCAAGCGCATGAAGAAACTCCATGCAGATGGACTTTTGGAGTCTCTTGATTATGAATCATTTGACACGTGCGAACCATGCCTCATGGGCAAAATGACCAAGACTCCGTTCTCCGGAACAATGGAGCGAGCAACCAACTTGTTGGAAATTATACATACTGATGTATGCGGTCCAACGAGCGTTGAGGCTCGCGGTGGCTATCGTGATGTTCTCACCCTCACTGATGACTTAAGTAGATATGGGTATGTCTACTTAATGAAACACAAGTCTGAGACCTTTGAAAAGTTCAAGGAATTTCAGAGTGAGGTAGAGAATCAACGTGACAGGAAAATAAAGTTCTTACGATCAGATCGTGGAGGAGAATATTTGAGTCACGAGTTTGGCACGCACTTAAGGAAATGTGGAATTGTTTCACAGCTCACGCTGCCTGGAACACCTCAGCGAAATGGTGTGTCTGAATGTCATAATCGCACTCTATTGGATATGGTGCGATCTATGATGTCTCTTACCGATCTACCACTATCATTTTGGGGTTACGCTTTAGAGACTGCCGCACTCACTTTAAATAGGGCATCGTTTAGATCCGTTGAGACGACACCATATGATTTATGGTTTGGGAAGAAACCTAAGCTGTCGTTTCTGAAAGTTTGGGGATGCGATGCTTATGTCAAGAAACTTCAACCTGAAAAGCTCGAACCCAAATCGGAAAAATGCGTCTTCATAGGATACCCTAAGGAAACTATTGGGTATACCTTCTACCTTAGATCCGAAGGCAAGATCTTTGTTGCCAAGAATGGATCCTTTCTGGAGAAAGAGTTTCTCTCGAAAGAAGTAAGTGGGAGGAAAGTAGAACTTGATGAGGTACCCCCTCTTGAACCGGAGAGTAGCGCAGCTCAGGAAGATGTTTCTGTGGTGCCTGCACCGACTAGAGAGAAAGTTAATGATGATGATCATGAAACTTCGGATCAAGTTGCTACTGAACTTCGTAGGTCCACAAGGACACATTCCGCACCAGAGTGGTACGGCAACCCTGTCCTGGAAGTCATGTTGTTAGACAACGGTGAACCTTCGAACTATGAAGAAGCGATGGCGGGCCCGGATTCCAACAAATGGCTTGAAGCCATGAAATCCGAGATAGGATCCATGTATGAAAACGAAGTATGGACTTTGACAGACTTGCCCGATGATCGGCAAGCCATAGAGAACAAATGGATCTTTAAGAAGAAGACAGACACGGATGGTAATGTGACCATCTATAAGGCTCGACTTGTCGCTAAGGGTTATCGACAAGTTCAAGGGGTTGACTACGATGAGACCTTCTCACCCGTAGCGAAGCTGAAGTCTGTCCGAATCATGTTAGCAATTGCCGCATTCTATGATTATGAGATATGGCAAATGGACGTCAAAACGGCATTCCTTAATGGTTTCCTTAAGGAAGAATTGTATATGATGCAGCTGGAAGGTTTTGTCGATCCTAATAATGCTGACAAGGTATGCAAGCTCCAGCGCTCAATCTATGGGCTGGTGCAAGCATCTCAGAGTTGGAACATTCGCTTTGATGAGATGATCAAAGCGTTTGGGTTTACACAGACTTATGGAGAAGCCTGTGTTTACAAGAAAGTGAGTGGGAACTCTGTAGCATTTCTCATATTATATGTGGATGACATACTATTAATGGGAAATGATATAGAATTCTTGGAAAGCATAAAGGCCTACTTGAATAAGTGTTTTTCAATGAAGGACCTTGGAGAAGCTGCTTACATATTAGGCATCAAGATCTATAGAGATAGATCAAGACGCCTCATTGGTCTTTCGCAAAGCACATACCTTGACAAGATATTGAAGAAGTTCAATATGGATCAGTCCAAGAAGGGGTTCTTACCTGTATTGCAAGGTGTGAGATTGAGCACGGCTCAATGCCCGACCTCGGCAGAAGATAGAGAAAAGATGAGTGTCATCCCCTATGCCTCAGCCATAGGGTCTATTATGTATGCCATGCTGTGTACCAGACCTGATGTGAACCTCGCCGTAAGTTTGGTAGGGAGGTACCAAAGTAATCCAGGCATGGAACACTGGACAGCGGTCAAGAACATCCTGAAGTACCTGAAAAGGACTAAGGATATATTTCTCGTTTATGGAGGTGACGAAGAGCTCGTCGTAAAGGGTTACGTCAATGCTAGCTTCGACACAGATCTGGATGACTCCAAGTCACAAACCGGATACGTGTATATTTTGAATGGTGGGGCAGTCAGCTGGTGCAGTTGCAAGCAAAGCGTCGTGGCGGGATCTACATGTGAAGCGGAGTACATAGCAGCCTCGGAGGCAGCACAGGAAGCAGTCTGGATGAAGGAGTTCATCACCGACCTAGGAGTTATTCCCAATGCGTCGGGCCCAATGACTCTCTTCTGTGACAACACTGGAGCTATTGCCCTTGCCAAGGAGCCCAGGTTTCACAAGAAGACCAGGCATATCAAGCGTCACTTCAACTCCATTCGTGAACATGTTCAAGATGGAGACATAGATATTTGTAAAGTGCATACAGATCTGAATGTCGCAGATCCGTTGACTAAACCTCTTCCACGAGCAAAACATGATCAACACCAGAACTCTATGGGTGTTTGATTCATCACAATGTAACTAGATTATTGACTCTAGTGCAAGTGGGAGACTGTTGGAAATATGCCCTAGAGGCAATAATAAAATGGTTATTATTATATTTCCTTGTTCATGATAATTGTCTATTGTTCATGCTATAATTGTGTTATCCAGAAATCGTAATACATGTGTGAATACATAGACCACAACATGCCCCTAGTGAGCCTCTAGTTGACTAGCTCGTTGATCAATAGATGGTTACGGTTTCCTGACCATGGACATTGGATGTCGTTGATAACGGGATCACATCATTAGGAGAATAATGTGATGGACAAGACCCAATCCTAAGCATAGCACAAGATCGTGTAGTTCGTCTGCTAAAGCTTTTCTAATGTCAAGTATCATTTCCTTAGACCATGAGATTGTGCAACTCCCGGATACCGTAGGAATGCTTTGGGTGTATCAAACGTCACAACATAACTGGGTGACCATAAAGGTGCACTACAGGTATCTCCGAAAGTGTCTGTTGGGTTGGCACGAATCGAGACTGGGATTTGTCACTCCGTATGACGGAGAGGTATCTCTGGGCCCACTCGGTAATGCATCATCATAATGAGCTCAATGTGACTAAAGAGTTAGCCACGGGATCATGCGTTACGGAACGAGTAAAGAGACTTGCCGGTAACGAGATTGAACAAGGTATAGGGATACCGACGATCGAATCTCGGGCAAGTATCATACCGGTAGACAAAGGGAATTGTGTACGGGATTGATTGAATCCCCGACATCGTGGTTCATCCGACGAGATCATCGTGGAACATGTGGGAGCCAACATGGGTATCCAGATCCCGCTGTTGGTTATTGGCCGGAGAGATGTCTCGGTCATGTCTACATGGTTCCCGAACCCGTAGTGTCTACACACTTAAGGTTCGGTGACGCTAGAGTTGTTATGGGAAATAGTATGTGGTTACCGAATGTTGTTCGGAGTCCCGGATGAGATCCCAGACGTCACGAGGAGTTCCGGAATGGTCCGGAGGTGAAGATTTATATATGGGAAGTCATCATACGGTCACCGGAAGTATTCGGGGGTTTGCCGGTATTGTACCGGGACCACCGAAGGGGTTCCGGGGGTCCACCGGGAGGGTCCACCTGCCCCGGAGGGCCCTATGGGCTGTATGTGGAAGGGAACCAGCCCCTAAGTGGGCTGGGCGCCATCCCCCTTAGGGCCCATGCGCCTAGGGTTGGGGGGAAACCCTAAAGGGGGCGCCCCCCTTGGCTTGGGGGGGCAAGCCCCCTCCCCTTGGCCGCCGCCCCCCCTCTAGATCTCATCTAGAGGGGCCGGCCCCCTTCCCCCTTTGCCCTATAAATAGAGGGGAGGAGGGAGGGCAGCAGGACCTCATCCAAGGCGCAGCCCTCCCCCTCTCCAACACCCCCTCCTCCTCCGTTGAGCTTGGCGAAGCCCTGCCGGAGAACTGCAAGCTCCACCACCACGCCGTCGTGCTGTCGGAGTTGTCTTCCCCAACCTCTCCCTCCTCCTTGCTGGATCAAGGTGCGGGAGACGTCACCGGGCTGCACGTGTGTTGAACGCGGAGGCGCCGTTGTTCGGCGCTTAGATCGGAATTGACCGCGATCTGAATCGCTGCGTGTACGACTCCTCCAACCGCGTTCTTGCAACGCTTCCGCATCACGATCTTCAAGGGTATGAAGATGCACTCCCCTCTCTCTCGTTGCTAGTCTCTCCATAGATTGATCTTGGTGATGCGTAGAATTTTTTTAATTTCTACACCGATCCCCAACACCCAGTTCACAAGCAACCTCTTCAGAACATATTGTGCTAACCTTGGAACACAGATATGCTACACTTTTGTGGTGCACCCGCGGAGCAATGGCCAGGCTGAACACGCCAACGCGGAGGTCCTGAGGGGCCTCAAGGCGAGGAGCTTCAAGAGGAAGTTGGAGGCCTGCGGCAGGGGTTGGCTCGGTGAGCTTCAGTCCGTGTTGTGGTCCATCCGCACCACCGCCACTAAGCCCACCAGCGAAACCCCCTTCTTCCTCGTCTACGGGGCTGAGGCGGTCCTCCCGCACGAGGTCAAGCATCGCTCCCCGCGAGTCTTGGCATTCGACGAGGCGCGTCAGGATGCCTCGCGGGGAACAGATCTCATGCTCGGGGAGGAGGCCCGCCACCAAGCCTTGCTCCGTGCAGCGAGGTACCAGCAGGCGCTGCGGTGCTACCATTGCCGCAGCGTCCGCTCTCGGACCCTCGAGGTTGGTGACCTCGTCCTGAGGCGGGTCCTCTCCAGGGAGGGCCTTCACAAGCTCTCACCCATGTGGGAGGGCCCGTTCAGGGTCGCCCGCGTCTCCAGGCCCGGCGCCGTACGCTTGGAGACACAAGACGGGTTCCCCATCCAGAATGCCTGGAACATCCAGCACCTCCGGAAGTTCTACCCGTGACACTCTCACGTAATAATGAGTGGGGTTGTACATGCCCGGAGTCTCTCGGTGCATCGCTCCTCGACACCGCGGGGGCTCCCGCCCACGCCCAAGTGGAAGCCCCATGCTCCGCGCTGGCGGACGACACGGTCTTTCAACGACTATGCCCATGCCTAGTGGAGGCCCCATGCTCCGCGCTGGTAGGAAGACTAGAAGACTAGTGTAGGCGCTGGACGCGGCCGTTCTTTCACTTGCTTTTGTAGCCGAATTTGCCGCTTTCTGGAATGAAATTTAAAGTTCTCGCGTCTTTATTCGAAGGGGTGGGAATTTTTTCTCCTTGCAGCGTTTTTCCTCTTGAGTCTTGTTTTGAGGAGAGTGGTAGTTGCCCGTCGCTCCCTCCTGCACGTCTCGCGAGCGGGGGCTGGGCACGGTGTGTACACCTGACCCAGCCCAGGCCACGACAGTGGTGGGGCCTGCTCACGCGCGCACCTCGCTAAGACCTTGGCATCCTAATCCTCGCGCGACGCTCTCGAGCGAGCCAATGGGCACATACTGCCTTTGGCCCCCGGCCTCTGGAGCGCTCATCTCCTAGCCTCGCCGAGCATCACGATCCGGCGTACCAGCGACGATCGACCCTCGCTCGGGGGCACTAACCCAAAATTGCCGCCAGGAAAAGGACGACTGAGGAAAGGGCAGCCACAGTCTGGCTCGTTATCAAGGGGCCATACACGAAGTGTGGCTTAGCGCCTGCGCAGGGTGCGGTGCCTTGTGAAGGCACCTCCGGTGGCCCTGAGTCCTTGTGACCCCTCAGGGGCCTCGCGGCCAATGGGCACCTCCCGAGGCTCCGGAGCTGTCTGGTCCACAAGAAAGAAGCCCCCCGGCAAGATCCCTAAGCCGCTCCGGTGCCCCAGCTGCACCGTCATGGGAACGAGAGGCACGTAGGGGATCGAAGCTCTGAAGGAGCGCGCCCTCATGATGCAGGAACTCGCCATGGGCACACCAAGCTAAGTTACCCTAATCGCGACCGACAGGAACCTTTCAATCAGTAGCAATATGAATGATAGGATATGAAATGAAAACGCTAACATAAAGGCGCAAGCACCATAGTTCATTACACGCCCCCGTGGGGCTCTCCATGGTTCTTAATGCAGGAAGTAAAAAAACAACAAAATGCGGCCCCTGCGAGGACCGCAGCTCCTGAGACCAGGCGCTGGCATCGCCTACGCTCAGTCGGAGTCCTCCTCCTGCTTCACGGGGGCGCGGTGGCGTGGCAGCTTGGCATCCTCCTGAGTGGGGGCACAGCGATGTGGCAGCTCGCCGCCCTCCCTGGTCCGGGCGCGGCGAGGTGGTGGCTCGTCGTACTCGTCATTGCTCGTGCTCCCCCCGGAGGAGGTGCCGCTGCTGCTGGAAGTTTTGCGCCGTCGCCAAGGGCAAGTTCACCGCCGAGGATGCCGCCGCCGCGCCTGCCGCTGTCGTCGGAGGGGTGGTCACCGTCGCCGTCGTCGTCCTCCGGGCAACACTCCAGACGTCTGCCATCCTCCCCAAAGATCCTGACAAAAAGCGTTGCCGCGCCATCGTGCTTGAAGTGGAGGGTACGCCTCCCCTGTAGGCCGGGAGCACGGGCGAACGTCTGCCACCCGCGGTTCAGGAACACGTAGCCCGTGGGGGTGACTTCGACCTCCACCCACGAGGCCTTGCTGCTGCAGCCGTTGGCTTGCAGCCAAAGGCCAGCGGGGCCTCCGGCCGGTAGCGCCTCCGCGAGGAAGCGGGGGAGCTGGAACCAGGTGGCTGCCGGCCTCTCCTTCCACACCACAAATTCCTGGGCCACGTCGACCGAGTGGGATCATGGGCGAGGCGGCCGGACGACCGCTGCAAGCTTTCCCCCTTGGCCGCGGCCGCCTTGGCTACTGCAGCCGCCTTCGCGGGAGGGGGCTTTTCCGCGGCTACCGGAGGTAGCACCGGCCTTCACAGGGGTGCGCCCGCGCCCCCAGGGGACCACCGCCGGCGTCATGGTGTACTTATGGGGCGGCCGCGGACCCTCTTGGGCAGCGGCGAGCCTGGTCCCTCCATGGGGGCTTTTCCCTTCTCAGCGGCAGAAAACCTCCTTACTGGCGCCATGGTTGTCGAGGCGGCGGTTCGGAGTAGAAGGGCAAGAAGACGAGGATGAGCTAGGGGCCCCGCCCCCTTGCCCCCTTTTTATAGGCAAGTGAAGGCCAACTGGCGTCCCTCCGCGTTCCGAGTGATGATGGCCCTGCTGCATGCGTCGGGCAGTTGTCGCATCGGGACGGTTGCCGAGGCAACATGGGGAAGTGGAGGCGTCCGCGCCCGGTCGTGCGCCACGCGTCGATCCTGGCCCGCAGGCGATTGGGGCCCGTGGTGCTTCATCCTTGCCCCTTTGGCTTTGCCTCGAAGCCTGCCTAAGCGCGCCTTGGGCCCAGGGGCTACTGTCGGCATTCTGGGATCGGGGGTACCCAGATCTGCCTGCCTGCGACCTAGCGCGCGGGCCCATCGACGGCCTGGTACGGCTCGGGTACAACACCCTGGGCAAAAGACCCTCGCGAGGGCCCCCTGGCCTCATGAGGCGGATGGCGCCAAGACCCCCAGAGGAGCGGCCTCCCGGCTGCCTCCCGAGGAGAGGAGATTCCTATGCAGGTACCCAGCCTCACGAGGCTGTGATGACATGAGCGATGACGACCAAGGCCAGGCGGGCGCCAGCGGGCACAGAGGAGACAGTTTCCCTTTCGGTGCTAAGGGAGAAAGGGCAGGTGCAGGTTCCCGAGGAAGGCCCCAAAGCTTTCCGCCTTGGTGCAACGAGACCATGACCACGGGCTCGGTAGGACGGATGTCATCGCCGAGCCCACCACTGCGTCACGACCAGAAGCTTTGCAGGCGAAGACCACCTTTCGTCAAGATAGGATGTACTTCTTGTCCCCTTTCAAAATTGGCCGTTGTGGGATCCCTTCCCGCTCGATATGAGGGAAGAGGACCAATGCCACTATAAAGATAGGCTAGCCACCTGTAACACCCCATGTCATTAGCCACAGTAATCACTTTTGATAATGACAGGTCAGCATGTTTAACAGTGCATGATCATCATTAGCATCATATTGCATTTTAACTCCTAAGTCTAAATCCAAATTTAAATGAATGTGGAAAATAAAAGTTGTTCAACATAGAAACTAAAATGTTCATTAAATAATAAATATCCCAGAGACCATTCTAAAATTGTAACCAACATTCATTACATTAATTAAGTAACCCAAACCTCCTCTAACAGTGGTTGAAAATAATATTTAATAACCTTTTAATTAATCTAGATCAAATATGAAATGATGTTTTGCCCAAACTAGTTTTTGGTGTTAGGGTATAATGCACTGATATTTATGGACTAAGTCACACTTTTTACAAAATTCATTTGGTGCCCAAACATTTTGCAAACAGAAAAGAAGAGAGACAGAAAAAGAGAAAAAGGAAAAGGCCTAATGTAGCTACTGTGCACTCGAGCCTATCGCTACAGCGCCGGCCCAGCCCACCCCGCACCTCCTCCCTCCTCCCGCACTGCTCATGCCGCCTCGCTGTCGAACACACCGCACGCACGCGCGCGCGCGCCCTAGGCCTCCCTCGCTCGCCGCTCGACAGCGCGCCCGCGCTCGCGCTGGGGATAAGAGCAGCTCCTCGCCCCCTGGCGAACTCTAGCCACCATTCCTCCCCCTCCCTCGCTCGTTCTCCACCATGGCCGACGCGGCCATCGCCATTGCTCCCTCGCCCGCGTAGCCACCACCTCCGCCACGCCGTCCCGCCTAGTCCAGCGTCACCGCCGTGCTCCGCTACGCCGCCTGCGCCAACGAGCTGGAGCCGAACGCCTCTGCATCGCCGGCCTGCATCCTCTTCTTCCCCTACGGCCGCCTGCGTCGCCGCCGTCGATTCGCTCCGGCAAGCCTTCCCCGAGCCCACTGTTGCACACCTACAGGTCCCGGTGAGCAGTCGATGTCGTTCCCCTCTCTTTTCTTCTCACTATCGACGCCGTAGTGACCGCATTCAAGTTGCCCGAGCCCACCGCCGCGGACCTCGTCGCCGGCGACCGTCCGGCGACCATTTGGTCTTGTGCTGCTGCCTGTCCGCTTTGCCGCCTCGCATAGGCCTCGCCTACCCCTTGCTTCGCTCGCAAAACACGCCGTGGCGCCGTTCCCGTAGCTCGCCCGAGAAACCTCGCCGCCGACGAGCTCCTGGCGCTCCACTCCGGCCTCCCCAGCACCCCGCACCGCCGCCATTCGACGCGCGACGTCGAGCCGCGTCGAACGCACCTTCCCCCAGCCCCTGAGACGCCCTGTGGGCGAATCCCGAACTTCGCTGGCTCGCTCCGCCGCGTTGGAGCTCGTCGGAGCGCTCTCCGGCCGGCGTCCGACGTGGCCGGTGGGTCCCACCCCCAGTGCCACTGCCTGTGGGCCTGGTCGGCCCCAGTTGACCAGTTGAGTTGGTCAACTGGCTGACTGGGCACTGCCCAGTCACTAACTGGTGGGGCCCCTCTCCCTGTGTCTATGACATATGGGCCCTCCTTGTCAGGTGCCTAATTAACTAATTAGTTTAATAAAAATAATTAAAATCCTAATCAGTCATTGACTGCTGGGCCTCACCTGTTAATTAACCCAATTAGTTATTTTAACCTCTCTGTTAAAGCCACAGTGTATGACATGTGGGCCCCACTTGTTAGGTTTGACTCTGGTCAGCCAGAGTTGACCTACTGACATCACACTGACCTCATGCTGACATCATCATTCACTATTCTGGATAATTCGAATTTAAATAAATAATTAAATTCAGAAAATGTTTAAAACTTTAGAAAATCATATAAATTAAACCGTAACTCCGATGAAAATAATTTATATATGAAAGTTGCTCAGAATTTCGATACAAACCCGAATACGCCCTCCGTATTCTTGTCAGATGCCCCTAGCTATATGAGCATTGAACTTTTAGACCGATTTTGATAAATGAATAGTGTCCAACTTTAATTAAATAAATCCGAATAAATTCCTAAATTAACTAAATCATCTAGTTAGGCAGTAGAACACCCCGGCATATCATTTAGGCATGTCATACATAATGTTTGCATTATAGCCGTGAATTTATTGTTTCTCTCCCCCTCCTTCTCTCTCGATAGACGCCGAGACCGACGACGCTGCACCTGGGTACGACTACACTACCGACGAGCAGCCCGTTGATGATCCCTCTCTCTTGCCAGAGCAACTAGGCAAGCCCCCCCCCCTGAGCATCCAGATATCGCCCATTCCAATTCTCCTGCTTGCATTAGATTTTGCTACTGTTAATGTATGCTCCTATTCTGATGCATAGCCTGCTGTTGTCACCTGTTCATTGTTACCTTACCTGCCTATGATAAACTGTTTAGTATAGGTTGGTAGTGAACCATCAGTGACCCCACCATCTTACCCTTGTTGCCCCTGCTTGATCGTCGACGACTCGATCAACGTGATCATCGACCCGAGACCGACGCATCACTTCACCCCCTTAGTTGTACGACTCTGCATAGTTACTATCGAGTGCCAAGGGTGATACCTCGTAACGCACTCCTGATGAATACTCTGCAGTGTAGCTGTTCGGTCGTGGTCATCGAGGGTGATTCCTCCTTCTCCACTTCCGATACGACTCTGTCGTGTAACCCCTCAGTGTGAACCTCGAGGGTGATGCCTCATACGTTCACCCTGATGATTTCGTTGAGTGGAATCCGCCGAGGGTGATTCCTCGGGTTTCCCCCTTGATGTTATGACCACACGGTTACTTTGACCTTTGTTACAGGCGGGTCCACCCTGGTGGGTGCCCGCTGGGGATCTATGTTGTCGGGTGTGCCGGAAGGGCACTCAAGTGTGATATTGTGGCGGAGCATCAGAGACTCTGATTGTCTCCGCGTGATACTAAATGAGCCTATTGGATTTGGGTGTGTGATCTGAGTGGGTCGACGTGCCCTATACGCACTACCACCACGCGGGATAATGGTTATGGGGCTCTCTGCGATGTACGTTTCTCCCGAAAGCTCATCAGACGTCACGATTCACCGTGTGGGCTGATCGCCGGGACTGGGCTGGATACTTCACTGACGAGTTCAGTGTCGCGCCTGCACCCCGGCCAGCCACGCAACGCGCAGGGTGCCCAGGGCGATGGCCCAAGACCTCTGGGTGCATAGGTTAGTCCGGCGTGCTGACCTCTCTACTGAGCCTAGGTAGGGCGCTGCTTTGTGTTGATCTTCCGAGGCCGGGCATTACCCAGCAAGTGTGTCCGACCAGAGTTGATCGAGCGTGTTGGGTAACAGTAGTGCACCCCTGCAGGGAGGAATAATCTATCGATAGCCGGTCCTACGGTAAAGGACGCTCAGTTTGTGTATCCCGATCTACTACTTGAACTGGATACTTGTTACTTAATTGAAGCTTCGGGATCGCTTTCTCACTGGGAGTCGAGGAAGGATCTCTAGGCTTTGCTTCAACATGTTTGCTAAATAAAATGCTATTCTACTCTCTTCTATTGCTGCAAGATGATGGCTTGTGAAGATGTTTGAAGATGCTAGTCTTCGATAGGACTAGGCCTTCTCTCTATTCTGGCATTTCTGCAGCCCAGTCCACATATACAGCCTTTCTCCATTGATAATGTTGCATATGTAGTATAGATCCTTGCTTGCTGAGTACTTCGGATGAGTACTCACGGTTGCTTTACTTTCTATTTTCCCCATACCCCACCTTGATGATACATCAGACGATGGAGTCCAGGAGCCAGATGCCACCACAGAAGCTTACTACCAGGAGGGTCCAGAGGGCACGTACTACTGGATCGAGCCAGCCGACCAGGAGTAGGATCAGAGGCTCCCAGGCAGGAGGCCAACGCCTTTCGATCTAGAGTCGTCGTTTGTGCTAGCCTTCTTAAGGCAAAACTTGTCTAACTATGTCTGTACTCAGATAATATTTGTATGACTGACTTATGTATTCGGATCCTCGTGATCCCTGGTCTGTAATATTGTGGATCTCCGTTTAGGTGTGTTTAGAGTAGTGTTGTGATATCTTCCCGTGAGTCCCTGTGCTTGATCGTGCATGTTTGCGTGTATGATTAGTGCATGATTGAGTCAGGGGCGTCACACCACCACCGTAGAGGGGCATCGGATCCATTCCACCCCCATTACTCGAGCCCTCGCGAGGTCGCTCATCTACTGTACCAGTTCATCCTCAACCTCCTCGTGAGGCCAATCCACCCCAAAGCTGGAGTAGGGTTATACACCGCAAGGTGGCCCCAACCTGGGTAAACTGCCGTGTTCATCCTCTTCCTTGCTCGCACAAATTCGACTAGGCTAGGCCGTAGGGTGGCGAGCATGAGGCTTGGGTTGGTTGAGATCTTCGCACACGCCCCAGAGTTCAAACCCTCTTGGGTCTGCGAAGCCCTGAATCTGACATTGTCTGCATATGAAAAGGAGTGTCTAGCGTTGATGCTCGCAGTAGACCATTGGCGCTCATATCTGCAACACGCGGAGTTCTTAGTGCGCACTGATCAAAAGAGTTTACTCCATTTGACGGATCAGCGGATCAACACGCCGATGCAACCACGGGCCTTCACCAAGCTTGTGGGTCTCCAATTCCAAATCCAATACAAGGCGGGCATCACCAACAAAGCAGCAAATGCGTTGTCAAGGAGAGAGCATTGGGCAGAAGAAGAGCTCGCGACAATCCCTGTCTGTAGACCAGCATGGATCGAGGCTGTAGCAGTCAGTTACCGCCAAGACACTGAAGCTCAGCGCAAATTAGAACAGCTAGCAGTGAATCCAACATGTGACGGCGAATACTCGCTGCAAGATGGGGTGATTCGCCGTAAAGGGCGCATCTGGATTGGCTCAGACCAAACAATCCAACAGGCCTTGATCAAAGCTCTTCACAGCAGCGCGACCGGGGGCCATTCCGGATTCTATGCTACATACCATCGAGTCAAGAATCTCTTCTCCTGGAAAGGCATGAAAGCCATGATCGAACAGTATGTGAAATCATGTGACACTTGTCAGCGAGCCAAGACAGAAAGGATCTCTCGAGTGGGGCTATTGCAACCTCCTCCCATCCCTAAAAGACCTTGGGCAGTGGTATCTCTTGATTTCATCGAAGGGCTGCCGACCTCAAGGGGACAGGATGTGATTCTAGTGGTGGTGGATAAATTCTCGAAATATGCTCATTTCATACCTCTGAAGCACCCCTTCATGGCTCTGACGGTGGTTGAAGCGTTCATGAAGAACATCTTCCGTTTGCACAGGCTGCCCTTGGTTATCATCTCGGACAGGGACCGGATCTTCACTAGCGCAATCTGGCAGGAGTTGTTCAAGCTGTCTCAAACCGAGCTGAGATTGAGCTCATCGTACCATCTGCAAACGGACGAGCAGATCGAGCGGGTGAATTAGTGTTTAGAAGGATATCTACACTGTGCAGTGCACTCATGCCCGAAGAACTGGAGCAAGTGGCTATTCTTGGCTGAATACTGGTATAACACGGTGTTTCACTCAGCGCTAGGGTGCACTCCTTTTGAGGTGATCTATGGGCACCTGCCGCGAGAATTTGCAGTCACACAAGTCGAAGAGAGCTTAGTGCTAGACCTTGCTGCATGGTTACATGAGAGAGCAGTCATGATGGATCACTTGCAGCAGTAGTTGAAACAAGCTCAGGATCGCATGAAGAAACAAGCAGACAAGCATCGCAAGGACCGGTCCTTTGAGGTGGGTGACTTGGTGTTCTTGAAGCTTCAACCATTCATCCAAACCTAAGTGGCGCAGCGTCCATATCAAAAGCTTGCATTCAGGTACTATAGGCCATACCCAGTCATCGCTCGGATCGGGAAAGTGGCATACAAGCTCCAATTGCCAGCCGATAGCAAAATACACCCAGTAGTTCATGTCTCTCAGCTGAAGAAAGTGATCAGCCCAGGTGTTCCAGTAAGTCCAGGCCCTCCACCCGCTAACTCCGTGTTGCAGGCAGAACACTCTCCCGAGGCAATTCTGGAGACCAAGCTCGTCAAGATTCAGGGGGAAATGCATCCCCGACTCCTGGTGCAGTGCAGCGAGTTGCCTCCCTCGCTGGCAACCTAGGAGGAACCAGCAGATCTTCGTCGACGTTTTCCAGCAAGCACGGCTTGGGGACAAGCCGATACTCAAGGGGGGGAGAATGTCTTGCCTGCAGGGACAACCCCACCAGCAGAAGGTCAAGGAGAGGAGCAGGCCCAGAAGGCAGCGAGTGAGAGAGTGCTAGCAGGCAGCCTAGGCTTGGGCCGTGTGTGCGTGTGTAGTGTAATCGGACTGTTGGGCTGACCAAGGCCTGCGTGCCTACGCGTGGTTAAGTAGGTGGTCGACCCACTGTGTGGATTATCAAAGAATACAGACCTGGATCGACAGAGAGAAGCTGCTCTTCCTCTGCTATCTACCTTTCCCCTTCGTCCTAACCCTACCTGTCTCCCTATTCTTCCCCTTCCAGATCCGATCAAGAGCAGTAGGTAGATCGAGCCTGTTACATTTTCGGTCGACTCGAACAATCACTGGATGCTTGGTATGCACATCGCCTTCTAATCGGTGCAAGCTCTGGCTACAAACTGTGGGAATGAACACGCAACGTATGTTTAACCGCACCCTGGCTACCCATCCTGTTGCCATCGTGGCCCCTGGTGGATGTCATGTTTTGTAATGCCTGCCCTGCTTTTGGACACTGCGGTTTGGTCGGTTGTCATTTTTGGCGTGCGTCTGTGCTGCACGTTGCCTCTTATCATGCTCTACCCCTGGATTGGATGATCATTTCACTCGTCTTCCTTTTGCTTGTGTTCTGTCAGGTGGGTATCGGGTTGTGGGATGGCCTCCTGCCATCGTGTCCCCTTGGATGTCGACTGAATAAACCTTTAATTTCAGCACAGAAAGTGTAGCCGGCACCGGAAGAGAAACAATCGTCCACCCACCCGCGGAAGCCCAAAATTAGGGCAAGCATTCGAAAACACAACAGTCAGCCCGACCCCACGACAACAAGAAGCTGGGTACTCAAAGCAGTTCCGCATCCGACCAAGGTCAACGGGCGAAAGCGCACGCTCTTCTCTAGCTCGTTAATCGTCTGGTCGGTTCCCTTGATTTCCAGCTGCTCATGTGGTTTTGTGTGCGAGTGCCCTCTTCCGATGGTTCAGGACATTTGTCATGTGGGGTGTGATTGGGCTGTCTATCAACCCCGATGTTGGCTTGCCCTGTCCGGTCATCTTTGATGCTGGATGTTTGCTCGGCGATGCCCTATCGAGCGGTCTGCTCGCCGCCCACCAAAAACACACCTGAAATCGTAGCAATGTCCTTTGTTTTTTGCAATTCCGAAATGAAGAAAGGGCATAATATGAAAATAAATCTTAGAGTCCACTCACCCGCTCAAGCAAATGGCTTATGAATCGCCAAAGAAATACATGGGCAACGATTGTCGTCTGACGATAGTAAATACAAGGCAAATACAATGCAATACGAATATGATAACTTGCAGACAATTCACAAAAAATCCTTCAAATGGTTCACCTAACCCAATGTGTTGTTTGATAGAAAAGCCGACCACACTTCCCATGACAAATGATCTGAACATTCGGAAGCGGCCACTCTCACCCGGTACCACATTAGAAGAAGGAAACCAAGCGAACCGACCAGACAATTCACGGTCTAGGAAAGAGTGTGATGAGTGAGCACGTGCAGCGCACACGCCAAATCGGCCAAAACGTAGTGTCTAGAGGTCAGGCATGGATTCCAAAACACGCTCGACCGCAATGTCCATAGGCTAGGCAGACATTCCAAAACACGTCGTTCGGCCAGGGAGCACGATAGTGAGAGGCCGTGCCACGACCGACACCCATCGGGCAGGACACACACAAAAGGAAGCCGAGAAAAATGATCAGACAATCCAACATCACACAAGTTTTTTAGACCTTACAACTGTGACGCCCGGATAATTAAGCTATAGTAAACCCTCGTTAATGGTGCCACGTCACCATGATTACTGTTGTTAATCTCATGATGATTCAATCTCGTTCGATTTCAAAATTCAAAATCAAGTCAAATGGCAAAAGTTTTCGAACTTTCAAAGTAAAATGTTCAAACTGTGGCAAATATTCCATAACTAGTTATGGAGGTGAACCAACATTTTTATGAAGTGGTTTAATGCCATAAACTGATTAAAACAGGGGCCATAACAATGTTTTAATTGCTTTTAAAATTATAAAATTTCCAAACCACTTTAATTAATCTCAAAACTTGTTGTGGCTCTGTAAATAATTGCATCACTAATTTTAGGCCAAACTCCTAATTTTACTTAACCAATTTGCTTTTGAAAATAAATAAAACAGAAAATTTTAAAGAGAAAAACAAATTAAAGAAGAACACCTCCTCCCCCGCTCGACCCCTGGCCCAACTGGGCCAATCAGTCCAGCCGAACCGGTCCATCCCACTTCCCCCGTGACCTAGCCCACTCGCCCCCACTTCTCCCCCACACGTCGCTCGCTCGTTCCTCCCCCACTCCCGATCCAGATCGGGATCGGGGCGCTCGCGGCCGCCCCGACGTCGCCGCCAACCGACGCCGGCGCCCTCGACACCATCGCCCGTCGCCGCATCCTCGTCCCCCTCCCCGAGTCGGCCACCTCAAGCCTCGCCGACTGCTCTTCACGTCAGCGCCGTGAGCCCCCATCCCCGTCTCCCCTTTTCCCTCGGTGTCGGTGTACTAGAATAGGGGTACCCTAGTACCCCGTACTTGTGCACGGGCAGTAGTAGCATCCCGCGGCCAGGCTTGCGGGAGGACAGCCAGAGAGAAGCTCAAGATTATTAAGCCATTCAAGGACAAAGTATACAAAGCAAGAGTTAAGGCCCCGGCAAGAGGAGCTTGCCGGGAGGGACAGCCGAGGCCCAGCCTGGGCATTGCTGAAGCAGAGTACTTGCCGCGGCAAGGTACTTGCCCTGGCAAGTACTTGGCTGCGGCAAGATAGCGGCTGCGGCAAGGTACTTGCCCCGGCAAGTTACCTTGCGCGGCAAACTATGGGTTGCGCCAAGCTGTCAGGTGCGGCAAGGTCTTGCCGCGGCAAGCGTTATTGTACCACTGTGCTACTGTGCTGCTGCTCCAGTGCCTCTGCCAGCGTGGCGCTCTGGGTCCTTCCAAGCGTGTGTGGCAGGGCACTATGTAGACGGCGGTGCACTGTAGCTAGCGGTGCAGGAGTAGGTGGGATAGGCTTTTCCCACGTCCAAGACGTCCGGGTACATGTATCTGGACAGCAAAGGCATGGGCATTTAATGCCCTTGTCCCCTGCCGTCAGTGGTAGGTAGGACATGTCATCCTGGTAATAGTGGCCTTACTGTAGCAGCTTTCCACCTCTACCTTTACTGTTTGCCACCTGTTGGTGACCCCTTGCGTATAAAAGGAGGCCCATAGGCAACGAAGGGGAACGGGGGAGGGGGGGGAAAGGGAGAACTCCAGTATTGTACGCAGCTACTCGGTACTATAGCGCTCCTGGAGCTAGAACAATCATACAGATAATAAACCAAAAAGCAGGAGTAGGGTTTTACGCATCCGTGCGGCCCGAACCTGGGTAAATCTCTCTCGTGCACTGTCGTGTTCTTCGCTAGATTTGCTCTTCGTGCGACCGTCTTTCCCTGCCGAACGTAAAGGGGTCCTTCCCTGGGTCCCATAGGTGATCGCGGATTCGTCCCCGACATCTTTGGCGCGCCAGGTAGGGGACAAGGAGGTTGTGTGAACCTAATCTAGCGATTTGCGCGCTAGTTTTGGGGCCATTCTCCGTCTTATGGCTCCAAAAAAGAAGACTTCAGCCATCGGTGCGTCCACGTCCAACCCGCCTGCTCCCGTGCAGGAGGGTGCCGACGTGATTGCGGCTGCTGGGGGGACTGGAGAGCGAGAGCTCCTATTACCTCCACCTGTCCAAAACCGGGCCAGCAACGCCAATCTTGGCGCTGCTGGGTCTGGGAACGCAGCGCTGCTCGCTGCTGCTGGCCCTGCAAGCTCCAGAAACGGTGCTGCGCGTTCTGGAACGCCTGCGCCGGTTCAGACGCCGCGGCCTTCGCAAGAAGCCCGTGACAGGCAGCGTCCTGACGCCCCAGGTGCCAGGCGCTCCCTGGATAATGAACTTGCGCATCAATCTCGAGATGCGCGGGGTCACCATACGCAACAACACGTTGGCGGGGTCGAGGCGCGGTCGCCTGGGCGTGGAGATGCTCCTTCTAACACCGTTAGGAGTAAGAGCATCCCACAGTCCTCACGCCACTCGATACCTCCCTCACCAGCAGAAGCGTTGGCGCGTGCGCAGCTGCTCCTGAACTTCCCTCCACCAGCAGATAAGCTTGACGAGTGGAGGGCAACCATTCAGAGCCTTCTCAGCTTCGCTGATGCCGACCCGGTGCACGCGGCCGACAAGAGAACTGGTGACGATGCTGTCACCAACAAGAACGGCGAGGGGGCCACAACCGTACACTCCCCACCCAGACGGCCTCGGTCGCCGACACGTCGAAACGACGCCCGTGGCGATGATTCCACGGCGTCGTCTGACCCGCGAGCTCGTCGTGACCAGCGCCTCGTTCTTCAGGAACGCAGAGGAGAAGACGCTCGTACCACTATCGAGCGAAGGAGAGAAGCGCATCGTCAGTCCGACAGACGTGCAGGGCCCGCTGTTGACATGCATGCGCCAGGGGATCCTGGCGACTTGCCGTACGCGGTAAGTTGTCCAGCGTTCACCCGTGAGCTGCGGCAGGTCCAGCGGCCCAATCGCAAGGCTTTCAAGCCTGACGTGCCGGAGAAGTATGATGGCAAGACACACCCGTCGGAGTTCCTCAGCATTTACACCATTGCGGTGCAAGCTGCCGGGGGACGAGACGACAAGATTCTTGCTAACTACTTCCCGCTCGTGTTAAAGCGCAACGTCGTCTCATGGCTCATGCACTTGCCGGAGAACTCCATTTCTTCATGGGCGGACCTGTGCCATCAGTTTGTTGGTGCCTTTACTGGCGGTCATCAACCTCATGGCCAGGAGAGTGATCTTCATCTCATCCCCCAGAAGGAAGGAGAGCCCCTGCGCAAATACATTCAAAGGTTCAGCCGCGTACAGTACAACATCCCAGATGTTCACCCCGCTGCGGTTATTAGCGCGTTCCATCAGAACATGCGTAACCGCAAGATGCGGGAGGAAATGGCGATGACCAAGGTCAGAGACATTGGCCAGCTATATGCTCTCGCCGACAAGTGTGCGCGCGCTGAAGAGGGAAGGATACTTCCCGGTGAAGGTGTTGGCGCAGGGGGGAGCTCTGACAGCGAAGGTACCGCCCCGGCAAAGAAGGGCCGGCGGTGGAACAACAGGAAGAAAAAGGGCAAAGCTGTGCTTGCCGTCGAGCAGTCCAGCAGCAACGGCAGCGCCGACAAGGCCAAAGTCGAGGGCTCCGGCAAGGAGATTGCCGCGTGCGCCAACTGTCAGGCCTTGGCGGCTGCCGACAAGCAGGACGGCTCCGACAAGCAATATTGCAAGATCCACCGCACCAAGGGGCACGATCTCCAGAACTGTCGACGAGTCGAGCAGCTTGTCGAACAGCAAAAAGCTGAGTATGAGAGGCGCGACAAGGAGAAGGCCCCAGAAGGTGCTGGCGGGTCCGGCAAGAAGCGCACTGCCCGAGGAGCGCGTCGCGGCAAGGCCAAGCAGCAGCAGAGAGACAGGCCTCCTCGTGGCCGCGACAAAGATGATGATGATGATGATCTAGATGATGAAGAATCCAGTGAGCACGAATTTCAGAAAGCCGCAGAAGTCTTGTGTGTTGACGGTGGTGCTTCGTTGCATTCTTCTCACCGCCAACTTAAACAGTGGGCGCGAGAGATCAATGCGGCGGAACCATCTGTTGACGTCAGAAGGCTTCTGAAGTGGTCCGACACGCCTATCGTCTTTGACATTGAGGACCACCCTGACCGCACAACGGCGGTCGGGTGCTTGCCGATGTTGGTTTCACCAACGATCCGCAACCTCAAGGTCACGAAGATGTTAGTTGACGGTGGGGCCGGCTTGAATCTGATTTCGCCCGCTGTGCTCCGGAAACTTCAAATCTCTGACGGCGAGCTTGAGGAAACTGGTACTTTCCAAGGAGTCAATCCAGGAAGGAGCAAGCCGAAAGGGAAGATCACGCTGCCAGTGACATTTGGCGGCGAGCTGAACTACCGGACCGAGAAGGTCACCTTTGATGTTGCCGATATTCCATTACCTTATAATGGGATACTTGGCCGTCCAGCGCTCGCCAAGTTCATGGCAGCCTCTCATTATGCCTACAACATGTTGAAGATGCCAGGACCAGTAGGTGTTATCACAGTTCCCTGCGACAAGAAGGATGTGCTTATTTGCGCCGACAAGATCTACCGGGAAGCAGCTGCCGCAACTGCCGCCAAGGCACTTGCCGCTGAAGCTCTCGGGCGGGAGAACAAGAGGAAGTCCGGCAAGAGCTCATGTGCCCACTCCGGCAAGCGCACCTCTTCGGAGTGCTGCGCTGCCGTCGAGGACGCACCAGAGAGCTCCACCGGCAAGTGTAAGAAGAACAAAGCCGCTCCGCCGGCGACAAAGAAGGTGCCCGCCAAGGAGGATGGCACTGGTGGTTCCTTCACCATCAGTGCCACACTTGACAACAAATAGGAAAACGCGCTCGTTGCTTTCCTGCGGGCGAATGTCGACGTATTTGCATGGCAACCGTCCGACATCCCCGGTGTTCCCAGGAAAGTAATTGAGCACCACCTTGCCGTTTGTCCCCACGCGAGGCCCGTCAAACAGAAAGCCAGAAAGCAAGCTGTGGAGCGGCAAGAGTTTATTGCGGAAGAAATCAAGAAGTTGGAAGCAGCAGGCCTCGTTAGAGGAGTGCTCCATCCTACGTGGTTGGCCAATCCGGTTGTCGTGCGCAAAGCAAATGGAAAATGGAGGCTTTGTCTTGATTTCACTGATGTCAATAAAGCTTGTCCCAAAGACCCATTTCCTTTGCCCCGCATAGACCAGATTGTTGACTCCATGGCAGGATGTGATTTGCTTTCATTTCTTGATGCATATTCAGGGTATCATCAAATCTTCATGGCTGAGGAAGATGAGGAAAAGACCGCATTTATCACACCCTGTGGCACATACTGTTTCGTACGTATGCCATTTGGTTTGAAAAATGCTGGTTCGACATTTGCAAGAGCCGTCCAGATTGCTTTTGAGCCTCAGCTGCACAGAAATGTGGAAGCCTATATGGATGATATAGTGGTCAAAAGCAAAGACAGGGCTACTTTGGTTCAAGATCTAGAAGAAACTTTTGTAAATCTGCGCAAGATCAACCTGAAGCTCAACCCCGAGAAGTGCGTGTTTGGAGTTCCCTCCGGCAAGCTTCTCGGGTTCTCTGTGTCTCAACGTGGAATTGAAGCCAATCCTGACAAGATCAAAGCCATTGAGCAAATTGAAGCACCGAAGCGCGTCAAGGACGTACGACGACTTGCCGGCTGTGTTGCTGCCCTCAGTAGGTTTATCTCCAAGTCGGCTGAGCGCTCCCTGCCATTTTTCAAAATTTTAAAAAAGGCAGGTCCATTGAAATGGACTCCGGAGGCGGAGGCAGCGCTGCAAGACTTGAAGAGATACCTCTCCTCTCCTCCAATACTTGTCGCGCCTAAACCACAAGAGAAGTTGTTGCTGTATCTAGCGGCAACCAATCAAGTGGTTAGTGCTGCGCTGGTAGCGGAGAGAGAGGTGGATGAGGAGGCAGTAACTGCGGCAAGCACGACCAGCGACAAGCTGGGGGCAACAAGTTTTGCTGCCGACAAGGATTCGTCTGCGCAGTCAGGCGAAGTAATACAAAAGAAGAAAATGGTGCAGCGCCCGGTCTACTTTGTGAGCTGTCTTCTGCAGGGAGCTAGGTCAAGGTATTCTGGTATGCAGAAGCTACTTTTCGGCCTTCTCATGGCCTCAAGAAAGCTGCGCCATTACTTTCAAGCACATGAAGTTACCGTCGTCACTCGCTTCCCGCTGAAAAGGATTTTGCAAAATCCAGAAGCAACGGGCAGGATTGTCGAGTGGGCGTTGGAGTTGTCGAGCTTTGGTCTCAAGCTTGAGAGTACATCAACCATACAGAGCCGAGTTTTGGCAGAGTTTGTCGCAGAATGGACACCAACGCCAGACGAAGAAATCCCAGAGTTGACTCTCCCCGGCAAGGAGACAAGCAAAGAGTGGCTTATGTACTTTGATGGTGCCTTTTCGCTGCAAGGCGCCGGTGCTGGCGTACTGCTTGTCGCACCCACCGGAGAGCACCTCAAGTACGTGGTCCAAATGCACTTTCCCAAGGAACAGGCGACGAACAATACTGCAGAATATGAGGGGTTGCTTGCCGGTCTCAGGATCGCGGCAGACCTTGGGATCAAGAAGCTTATTGTCAGGGGAGATTCGCAGCTTGTCGTCAGGCAAGTGAACAAGAACTACCAATGCCCATTGATGGAAGCTTATGTAGATGAGGTGAGGAAGTTGGAAGAATGCTTTGACGGCCTACAAATGGAGCACGTCCCACGTGCTGAGAATGACATTGCCGATGGTTTGTCAAAGCGCGCCGCACTCAAATTGCCTCTGGAGCCAGGCACTTTTGTGCTCCAACTAACTCAGCCATCCGTGACGCCATCAGTAGGGCAAGGCAGGAAGAGGAAGTTGGCTTCTGGCGACTACTTCCCGGCAGAGCTCCCCGAAGCCGCTGGCAAGAAGGCTGCCAAAGCCAGCGCCAAAGATTCAGAGGGGCAACTTGCTCCGACAAGGCCTCACGCTCTTGTCGTTGAAGCGGGTGCTCCTAGGCTAGAGGCAAAGGGGCAACTTGCTCTGACAAAACTTCAGGTTCTTGACGTTGAAGCAGGCGCTCCTGATCGAAGCGCTGAGGAGCAAGATGCTCCGACGAGGCCTTGGGCTTCCGTCGTTGAAGCAACTGCTCCCGACAAGCTTGTTGAAGGACAGCACGCTCCAGCAGGGCCCCAGGCTCTTGTCGTTGAGGCGGCTGTTCCCGCCAAGCTCGTCGGGGAACGGCCGGCTCTGGTAGAGCGACGAGCTCTTCCCGTAGGGCCTGATGTTCCCGCAGCAGAAGAAATGCCTTTAGTCCTCGTTGTCGAGCCACAGGCTCCAGCGTGGGCGCAGCAGATCGTCCGTTTCCTTCAGACAGGAGAACTTCCCGAAGAGCAGGAAGAAGCGGAGAAAGTAGCCCGACGGTCCAATATGTATCAGTTTGTCGATGACATACTGTGCAGAAAAAGACCAAACGGTGTGAAATTGAAGTGTATTCCCCGGGAAGAAGGACAGGAGCTGTTGGCGGAGATTCATGGAGGCATATGTGGTCACCACATAGGGTCAAGAGCCCTTGTTGGAAAGGCTTTCCGGCAAGGTTTCTTTTGGCCCACCGCCCTCCAGGATGCAACTGCACTAGTAACCAAGTGTGAAGCGTGCCAGTTTCATTCCAAGCAGATTCATCAGCCAGCTCAAGCTCTCCAGACAATCCCTCTCTCCTGGCCATTTTCGGCCTGGGGGCTCGACATCCTCGGCCCCTTTCCCCGTGCCACCGGGGGCTTCGAGTACTTGTATGTGGCCATCGACAAGTTTACGAAGTGGCCAGAAGTGGAAGCAGTGAGGAAGGTGACAGCACAATCAGCCATCAAGTTCTTCAAGGGAATTGTTTGTCGCTTTGGTGTTCCTAACAGGATCATCACCGACAACGGTACCCAGTTCACGAGCCACGCCTTCATGCAGTATGTCGAAGACCTTGGCGCCAAGGTCTGTTTCGCTTTTGTTGCTCACCCCCGAAGCAACGGTCAAGCTGAAAGGGCAAATGCTGAAGTGCTGCGTGGGCTCAAGACGAGAACTTTCGACAGGCTGCGCAAGTGCGGCAAAAACTGGATCGAGGAGCTGCCAGTGGTTCTTTGGTCGATCAGGACGACGCCAAATCGAGCTACTAGCCAGACGCCTTTTGCTCTAGTTTATGGAGCAGAGGCAGTTCTCCCCACGGAACTCGTATACGGGTCACCTCGAGTGCTCGCTTATGATGAGCTTGAGCAAGAGCAACTGCGGCAAGATGACGCTGTGCTCCTCGAGGAGGATCGTCTTCAGGCTGCTGTGAGAGCTGCTCGCTACCAGCAAGCTTTGCGTCGCTACCATAGCCGCAAAGTTAATGCCAGAAGTCTCGAGGAAGGCGACCTTGTTCTTCGGCGCGTTCAGTTGGCCAAGAATTCAAACAAGTTGACGCCGAAGTGGGAAGGCCCTTATCGGGTGAAACGAGTCACCAGGCCCGGCGCTGTCCGCCTGGAGACCGGGGATGGCATTCCAGTGATCAATTCCTGGAACATTGAGCATCTCCGTAAGTTTTTTCCATAAGGCGCAGTTGCCGGGCCCTTCCCCGGCAACCACCTTTTGTACAAGTCTTGCCGCTGTTGCATGTAATCCTTTGTACAAAGCCAGGCGCAGACCCTGTGCATAAGTAAAGCTTTTGTATTTCACAGTTTTTGACGATTTCATGTTTACTTTTATTTTGCATGATTATCTGACATACTGTGCAGTACAGCCTCCCCGGTAAGCATTAACAAGCCGCCAAGCTCCTATATCTTTATTTTCTCTTCTTTCTTTTTCTCAAAAAGATAGAAGCTTCCCTCGCGCACAAGTTTGCCGGGGGGGATGGGATAATGATATGGACCAGGCGTCGTTCAAAGAAACTTTGCCTTGCCGGGTAGAAGGCAGCGGCAAGCAGTGACAAGACCTTGCCGCGGAGAGATCAACGACAAAGCTAAGTGCCAAAGTTTGAATAACCAAATTCTTTTTTATTTTCAAGGTTATTTTCCTTGAACGATACTACTCTTTGTATGGAAAACCTATGCGCGACGGAACCTAAGCGTAATCGGTCGCGCCCTTACCTTGTTTCGAGTCCCCTCAACAACCTAAGTGGCCGCACTGAGCGCGACAAGGTTGCTTGCCGGCAGCGGCACCGCCAGCAGGCTGCTGGAGTCCCGCACCCAGCGCTCGCGGCGATGGTGCGCGCACCGGCAAGTTTCCTATAAGCGTAGGGCAAGTACACACAAAGAAAGAAATTGCTCAAGGGAGATGACATGCATTAACTTCAAAATATTGCATGTTATATTACAAGATAAGTTGTCGCGGCTTAAACAGATTGTTCTTTAACATGTCTAGCGGCGGCAAGGAGGGAGAAGAATGGGCTCTCTAATTGCGGTGCTCGCCTTCGACTCTCTGGATTTGGTCCACCCTCTCCACGATGGGCGCGACAAGGGCCTCTAGTGGCGCGGGGTCGTATCCCTTCGGCAAGCTTTTAAAGATGTTGTTGAAGTCGACGCCCGGGTTTCTGTATGCTATCTTCACCAACAACCTCCGGAGAACTCCCCGGCAAAGCCTGCGTGACTCGTCGGCCAGTTGAGCCTTGTGATTGACTTGGAGCTGTTGGAGTGCTTCTACTACTCCGTCGAAGAACTCGGCTAGCTTGACGCTAGTTTGCGTGTTCTTGTCGGTGGAGTACCCGAAGTCCGGCACCTTCAGGGCAGTCAGCTCCTTGTCGATGTCCTCGGCTGCGCTGGCAAGCCTGTCTGTGAAGATCCCCACGTTATCCCTGAACTTCTTGTGGGTTGCAATAGCGTCCTGAAGCAGACCCTTTTCCTTCTGGAGCTCTGCCATTAGAAGCCCTTCGCGCTTTCTGGTGGTGTCGAGCGTCTCCTTCAGCGTGGTCAGTTTCAGCTTCAGGTCTGCTCTGGAGTCATTGGCGGTGGCAAGCAGATTGTTCTTCTTGGCTATGGTAACTTGCATCTCCGCCAAAGTGTGGGTCACCTTTGCCCTCTCACTTTCAAGCGTTGAGAGCTTGTCACCGTTTGCCTTGAGGGCGGCCTCTAGTCTTGCCACTTTCTCCTCCGTTTCCTTCATGTTCACTTCTGCAGCAGCGACAGCGTTGGTGGCCTCCACCAACTTGCTGGCGTACTCTTGGGCCAAGGCTTCGATTTCCTTCTGGTGTTTTTGTGCCTGCCCCTGGGTCCGCTCTGCGACAAGTCTTGCCACCTCCTCGTCTTTCTGTCGGAGGGTTTCGGCAAGTTTCCTCTTGCGCTCGGCAAGTTCTTCTTCGTGGGCGTCAAGGTCCACTTTCCGCTGGTTCAGATCACCGGCCCGAGCAGACAACTCCTTGGCGGTCTCCTCCTGTTTTTGTTCAATGTCTTGCTTCATCAGGAGGAGGGCCTGCCGTTCTTCGGCCAGCTGTGCCCGCTTGGCCTCTAACGCATTAAGAGATCGCGCGCGGACATCCGCCAAGATCTCCGCGCGCCTCAACATGTCAGCTTCGGCCTTCTCGATGAGCACCTCCCTGGAAGCTAGCTTCTCCCGTCGGGCGCGATGAAGATTCAGCAGCTTTTGAAGCAGTTGCTCCTCTTCAGACGTGCTGCTACTGCTGGCGCCTGGCGCATCCACAAGCTGGAGCCCGGCAGCGGCAAGGATCTCCTCGTCCACAACATCCTCCTCGGTTGGCGCTCTGGAGCCCACCGTCCAGGGGAGGCTGACGTAGACGTTCTCGCCGACCCGGACGTATTTGCTTGGCGGAGGCGAGTTGGGCGCTGCCGCCTCGTCAGTGGTTGAAGGACCCGTGGTCGGAGTAGCGCCTGGCGCTCCTGTGGCCTCAGGGCCGTCAGTACGACCACCGGCTCCCTCGCCGGCCTCCTCAGCAGCCTTCTGGGCGGCCTCAGCTTCAGCAGCCTTGGCGGCTTCATCGGTGGGCGCCTTGGCGGTATTATCCTCGGCGGCCTTGCCAGCCTCTTCGGCAGCATTGGCAGTTTCTCCGTCGGCAAGCTTGTCGGCTGCCAGCTTGTCGGCCTTGGCAGCAGCGGCCTTGGCGGCCTCGTCGTCGACGGCCCCTGGGGTGTTCTCCTCGGCAGAAGAGTCAATGTTCATTGGCTCCACCGAGGAGGGCTCTGCCAACCCGAGAAGTAAGGCAAAAAGAGCTTCAGGAAGAAATTCAAGAAGATAAAAGAAAGAAAGCAGAAAGAGTTTTGCAGCAAGTGGGTTTACCCGTGTTGAGCTCAAGAGCGGTGGGCTCCCCTCCCCCGTCAACGTTTGTCATTGGGGTGGGGTCGCCAGCGCTGGTGCTTGGCACTTCGGCGCTTGTCGGCTCCTCTTCGTGGCTCGGCTCGCTAGTGGGAGCCCTTACCGGAGATCTTCTCCTTGGCGGTGTGGTCGAGGGGGGTGGTACTTCTGGAGCATCTTCAGATGGCTCCACTTGCTGCTCCTCTCCTACACGCCCAAAGATGTCAGTAACAAAATGCTTGTTCCTCAGCGACCGCCAGCGAAAGGTAGTTGAAATACTTACGCTGGGGGCTGCGCTGGGGGCTGCAACGAGGGCTGGGCTCCGAGCTGGTCGGGACGGTCTCAGACGCTCTCCCGGTGGTTGCCGTGGGCTCATCTTCGACGACCACCACGGTCTTGCTCGTCGAGACCTTAGCTCTCTTCCTTGTCCTCTCCGCCAAAGTTTCCTCCCTGTGGAAGCAAGGCCGGAGCGCGACAAGTGAGGACAGAAACAAAACCTTACAAAGATTGAGGGTCGCGGCAAGGGAACTTACTCTTCCTCGTCGTCCTCTTCGCTGAGAGCGAAAAAATCAAAGTCCGCCTCCGTGTGAGGAGGGGGAGGAGGGGGAGCTGGGCTCCTTGGCCGCTTGGCGGAGGTAGTAGCAGCGGTCTTTGATGACCCTGCTCCAGTTGCCGGGGCCACGTGAGACACTCCCGCAGCACCAGCCCTTGCCGCGGTTGAGCGCGTCGAACGGCGCTCCGGCGGTTGTTGAACTTCTTGCCGCTCAGCCACTTTGCCGAGCCTGCGAAGGCGTTTCCTCCTCAGAGGGGCTGGGGACTCTGACTGCGGTGGGCTTTCGGTGCCCTCCTCGGAAGAGGAGCCCTCATCCTCCGAGCTGCCTGACTCGTCGGCAGGCTGGCTTGGCCCGACATCCTTGCCGGGTGCGGCGAGCTCGCCCTTCCCGGCAAGCATCCCCTGCTCGGCAAGGCTCTCCTTTTGTGCCTCGTCGAGCTCCGCCAAAGTATAACCAAAATCGCCAGCTTCCCTTGCGAGTCTGTCCTCCTCCACTCTTCGAGCAATGAATTCTATTTCTTGCTCAGTGGTGTTGCGGACGAGCCACTCTTCCACCCGGACCTGCTTTTCGACCGTGGAGTCAAAGAATCGCCGCACGTCTTCTTCGAGCGGCACGTCCCAAGTTTCTTCAACGCTGTGCGCATTGCAGAGCGGCATCATAGCGATGATTGCACTCAATGCGGAGTTGTTGCAAAGGGGCACGATGTGCTTCGGCAGCGTGAACGCCTTGTCGCGCTTTTCTGGATCTGTCTCTTGCTTGAACAGTTCTCGCATGAAAAAGTCGTGCTGCAGAACTGTGAAGTTGTTGATCAGTCCAGGGCGCAGCCGCATGATATCGGCTGGGTTCTTCCAATCAGAGGCCGGCCTTCCTCTCTGCTGCAGAGGAGCAATGCGGCAGCGGAGGAAGTCTGCGCCAACCATCCCTATGGTGAGCCCGGCCTCCCTGAGCCGTATGATCCTGGCAGCGGCAATCTCCAGCTTTTTGTCCTGGGGATCCAGATCGCTCCAGTCTGTGCCACGCGCTGCTGGGGTCTTGCGAAGCTCACAGTATGGTGGCGGCTCGTCGTCAATGATCCAACACCATTCAGACCGGATTTCTCCCCATCTTGGGCAGAGATACCCCTTCAGATAATGCTCCTTGGCACCCAATCTTGAAACGAACGAGACGCCAACAGTGAGAGGCTCCCCCTTTTCAGCACGGGGAGTGAAGTAATGCCTGAACAGCGCGGTATTGGGTGCGACGCCGACGAAGTTCTCGCACAGATGCGCAAATATTGCCATGGTGGATACGGCATTCGGTGTGAGATCCAGCAGACGGAGGTTGAAGGTGTACATGACGTCGCTGAAGAAATCCGAGTACGGTGGGCAGAGCCCGCACCAAAAGTAGCAAGCGAAGAAGGGGTACTTGCTCACTTCGCTCTTGTCGGTGGCTGGGCGAACGCGGGTGGCCGGATGCGCCTTGGTCCTCGCGGCCCACATGCCTTGGAACTTGGCCTTCAGATCCACCCCCGTGAGCGTCGGAGCGAAGAGCGCGTACTTCTGCCTCTTCATCTGCGCCTGGGTCTCCGTCCTTGAGGACTTCCCCGTCTTCCCCTTTTCTCCTTTGGGAGGCATGGCGAAGGCGGAGCTGAGGACCGAGGGAGATGCGGACGCGCGCGGTGGCGGAGGATTGGGAAACCGCTTTGTTTTGGAGCGGAGGAAGAAGAAGGCGGAGATTTGGAGATCGAGAATGGTGAGAGGGGTGTGTGAATGCTTCTGCAGGTCCCTCCTTTTACGGGGAAAGATGCGGAACCATCCGCCCCTTCATCATTCGAGATAACTGCGCACGCTTCCCACGCTCCGCATTCAACGCGCGACGCGTGGGAGAGCGTGCAATTAAACAGCATAGAGACGTTTCGGCTTATCCCAGCCACGCGTGCCCGTGCACTGTTTGGGCCTGGCCCAACAACGCCCGGCACCGTGTGTGGCCCAGGCCCGGGGGCTCCTGTCGGTGTACTAGAATAGGGGTACCCTAGTACCCCGTACTTGTGCACGGGCAGTAGTAGCATCCCGCGGCCAGGCTTGCGGGAGGACAGCCAGAGAGAAGCTCAAGATTATTAAGCCATTCAAGGACAAAGTATACAAAGCAAGAGTTAAGGCCCCGGCAAGAGGAGCTTGCCGGGAGGGACAGCCGAGGCCCAGCCTAGGCATTGCTGAAGCAGAGTACTTGCCGCGGCAAGGTACTTGCCCCGGCAAGTACTTGGCTGCGGCAAGATAGCGGCTGCGGCAAGGTACTTGCCCCGGCAAGTTACCTTGCGCGGCAAACTATGGGTTGCGCCAAGCTGTCAGGTGCGGCAAGGTCTTGCCGCGGCAAGCGTTACTGTACCACTGTGCTACTGTGCTGCTGCTCCAGTGCCTCTGCCAGCGTGGCGCTCTGGGTCCTTCCAAGCGTGTGTGGCAGGGCACTGTGTAGACGGCGGTGCACTGTAGATAGCGGTGCAGGAGCAGGTGGGATAGGCTTTTCCCACGTCCAAGACGTCCGGGTACATGTATCTGGACAGCAAAGGCATGGGCATTTAATGCCCTTGTCCCCTGCCGTCAGTGGTAGGTAGGACATGTCATCCTGGTAATAGTGGCCTTACTGTAGCAGCTTTCCACCTCTACCTTTACTGTTTGCCACCTGTTGGTGACCCCTTTGTGCGTATAAAAGGAGGCCCATAGGCAACGAAGGGGAACGGGGGGGGGGGAAGGGAGAACTCCAGTATTGTACGCAGCTACTCGGTACTGTAGCGCTCCTGGAGCTAGAACAATCATACAGATAATAAACCAAAAAGCAGGAGTAGGGTTTTACGCATCCGTGCGGCCCGAACCTGGGTAAATCTCTCTCGTGCACTGTCATGTTCTTCGCTAGATTTGCTCTTCGTGCGACCGTCTTTCCCTGCCGAACGTAAAGGGGTCCTTCCCTGGGTCCCATAGGTGATCGCGGATTCGTCCCCGACACTCGGCCGTCATCCGCCACGCCCTCTGCGCACGCGCGCGCTACGCCCGCTCGCGCCCGATGCTCCGTGGCCACTCCCCGCGCCCATGCGCCTGCGCCTATGACCTCGCCCGCGCCTGCCACCGCTCGGGGCCTCGCCCTGTTTCCCCCGCCCGCAAGCGCGCGCCCTGCCGGACCTCGCCGCACCCGCGCTCCTCGCTAGGGCATCACCACCGCGCTCCGCCATGCCTCCCCTTCGTCGCGCGTCGCCGCCCGCGCTGGCAGCAGCCCGTTCCGGCCTCGCCCGCTTGCCCCGCTGTCAACTGCTCGCCGCCCGCGGCTTCCTGCTGCTGCTCACTTCATGCGACGCCCCGCCTCTGCTCCGCCGCCTTGCCGGCATGCGTGCCCCGCCACTGCTCCCCTCCCTACCTTGCAGTTGCTGCTCTCCTATGCTACTGCGGCTGCAGCGGCTGCTGCCGCAGCCCCTGCCGTCGCCCGCTCCCACCCCGACAGCGCCCGTCACCGGCCGGCCGCCCTCACGCGCGCCCGCGCTGCACCGGCGCCCAGCCACGCCCGCTCTGCCCTCGCCCGGGTCGGACGCCTGCGCCCCACCCGCGCCCGTTATACCACTCGCCCCGTTAGGCCCCCTGGGCCTCTGATCAAGGGGCCCCACGCCCCTGTAAAAATATATTAATTAATGAGTTAATTAAATTAATTAATCTATGTTAATTAACCTAACTTAATTAACTTGCTAATTAAACTGTTTAACTATTAGTTAGTTAACAGCCAATGACAGAACGGCCCCACACGTCAGGGTTGACCCTGGACAACCCAGTTGACTGCTGACGTCATGATGATGTCATGCTGATGCAATAACCCAGTTAACAGAAGGTGGTCTGCGGCAAGGACTGGAGCGATCTCGCCGCGGAGGACGAGAGGCTCACAATCGCCACCACCAGAATCCTTCGCCTGAAAGCTGCCGGGCTGACAATGGAGATGATCGGCTTCGACTTTCTCCGCCACCGCATCGCCCCCTTGCAGAACAGGGGAAGGCCAGCTTGGGAATACAAAAACGCGGCAGATATCATGAGATTGCGCCCCGGGCTGAACAATAATCTGAACACTATGTAGCTTGGCGCTCTCCGTCAAAGATTATTCCAGCGCGAAGACAAGCATCGGCTGCCGGCAAGGATCATCCCTTTGTGCAACAACTCCGCCTTGGGGTCAATCATCGCCTTCATGCCGATGTTCAACGCCCACGGTCTTGACCCGACCTGGGCCGAGCCAACCGAGGAGGAAGCACAGATGTTTTTTGACAACTTGACGAAGAGGCCCGTCCGGCAAGAGACAGATCTCATCCGAGCCACCACCGACCAAGAAGTAGCTTACATTGCTACTAGGGTGGAGGAGGCAAATCTTGCCGCGGAGGCCGGCATCGTTGGCTTCACAGAATGGGAAGCCAGCGACGCAGAGGTAGTAGTGGAGTTACAACCTGCCGGGAAGGACAGAGCTGTCGGGGAACAGAGCAGCACAGCCGCTGAGAGCTCGTCCGGTGAGGACACGGCCGAAGAAGAAACGCAAGAAGAGCTCCCAGCCCCGAAGAAGACGAAGCGTGTTCTTCGGAAGGCTGCATCTGGCATCCCGGCAAGCCAGCCTTCTTCGAGCGGCGAGGCTCCCGGCAAGAAAGTGGCCGGCAAGACTGGACCGCGGCAAGGGGCTCGTCAACAACCTGCGCGGCGTGCGAGACCCACTCCAGCGGCCACTCCTGGGGCGGCAGGGGTGTCTCGCACTACCGCACCGGAAGCCGCCCCGGCGCCTGCCACAGCCAAGCGGCCTAGGACCCCTCCTCCGCCTCCCCACTCAGACATTGCAGCGGAGGTCGATTTCAACATCTCCGGCTTAAGTCCGGAGCGAGAGGAAGAAGAGTGAGTACTTTGCCACAACTTTTATATTCCAATCTTGGATCGGTCTTACTAACTTGCTCGTATTGTCTCTGCAGTGATGTAGAAACCTTGCTGGAGAGGATTGCGAAGAGGTCAAAGACTTCCACGGGCGACGAGCCCCCGGCAGGCTCCACGAGCGTGCCAGAAACCATCGTCGTCAGCCCGGAGCCCAGTCCTCAACGCAGCCCCCTGCACAGCCCCCAGCGTAGGTTCACTGTTCTTTTTCTGCTGGCTGGTGCCTAGGCTTCCATTCTTGTCACTGATATCCTTGGGCTCGCAGGAGAAGAACGGCAACAAGGAGAGTTGTCGGAGGACATCCCCGTCGTGCCACCTTCATCGACCACGCCGCCCACAAGCACGTCCCCGGCAAGAGATCCCACCGACGAGCCCATCCTAACTGAGGAGGAGCCGGCAAGCATGGACATCGGCAACCCTCCCCTGGCAACCGAAGTTGCCGGGAAGGGCGAGGCCACCTCTCAACAGCTCGACGCAGGTAATCGATTGCCTCAGAGTGCTTGTTACTTTTTCCCTTATCTCTCTGTCTTTAGTCGCTTCAAACTTCAATCTCGATCTTATTCTGTTTTCCTCCTTCGTCCTTCAGAGTTCCCTATGATGGAACGCATGGACGTCGACGTTGTCATCGAGGAGACCGCCAGGGACGCCGCTGCCAAAGTAGACAGGATCGCTGCCAACGAGGCCACCAAAGATGACACTATCGAGGCTGGTGGTGCTCTTGACGGGGAGGTCGCCAAGACTGCACAAGAGGAACCCGCCAAGGAACCTGCTGAAGGGGGTGACAGGGAGGCCGATGACCGTACTGACGGCATTCCTGCCGCAGGAGCGCCAGGCACTGCACCGGCCACGGAGCCCCCTGCCACTGGTGAGGCGGTCGCTGAAGACCAACCGTCAACATCTGAAGGCCCCTCATCCAACAAATACCTCAAGGTTGGCGAGAACCTGTTCGTCAACTTGCCGGGGACGGCAAGCATTGGGGCACCAGCCGAAGGAGAAGTTTTTGACGAAGAAATCATCGCTGCTGCTGGGCTCGAAGTTGTCGACGATCCCAGCGCTAGCAGCGGCAAATCTGAAGAGGATCAGCTCCTTCAGGCCATGGGCGAGAATTTCCGCAAGCTTCAGGCTCTCCACCGCGCCCGGAAAGATAAGGCGGACTCCAGAATGGCAGTTGTCGAGGCGGCCGAGGCAGATTTTCAAAGGCGCGTCGAACAAATGCAAGTCTGGCACGCCGAGGCCCTCCAAGAGTTGGTTGCCGGCTGGGAACAACTGAGCCAGCAGTGGACAGAGATCCTCCTGAAGCAATCTGATATGGAGAAGGCGCATGATGAAGCTACTCAAAGGATTGCCACTGAAGATGCTCTCCTGACGGGGCGCCGCGTTGCTCTTGATGCTCATGAGGAAGATCTCACCGCACGTGAGCAGGCGCTCGCCGCCAAGCTTCACAGCAAAGATGAAGATATCGAGAAGCTTGTCGCGCGGCGGACCCAGGAGCTGGAGCAAAAACATAAGGAGGCGCTAGAAGCTCTGACTGCAAGTCACGCCGACAAGCTCAAGGAGGCCGTCGATGCTGCCGAAGCTGCAGAGGCCGCCAAGAACGAGCTGAGCGACAAGGTAAAGAAGCTGGAAATAGATCTCGAAGAGCACGGCAAGGAGCTCTCAACGCTCAAAGGTGACAGGGAAAAAACCCTCCACTCCTTGGCGGAGATGCAAGTTGCCCTGTCCAATAAAACCAAGCAGCTCTCCTCTGCGGCTGATGATATTGCAGTTCTGGAACTGAAGCTGACCACGTTGCAGAAGTCTCTCGAGGCCGGCAGGGCCCGTGAGAAGGCTCTACTCAAGGATCTCCAAGGAGAGAGGAACCTGCTCAAGAGCGCCGCCGCCGCCCAAGCCGATTACGAAAAGAGAGTGGAGATCTGGACTGGACGTCTCATCGCCACCACGGAGAAGCTTACAGCAGAACTGTCAACCATGGGCCTGTCGAACTTCAAGTATTCTTCCGAGGAAAGAATATCTCCAAGTGCCAGGTTGACGATGTTCTTTGAAAGCATCATCAATGCCTTGAGGGTGCTCCAGTCTAGCCGGGCGACCCAATTGGCCAACGAGACTCGCCGGCTTTGTCGGGCCGTCCTTCGCAAGGTGCTTATCAAAGTGGTGCACAGCAATCCCGGCATCGACCTCTCCAACGCGCTCGGCCATCTGCCAAGGGACGCAAATGTTGAGGCGCTTGAAGAATGCATCACGCCTATCCTTGAGAAGGTGGACTCCATCAAAAGGATCGAAGGCCAGCGCAGGGATTAAGTGCTCCGCTTTTTCTTGCCGTCATCATTCCATGTAAAAGACAATTAAGTCTCAAGTTAGAATTGCGGCAACTCACGAATGTAATATAAATCGCCTATGTTTAGGTTCATGCTTGCTATTTTCCTTCTCTGATTCCTTTATGTATGGAGTTCACCCTACGCTTACTGAAAAACTCGCCGGCGCGCAACCTGCCGCGAGCGCTGGGTGCGGGACTTCAGCAGCCTACTGGAGGCGCAGCGGCCGGCAAGACTCCTTGGCGTTCTCAGTGCAGCCACTTAAATTGTTGAGCGCTCGAAACAAAATAAGGGCGTGACCGATTACAACAAGGGTTCCTTCGCGTGCAGATTTTCCAGACAAGAGTCGGAATCGTCCAAGGAAATAACTTTGTAATAAAAGAAAAACTTGCTCTGAGTTTTTAGGACTTAGCTTTTTGTCTTTGTCCTTTCTCCGGCAAGCGTCGATTCCGAACGTCGCCAACTGGTACTCATGTCTCCCTTCCCCCCAGCAAATGTGCACGCGAGGAATCCTTTTGTCTTTTGAGAAAAAGAAAGAAGAGAAAATAAAGACATGAAACCTTGGCGGTTCGTTAGAACTTACCGGGAGTAGGTGTTATACAACATCTTAGACAAACATGCATATATAAATATGAACATGGGAATCAATAAGGGAATGTACAACACTTAAATTTATTCATCTGGCTCAGGGTCTGCGCCTGGCTTTGTACAAAGGATCACATGCCTTGCCGGCAAGACTTGTACAAAAGGGTGGTTGCCGGGGGCCCCCGGCAACCGCGCCTTATGGGTAGAACTTGCGAAGATGTTCGATATTCCAGGAATTGCTCACTGGAACGCCATCTTCGGTCTCCAAGCGGACAGCGCCAGGCCTGGTGACTCGTACTACCCGATAAGGGCCTTCCCACTTTGGCGTCAACTTGTTTGAATTCTTGGCGGACTGAATCCGCCGAAGAACAAGGTCGCCTTCCTCAAGACTTCGGGCATGAACTTTGCGGCTATGATAGCGGCGCAAAGCTTGCTGGTAGCGTGCAGCTCGCACAACAGCCTGAAGACGATTCTCCTCAAGGAGCACAGCGTCATCTTGCCGCAGTTGCTCTTGCTGAAGCTCATCATAAGCGAGCACTCGAGGTGATCCGTATATGAGTTCCGTGGGGAGAACTGCTTCCGCTCCATAGACCAGAGCGGATGGTGTCTGGCCGGTGGCTCGATTTGGTGTCGTTCTGATTGACCAAAGAACCGCTGGCAACTCATCAATCCAGCGTCTTCCGCACCTTCTCAGCCTGTCAAAGGTTCTGGTCCTCAGACCGCGCAGCACTTCAGCATTGGCCCTCTCCGCTTGGCCATTGCTTCTCGGGTGAGCAACAGAGGCAAAACAAAGTTTGCTGCCAAGGTGTTGGACGTACTGCATGAAGGTGCGACTTGTGAACTGCGTGCCGTTGTCGGTGATGATCCTGTTGGGTACACCGAAACGGCAAACTATTCCCTTAAAGAACTTGACGGCTGATTGTGATGTCACCTTCCTCACTGCTTCCACCTCCGGCCACTTTGTGAACTTGTCGATAGCAACGTACAAGTACTCAAAGCCCCCGGTAGCACGGGGGAAAGGGCCCAGTATGTCGAGCCCCTAGATCGAAAATGGCCAGGAGAGAGGGATTGTCTGAAGAGCTTGAGCTGGCTGATGCGATTTCTTCGAATGAAACTGGCACGCTTCACACTTGGTGACTAGTGCAGTTGCATCCTGGAGAGCGGTGGGCCAAAAGAAACCTTGTCGGAATGCTTTCCCGACAAGTGCTCTTGACCCTATGTGAGAGCCACATATGCCTCCATGTATCTCTGCCAACAGCTCTAGTCCATCCTCCCGAGGAATGCACTTCAATTTCACACCGTTTGGCCTCTTTCTGTACAGGATGTCATCGACGAACTTGTACATAACAGACCGATGGGCTACTCTTTCTACTTCTTCCTGTTCCTCCGGGAGTTCTCCTGTCTGAAGGAAATGGACAATGTGCTGTGCCCATGCTGGAGCCTGAGGCTCGACAGCTAGGACTAAAGGCATCTCCTCCGCCAGGGGAACATTTGTCTCAACAGCAAGGGCCTGAGGCCCTGCTGGAGCCTGTTGTTCCCCGGCAGGCATGTCGATCCTGGCAACTTCCTTGCCGGCGGCTCCGGGGAGCTCTGCTGGGAAGTACTGGCTAGAGTTCAACTTTCTTCTCTTTTCTTGCCGCATCAATGGCGCCACGGATGGTTGAGTCAATTGGAGCACAAAAGTTCCTGGTTCCACAGGCAACTTGAGGGCAGCACGCTTTGACAGGTCGTCAGCAACACTGTTCTAGGCACGAAGAACGTGCTCCATTCGCAGACCGTCAAAACGCTCTTCCATTTTCCTCACTTCATCCACGTAGGCTTGCATCAATGGACTTTGATAACTCTTGTTAACCTGCCTGACGACAAGTTGTGAATCGCCTTTGATGACGAGCTTTTTGATACCGAGGTCTGCCGCGATCCTGAGACCGGCAAGCAAACCCTCGTATTCTGCAGTGTTGTTAGTCGAACTCTCCCGGGGAAAATGCATTTGGACTACGTACTTGAGGTGCTCTCCGGTGGGTGCGACAAGCAGCACGCCAGCACCGGCGCCTTGCAGCAAGAAAGCCCCATCAAAGTACATAACCCATTGCTGACCGATTTCCTTGCCGGGGAGAGTTGTTTCCTGAACCTCTTCGTCTGGCGTTGGGGTCCATTCTGCAATGAACTCCGCCAAGGCCTTGCTCTGGATCATCGAAGTGCTTTCAAACTTGAGGCCAAAGCTGGACAACTCCAACGCCCACTCCACGATCCTGCCGGTTGCTTCTGGATTTTGCAAAATCCGTTGCAACGGAAAGCGAGTGACGACGGTGATTTCATGTGCTCGAAAATAATGGCGCAGCTTCCTCGAGGCCATAAGAAGGCCGAAAAGAAATTTCTGCACACCAGAATATCTTGAACTAGCTCCTTGTAAAAGAGAGCTAACAAAATAAACTGGGCGCTGCACCACCTTCTTCTTCTACACTGGTTCTTCTGTTTGCGCAGACCCTGTCTTGCCGGGATCAACCCTTGCCGGGGAAGATCTTGCCGCATCACCTGGCGGTCCTGCCGCTGGTGTTGCTTCGTCATCAGCCTCTCTCTGCGCCACTAGCGCAACACTAACCACTTGATTTGTTGCTGCCAGATACAGCAGCAACGGCTCTTGTGGTTTAGGCGCGACTAGCGTCGGCGGAGAGGAAAGGTATTTCTTCAAATCTTGCAGCGCAGCCTCCGCCTCCAGAGTCCATTTCATTGGACCTGCCTTCTTCAAAATTTTGAAGAAGGGCAGGGCGCGCTCAGCAGATTTGGAAATAAACCTACTTAGAGCAGCAACACAGCCGGCAAGACGACGCACATCTTTGACGCGTCTCGGCGCTTCAATTTGCTCAATAGCTTTGATCTTGTCGGGGTTCGCTTCGATTCCCCGGCAAGATACAAAAAATCCGAGGAGCTTGCCGGAAGGAACACCGAACACGCACTTCTCAGGATTGAGCTTTAAGTTGATCTTGCGCAAATTTGCAAATGTTTCTTCTAAATCTTGAATGAGTGTTGCTTTGTCTTTGGTTTTGACCACTATATCATCCATATACGCCTCCATATTTCTATGGAGTTGAGGCTCAAAACCAATTTGGATAGCTCTCGCAAATGTCAAACCAGCACTTTTCAACCCGAAAGGCATTCATATAAAACAATACGTACCACATGGGGTGATAAATGCGGTCTTCTCTTCATCTTCTTTTGCCATAAAAATCTGATGATACCCTGAATAGGCATCAAGGAAGGACAGGAGATCACAACTAGTGGTGGCATCCACAATCTGGTCGATGCGCGGCAAGGGAAAGGGATCTTTTGGACAAGCTTTATTGATATCTGTATAATCGATACAAAGCCTCCATTTCCCATTCGCTTTCCGCACTACAACCGGATTGGCCAACCAGTTTGGATGAAGTACTCCTTTGACCAATCCTGCCGCCTCCAGCTTTCTAATTTCTTCGGCAATGAATTCTTGCCGCTCCAAGGCTTGCTTCCTGACCCTTTGCTTGACGGGCCGCGCATGAGGACAGACAGCAAGGTGGTGCTCAATTACCTTCCTGGGAACACCGGGGATGTCAGACGGTTGCCATGCAAACACGTTGACATTCGCCCGCAGGAAAGCAATGAGCGCGCTTTCCTATTTGTCATCTAGGGTGGAACTTATGGTGAAAGTTCCCCCCGTTTCGTCCTCTCTGGCGGGCACCTTCTTGGTCTCCGGCGGAGCAACCTTGGATTTCTTGTTCTTGCCGGTGGAACTCTCTGGTGCATCCTCGACGGAAGCGCAGCACTCCGAGGAGGTGCGCTTGCCGGAGTTCGCGCCGAGGTTCTTGCCGGTCTTCTTCTTCCCCCCGGGAGTTCCAGCGGCAGGAGCAGGTGCCTTGATGGCAGGTGCTGCAACTGCTTCTCGGTAAAGTTGGTCGGCACAGATGAGCGCATCTTTCTTATCGGAATGGATAGTGATGACGCCCAACGGCCCAGGCATCTTCAGAACGTTGTACGCGTAGTGTGATGCCGCCATGAACTTAGCCAGCGCTGGCCGACCAAGGATCCCATTGTATGACATGGGGATCTTGGCGACATCAAACACCACCTTCTCGGTCCTGAAGTTAAGCTCGCTACCAAATGTCACCGGCAGCGTAATCTTGCTCTTAGGCTGGGTTCTTCCCGGATTGACCCCTTGAAATGTACCCGTTTCTTCGAGGTCCTCGTCGGGAATTTAGAGCTTTTTGAGCACATCCGGGGAGATTAAGTTTAGGCCGGCCCCACCGTCAACTAACATTTTCGTCACCCCGAGGTTGCGAATCGTTGGCGAGACCAACAATGGCAAGCACCCGACCGCAGTTGTGCGATCAGGGTGATCCTCGGCGTCGAAAATGATAGGCGTGCTGGACCACTTCAGGGGCCTACATGCATCTGGGGATGGCTCTGCCGCATTGACCTCCCGCACCCACTGTTTGAGTTGACGGTGGGAAGAATGCAGCGAGGCACCTCCATCAATACACATGGCCTCCGTAGCCTTCTGGAATTCTTGCTCACTGGACTCATCATCTTCCTCATCATCATCTTCTTCTTTGTCTCGGCCCCGGGCGGGCCTATCTTTTTGTTGCTTGGCCTTGCTGCGACGCCCTCCTCGGCCACCGTGCTTCTTGCTGGATCCATCAGCACCATCTTGGGCCTTCTCTTTATCTCGCCTTTCATATTCGGCCCTCTGTTTCTCGGCAAGCTGTTCAACTTGCCGGCAGTTCTGGAGATCGTGGCCCTTGGTGCGATGGATCTTGCAATACTGCTTGCCGGAGTTCTCCGACTTGTCGGCAGCCGCCAAGGCCTGACAGGAAGGGCACCCGGCAAGATCCTTGCCGGGGTCAGCAACCTTGGCCTTCTTGGCGGTGCCGGGGTTGTCGGACTCCTCGACAGCAAGCACGGCCTTGCCTCCGCGTTTCCTGTTCCGCCGCCGGCCTTTCCTTGACGGGGCCGCGGCATCTTCTTCTTTGGATTCGCCCGCCGCGCCAACAGCCTCGCCAGGGAGTTTCCTCCCCTCTTCAGCTCGAGCGCATTTATCGGCTAGAGCGTAAAGCTCGGCAATACTCCTAACTTTGTTCATTGCCAGCTCTTCCCGCATTTTGCAGTTACGCACGTTCTGGTGGAACGCGCTAACGACAGCGGCAGGGTGAACGTCAGGAATATTGTACTGCACCCGGCTAAATCTCTGGATAAACTTGCGCAGGGACTCGCCCTCCTTCTGAGGGATGATATGCAAATCACTCTCTTGGCCAGGAGCTTGGTGGCCTCCAACAAAGGCGCCAACAAACTGATGGCACAGATCTGACCAGGAAGAAATAGAATTCTCCGGTAGATGCATCAACCACGACCTGACGTTGGGTTTGAGCACCAACGGGAAGTAGTTGGCAAGTATCTTGTCATCTCGGCCCCCGGCAGCCTGCACCGCAATGGTGTAGATGCTCAGGAACTCCGAGGGATGGGTCTTACCATCATATTTCTCCGGGACCTCCGGCTTGAAGGTTCGGGAATTGGGCCACCGGACTTGCCGCAGCTCACGGGTAAACGCTGGAGTCCCTACCTCATAAGGCAAGTCTCCTACGTCCCCTGGCGCAGGCTCGTCGACAGCCGGCCCCGCGCGCTTATCAAACTGATAGCACGCTTCCCGTCGCTGCTTGATGGTAGTTCGAGCGTCCTCCTTGCCTCGTTCCTGGAGAACTTGACGCTGATCGCGGCGCATCCGTGGATTGGATGGCGCCGTGGAAACTTCTTCACGGCGGTCGACCTGCTGAGTTGTCAGCCGCCGCTGGTGCCGCGGAGGGGAGTGCACCGTGGTTGCACCACCTCCGGTTTTCTCCACATCGGCTCGCGCCGGATCGAGGGGCCTCCGCTGCGAGGGTCCTGCCTCTTGCGGCCCATCTTTGTTGGCGAAGCCGATAAGGCTCTGGATAGTAGCTCGCCACTCCTCCATCTTCTGCAAGGCAGGAGGGAAATCGAGGAGCAGCTGCGCACGTGCCAAGGCTTCCGCTGGCGTAGGCAGCGGCGACAGGTGCGAGGTACGTGAGGTGCTCTGACTCCTTACCATATTAGAAGGAGCACCACCACGGTCACGCGACCGCGCGCCACCTCCACTAGCAGCTCGGTGTGCATGCTGGTCCCGCGCATCTTGGGATCGATGCGCGGAAATCTTTTCATGGGGACGCCCTGAACCACCAGCGCCATGACGTCGCTCGTCATGCACGACCTGGGTAGGTCGTGAGGCTTGCGCCGGCGCGGGAGCTCCAGCAGGCGCCCTCCGATCTCTGGAGTTCATTGTGCCACCCGTAGGCAACACAGCGTCGTCTCTAGATCCAGCGGCGTGCAGGTTACCACTGCCACTGCGAACGATGTCGCTCGCCTGGCTCGGATCACCAGAATGCCACGGGGGTTCTAATCCTCTTCCTTCTGCACCCACGCCGTCGCCCGTACGTGAAGGCGTAGGCAAAACGGACGTGGACGGTTGCGCCGTTACAGCGCTCTTCTTCTTGGGCGGCATGATGATGAAGAAACTGAGGCGCCGATCACTAGATCAGGTTCACGCAACCTTCAATCCCCCTACCTGGCGCGCCAAAGATGTCGGCGTACGACACCTATGGGATCCTGAGAGACCCCTTTACGATTCGGCGGGGGGAGAGGTATACGCAAAGAGCAGAACCAATGATCGACGCGGGAAGTTTTTACCCAGGTTTGGGCCGCTGATCAGCGTAAAACCCTACTCCTGCTTTGTGTTCTTATTAATGTTCTTGAGCCCAGCCTTCAGGAGCGCTCGCAGTGAACAGTACGTTCAAAGAGCAGCTACGCATGCAGAATGGGCCAGAAGTTCTCCTCCCCTGTAGCAGTTGCCTTGGGCCTCCTTTTATATGCTCAAAGGGGTCACCACAGTGGCAAAATGTACATACATTGAGGTGTAAAGTAGCTACAGGGTATCATACCTAACCCCTGACGGATTAGGACAAGCGCATTTAATGCACCGTGAGGTGTCCGTTTAGGTGTCCTCACTTTCTTGGGGATGGAAAAAGGGGCCATCCCATCAGCACCGCTTAAGCTCTCCTCCACTGGCGCGTTGCCACGCATCCAGAGAAGGACCCAGAATGTCAGGCTTGTTACTGTGCCGAAGCGGTGGCACAGTGGCAGAATCTCGCCGGGCGCCGAAACTTGCCGGGCACCAAGCCTTGCCGGGCACCAAGCCTTGCCGGGCGCCAAGCCTTGCCGGGCGCCAATCCTTGCCGGGCTCCGCAGGCCACCCCGGCAAGATCTTGCCAGGGAAGCTGGCCTTCGGATTCCAGCTCTTCTTATCTGCTGATCCTCAGATCTCTGACTTGATGATTTCTTTGGTGGCTTGAACCGACCTCGAACTGTTCCCGGCAAGCCTTGCCGTGAGGATGGCTACAACTGCCCGTGCACAAGTACGGGGTACTAGTGGCCCAATACTTAGTACACCGACACTGACCTTCGTTGTTCTTCTCATCGCCTACTCCCTTTGGAAACACCGCAACGCTTGTGTATTAGACAACAAGCACCCCCTCCACCTCTCTGCTTGTCCCAACCGTCAAAGAGGAAGCACGCATTTGGGCTATGATAGGAGCCAAAGGGCTGGATAATCTAATGCCACAGGGATGATTTTTTAGGGGTTGAGCATCCCCTTGTCTTTAGCTCCTGCAACTCCATCTACGCCTCCTTATGTACGTAGATAGTTGTTGGCTTGTTCTATTTCACTCTTCCTACCTATCAATGGAATGATATGCAATTGTGTATTCATGAAAAAAAACTTTAATAAAAAGGGGGTTTCTCTATCCAAAAGCCTGGAGGATGAATCCTAGCTTATCATAGCTAGCTAAACCATGAGCAAGACAATTAGTCTCTCGTGCATAACACTAGTTAATAAACCCCTTACTAGTGGCCTGTAGGTGGCATGCCGCTAGTATTGTGTCACTAGTAAATGGTTACTAGTGGTGTGCCAAGACACGCCACAACTAACACACTACTAGTAACACAAAAACTAGTTGTGTACGTGTTATTCACACGTAGGTAGAAACACAAAACTCTGGTGGCGTGTGAAGTACTAGGCACACCACTATTTTTTTGCTCGTTTAAAAAAATATTACATATAATTACTATTATAGTACAAGTGATTGTGAACGCGCTGATGTGTTAAAGCATTGGTGGCGTGCACCCATTTGTACACACCACTAATATATTTTTCAAGGCATGAAACTGCCATGGCAGTGTCTTTTGCTGTCGTGGTAGCGTTTGCACATTTGATTGATATATCAATATATGTATGTAATAGATAGATAATTTGAAATTGCAACACATACACACATTGATATCAATGTATTACATGCATGCATCTCACATGCCGAGTTTTTAAAATGTATAGTGCATCTCATGCATGTCTAGCTTCATGACGACGGCTCGGTCATGGGGCAATGGGGAGGAGGCGGAACTGGTTAAGTTGCAGTCAATGAATCTGTAGCGTGTCCTAATTAAAAGCCCAAATATCAGCATAGATATCAAACATGTAGCGACATATATAGCAAAAATGATATCTATATCAACTTAGATACCAAACATAGTACATGGCAACATATCACAACATTACCACATATCAAACATAGTCATGGCAAAAAAAAGAGCCTTGGTGCTCATATTTGCTACCAGAGCAGCATTTTGTGTTCATTTTTTATTATGTAGATGGAAAAAATTGCCATCGTATAGCCTTCTTCATCTTGGACCAATCCGGGTGGAATCCTTCGAAGGTAGGTGAAGCCACCATGTCGATCTGTAGTCATGGAAGTGTCTTGTGGCGCGCATCACTTGATCTTCAGAGGGGACTCAATGGAGTTTGAGGTAGTCATCCCTTCTTCGCTCCCACTCGAGATACTCTTCGGGGGTCATGAGTCCCATAGAATGATATCTCATAGTCGTTGTCAAAGTCAAAGTAGCTCATGAAAGTAGTGTACTTAAGATTGGGAAGCTATTCTTGTCCATAGTCTTGAGAGTCTTGTCAATGAGTTCGATGGTGGTCCTTGTCGTTGCACCTTCTTGATGTACAGGTACTTGAATTATTGTGTTTGTTAGCAAAGTCTCCATGTCCACCATCATCCCTATTTCTTGTCTCATACTCTCTCCTAGAGTGATGGTGATGAAGCTTTTGAGACTTCGCCGCAAGGTCCTCCACAAATGCTCCGCTCTCCCTATACATGTTGGCAATAGTGCAAATAGTAAGTAGCTAAAGGGAAAGAACAATATCAAGTTATCTTCTCCACTGCTTGGATGAAAGGATCGAAGATCAACCAATGTGTACCAGTAGAGAAAAAATTGTGTTGGTAAGTGTTCCCCAACGCACACCTACAAACTCACAACAAGGCTATATGTGGAGCTCGGTAAGGTTAGGTTAGTGGTACAAAATCAAGCAATAAGTGGATAAAGTGATGGAAATATGCCCTAGAGGCAATAATAAAATGGTTATTATTATATTTCCTTAATCATGATAATGGTTTATTATTCATGCTAGAATTGCTTTGACGGGAAACTTAAATACATGTGTGGATACATAAACAAATACCGTGTCCCTAGTGAGCCTCTACTAGACTAGCTTGTTGATCAAAGATGGTTAAGGTTTCCTAACCATATACATGAGTTGTCATTTGATAACGGGATCACATCATTAGGAGAATGATGTGATGGACAAGACCCATCCGTTAGCGTAGCATATGATCGTTCAGTTTATTGCTACTTCTTTCTTAATGTCAAATACATGTTCCTTCGACCATGAGATCATGCAACTCCCGGATACCGGAGGAATACCTTGTGTGCTATCAAACGTCACAACGTAACTGGGTGATCATAAATATGCTCTACAGGTATCTCTGAAGGTGTCTGTTGAGTTGGCGTGAATCGAGATTGGGATTTTTCACTCCGTGTATCGGAGAGGTATCTCTGGGCCCTCTCAGTAATACACATCACAAGAAGCTTGCAAGCAAAGTGACTAAGGAGTTAGTTGCAAGATGATGTATTACGGAACAAGTAAAGAGACTTGCCGGTAATGAGATTGAACTAGGTATAGAGATACCGACGATCGAATCTCGGGCAAGTAACATACCGACAGACAAAGGGAATTACGCATGTTGTCATAAAGGTTCAACCGATAAAAGATCTTCATGGAATATGTAGGAATCAATATGGGCATCCAGGTCCCGCTATTGGTTATTGACCGGAGAGGTGTCTCGGTCATGACTACATAATTCCCGAACCCGCAGGGTCACACGCTTAACGTTCGTTGACGCTAGAGTAGTATTGGGATATTTGATGAGTGGTAACCAAATGTTGTCCGGAGTCCCGGATGAGATCCCGGACGTCACGAGGAGTGTCGGAATGGTCGAGAGGTAAAGATTTATATATGGGAAGTCATATTTTGGGTTCCGGAAAAAGGTGCGGTTTTTTCAGTATTGTACTGGGAAGCTTCAGAAGGTTCCGGAGGATTCCGGAGGGGTCCGGAAGTCTAGAAGTGGGTCCACCACGACCCAAGGGCTAGCATGGGCTGCGGGGAGGTGCCCTGGCCTTATTGGGCTAGGCGCACCAAGTCCTCAAAAGCCCATTTGGCTAGGGAAGGCAAAAAAGGAAGAAGTCCTAGTAGGAATAGGATTGGACTTGGAGTCCAAGTCCTCTCCCCCTTAGTTGCACCCTAGGGCTTGGAGGGGCTGTTTCCCACGCCCCTCCACCTATATATAAAGGGGAGGGGGCGCCCCAAGAGGACACACCAAGCCCTTGGCGCCCCTCTCTCTCCCGTTACTCCGTAGTTCCACCGCCTCATCCCGGCGACGCTTAGCGAAGCGCTGTCGGTGCTCCACCACCACCATCACCAACACGTCGTCGAGTTGGTTGTGATCCCATCTACTTCTCCTCTCCCGCTTGCTGGATCAAGAAGGAGGAGACGTCATCGATCCACACATGTGCTAAACTCGGAGGTGCCGTCCGTTCGGCACTAGATCGGTTGGATCATGATCGGGTCGCGAAGAGTATGACTACATCAACCGCGTGATAAACGCTTCCGCTTAGTGATCTACAAGGGTATGTAGATGCTCTCCCCCACCCCCCCATCGTAGCTATGCATCTCCATGGATAGATCTTGTGTGTGCATAGAATTTTTTTTGTTCTTCCATGCAATGTTCCCCAACAGTAAGATATTGAAATGATTGGGAAAATCCAAATGAACTCATAGCAATGCAAGTTGATCTCAAATGTACAAGGAAACAATAGGAACACACACGTTAAGATAACGGGGCTTGTGCAACCTAAGGAATAAGCAAAAACAATTGTCCTAACAAGGACTAAGCTTGTGTTGTACAAACACAAAAAGAGACACTAGCTTCATTACACGTAGAGGGAAATGGATTTTTAACTTGGCACCACTCTATATACTCACAATTAAACTTGGTGTTTCCCTGTATGAAGTATCCTTTGCACTTGTATCACCATTTCTCTTTCTCTTTTGCTTATAAGCTTTTGCTCATTCTCTCCTTTCTTTTTTTCCTTTTTCATCCTTTGCCCTTTTCCTTATGCCCATACAAATATGCAAGACTAATGATCACGAGATATGTCTAAAATGTACACAAGACACCAAGTGTTGTGCAAAGTAAATATCTTGATCTTACTATGTGATGCTCAAGATAGCAATGATGTATATATGAAGATAGCACTAAGGTGCTCGAGTGTACGATGCCTGATAATACTGGAATAGCTAGCCTCGGTATGTAAAAGGTATTCACAAAGAATGGTAGGGCTCAAAAGGGTAATTGCAAGGGAAGACAAAGCTCTTGATGGAATAGATACCTTCGTCACACTTAAACTTTCACGAAGTTGGAAATGACCGGCCTTGCTTCTAGTTGAAGGTGTCAAAGGATAAAGTGGTGTTGTCTATGATCAAGATGTTAGTGATGTACTTGGTGGTTGTCTATGTAGACGGTACCTAATGGTCACTGCAGTGACGCTTAGGTGATGAAGCGATGACACGAGTGCGATGGTTGCTGGAGGTGTCCTGGTGTAGATGTAGTTCCTCAAAAAAAAATCTTGGTCGATTGGGGTGGAAACCAGTATGATGATCAAGAGCACATCAATAGCTTCAAAATGATCCCATGAACACTTAAATAGGAGTCTTGGAGTGGAAGTTATGGCCAAAATGGTGGACTGATGTCGGCTGCTCTAGGGGTGTGTGCACGGGGTCCAGGACGTGTGCATAGGGTCTCCCTAAATATATCGAGGGATCGTGTGCATGGGGTGGCAGAAAAATCATGATCCATGGAAGATAGATCAACTAGTTTTGTAGTAGATACATGGATCAAAACCAACCAATTCGCACGAAATCCAGAAGATCACAAGAAATTGGATATGGCTATTTTTGGTGGGATTTTTTAATTAGGCAAGAAAAAACAAAATTAGAGTAGAAAATAGAGGGGGAGGGGCTACAATTTGTGGCAACCTTGCTCGTGATACCAAATGATACTAGGCAAACCTTGTGGTGGCCCGATCTTCATGAATTAGAGGTGGTTTGAGGAATAACATGGAGGGAATCGAGAGGAAACATAACGGAAACACTTAAATCAACACACATAGATGCAATAAAAGATACACATAGATATATCATATATCTAGATCGTCCAAAGAAAGAGATGCAACAAGTTAAATTTCTTTCCCAAGTCCTAAGACAAGGAGGGTTAGAATTGCATGGAGGAATCTTCCTCATAAGTGGAGGTCTTGGTACTCGTATGGAGTCATCCCCATGTTCATCTCCACTACAGAGCCATCTACATGAAGGAGTAATCCCACAAGGCAGTAGCGGAGCGTGAAACACAATTAGGGGGGGGGGATTTTAACCAAAAGTAAGATGTGCTTGAAAACAGGTCCAACTCATACGAATTACATGTCAATCAAATATATCTTGCTGCTTGCAACCTAGGTGATGCTCTACTGGGAAAAATGAGAGACAAGGTAAGACTTCCAATCTGTTTTCTGTTTTCATTGTCGCAAGTTGCGGAGAGTTTTTTCAAGAGAGGAGCGGTCATTTAAAAAAAAGAAAGAGGCGATCTAGAGTAAGCTTCATGTATGAGGAGCTGCCAATACAAATATCAATCAAGCTGCTTTGGGTAGCTAGCTTTGCTAATATAATCACCTGCTGGTAAATCGATTTGATGCTCTATAATCAATATACTTCACTAATGAAATGTACATAAATGCTTAATATACTTAGTCAATTTTTATTTGGCACTTTTGGAGGGGGGTCTGTAGGAACGAAGTATGTCTACCAGAGGATGGTGAATAGGAGTTTTAAAATTTCTTCGGAAATATCAAAACTCTCGGAACCGAGCAGCGGAGCGAATGAAAACAGTGTACAGTGAGCGAATACAAACTAACGAATGGAAACAAAAAGCATGCATCGAGACAAATCACAGGATTGAAACAGTTCGAATGTAAAGAGGAGAAGCAGAGGTAACCAGTGATGCTCGATGGCGACAAGGAATTTGGTAGACCAGTTCGCCCTTCTGCAAAAGGACTACGTCTAGTTGGAGGGGTTGTGATTTAACACAGAAGATAAACTCTCTTTGCCCTATTCTCCTCGACAATTGGTTCGCCAACCAATGTCGATCACTCGTGGTAGATACTTGAGGTGATCTCTGAACCTTTACACACTTCTTCTTCAAGAACCACAATTACTCTTGGTCTCTGAAGAAATTGACACCTAACTGTCTAGAGAGTTCGCGGCTCTCAGGAGTAATAGGCGGAGCGTACTGGACTTAGATTCGAGTGATGCTGAACCACTATCTAATTTTACGGCTCTAGGGGTTTTCTCTCGGTGGATTTTAAACTCAAATCACTCTGAAGAGGGGGTTGCTCAACAATCTTCTCACAATCAAACAAAGCATCCACCGGACAACGCCGGTGCGGGGTGGCTATTTATAGCCGCAGCCTTCCCTGGTGGGAAATGACCATTTTGGACACGCGGTCCAGCCAATGGCCAACCGACACGTTCACAATGGTCGGATTTAAAGAGCAACGGTAACATTACTTAAGGACCAAGTAATGCTAACTCCTCGGTCAGAGACAAATCTCTCGCAGCGAACAAGATCACAGTCACTTGCTGGAAAGTATTTGCTCAGAACAAAAAGAGATTTATCTCGCAACTTTCATAGGACTTGGGTTTAGCATCAGAGAATCAAAGCTTCGAATGCTACATCCCTCTTAGTAGTATGGTGGTCCTGTGACTCCATAAAGAGAAGAGAAACAACAAAATAAATGCTACATCTTATCTTTGTCTTCAATCTTTTAGGTCACAGTCACTTCCTTCGGACTAGCACCGAACCAACTGCTTCGCGTCAGCAATTTTTGAGGGGTCACACTTGTTATCATAATCTTTGGTGATAACCTTCACTGCCACGCAGGGGATTATCTTTGGCATTTTGAATCAAACTCCTCTTGACTCCAGGGACCTGTTACTCTGTGTGCACTAGCAAACACATAAGTGCCATACTGTTTATGTCAACAAACTCCAAAACATAAGGAGGTAAATTATTGCACCAACAATCTCCCCCTTTTTGGACGATTGTTGACAAAACTGATAATCATCGAAGTGAAGATAGATAAGTGACAAGTAATTCCAACAAGAGTGAATAAGTGTTACTTTGCTCGATGATGAAATAGACTCCCCCTACATGTATGCAGGGAAAAAGATATGAGATTAATTCTCCTGCAAGTATTGAAGTATACAGAGGAGATTTCAATCATTCGAGACAATGATTCGCACTGATGACATACAATCCATCGAGATCGTAGTGCTATCATTCATAACTTCTGATAATAATTCCACCTGCAAAACAAATGCTTCATGAGAAATAGTGCAGCAGGAGGGGTTATTAACATTACAGCACAGAAGTTTTACAACTTAGAGCAGATAAGCTTAAACCAGAAGTTCCAAACTCACACGAAACCAAACCAAAGAAGCATAGAAAGCAAATCTATCGAGACTCGATGTAATTCTTCCCCTTTTGTCAACTAGTGTCAAAAAGGTGACGAATAACATGAGTGCAAAAACGCAGAACTTGGTTCACTCGGTGGCATCTCCAGAAGAACTGTCCGAGGTGACTTCGTCTTCGGAAGTGACTGGAGTAGCTTTGTCTTCAGCAGCAGCGGATTTTCCTTCAGGGATAACAGCTTGGGGCTAAGAAGATGAGGGCATATCTGGGGCAGCCACATGAGGAACACGGGATAGCACATTGCCTTCGGTAGGTTTCTCAGTCAGTGAGGTGGCTTGAGATACGTCAAGCAGTTTGTGAAGCTTGAGATGCAGAAGATCAGTGGTTGGCTCACGACCAAGAAGAGGAGGGGTACTCCGATCTTGGAAATCTTCAATAGTGAAGCCTTTGTCAATATAATCATAGAGCTCCTGGAGATTAACATTCAGGAGTTGTTTCTCGGTAAAGAACTTGCGAAGCAATTTCCAGAGTCTCTTCTTGTTTTCATCCGCAATCAGTTGCACGATTCTGGTGCGATATTTGAGAGCATTGAGCTCGGAGGCGAGATGTTCTTTTTCGTGTCGATCCTCAGTGATGTGCTGCAGCAGCAGTTGTTGTGTACGCAAACTAACTTTGAATTGCGATGGAGGTTGAGGCGAAATCTTTCGGTCGCGCTGAGGGAGACGTCGCCCGTCGAAGTTCTTGTGATAATCGTGAGGGCTTGACGCGGGTGATTTACCCAAAGAAATATCTTCCATGATTTGCAAGGTGTCGTGAACAGGAGGTATGAAGCTTTTATGACTTTGCTTCGCCAGATACACCGTGCGCATAGCGTGATCAATAACTTTCTGGATCCATGGAGCGAAAACTTTGAGGCAGAAAGGATATTGAGCGGAATCCTTGAGAATACGCAGAAACATGTCCTCAACATCGAAGATATACCACTCAGAGATTGCATAGATAGTATTCCAAAGAACATCTGAGATGGACTTATCTGTATTCATCTCGGCCAGAGGGCAAATAGTGTAAGAGAGCATGTGAAATAGAGTCTGATTATCAAACGTTAAATGCTCAGGATGGGGAGGACCAGTGTAGTCATGAATCTTTTCTTGATCCATAGTGCACCGAAAAGTTTCATCTGATATGACATCAATGTTGTGCACCCGAATTTCATTGTCACCATGCTCAAAGCGAGGGAAATGGAAGTGCGAGACAAAATATGTTGAAGTACATTTGATGCGTTTTTCTTCGGTCATCCACTCCATTATCCATTTTGAGCTGTCGGGTTCATCACCAGAGATATATAGAGTAGCATAGAACTGAAGAATAATCACTCTGTTCCAACGATGCTCGAATTCGAATACTTTGGTGAGGCAGAAATCATCCAGATCTTGTAGCAACTAATTGAAGCAGCCAATATTTTGCATAGTAGGGATGTTCAGGTATTCATGTGGAAATATCTTTCTGCTCTCATAGAGGACCTGAGAGTAATATATGGCCTATTCCTTTGTCCAGAAGCAAGGCAATTCCGAAGTGCGCATCCCATCATATAGACTTTCTTGAAAGAATTTGGGATGTGAATTCCGATTTAAAGGAGGACCTTTGGCGCCATCTCCTGACGAGAACAAAGGCAGTTCTTCATGAGGGTATGGGTATTTGAGTTCGTCTTCAGGTGAGAGAAATTCATCACCATATACAACTGAGTCAGTACGATGAGCAGAAACAGATTTTCGCTCGGAGGGACCAATATCTGCCTATCTGGTATTCTTGGCGCTGTGTCGATAGATAACTTAAGTGGAGATGGAGCTGCAGAGGCAGTAGGCAGCAGAGCAGGTTCCTTCACTATAGGCACTGAGGCTGAATCAAGCACTGGAGCTGGTTGAGGTTGATCCATTCGAATTTGTTGTTGTTGAATAGTTGGAGAGGCCAAGACCTTTGGTGCTTCATGAGCCGGAGAAGCTTGGGGCTTGGAGCGAGGGATTTCACCTTCCTTAGAAACAGTTTGCTGGGATGGAATATCAGCTTGAGCAGTGGAAACCACAGGCACAGATTCAGTTGGCATTGGCGAGGGAGGAGCATCCGAGTCTTTGACTGGGGGTTGCGAAGGAACTGCTGGCTCAGGAGATTTTTTCTTTCCGAGACTGAGCCTCTGGGCGATCAGGTGACTTTTCTGTCAGAGCAGGAGGTACATTTTTCTTCGCAGTTTTCTTTCATTGCTTCTTCTTTTGTTGAGCAACTCGATCAATATGGCCTTTGACCAGATCATTGTAGCCAGTAACCTCTGGTTGATGCTCATCATAGATCTTGCGAACAATTTCATCTAGATCCGTGTGAAAATGCAACCTTCTGTTTTGGAACAGAGTCATGGCACGGTTGATGTCCTTGTAGGAGTCTTCGAGTGCTTTAATGACAAATTTTGAAGAAGCAGTTTTCATTCGACCATCAAGGTCATTTAATTCGGCAGAAAGAGTGTTGACTTCAACTGCATCTTCTCTCATTTCTTGAACAGCGAAAGTGGCCTGTGAAATAACTTCAGGAGGGATAGGCAGAGAGTCCACTTCACCATCAAATGGATTGTCCACAAACTTATCAAGCTGTTCCATGATGAACATATGATCATAGTAGTGAGGAGCATCACACTTGGCAATCGGAGGAGTTTGCACTGGAAATTGCTCGGAAGGAGGTTTAGAAGCCAACGGCTGAATTAATGTAGGAGCAAACTTAGCAGCCTTCTCCGTCGGAGCAGTAGCTTGAGGAGCATTATGCTCGGTAGCAGGTGATACGTTCATTTTGCATCATGTTTTCCTACTGTTATTTATATTGTTTTTAGATATAATAATGCTTTTTGGAGTAATTCTAATGCCTTTTCTCTCATAATATGCAAGGTTCACACAAAGAGGGAGAATACCGACAGCTGGAATTCTGGACCTGAAAAAGCTACGTCAGGCCATCTATTCCGCACAACTCCAAATAAGCTAAAACTTCACGGAGCATTTTTATGGAATATATAAGAATTATTGGAGCAAATAAGTACCAGAGGGGGCTCACCAGGTGGGCACAACCCACCTGGGCGCGCCAGGGAGCCCAGGCGCACCCTGGTGGGTTGTGCCCTCCTTGGCCCACCTTCGGTGCCCCTCTTCTGGTATATAAGTCATTTTGACCTAGAAAAAATAAGGAGAGGACTTCCGGGACGAAGCGCCGCCGTCTCGAGGCGGAACTTGGGCAGGAGCACTTTTGCCCTCCGGCGGAGCGATTCCGCTGGGGGAACTTCCCTCCCGGAGGGGGAAATCATCGTCATCATCATCACCAACAACTCTCCCATCTTGGGGAGGGCAATCTCCATCAACATCTTCAACAGCACCATCTCCTCTCAAACCCTAGTTCATCTCTTGTGTTCAATCTTTGTACCAGAACCTTAGATTGTTGCTTGTGGGTCACTAGTAGTGTTGATTACATCTTGTAGTTGATTACTATATGGTTTATTTGTTGGAAGATTGTCGGAGTAAATGACCACGGGTAGCCTCATCAGTCCCCCATGGTATTTCAAGACATCGGGGCTAGCTGTGTCCCTCACACCTTCCGGGAGCACGACCGCCTTCCTGGGCCAGCTGGTTCGAGAGGCCGGCTGCTAAAAGGTGGCAAGACCAGGGAGGGCGGCCGCAAGGGGGCCGATTCCTGGCAGGCGGCCCCTCGCATCCTCGAAGGTAGCACCACATCATCACGACAAGACGCGGCATGGCTACAGTTCAGCCTGCCACCCCCGAGTCCAGGATGGAACGTGGCCATAGTGATGTGTACTGGGCGGACACCCCCCGCCCAGCGCGGCACTGTTGCCACGCAGTCCGTGACATCACTAGCATCAGAGGGACCATGCTCCCACGACGGGCGGTCGGTACGGCCCGCAGGCGGCGGGCCCTACTTGTCCGCAAGCCACCAGAAGGCGGCAAACCTCAAGCAGGCGGCAATAGGGGAGGGCCGACTCCTAGCAGGCGGCCCTTCTCCCCCTTGGAGTCTGTGCGCCATTAACCAGATGGGACGGGGTATGGCTATAGTAAGCGCCCGTCGGGCGACGGGACTGCAGCCACGCTCCCCCCGACAAAGCCCTCGTCATCAGGGACAAAGCTGCAGTATAAAGCAGTCAACATGGCCCGCAGGTGGCGGGCCCTACCTGTCGGCCGAGATCACGACAGGCGACGGGCCCCAGCGGTCGGCGGAGAAGCCAGCGACCAGAGACGCTGACGGCCGGGTCCTACATCCGGCCGGATTACCATTGTACCCCTGGGGGGTAGGTCTATATAAACCCCCCAGGCTCACCCATGCAAAGGGTTCAGCACCCACACCATACACTCACACACGTAGAGAGAAGAGTAGGGCTAGCCTTGCCCTTCTTCCTCCTCTAGCCAAAATAGCTCAAGGAGCAAGCTTGTAGCTACCTTGTTGATCATAGTCATCATGCGGGAGACCCCGCAGAGCAGGACTAGGGGTGTTATCTCCGAGGAGAGCCCCGAACCTGGGTAAGATTCGCAGGCATGCGCGGTCTCGCTCACTCCCGCTTCTAGAGCCCGGCGACGTACTCTTGTCCCCATCCACGATAAGCCACCCCCTGGCATATGTCACACAATATCCCCGACATTTGGCGCCCACCATGGGGCATGGTGCACCATCGTCCGGAAACACGTTCTGGACGGGAACCCTCTTCCTTCCTGGCGAGCGCAGCCAGCCCGGCACGCCCGACGGCGTTTGCGCCGACACGCTGCGTGGCGTGGAAGCCGCCTGCGTCGCGTGCTGCCTCGCTAATTCCATCGGCGGGATCCGCCTCTCCGACGAGCCCGCACCCAACGCGGGCGCAGCCAGCTCCGGGAGCTGCTTTGTCGACCCCCTCGGCGAGCTTCACATCGCCAACGAGCCGGCCTCCGATCTGGAGTCCGTTGGCTCCACCGACCCGCTCGTCGACATGGTCATCGACGCCGACACCGCGCCTTCTGATGCCTTCCCCGGTGACGTGGTGATCTTTGGCGACCCGCTCCCTGCTGCTGACAGCAGCGCCAGCACCAGCACCGTCACCGAGGTGCTGGTCATCATCCACGATGGAGCCTCCGACGAGGCCGGCTGGGACCCATTGCAGGCGGCAATGTGGGACCTGTCCGCGCCCGTAGCGCCCGGTGCGAACAGCGAAACGCTGGAAGTGTGCCGTGTTGCACTCCTCGACAGCGCCAACAAGTTGGCAGCCATGAGACGCCTCACCGAGGCCTACCAGTGCGAGATCGACCGCGCCGTCTGCGGCACGCCGGCTGCTGGCGACCCTAGCCGCGGGGGCACAGTTCGGCAGCACGGCGCTGCCATCGCCAGCATGCTGGGGGCCGACCGCCCAGTCTACGCCACGCCAATGGAGAACTTCCGTGCCGCCTAGGCAGCCGTAGACGAGCTGGACCGCCTGGAGGGCGACGAGCATTACTGCATGACGGGGCGCGTCTAGCAGCTCATCAACGCGGCTGTCACGCAGCAAGAAGCCGACCGCCGCCTGGCGGAACCCGGCTTGCAGGCCGAGAACTTTCCCCCTCGCTGAGAGCACGGCACGACCTCCCGGACGCGGACAGGCGGCGCCCGCAACCAATGAAACCAAGAGCCGACTGTTAGCCGCAGCCGCACATGCATCGCCATCGAGCGCGACCAAGAAGGCCGCCCACAAGTAGTGGAACGGCGGGACGATCGTCCGCCTCCCCCGCGTAGGGGGAGGCGCGCCTCCCCGCCGCCTGTTGAGCATCCGACTCTCGAAGGCCGGTTGGGCCCCCGTGAAGGAGTCGGAGAGAGCGACGCCCACCTCCGGATCGACCGCTTGGCTCGATCCCTGGCGTTAGAAGAAGAAGATGCGATCGGCCCGCCTTGTTTCGGCCCCCGCATTCTCGACGAGCCCTTCCCCAAAGGGTTCTCGCTTCCTCGAGACACTCCCAAGTACAACAGTTCCGTGAAGCCGGAGGATTGGCTGGTTGACTACTCCACCACCGTCAACATAGCAAACGGCAACAAGCGCGTTGTCGTGAAGTACGTTCCGCTCATGCTCCAGGGCACGGCCCGGACATGGCTGAACAGCCTCAAGCCCTACAGCGTCAACAGCTGGCTGGACTTTGCCGAAGTTTTCATCCGCAACTTCACCAGCACCTACAAGCGGCCGCCCAATCCTCACCAGCTCTCCCTATGCGTCCAAGGCCCGACCGAGTCCGCCCGCGAGTACTTGACGTGGTGGGCCGAACTACGCAACTCCTGCGAAGGGGTGCACGAGGTGCAAGCCATAGAGTACTTCACTATCGGGTGCCGAGAGGGCACCCTACTCAAGCACCGACTCCTCTGCGATGAGCCGGCCACACTCGACGAGCTACTAATCATAGCGGACAAATACGCCACTGCCGACTCCTCCATGAGGTCGGAGCTCCGAGTGGACATGTCTGGAAAGATGCTCCCTCCAGCCCCTCAGACGTCGGCTGGTGACTCCAGCCGGTGCCAGTAGTCGAACGACGCCAAGCGCAAGGCCCAGCAGCCGGCTTTCATCAGCCGGCAGGTGGCAGCAGTTGAAGACCAGCAGCTGGAGGGGCAGCCCGGCCCCAAGCATCAGAAAGGCGGCAAGCCTGCTTGGTTGCCCACCTTCTCCTTCGAGCAAACCCTTGATGCTCCCTGCAAGTTCCACAGCGGTGCGAAGCCGTCCAACCACACCACCCGGAAGTGCCACTGGCTCGTCCGCATTGCCAAAGGCGAAGGACTGCCCCCTCCACCCACTGGCCCACCGGCTCCGCCTCCTCAGCAGCCGGCAGCCCGCCTAGTCGGCGCAATCCAAGATGAATTCCCCGAAGAACACGGAGCCTACGTCGTCTTCACCAGTGTGGCTGACGACGGGCATAGCCGGCGTCAGCAGCACCGCGAGGTGAACGCGATCGCTTTTGAGGTCCCAGAGTTCATGCACTGGTCCGAGAGGCCCATCAGCTGGAGCCGTGCTGACCACCCGGAGGTGATGCCTTCCCCGGGTTCCCACGCCCTGGTGCTGGATGCCACCTTTTCAACGGAGCGGCGAGCCTGTCGCTTCTCCCGAGTTCTGATAGACGGCGGTAGCAGCATCAACATCCTCTACCGTGACACCCTGGAGAAGCTGTGCATTAAGGAGAAGCAGCTCCAGCCCAGCCGGACTGTCTTCCATGGCATTGTACCTGGCCTTTCCTGCTCTCCAATCGACAAGATCAAGATAGATGTCCTCTTCGGAGACAAAAATCACTTCCGCCGCGAGCCAATCTGGTTCGAGGTGGTGGACCTGGAGAGCCCCTACCATGCGCTCCTTGGCCGGCCTACTCTGGCCAAGTTCATGGCGGTGCCGCACTATGCCTACCTCAAGGTGAAGATGCCGGGCATGAAGGGCATTATCACCGTAGCCGGCAACTACAAGAAGTCGGCCATGTGTGCTGCTGCCAGCAGTCGGCTGGCCGAGACCCTTGTCATCGCTGCTGAAAGGCGGCTCCTTGACCGGGTTGTGGCCATGGCCGGCAAGCAGCCGGACCTATCACCAGATCCCAAGGAGTCGGAGGCCCAGGGCTCTTTCCAGCCGGCCAAAGAAACCAAGATTCCCTTGGACCCCGAGCACCCGGAGAGGTTCGCTATCGTAGGGACCCACCTTGACAGTAAATAGGAAAGTGAGCTCGTCGATTTCCTCCGTGAGAATCAGGACATCTTCGCATGGTCTCCCAAGGACATGCCGGGTGTTCCGATGGATTTCGCCGAGCACAAGCTACATGTTAGATCAGATGCAAAACCAGTCAAGCAACCCCTCCACCGCCTGTCGGAAGAGAAGAGAAGAATTGTTGGTGAAGAGATCGCCTGGCTTCTGGCAGCCGGCTTCATCATGGAAGTGTTCTTTCCAGAATGGCTTGCCAACCCAGTCCTTGTACTGAAGAAGAACAACAAGTGGCGCATGTGCATTGATTACACCAGCCTCAACAAAGCCTGTCCCAAAGATCTGTTTGCTCTGCCTCAGATAGACCAAGTGATTGACTCCATAGCCGGATGCGAGTTGTTGAGTTTTTTGGATGCCTACTCTGGCTACCACCAGATCAAGCTGAACCAGGCCGATCGGCTGAAGACCGCCTTCATCACACCATTCGGAGCCTTCTGCTACCTGACCATGACATTCGGCTTGAGAAATGCCGGTGCCACGTTTCATCATTGCATGCAGAAGTGCATCCTCAAGCAACTCGGTAGAAATGCCCACGTCTATGTAGACGACATTGTGGTGAAGACGGAGAAGCGTGGCACCCTCCTGGAGGATCTCAAGGAGACCTTCAACAACCTGCGCCGTTTTCAAATCAAGCTCAACCCAGAAAAGTGTGTCTTCAGAGCCCCAGCCGGCCAGCTCCTTGGTTTCCTTGTCTCAGAACACGGCATCGAGTGCAACCTTACGAAGATCAAGGCCATTGAGCGGATGGAGAGGCCCACCCGACTACGAGACGTCCAGAAGTTCACCGGGTGCTTGGCATCCCTCAGCCGTTTCATCAGTCAGCTGGGCGAGAAGGCTCTGCCTCTGTACCAACTAATGAAGAAAACCACTCACTTCGAGTGGAACGACAAGGCGGACGAGGCCTTCCTCCCGCTCAAGAAAATGCTGACTACGCCGCCTGTCCTGGTAGCTTCGGCTGCTAAGGAGCCCATGTTCCTCTACATCGCCGCCACCAGCGCGGGTGGTCAGCACTGTCATCGTGGTCGAGCGCTCAGAAGACGGCAAGGCGCAGCCGGTCCAGAGGCCCGTATACTACCTGAGTGAAGTGTTGTCAGCCTCCAAGCAGAATTACCCCCACTACCAGAAGATGTGCTATGGCGTGTACTTTGCCGCCAAGAAGCTCAAGCAGTACTTTAAAGAGCACTCCATCACGGTTGTCTGCACTGCCCCGCTCACCGAGATCATGGGCAACAGAGATGCATCAGGCCGGGTGGCCAAGTGGGCCATCGAGCTAGCTCCCCACACCATCCTCTACCAGCCCCGCACCGCCATCAAGTCCCAAGCGCTGGCCGACTTCCTCGTCGACTAGGCCGAGACCCAGTACCTGCCGCCGGCGCCGGATTCTACCCATTGGCGGATGAACTTTGATGGCTCAAAGATGTGCACCGGTCTGGGAGCCGGCATCATCCTCACCTCTCCCAAAGGCGACAAGCTCAGGTACACGTTGCAAATTCACTTTGCCGCCTCCAACAACGTGGCCGAGTACGAGGCACTCGTCCACGGGCTCTGACTGGCCAAAGAGATTGGCATCCGCCGGATTCTGTGCTACGGTGACTCGGACTTAGTAGTCCAGCAGTCGTTTGGCGACTGGGACGCCAAGGATGCAAACATGGCGAGCTACCGCTTCCTCGTCCAGCAGATCAGTGGATACTTCGACGGGTGCGAGTTCCTTCACGTGCCACGAGCCGAAAACGAGCAAGCTGATGCCCTGGCACGGATTGGCTCCACCCGCCAAGCGATACCAGCCGGCGTCTCCCTCCAATGCCTCCGCAAGCCGTCTATCAAGCCTTCGCCGGAATCAGAGTCCATCTTCATGCCGACTGCTCCCGGAGTAGTCGGATCCGACTTGGGGGCTGCAACAGCCGGCCGGGGGACTTCGGCAGGCGGCTCGGGGACTGCTGCAGTCGCACCCAGCCCGGGAACTTCAGAACCCGGCCCGGAGACTGCGGTAGTCGGCCCGGGGACAATGGCAGGCGACTCGGGGACTGCAGCAGTCGCACCCGGCCCGGGGAATTTAGAACCCGGCCAGGGGGCTGTAGCAGTCGGCTCGGGGACTCCAACGACACAACAAGTGGTGGCCGACTCCAACCTGCCTCCTCCCAACCCAACCGCCCTAGTCCCAGTGGCCGTGATGATAGTGGTCGAAGCACCATCATGGGCGCAGCCCATCCTCAACTTCCTGGTAAGCAGAGAGCTACCAACCGACGAGACCTTGGCCCGGCAAGTGCAACGCCGGGCAGCAGCATACACGATAGTGAACAGAGAGCTTGTCAGACGCAGCATGACTGGCGTTTTCTAGCGCTGCGTTGAGCCAGAAAAAGGCAAGGCAATCCTCAGAGACATCCATCAAGGCGAATGCGGCCACCACGCGGCCTCCATATCCCTCGTCGCCAAAGCTTTCCGCCATGGATTCTTCTAGCCGACTGCTTTGGACGATGCCAAGGACTTGGTCAAGAAGTGCAAAGGGTGCCAGAAATTCGGCTCCAAGCAACATCTGCCGGCTTCTACACTCAAGACCATCCCCCTCACTTGGCCATTTGCCGTCTGGGGGCTGGACATGGTGGGCCCATTCAAAACAGCACGCGGCGGCATGACCCATCTGCTGGTCGCCGTGGATAAATTCACCAAGTGGATTGAAGCAAAGCCAATTAAGAAGCTGAACGGTCCGACTGCGGTGACCTTCATCGCAGATATCACCGTCCGGTACGGCATACCACACAGCATCATCACCGACAATGGCACAAAGTTTGCCAAAGGCGCCTTGGCCCGTTTCTGCGTGACGCAGGGCATCCGACTAGACTTAGCGTCCGTTGCCCATCCGCAGTCAAACGGCCAAGTCGAGCGAGCAAACGGCCTCATCTTGTCCGGCATCAAGCCCCGACTGGTCGAGCCGCTGGAGTGCTCGCCGGCTGCTGGATCAAGGAGCTGCCGGCCGTCCTATGGAGTCTCTGGACCACGCCGAACAAATCGACCGGCTTCACCCCCTTCTTCCTCGTGTACGGGGCTGAGGCCGTCATCCCAACTGACATCGAGTTTGACTCGCCTCTCGTCACCATGTACACGGAGGCGGAGGCAAAGGAGGCACGAGAAGACGGCGTCGACCTGATGGAAGAGGGCCGGCTGCTGGCACTCAGCCGGTCCGCTATCTACCAGTAGGGCCTGCGCCGCTACCACAGCCAGAAGGTCAAGCCACAATCCTTCCAAGAGGGGGACCTTGTGCTCCGGCTGATCCAGTGAACAGCCGGCCAGCACAAGCTCTCGGCCCCTTGGGAAGGGCCCTTCATCATCAGCAAAGCCTTGGGCAATGACTCCTACTACCTCATCGACGCGCAGAAGCCCAGGGCATGCAAGAGGGATGATTCCAGCAAGGAAACAGAGCGCCCATGGAAGGCAAATCTCCTCCAAAGATTTTACAGTTAATGCAGTATGTACCACGCTACCTTTTGTATTAAGAGCAAAGGCATCGGGTCCCTCGAGGAGCACTCGGGGGCTCCCCTTTTTATCTGTATGATAAGTTTATGCCTGAGAATGTGTTATTTCATTCCTCCGCCTGGCACTGGGTCCGACCAGTCAGCCCGGGGGCTCGCCGCCTTGCCCTACGTTGGTGCCGCCTGCAGTCAGACAAGTAGTGTGCCGACATCTAAGCCCTCTCTTGCCTTAAGCCATAGCTCACGGAGCGACTGTCCGGCTGGCAAGAGCTAAAGGCAGGAAACGATGTCCACATGAAAAATGACTAAGGAAAAAGCATCAACATAGGCCAAGCCGGCTCCTCGCCCCTCCATCCGGCTGCTGAGCAGCCGGCCGGCCGGCTTCTCACTTGACTTGCTACGTTCTAAACGGCCAAAGTACTTGCCTCCTAAACGGCCAAATACTGGACCCAGCCACAGACCGCAGAGCGGCTGTCCGGCTGGCAGTGCAGTAGCCAAAGAAAGGCGGCAAAGGAAAAAGCCAAAAAGAGCAGAAAAGCAAGACAAAATCAGAACCCGGCAGAGCACAACTTGTGCGAATAAACTTAATTTACATAGCAAGAGCTCATAGCCAGCATTCAACAAAGTTTGAATACACCCCCAGCGGGTGGAATTGCGCGAATTTAACATACTTGTTCAAAAGATTACAAGAACAGGAAAGATAAGATAAAGTGGCCGTCTAGGCCAGGTGAGCAGCAGGCAGGTCAGTCGGGTTGGCGGAGGCAGCGGCGCCGGATGGTGGAGCGGCCGACTGAGGGGTCTCGGCCTGATCCCCTCGGCAGCAGTCGGTGCGGTAGCACGCGGCTCGTTGGTCGAGGCTTGGTCGGGCTGAGGCCGGCTGTCTGCTCCGCCGTCCGGTGCGTCGTCTTCACCGTCCTCATCCTCTTCGTCCCCGCCCTCATCACTGGAGGCGATCTCTTCCGTCGAGTCCTCCTCATCCCCCGGGTTCAGCCCGAACTAGTTGGGCGGCACCTCAGCGCCTTCCTCATCCAGCTCGGGGGTGAAAACGATGGTGTCGGCATACTCAGCGATCGCCGCCGCGCGTTGAGTAAGTGCAGGGCCCACCGCCGCCAGCTCCGGTCCGGCCTCCTGCCGGAATGTGGCCAGCTGGGCCAGGTCCAGCCCAGGATACCACGCCTTGGTGAACTCCAAGGCCGTCCGCGCACCCGCCCGAGCCGCGGCGCCCTTCCAAGTCTCAAAGCGGCCGACCGCTACCTCCAGCCAGCCGGCAGTCCGACTGGGGGTGCGCGAAATTTGAGCGTCGGGCCAGAGGGCGGTTAACACCTGAGCCCCGGCGCGCTGCAGGCGGTGGAGTATCCTGCGAGCCGGCTGCAGGCGCGTCTTGACGGCCAGGAGCTGCTCACCGAGATTCCGGGGCGCGTTGGGCACGATGCCCGCGCCCGCCCTCCTCCGCACATCACGACGCACCTCGATGGCCTGGCTGACGGTGACGGACTGACCGGGAAAGTATTCTACACAAGAAGAAGATCAAAGATTAGAAGCCAGAAGCCGACTCCTACAGTAGTCGGCGGCTGTTAAAAAGAAGAAGCAACTTACCATCGATCATGTCCTCGATCTCGCCGTAGCCGTCGGTCAGGAGTCTCTCCTTCTCGGCCCAGTTCGAGCGTTGAGTCTCGAACTCGGCCTTGAGGGAGTCTTCCTCCTCCTTCAGCTTCTGGAGCTCCGCCTTGTGCCGCTCCGCCTGGTCCGCCAGGTCCTTGGCCAGGCGGTCGCATTCCTGGGCTGCCTGGCTGGGCTCCTGCTCCTTGGTGTGGAGCGCGGACTCGGCCTCGCCCAGGCGCTGCCGCAGATCCGCGGCGGCCTCTGCCAAGATGGAGAAAAAAGAAAACCATCAACCCCAATGGAAAGTAGTTACCGGGAGATCCGGCCCGACTGCTCAGCAGTCGGCCCGAATCTCGGGGACTACATCCAGCGGGTGCGCTGACGTGCCCCCGCGAGGAAGAAGACCAAAAGACTTACTTCGGCTCTCCGCCAGATCGGCGGTCCGCTTGGTCAGCTCCCGGAGCTGAGAGTTATAGGCGGCCGCACGGAGGTTGTGGTAATCCTGCAACAAAGACAACAGAAGAAGGTAACGAGTCAGTACTCGGAGCTCAACCTGAAGTTCCGAGTCGCCTGCTCAGCAGCTGGCCCGGAACTCGGAGCTACACCCAGTGGGTGCGCTGGCGCGCCCCCACGGAAGATTACAAGAAACAAAAACAAGAGCCGTACCCGGACGGCCGCCCGCGTCGCCAGGAACTCATGCGTGTATTGCTGGAGAGTGGCGCCTTGGGCGTTGAACCGGGTCAGGACTTCCTGCGAGGCCGCGTTCAAAACGCCCGTACCGCCGCCAGACGTCCAATCCGGTGGGGCGGCGCTGGTAGCCTCGGCGTCGGGGGCCGACGAGCTAGCAGCCCCGATCTCCAATGGCTGCGGTGCTGAGGCTGCCTTCTCCGCACGCCAGCGCACCGGGATACGGATTGCAGGAGTCGGACCCACCACCAACTCGCCACCGGCTGGCGGCACCAGCGACGCATCAGGCCGACTGCCCTGGCCGTCGACAGTCGGCGTGCGCGGGGGCACCTCCGCCTCTGGGACAATAGGGTCCCCTCCCCCCTCTAGGGCCGGCTGGCCATCGCCAGCCCCCCCCCCCCCAGTCGGAGCCTGGCCCTCCAGCACCACTGGCTCTGCAGATTGCGGACCGGTGGACTCCGGAGCCCGGCTACGAGAGCCTCCTCCGCCTGCATCTTGGCGGTCGTGTCCGCCTGCTCCTTGGCCGCGGCATCGGCTTGAGCCTCGAACGCTGCCTCGGCCTCCGCCTTCTCCCGAGCCGCAGCCTCCCGCTCCTCTCGCGCCTCCCGCGCGTTCCTCTCCGTCACCTCCTGAAGGGCGGCGAGCGGATCCACGTGGCCGAGCCCGCGAGGCCGTCTGCCGCCCCGATCACCTAGCCGGACGGGGCTCGCGACAAGGAAAGTGGGACGCTACGCACCAAAGGAGAAAGAGAATAAAAAGATCGCAAAGACAGAAGAAAAGCAAACGCAAAGCAAGATGCAAGAAAGGACAAGGCGCTTACGTGGACACCAGCGGGAGCCGCTTTGGGGCCTTCTGGAAGAGGGCCGCCTTCGCAGCAGCCTCTTGCCGCTTGGTCGTGGCGGCCGAGGTCCTGGCCTTCTTGGGCCGGCTGCCGAGCAACCCGACATCGGCCCGGCGCGCCGGCTGTTGCAGTCGGCGCGGCCGAGGAGCAGGCGCCCGCCCTGTCGGCGCCATGGGAATGGCGCAACTCGTCGTCCTCCTTGTCGTCATCCGGCCAATCCCCGAGGCCACCTCCTAAGGAGCCGCCTGCTCCCTCGCCGCCACCGCCTGTGGCATCGTCCTCCTCCTGAGCGGCCGCCCCCAAGTCGGGGTCGTCCATGTCACTCGCCGCCCGGTCCGCCATGTACTGATGACCCGGGGCCAGCGCGTCAATAGCCGTCTGGCCCGGGAAACGCTGCACTAGTGCCGACTGGTCAGGCGGCAAGAAAGAGCCCGGGCGAACAAAGGAAAAAGAATTAGAGGACTTACCAGAGGCGGCGGGTTGGCCCGGCTGTACGGCGGCTTGCCGAATCGCCACTCCGTCTCCGACAGCTTGCAGTCGGAGAAGAAGTTCACCATGCGGACCACCTCCACGTCCGGCATCACTTTGGTGGACAGCCGGCACGGGTCCCTGCGCCCACTCATGTCGCTGATCAAGTGAGTCCGGGCTTGAAGGGGCAGCACTCGGCGCTTCACGAACGCGGCCAGCAGGTCCGAGGCCTGGAGGCCCTCCGACATCGTCATCTCCTGGAGCCGGAGGAGCGCGGTGGTGCAGGCGGCCGACGGGGTTCTCGGCCAGAACTTCCAGTTGGTGCGAGGCCCAACAGGCGGGCCGGCTGCATAGGCCGGCAGGTTGACGTAGTCCCGCGTCGAGTGGATACTCTCGACGTAGAAGTACGACTTCTGCCACAATTTGGCCGACTGCAGCAGGGCGAGAGCTGGGAAGCAGACCCCGGACCCCGTGCGCCGCACCGCGACGCAGGCTCCGCACTGGGCCGCCTCGTTCTTGGCGGCGGTGCCGAGCTTGAGATAGAAGAGCTCTCCCCACAGCTCGAGTGTGGGGAGCGTGCCAAGGTAGCCCTCGCACAGGGTGACGAAGGCAGAGAGCAGCACCACCGTATTCGGAGTGAGGTGGTGGGGCTGCACTCCGTAGAAATCCAAAAACGAGCGAAGGAATCCGCTCGCCGGAAGACCGAAGCCACGGAGGAAATGCGACCGGAAGACGACGCGCTCGCCGCCTTCCGGTGCCGGCGAGATCTCCCTTTCAGGGGGGACACGCACCTTGACGTTCGACATGTGAGGGAGCCGCTGTGTCTGGCGGAGGAACTCCAAGTGCCCGTCGTCAACATTGGAGCCGTCCCAGTCGCCCGCGCGACCGCTTGGCACCATGGGCTCCATTCTCGACGACGGCGCAAGGTAGCTGCGGCGCGAAAGAGGTCCGGCAATGGCAGGCTGTGGTGGCACCCTGGAAAGAGGAGAGGCCGCGGCGGCAGCAAAAAGAAGAGGAAGAAGAAAGGCAGGACGAAGGAAGAGGAGGGCGTGCGTATGTTCTGCCGCCCCCCCCCCCCCCTCCTCCCCCTACTTATAGCCTCCTGGCGGCGGAGCCGAGGGGGTAAGACATGGGGGGCACAAGATTAACTGCGCCCACTCCCCCCGCGACCCCGCGATTACCGCGCCATAACGGTGTGTATTAACCGCACCTGGGAAGCGCAACCGCCTGCCTCGGCCGCAGCGGATCCGCGCGCGTGTCGAGGCCCTGTAGTGGCGGGCCCAGGCCTGTGGCGATGTCCCATCTTGCACGCGGGCTGGCAGGCCAGCCTGGCCTGCTGGCGCCGCGTGGCGAGCGAGCAACGGGCGGCAAGCCTATCGTCCGGCTGGCACTCTACCCGGCCTCCACCACGACGATTCGAACTCGCCAGGCGGCCGGCCTGGCCTTGGCCGGCTCCTGGCAGTCGTCCTCTCCGGAAGATGGACGAAGCCCAACTACCAGATCAATCAGAGTAGGAAGCTGCTGAGGCTCCTTGTTTTTCAGCCGCGGTGCCCCACCAGCTTCGGGGACTACTGTCGGAGTAAATGACTATGGGTAGCCTCATCAGTCCCCCATGGTATTTCAAGACATCGGGGCTAGCTGTGCCCCTCACACCTTCCGGGAGCACGACCGCCTTCCTAGGCCGGCTGGTCCGAGAGGCCGGCTGCTAAAAGGCGGCAAGACCAGAAAGGGCGGCCGCGAGGGGGTCGATTCCTGGCAGGCGGCCCCTCGCCTCCTCGAAGGTAGCACCACATCATCACGACAAGACGTGGCATGGCTACAGTGCAGCCTGCCACCCCCGACTCCAGGATGAAACGTGGCCACAGTGCTGTGTACTGGGCGGACACCCCCCGCCCAGCGCGACACTATTGCCACGCAGTCCGTGACATCACTAGCGTCAGAGGGAGCCATGCTCCCACGATGGGCGATCGGTACGGCCCGCAGGCGGCGGGCCCTACCTGTCCGCGAGGCACCAGAACGCAGCAAACCTCAAGCAGGCGGCAATAAGGGAGGGTCGACTCCTAGCAGGCGGCCCTTCTCCCCCTTGGAGTCTGTGCGCCATTAACCAGATGGGACGGGGTATGGCTATAGTAAGTGCCCGTCGGGCGACGGGACTGCAGCCACGCTCCCCCCGACAAAGCCCTCGTCACCAGGGACGAAGCTGCAGTATAAAGCAGTCAACATGGCCCGCAGGCGGTGGGCCCTACCTGTCGGCCGAGATCACGGCAGGCGGCAGGCCCCAGCGGTCGGCGGAGAAGCCAGCAACCAGAGACGTTGACGACCGGGTCCTACACCCGGCCGGATTACCATTGTACCCCTGGGGGGCAGGTCTATATAAACCCCCCAGGCTCACCCATGCAAAGGGTTCAGCACCCACACGATACACTCACACACGTAGAGAGAAGAGTAGGGCTAGCCTTGCCCTTCTTCCTCCTCTAGCCAAAACAGCTCAAGGAGCAAGCTTGTAGCTACCTTGTTGATCATAGTCATCATGCGGAGACCCCGCAGAGCAGGACTAGGGGTGTTATCTCCGAGGAGAGCCCCGAACCGGGGTAAGATTTGCAGGCATGCGCGGTCTCGCTCACTCCCGCTTCTAGAGCCTGGCGACGTACTCTTGTCCCCATCCACGATAAGCCACCCCCGGCATATGTCGCACAATATCCCCGACAAAGATTATATGTTCAGATCCATTATGCTATTTAATACCCTTCTGATCTTGAGCATGATTATCATTTGTGAGTAGTTACTTTTGTTCTTGAGGTCACGGGAGAAATCTTGTTTCAAGTAATCATGTGAACTTGATATGTGTTCGATATTTCGATGGTATGTATGTTGTGATTCCCTTAGTGGTGTCATGTGAACGTCGACTACATGACACTTCACCATATTTGGGCCTAAGGGAATGCATTGTGGAGTAGTTATTAGATGATGGGTTGCGAGAGTGACAGAAGCTTAAACCCTAGTTTATGCGCTATTCCATAAGGGACCGATTTGGATCCAAAAGTTTAATGCTATGGTTAGATTTATTCTTAATACTTTTCTCATAGTTGCGGATGCTTGCGAGGCGGTTAATCATAAGTAGGAGGCTTGTTCAAGTAAGAACAACACCTAAGCACCGGTCCACCCACATATCAAATTATCAAAGTAGCGAATACAAATCAAACCAACATGATGAAAGTGACTAGATGAAATTCCCGTGTACCCTCAAGAACGCTTTGCTTATCATAAGAGACCGTTTTGGCCTGTCCATTGCCTCAAAAGGATTGGGCTACCTTGCTGCACTTTTGTTACCGTTACCGTTGCTTGCTTGTTACAAATTACCTTGCTATCAAACTACTCGCTACTTATAATTTCAGTGCTTGCTGGGAATACCTTGCTGAAAACTACTTGTCATTTCCTTCTGCTCCTTGTTGGGTTCGACACTCTTACTTATCGAAAGGACGATTGATCCCCTATACTTGTGGGTCATCAGCAGGCGCCTTGATTTTGTTCAAGTCAGGCTTGGGAATCCGTTCGCCTGGCTTTGCAGTACTCACAGGAGTGTCAATCACCAAATCCTTCAAATTGACAGCATCTGGATGAGGAGTTGTATTCACATGATGTTTCATAGTGACAGTGGTAGCTACAGTTTTCCTATAAGTGATCTTCTTCAGTGGTGCCTCTGGAACCATAGGGACCCAAAGATCAGGCAACACAGTTGAAGTAGTGATATTCACTTGCTCGCTGAGAGCAGCATCAACTTCTTCCTTTGTGGGCGGTGGATCATCATCATCCGAAGAATCATTTATGGCAAATTCATCGGCTAGTTCAGCCGTTCTCTTCTTTGGTGCACTCTTTCTCTTTGATGCAGCAGCACTGGGATCATGCTTGCGTTTAAAGCGACCTTCAGATTTTCCTTTGGCCTTTTTCTTCTGTACACCATCTTTGAGAAGGCGGCGGTTTTCCTCTTCACGAGCCCTTTGCTTTTCAGCCTTCTTAGCTCACTTGATGGCATTTCGCTGACGCTTAGCAAGCTCATTGGGGTAAGATTCGGGTGTGCGAAGGGAGGACTCATGAGCATTTGGTGGAGGCGGCGGTCTTTCCTGGGGATCATTTGGTTTTATGAGAGAAATTTCCCGGCAGTCACCCCATGGTGGATGAAATGCAAAGTTTTGAACAAACCGAGGATGAACGAATTCATAGCTAAACAATTTGCGCACCCAGTGATGTTGAATCCATTGCAGATGCTTATCTCTCTGCTGCTTTGTTTCTCCTGGAATAGTATTATAACGATCATGGGAGATATATTCAGCTATGTTGGTATATGCTTGTCTGCCACCCCTCTTCTTCTTTGGAGCATTCTCTTCTTGCTTGTTGGCATTTTGCTCGATTCGTTTATGCTTGCTGGGCCTACCGTTGGGCCCTTGGCATTCGGAGCTTTGGATTCATCTGCTGTACCCAGAACAACGACATCTCCGTCAGCCAGGCTCGCTGGTTGAGCCGAATCCTCAACTGACTGCATTTACATGTGAATAAGGATTGATGCGAGGCGAAATGGGGACAGGGTTACGAATGCTCACAGCGAGGTTTTTGAGAAAGAAAACATTTTGAAGAAGAATTAGATACAGACTTTGAGAAATGTTTCGGATGAAAGAAATGTGTAGAACGAACTAGTAGGTTCGAAGAATATAATAGTTAACGTGTTGAGCATTCCGTTCGTACGAGACATAACACAAACCCTAGATCTGAAAAAATTTGGATGCGAGGGACTTCTACAAACCATAGCCGCACAAGTTACCTATCAGTAAAGATCTGAGAAATGCGGTAAACACAGGAAATTACTACCGCAGACGAACTCGAACAAGATGAATGGAAGAACGAGTTCGCACTACACATACCCTAACTCGGTGATGTGCAGCAACTACGGTGGCGTGGGGAGGAAGATGATCCGCGACGGTGAGGAATGACTCCGGCAACCTCTTTCCGGCAGCAAAGCAGCAAAGATGATCAATGTCGTCGAGCTCAAGGTGGAGCAGTGCGGTACGGTATTTGGGGAAGGATGGTGATGTAGTATATATACATGAGGAGAAATAACCGCATCCGGTGAATCTGATCAAATGGCCACAGTCAAAGGACCATTGCAATTCAACGGACCAGATAACACGACAGTTGATGAAGAGCACATGGCAATCGTCATCAAAGATCATGGTCCTGACTTGGGCGGGAAACCCCAAATTTTGGAATGCTTTCGCCAAATCGAATTAAGTTTAGAATGAACCTTTAACGTGGTCAAGGACACCAGATAAAGTATCGTTACCAGATGAAATTTGAGCATTCATAACGGAACAACATAGACTGGAAGAGATAGAATAGAGGGAAAACAGGGTCCTAGGTATTTCACCCAGACAAAGAAACACAAACACCCTAGAGAAAAGCTATCAGTGAAATGCATTCGGACTAACACAGAGATCCTTCAACCGAAAGGCAACTCAACGAAGGGAAATTGTGGTGGCGTGACCCACCGTATAAGAACTGTATGACCCCGAGCGTCACACAATTATCGTGGCACCCGGTTAGTCTAGTTCTTCGTTAATGTATTCACTCACTTTGTCAAAATTTTCAAACTCTTCGAGTGTTGTGCACCCATTCCTTCTAAGATGTGGAAGCGATGGTACAGGTGCCGAGTCCAGCTTACTGCATGTTTGCGGAATCTAGGATATTTAGCTCACACCATAACGCACAGAATCTTTTCTCATCGAGAGGCTTGGTGAAGATATCATCGAGATTTTCTTTAGTATTGACGTGACTGATAACAATATCCTCTCGAGCAACATGATCGCGAAGAAAATGATGTCTAACTTCAATATGCTTGGTGCGAAAATGTTGCATTGGATTGTGTGCAATTTTGATCGCACTCTCATTGTCGCACAATAGAGGAATCTTCTTGACCTTGATGCCATAATCCTTCAGAGTCTGCTTCATCCATAATAACTGAGTTCAACACACGCCAGCAGCAATATATTCGGCCTCAGCCGTAGAGAGAGACACACAATTCTACTTCCTTGACGACCAACATACCAAAGATCTACCGAGGAAATGGCATGTCCCCGAAGTAGATTTCCTGTCAACCCGGTCACCTGCATAATCTGAGTCTGAATATCCAACGAGATCAAACTGTGCTCCCTTAGGATACCATAAACCTAAGGTGGGGGTGTGAGCCAAATATCTCAGAATACGCTTGACCGCTTGGTGATGTGATTCTTTTGGTGGAGCTTGGAAACGAGCACACATACAAACACTCAATATAATGTCAGGTCTGGATGCACATAGATAGAGTAAAGAACCAATCATCAAACGCTAAGCTTTCTGATCGTAATCTTTACCGTACACATCTGCGTCCAGCTGTCCATTCGTGGGCATTAGAGTTTTGTAGCCCTTCAGTTTGCAATCTTGTATTTTAAACTTCTTCAGACAGTCTCTCAGATATTTCTTCTGAGATATGAAAATTCCGTTGTCCTTTTGATGTATTTGCAGTCCGAGAAAGAACTTAAGTTCACCCATCATAGACATTTGATATTTCTCGGACATCATTCGCCTGAACTCCATGCTGCAAGCATTGTTAGTACAGCCGAAAATAATATCATCCACATAAATTTGACACACGAATAGATCACCATCAATAGCACGAGTGAAAAGAGTGGAATCAGTGGATCCTGGCTTGAACCCTTTGTCGAGAAGAAACCTCTTCAAGGTGTCATACTAAGCTCGAGGGGCTTGCTTCAGCCCATATAGAGCCTTTTTCAACCTGAAAACTTTGTTAGGAAAAACTGCGGGTTTTCAAAGCCAGATGGCTGCTTAACATATACTTCCTCATCAATTTCATCATTAAGGAAAGCACTTTTCACATCCATTTGATAAAGCAGGATATCATTGTAGGTTGCATAAGCGAGAAGAATACGAATTGCCTCAAGGAGGGCAACAGGAGCATATGTTTCACTGAAATCAATACCTTCTACCTGTGTATACCCTTGAGCGACAAGACGTGCTTTGTTTCTCACAACAATGCCATTTTCATCTTGCTTATTCTGGAATATCCATTTTGTGCCAATGATATTATGCTTCTTAGGATTCGGTCTGTTGACCAATTCCCATACATCATTCAATTTGAATTGCACGAACTCTTCTTGCATGGCATTCATCCAATCGGGATCATTCATGGCTTCCTCATACTTGGTAGGTTCTATCAATGAGACAAGGGAGAAACTGCCACAGTAGTTAGCCAAACGAGTGCGAGAACGAGTTGTGGGTCGATAACCTGGATTCTCGAGATCTTCTAGAATTAATGCAGGGTCAGCTCGATGAGCCACTCGTGGGTGAGGATTTTCATCTTGATGATCATTTTCATTTTCCTCAGTATCAGTATCGGGATGAGCATTTGTGTTGCCATTTTCATCGGGGTTGCCATTTTGATTGGCATTTGCATTTTGGTTGCCATTTGTGTTCGGAGTGGCATTTTCTTCGGTAGTGGCTTGGCGTGTTCTGCTTCGAGTCATGGGGGATCATCATTGGAAGAGTCAGGTACATTTCCTTCAACTGGCCTAACGCTCCCAATGGCCATTTGCCAAATAGCATCCGAAATCGATGGTTCATCTATAACATTAGGCAGGTGCTCCTTTTGGGAGCCATTAGATTCATCAAACCTCACATTTACCGTTTCCATAACCTTCCCGTGGTGAGAGTTATAGACACGATAAGTATGCGACTTCGAGCCATAACCAAGAAGAAAACCTTCATGTGCCTTAGGTGCAAACTTGGAATTATGATTCATGTCACGAATATAGCAAGGTGCACCAAAAACACATAAATAAGTAACATTTGGTCTCTTGTCAGTGATGAGCTCATATGAAGTTTTCTTAAGGAATTTGTGAAGATAAACACGATTCACAACATGACAAGCAGTGTTGATAGCATCGGCCTAGAAGCGAATAGGAGTTTTATACTCACTGAGCATTGTTCTCGCCATCTCGATGAGAGTTCTATTCTTTCGCTGAACAACTCCATTCTGTTGGGGAGTGTATGTGGCAGAGAACTCATGAGTTATACCATTTTCATTGAGAAAATCTTTGATATGAGTATTTTTGAACTCAGTACCATTGTCGCTTCTGACATGCTTAATTCGCACATCATATTCATTTTGGGCCTTCTTGGCGAATCTTTTGAAGATGTCTTGGGTGCAGGTTTTGTCTTCGAGAAAGAATACCCAAGTGTAACGAGAGAAATCATCAACAATAACCAGACCATAATTACTGCCTCCGAAACTTGCATAGTTTTGAGGTCCGAATAAACCTATATGAAGAATTTCCAGAGGTCTTGTTGTGGTCATGACAGTTTTTGGTGAATGATGCTTCTTGGCCAATTTACCGGCCTCACACGCACCACAGAGACAATCCTTGTCGAATTTTACATCAAGAATGCCACGAAGATGATTTTTCTTCACGGGAGTCTGCAAATTTCTCATGCCTGCATGACCAAGTCTTTGGTGCCACAGCCATCCTTCGGTTGCTTTTGCAAGCAAACAAGTTTGGACTGAGGGACCCTTAGAAAAATCGACAATATATAAATCACCTTTAATATTTCCCTCGAAGATGAAGGAATTGTCACAGGCCATAAAGACGACGCATTTGGATATAGAAAATAGAACTAGCATGCCTAGATCACAAAGCTTGCCAACTGACATGCGATTGAATCCAAGAGACTGAACAAGTAAAACATCATCAATGTTCTTGTCTTTGGATATAGCAATTTTACCTAACCCAGTTACCTTTCCTTTGTTGTTGTCGCCAAAAGTGATATACTTCTGAGATGAAGCAGTTAAGTTGGGGTCGACAAACAACGACTTGTCTTCGGACATATGACTAGTCCATCCAATATCCATTATCCATTCAGTACACCCGGAGACATAGTCCTGCAGAGAAATTAGGCTTTCTTAACCACCCACATCTTTGTAGGTGGCTTCGAAACAAGAGAGCAAGCAAGATATGATTTCTTTCGATAACCATAATAGTTACTCGAAGAAGTACGAGCATAATCGAAAGAATAGGCATTGAAATTCTTTCCAGACGAATGAGTATAGTGGTTGAATGAGGTATGCATGTACTCATTCTGTCGAACTTTTTCAAGGAAGTAACGAGCATTTTCTGCCTGCATGGTTAGTAGTGTAGTAATAGGCAATGCTTCGATAGTTTTCCTAGGCACCCAGATGGCTTTCTTTGGGGGGGGGGCATTTCTGCTGTTTGGTCCAACATAGCGAGCAACAGCCTCACCATGTTGGTTTTTGAACAACTTATAGTTGTCCAGAGAGTCATCATAAGAGTATTCAGGGATAGGAGAGTCATATCCCGAAAGCAAAGCTGGATCGAGCATTTTGCTCTTTGCAGGAACCCACACAGTGCGAGGATATTGATCCGGTTCCCAGTAGGAGCCATTTTCATTCAGTTTGCTTTCGAAGCCGATACCTTCTTTCCTGGGATTTTTGTGAAGAATGGATTTCTTCAGAACATCAAAAAGGGTTTGATGCCCTTTGAGAGACTTGAACATTCCTGTCTGAATAAGATCCTTCAACCTAGAATTCTCATCAGACACATAACCATTTTCCTCAACAGAGGGGTTAGCATTCACAGAAGATTCAGCATTTGATCCAGCATTGCTGCGTTCAAGGCATTTTAAGCAAGGTGGTATAAACACTTCAGGTTTCTCTTTGAGTTGTTGGGTGAGAAGAGAATTTTCTCTGATCAAGTCATCATGAGCCTCTCTCAGTGACTCGAGTTCCGGTTTCCTTTTCAGGTAATCATAAGTTAATCTCTCGTGGTTGGCCGAGAGAAAATCATGATGATTTGATAGTTCTTCCATTCGTGACTTGAGAACGGAATGCTCTTCTGTCAATGACTGATTTTTCTCCATCTCCTCAACCAACAACCCTTCAGATTTCCTAAGGGTTTTCTCAATTTTCTCAAGAGAGTTTTGTTGTATATTAGCAATTTTGATCAATTTAGCATGGTCATCCTCATCCGAAGAATATTGATCATTGGAGTAAACCTTGTGATGTTTGGAAGATACCTTATCTTTTGAAGCTTTGACCATGAAGCAGTAAGCAGGATATTTGTTGTCGCTTGAATGATTCTCGAAGAAGTTTGATGCAGGGGTGGAGGCACATGCTATACCAGCCATGCCAGAATCAGAATCCTCATCGGATTCATCATCTTCTTCGGAGTCAGATGACTCTTCTTCATCGGAGTTCATCTCCTTGCCGATGTATGCCTTGCCTTGCAAGAGGTATTCTTGCGGTTGGAGGACTTGGAGGGATTCCTTGAGGAAGATCTTGACGAAGACTTGGAGATGGGGCTGTCCTTCTTCTTGAAGAACTTCTTCATTTTCTTCTCATCATCGGAGTCGTAGTTCTTGCTCTTGCCTTTGCCACGGTTGTTTCCTGAATCATATCTTCCACTAGCACGGATTTCAGCTTCCCAGAGAGAATCTGAAATGAAATGTCCTGGCTTTTTGCACTTGAAGCAGGTGTAATCTCCAGTAGGTTTTGATGAAGATTTTGAACCGCCAGAGTTGCTGGATCCTTTCTTCTAAAACTGGTTCTTCCTGTGAAGGCACTAGAATCTTTTCGTGATTAATGTGAGATCTTTGCTGATCCTTTCTGGGTCATCTGAATCTTCTTCGGCATTTCCTTTTGAGGAAGAATCGGCCACAGCCTTGAGAGCATGACTTTTGCGGTGACTTGAGCCATAGAGATCTCTCTTTTCTTCTTCTTGTTCCTCGTGGGTGTTTAGCCTTTCCATGATATCAGCAGAGTCAAGAATTTTGAAATCAGCTCGTTCCCTAATCATTAGAACTAGTGTGTCGAATGAGCTGTCAAGAGATCGGAGCAGTTTTTTCACAACTTCGTTACCAGTGATGTCTTTAGCACCGAGACCTTGTAGCTCGTTCGCAATGTCACTCAGACGATCGAAAGTTTGCTGACAGCTTTCATTTCCGATTCGCTTGATCCGATTGAAATCGCCCGAAGAGTATCAATGTGAGCTTCTTTCTGAGTTGAAACACCCTCATTTATCTTTTCGAGAATGTCCCACAATTCCTTTGCATTTTCACACTGACGATAGCGAAGAAATTGAGCACGAGAGAGATGACCACCAATTTCATCTTTTGCTTGAGCGTCCATCTGAATGAGTTTCTTCTTGTGGTCAGTGGGGCCTAGGGCACTTCAACCATGAATCCAAACTGCACCATGTTCCACATATCATCATCAATAGCTCGGAGACGGATCTTCATCTTCTCTTTCCAGAAGGGATAGTCCGTACCATTGAAGATGGGAATCTTGAGATGCGACTTTTAGCTCACTGAAGACATACTTAAACTCCAAAGTTGTTAGACCAAAATGAGCAGAGTCAAAGAGTACCTTGCTCTGATACCAAGTGTAGAAACGAAGTATGTCTACCAGAGGGGGTGAATGGGAGTTTTAAAAGTTCTTCAGAAATATCAAAACTGTCAGAACCCAGCAGCGGAGTGAATGAAAACAGTGTACAGTGAGCGAATACAAACTAACAAATGGAAACTAAAAGCATGCATCAAGACAAATCACGGGATTGAAACAGTTCGAATGTAAAGAGGAGAAGCAGAGGTAACCAGTGATGCTCGATGGCGACAAGGAATTTGGTAGACCAGTACGCCCTTCTGCAAAAGGACTACGTCTGGTTGGAGGGGTTGTGATTTAACACAGAAGATAAACTCTCTTCGCCCCATTCTCCTCGACAATTGGTTCGTCAACCACTGTCGATCACTCGTGGTAGATACTTGAGGCGATCTCCAAACCGTTACAGACTTCTTCTTCGAGAACCATAATTACTCTTGGTCTCTGAAGAAATTGACACCTAATCGTCTAGAGAGTTGGCAGCTCTCAAGAGTAATAGGTGGAGCGTACTGGACTTAGATTCGAGTGATGCTGAACCACTATCTATTTTTTTAGCTCTAGGGGTTTTCTCTCGGTGGATTTTAAACTCAAATCACTCTGGAGAGGGGGTTTCTCAACAATCTTCTCACAATCAAACGGAGCAGCCACCGGAACGCCGGTGCGGGGTGGCTATTTATAGTTGCAGCCTTCCCTGGTGGGAAATGACCATTTTGGACACACGGTCCTGCCAATGGCCAACCGACACATTCACAACGGTTGGATTTCAAGAGCAACGGTAACATTACTTGAGGACCAAGTAATGCTAACTCCTCGGCCAGAGACAAATCTCTCGCACCGAAGAAGATCACAGTCTCTTGCTGGCAAGTATTTGCTCGGAACACAAAGAGATTTCTCTCGCACCTTTCATAGGACTTGGGTTTAGCATCAGAGAATCAAAGCTTCGAACGCTACACCCCTCTTAGTAGTACGGTGGTCCTGTGACTCCATAAAGAGAAGAGAAACAACGAAATAAATGCTACATCTTCACTTTGTCTTTAATCTTCTAGGTCGCAGTCACTTCCTTCGGACTAGCACCGAACCAATTGCTTCGCGTCAGCAATTTTTGAGGGGTCACTCTTGTTATCATAATCTTTGGTGATAACCTTCACTGCCACGCAGGGGATTATCTTTGGCATTTTGAATCAAACTCCTCTTGACTCCAGGGACCTGTTACTCTGTGTGCACTAGCAAACACATAAGTCCCATACTGTTTATTTCAACAAACTCCAAAACATAAGAAGGCAAATTATTGCACCAACAGGGTCACAACCCCCTTTGGTCTCCAAGAGGCTCCGCCGGTGCCACAAGGGGAGACACATGAGCTAAGATCTATGGTTTGACTTCTATATTAGCTAACCCTAGATCCAAGGTGGGGGGGATATATATATATATTCCTAAGTATGAAAGGGTAAGTGAGGAGTAAAAGGGGAGAGATGCATGGGTCATGCCTAACAGCTGCATGAACGCAGGCCCGTGTGCAAGGGGGTGTCGTGGGCATGGAGCCCATGTGCACGGGGTGTCTAGAGAGCTAGAGGCTGCACCATATGTGCACGGGAGTGTGTTGAGGGCACATGCCCGTGTGCACGGGGTGTCCAGAGAGGTCCTCGGCTGCTGGCCTTCGCGTGGATACCTATTGATGCTTCCAGAATCTATTCTTGGTCTTCACGGTTCTTTCTCCACTTCTATGCTCTCCTTGCGGATGGTGTGGGCGCTCTCTTTTGCATAACCTCCTCCATTGCACATTCGTCATTTGGCTCAAACCTACAGCTGCAAATGGTTGGGAGGTCAAGTAGTATACAGTCCTTGAGAGAGTCAAGTAGACATGTGTAAAGGAGAAGATTCACCTTTACATGTATGATGTGGAAGATGCATGTGTCTCTTGAGGATGGGGCACTTGACATGGTGATGTCTGTAAGGTGCTCCACACCAGTAAGTCACGGTATCGCTAAGGAGGAGGAGTGTGATCGGTGACGCGGAGTATACTACCATCCTTAATGAGTGGCCGGATTCTAATCCCAAAGCACACGCCGTTGTTTGGGATGTCAAGAACGGCTACGAGCATATCACGTATGAGCAGGAGAGGTCTCGCCCATGCAGCTCATATTGGCCACCATGTGCTCCTTGCTGCCTCAATGTTAACGTGGGCATGTGGCATGGGATGAGCAATACGATGTATACACATCGACCGTCTGCCTCGGTGAAATTTCTGATCAGACCGCCGCTGAGCCGAGGCTATTGCTCGAGAGGAACGTTGCCCTATGGCTTCATTATGAGGAGGCTCGCGGTGGAGCGGGAGCGCATCAGATGGCGCGAAGTCCATGCCAATATGGTTTAATTCAAGGAGAGAAACACGCAATATTGGGGTTTACCCCCTTGAAAAAGCCATCTACAACCTCGACGACCGTTGACAGGAATAGGATGAAGACGGGGTCGTCGGACCTTCACACCGCCACACAGAGGACGAGCAGACTCGTCACATACGCATGTGCCTTGTGCACTGCATTCATCGTCGTCTTGGTGGGGAGCAACTAGTGCTTCCCCCAAGGTGTAAATAGTCATCACTTTATTAGTATGAAAATGCCGCTAATCAAAATTTCTATCCCTATGTAACAACTTTGTAACACGATATTATTTTAAATTAGTGTTTTAGTCCTCAAATTAATGTATGATTATTGAGTTGATGAAAAAAATACGAAGGTCGCATTATGGCGACTCTATGTTTGCATACAACTGCAGTGGCCTTCAAATACATGGACCATGGCTCCGTATATCATATGGCGATTTTGCTAGGGTTGTTCTTATATCTTATATGTGTCCATCTTGTACGCTTAAAATTAAATGATCCCCCCTGGGAGCAACTACAATAGAAAACAGCCTTGTGGTACAAAAATAGAAAAGATCAATCTGGACCGTCGGATCCAACATGGATGGCCCATATTCTAGCTGAGACATCCTAGGCACTTAATGGACATTTTATGGAAAACCCCCCGATGACGTATGCATATAAAACATGACTTTTACAGTAATGACCCCAACTTTCTCATATTCAATCGTTTTGTCCACAGTAAAATAAGACTAATTTTCAAATCCTCTCAACGTTCAGGCTCCATCTCACTGATTACCCATGAAAATTGAACTTGTTGGCCCCTAAAAAATTTGTCAATATATATCACAATAGTTGTATACATATAAAATTGAAGCCATCTCATTCAAGTATATGTCAAGCTAGACCATCCCACCCATAATCGGTAATCAAATGAACAGAAGTGACTCAAGTAAAAACATGCATCATCCAAAGTTTATAAAAAAACTATCATCCAAACACAGTAGCTCTTATATGCAGGAACACAGTACTTCTTTCCAACAGCAAGAGCATGACAGGAAAAGAAACAACCAAGATCCGGCAATAATCTACACTTATTACAAGCAGAATTAATAAGTAGGAACATGCATACACAACAGGTTAACAACTACCATATACAGAATTACATAATTTTCATCAATTCTCAGCGAGGACTGGTCCATGATCTACAAGTCTGATACAAACTCAGTGCAAAGCAGAGTGGATAGACCACTCAGTTACAGCGGGTTTGGCAGCAAGCAAGACTTGCTCTCTCGTAATTTGGCAACATGGACATGAGCATCTTTGGTGTTGGTACTTCTTGCTCATGGAGGTTTATGTGCTGGAAAGATGACACCAAACAAAATCTGAATCAGTTCGAGCACAAGACCATGTAAGTCTCACACATCCATACTTGAAATATTTGCTCCTGAGCTAATTTAATAAGTATGCATTAACAAATACCATTTCACTAGCAGGAAGAAAACTATACGCTGCATGTAGCCATTTGCACACTTTACTTAATATCATCAGTAAACTTGCAATAACAATTTGATCAGGTATAACTACTGCCCCAGGGGAGATGAAATCTCCTACAACGTTTTCTTGAATATGTTAGTGGAAAGATGATTCTAATGCAATATAACCAGCTAAATCATTTGGGTATTGTTACTATCTAGAACAGGGTATTGTTACTATCTAGAACAAACCTGTTCAAAAAAAATCTAGAACAAATGGGAACATTATAAAACTCCAGGACCGAGCCAATATCATCAAATAGCATCCCTACTTTAGGCTTCAATTCCTCGTGACATTGGGGGTTTATACAAAGAACCCTACAACATAAATTGCATGTTTAGTGCCACTGACCTCGGTGATATCACATTGACTTGTACAAAGTAGATGATATATTCACTTAAGAAATCAAATTTTGTATCGCAACAAGTCATACATTTTGAAACAGATAAACTTAAAGTACTATTGGCCCTACTCAAGGCCATTTTACAAGTATTATAAGATGCGACCAACGTTGATACCTCTTGAGAGAAGGATTGTTTCTTTTTTGGTGTACTAGAATCGTCAATGAGAAGCATTGGAGAATTAATCTCCCCAAAGGAGGTAGCATCGCTGAAAACTTGATTTTGGGCACTATTGACCGATTCCACAGTTGCAAATAATTTTTCGGCAAACAACATCAAAGAAGGGATTAACAGAATATTAGTTAATGTCAAGATATTATTGCCTTTTTGGACCATGTGTTCTCACCTGATAGTGTTGGTACACAATTTGCAATTATTGGAAATGTTGGCTCTCCTAAAGGTGACATCCCACTACTTCCCTCCATTTCAGATCGAGATGCACCAAAAGAACAGTGGGGGCCAGCTTAGTAGTCGACGAGCACTACTTCCCTCTATCCATCATACCAAACCAGAAATTGTGTTCTACGCCACAACCCAAATAGCTGATTGTTCAGTTACCTTGAATACAACAAAATGAGAAATCAGCCCAATTGCAAGATTGGAAAGTTAAGGTTGCACATTAAAGATATGCACAAAAGGAGACTTATTTTTACATGCAAAAAGGTAAAAAAAAATGCAGGTTTTTTTAATAATCAGTGTGTTATTACAACTAAATGAGGAAGAGCAATGGGCGAACACAATCATTTCACAATAAGAAAACTAGCATGATTTTTGGTTTCATTGCCATTACTGGACAAATAGATAGTTAACTCTCAAAAACCAGTGAATGGTACATATTGCAAGTGTGTAAAAAATCGGTCTTTTGTTGACAAGCACTTCACTTTCAAGTACTTTAATAGGTAGATGAGACTACTTCATTCTCATGTACAGTTCCAGCAAGTTAACAAGGTTTCACAATACCAATTTGCTCGAAGATCTTATATGATGGAACAAGAAAAAGGGTAATCTGGCTGATTGTAGGTAAAGAGTTTACCCGGCTGATTGTAGGTAAAGAGTTTACCTCTAGCTTTTGAAAGTACTTTTGCAGGGGTGGGCAAGTCTAGATGTATGATTTGAATGCTGTGAAAATTAGTCTGACTGAGAAAATGTAGATCAGTGCCATGAGTTCGCATTGTTGGTTTACTGGTGCAGTGGTGTGGTGCTCTTGTTTTTAAGCAATGATCTTGAGCTACCTGGCTCATTGTACATCTCAGGTTTTTAAGCAATTCCTACACGTTTTACACTACATCAAAGACTAAATGATTGCCTAGAAAGGAACATGGATGCATCATCAAGCTGTTGGAAATATGCCCTAGAGACAATAATAAAATGGTTATTATTATATTTCCTTGTTCATGATAATTGTCAATTGTTCATGCTATAATTGTATTAACTGGAAACCGTAATACATGTGTGAATACATAGACCACTCCATGTCCCTAGTGAGCCTCTAGTTGACTAGCTCGTTGATCAATAGATGGTTATGGTTTCCTGACCATGGACATTGGATGTCGTTGATAACGGGATCACATCATTAGGAGAATGATGTGATGGACAAGACCCAATCCTAAACATAGCACTAGATCGTGTAGTTCGTCTGCTAAAGCTTTTCTAAATGTCAAGTATCATTTCCTTAGACCATGAGATTGTGCAACTCCCGGATACCGTAGGAATGCTTTGGGTGTATCAAACGTCACAACATAACTGGGTGACCATAAAGGTGCACTACAGGTATCTCCGAAAGTGTCTGTTGGGTTGGCACGAATCGAGACTGGGATTTGTCACTCCGTATGACGGAGATGTATCTCTGGGCCCACTCGGTAATGCATCATCATAATGAGCTCAATGTGACTAAAGAGTTAGCCACGGGATCATGCGTTACGGAACGAGTAAAGAGACTTGCCGGTAACGAGATTGAACAAGGTATAGGGATACCGACGATCGAATCTCGGGCAAGTATCATACCGGTAGACAAAGGGAATTGTGTACGGGATTGATTGAATCCCCGACATCTTGGTTCATCCGATGAGATCATCCTGGAACATGTGGGAGCCAACATGGGTATCCAGATCCCGCTGTTGGTTATTGACCGGAGAGATGTCTCGGTCATGTCTACATGCCTCCCGAACCCGTAGGGTCTACACACTTAAGGTTCGATGACGCTAGGGTTATAGGGAAAGTTTGTACGTGGTTACCGAATGTTGTTCGGAGTCCCGGATGAGATCCCAGACATCACGAGGAGTTCCGGAATGGTCCGGAGGTAAAGAATAATATATAGGAAGTGAGGTTTTGGTCACCGGAAGTGTTTCGGGCGTCAGCGGTAATGTACCGGGACCACCGGAAGGGTTCCGGGGGTCCACCGGGTGGAGCCACAAGCCCCGGAGGCTTGCATGGGCCAAGAGTGGGAAGGGACCAGCCCCTGAGTGGGCTGGTGCGCCTCCCACCAAGGCCCAAGGCGCAGCAAAAGGGGAGAAGGGGGAAACCCTAGGCGCAGATGGGCCTAAGGCCCACCCTAGGGCGCGCCCCCCCTCTCTCCTACTCTTGGCCGCCCCCCTCCAACCCATCTAGGGTTGCCGCCCCCCCTAGGGTGGGAACCCTAGAGGGGGCGCACCCCCCTCCCCTCCTCCTATATATAGTGGGGGTTTTGGGGCTGCCAGGGACACGAATCTCTCTCCCTCTTGGCGCAGCCCTACCTCTCCACCTCCTCGTCTTTCGTAGTGCTTGGCGAAGCCCTGCTGGAGAACCACGCTGCTCCAACACCACCACGCCATCGTGCTGCTGCTGGAGTTGTCTTCCCCAACCTCTCCCTCCTCCTTGCTGGATCAAGGCGCAGGAGACGTCACCGGGCTGCACGTGTGTTGAACGCGGAGGCGCCGTTGTTCGGCACTTAGATCGGAATCGACCGCGATCTGAATCGCTGCGTGTACGACTCCTCCAACCGCGTTCTTGCAACGCTTCCGCATCGCAATCTTCAAGGGTATGAAGATGCACTCCTCTCTCTCTCGTTGCTAATCTCTCCATAGATTGATCTTGGTGATGCGTAGGAAATTTTTTTGAATTATTACTACGTTCCCCAACAGTGGCATCATGAGCTAGGTCTATGCGTAGATTCTTTGCACGAGTAGAACACAAGTAGTTGTGGGCGATGATTTGTTCAATTTGCTTACCGTTACTAGTCCTATCTTGATTCGGCGGCATTGTGGGATGAAGCGGCCCGGACCGACCTTACACGTACGCTTACATGAGACAGGTTCCACCGACTGACATGCACTTGATGCATAAGGTGGCTAGCGGGTGTCTGTCTCTCCCACTTTAGTCGGATCGGATTCGATGAAGAGGGTCCTTATGAAGGGTAAATAGCAATTGGCATATCACCGTTGTGGCTTTTGCGTAGGTAAGAAACGTTCTTGCTAGAAATCCATAGCAGCCACGTAAAACATGCAACAACAATTAGAGGACGTCTAACTTGTTTTTGCAGGGTATGCTATGTGATGTGATATGGCCAAAAATGATGTGATGAATTATATACATGATGTATGAGATTGATCATGTTCTTGTAATAGGAATCACGACTTGCATGTCGATGAATATGACAACCGGCAGGAGCCATAGGAGTTGTCTCAATTTATTGTATGACCTGCGTGTCAATGTAAAAGCCATGTAATTACTTTACTTTATTGCTAACCGTTAGCCATAGTAGTAGAAGTAATAGTTGGCGAGACAACTTCATGAAGACACGATGATGGAGATCATGGTGTCATGCCGGTGACTATGGTGATCATGCCGCGCCTCGAAGATGGAGATCAAAAGCGCAAGATGATATTGGCCATATCATGTCACTTTATGATTTGCATGTGATGTTTGTCATGTTTACATCTTATTTGCTTAGAACGACGGTAGCATAAATAAGATGATCCCTCACCAAAATTTCAAGAAATGTGTTCCCCCTAACTGTGCACCGTTGCGAAGGTTCGTTGTTTCGAAGCACCACGTGATGATCGGGTGTGATAGATTCTAACGTTCGCATACAACGGGTGTAAGCCAGATTTACACATGCGAAATACTTAGGTTGACTTGACGAGCCTAGCATGTACAGACATGGCCTCGGAACACGAGAAACCGAAAGGTCGAACATGATTCGTATAGTAGATGCGATCAACATGGAGATGTTCACCGTTGATGACTAGTCCGTCTCACGTGATGATCGGACACAGCGTAGTCGATTCGGATCATGTATCACTTAGATGACTAGAGGGATGTCTATCTGAGTGGGAGTTCATCAGATGAACTTCATTATCATGAACATAGTCAAAGTGTCTTTGCAAATTATGTTGTAGATAGCTCGCGATGTAGCTCCCTTGTTTTACTGATACGTTCCTAGAGAAAAGTAAGTTGAAAGATGATGGTAGCAATAATGCGGACTGGGTCCGTGGTCTGAGGATTGTCCTCATTACTGCATAGAAGGCTTATGTCCTTAATGCACCGCTCGATGCGCCACCCACTCAAGCGTCGTCTGTAGATGTTTTGAACATCTGACAGGCACGTTCTGATGACTACTTGATAGTTCAGTGCGTCATGCATTACGGCTTGGAATTGAGGCTCCAAAACGTTTTGAATGTCACGGAACATATGAGATGTTCTAAGAGCTGAAATTGGGATTTCAGGCTCATGCCCGCGTTGAGAGGTATGAGACCTCCAACAAGATTCTTTCTCTGCAAGATGAAGGAGAATAGCTCAATCAGTGAGCATGTGCTCAGATTGTCTGGGTACTACGATCACTTGAATCGAGTGGGAGTTAATCTTCCAGATAAGATAGTGATTAATATAGTTCTCCAAGTCACTGCCACCTAGCTACTAGAGCTTCGTGATGAACTATAACATGCCAGGGATGGATAAGATGATCCCTGAGCTGTTCGCGATGTTTGACACCGCGAAGGTAGAAATCAAGAAGGAGCATCAAGTGTTGATGGTTAGTAAAACCACTAGTTTCACAAAGGGCAAGGGCAAGAAGGGAAACTTCATGGATGGCAAGTCAGTTGCTGCTCCAGTGAAGAAACCCAAGGTTAAACCCAAACCTGAGACTAGGTGCTTCTGTTATGAGGAGAACGGTCGCTGAAGTGGAACAACCCTAGATACTTGGTAGATAAGAAAGCTGGCAACGTCGACAGAAGTATATTTGATATACGTGTTATTGATGTGTACCTTGCTAGTACTCCTAGTAGCACCTGGGTATTGGATACCGGTTCGGTTGCTAAATGTTAGTAACTCGAAATAAAAGCTATGGAATAAACAGAGGCTAGCTAAGGGTTAGGTGACGATGTGTGTTGGAAGTGTTTCCAAGGTTGATGTGATCACCATCGCACACTCTCTCGGGATTAGGGATGAACCTAAATAAATGTTATTTGGTGTTTGTGTTGAGCATGAACGTGATTAGATCGTGTTTATTGCAATACGGTTATTCATTTAAGTTAGAGAATAATGGTTATTCTGTTTACATGAATAATACCTTCAATGGTCATGCACCCAATGTGAATGGTTTATAGAATCTCGATCGTAGTAATACACATGTTCATAAAAGATGCAAAATTGATAATGATAGTACCACATACTTGTGGCACTGCCGCTGAAAGTCATATTGGTGTAAAGCGCATGAAGAAACTCCATGCTGATGGATCTTTGGACTCACTCGATTTCGAATCGGTTGCGACATGCGTACCATGCCTCTTAGGCAAGATGACTGAGACCCCGTTTCCGGTATGATGGAGCGAGCTAGTAACTTATTGGAGAAAATACATGTTGATGTATGCGGTCCAATGAGTGTTGTAACATGCAGTGGATATCGTTATTTTCTTACCTTCACTGATGATTTGAGTGGATATGAGTATATTTACTTAATGAAACACAAGTCTAAAACGTTTGAAAAGTTCAAACATATTCAGAGTGAAGTCTAAGATCATCGTGACAAGAAGATAAAAATGTCTACGATATGATCGTGGAGGTGAATATCTGAGTTACAAGTTTTGTATGCAACTTAAGACAATATGAAAGTTGTTTCACAACTCACGCCACCTAGAACACCATAGTGTGATGGTGTGTCCGAACGTCGTAGTCGTACTCTATTGGATATGGTGCGTACTATGATGTCTCTTATCGATTTGCCACTATCGTTTTGGGGTTTAGCATTAGAGACAACAACATTCACTTTAAATAGGGCACCATCTAATTCCGTTGAGATGACACCGTATGGTTTGGCAGAAACCTAAGCTGTCATTTCTCAGAGTTTGGGAATACGACGCTTATGTCTGATAAGCTCGAACCCAAAGCGGAAATATGCATCTTCATAGAATACCCTAAGGAAACATTTGGGTATGCCTTCTATCTCAGATCCGAGGGCAAAGTATTTGTTGCTAAAAATGGGTCCTTTCTCGAGAAAAGGTTTCTCTCGAAAGAATTGAGTGGGAGGAAGATAGAACTTGATGAGGTTGTTGAACCTTTGTTTCAACTAAAGAGTAGCGCATCACAGAAAGATGTTCCTGTGGAGCCTACGTCAATTGAAGAGGAAGTTAATGGTGATGATCATGAAGCTTCGGATCAAGTTACTATCGAACTTTGTAGGTCGACAAAGACGCGTACTGCTGCTGAGTGGTACAGCAACCCTGTCTTAGAGGTCATGTTGTTGGACAACAACGAACCTACAAACTATGGAGAAGCGATGATGGGCCCGGATTCCAACAAATGGTTAGAGGGCATGAAATCCGAGAAAGGATCCATGTATGAAAACCAAGTATGGACTTTGGTAGACTTGCCCGTTGAATGGCAGGTCGTTGAGTACAAATGGACCTTTAAGAAGAAGACAGACACTGATGGTAAATGTTACCATTTATAAAGCTCGACTTGCCGCAAACAAGTTTCTGACAAGTTCAAGGAGTTGACTACGATGAGACATTCTCACCCGTAGCGATGCTAAAGTCTGTTGGAATTATGTTAGCAGTTGATGCATTTTTCGATTATGAAATCTGGCAGATGGATTTCAAAACATCGTTCCCTTGAGGAAAGGTTGTATGTGATACAACCAGAAGGTTTTGTCGATCCTAAGGATGCTAAAAGGTATGCAAGCTCCAGCAATCCTTCGATGGACAGGAGCAAGCATCTCGGAGTTGGAATATACGCTTTGATGAGGTGATCAAAGTTTTTTGAGTTTATACAAAGTTTATGAGAAACTCGTATTTACAAGAAAGTGAGTGGGAGCACTATAGAATTTCTGATGAGTATATGTGGATGACATATTGTTGATCGAAAATGATGTAGAATTTCTGGAAAGCATAAATGGTTGTTTGAAAAGAGTTTCAATGAGTACATACCTAATTGATGGGCATCAAGATCTATAGAGATAGATCAAGATGCTTGATGAGACTTTCAATGAGTACATACCTAGACAAGATTTTGAAAGAGTTCAAAATTGATCAGTCAAAGAAGGAGTTCTTACCTGATTTGTAAGGTGTGGAGTTGAGTGAGACTCAAAGCTCGACCACGACAGAAGAAAGAGATAGGACGAAGGTCGTCCCCTATGCTTTATCCATAGGCTCTGTATAATATGCCATGCTGTGTACCGCACCTGTGTGTGCCTTGCCATGAGTCTGTCAAGGGGTACGAGAGTGATCTAGGAATGGATCACTGGACAGTGGTCAAGATTATCCTTAGTAACTAGAGGACTAAGGAAATATTTCTCGATTATGGAGGTGATAAAGAGTTTGTCGTAAAGGGTTATGTCGATGCAAGCTTTAACACCAATCCGGATGACTCTGAGTAGCAATCCGGATACGTATAGTGGAGCAGCCATTTGGAATAGCTCCAAGTGGAGTGTGGTAGCAGTGTCTACAGTATGACATAGAGATTTGCAAAGTACACATGGATCTGAATGTCGCAGACCCGTTGACTAAAGACCTCTCTCACATGCAAAGCATGATCGAACCCCAGAACTCACTGGGTGTTAGATTCATAACAATGTAAATCACATGGTGATGTGAACTAGATTATTGACTCTAGTGCAAGTGGGAGACTGTTGGAAATATGCCCTAGAGACAATAATAAAATGGTTATTATTATATTTCCTTGTTCATGATAATTGTCAATTGTTCATGCTATAGTTGTATTAACTGGAAACCGTAATACATGTGTGAATACATAGACCACTCCATGTCCCTAGTGAGCCTCTAGTTGACTAGCTCATTGATCAATAGATGGTTATGGTTTCCTGACCATGGACATTGGATGTCATTGGTAACGTGATCACATCATTAGGAGAATGATGTGATGGACAAGACCCAATCCTAAGCATAGCACTAGATCGTGTAGTTCGTCTGCTAAAGCTTTTCTAAATGTCAAGTATCATTTCCTTAGACCATGAGATTGTGCAACTCCCGGATACCGTAGGAATGCTTTGGGTGTATCAAACGTCACAACGTAACTGGGTGACCATAAAGGTGCACTACAGGTATCTCCGAAAGTGTCTGTTGGGTTGGCACGAATCGAGACTGGGATTTGTCACTCCGTATGACGGAGAGGTATCTCTGGGCCCACTCGGTAATGCATCATCATAATGAGCTCAATGTGACTAAAGAGTTAGCCACGGGATCATGCGTTACGGAACGAGTAAAGAGACTTGCCGGTAACGAGATTGAACAAGGTATAGGGATACCGACGATCGAATCTCGGGCAAGTATCATACCGGTAGACAAAGGGAATCGTGTACGGGATTGATTGAACACCCGACATCATGGTTCATCCGATGAGATCATCGTGGAACATGTGGGAGCCAACATGGGTATCCAGATCCCGCTATTGGTTATTGACTGGAGAGATGTCTCGGTCATGTCTACATGCCTCCCGAACCCGTAGGGTCTACACACTTAAGGTTCGATGACGCTAGGGTTATAGGGAAAGTTTGTACGTGGTTACCGAATGTTGTTCGGAGTCCCGGATGAGATCCCGGACATCACAAGGAGTTCCGGAATGGTCCGGAGGTAAAGAATAATATATAGGAAGTGAGGTTTTGGTCACCGGAAGTGTTTCGGGCGTCACCGGTAATGTACCGGGACCACCGGAAGGGTTCCGGGGGTCCATCGGGTGGAGCCACAAGCCCCGGAGGCTTGCATGGGCCAAGAGTGGGAAGGGACCAGCCCCTGAGTGGGCTGGTGCGCCTCCCACCAAGGCCCAAGGCGCAGCAAAAGGGGAGAAGGGGGAAACCCTAGGCGCAGATGGGCCTAAGGCCCACCCTAGGGCACCCCCCCCCCCTCTCCCCCTCTTGGCCGCCCCCCTCCAACCCATCTAGGGCTACCGCCCCCCCTAGGGTGGGAACCCTAGAGGGGGCGCACTCCCCTCCCCTCCTCCTATATATAGTGGGGGTTTTGGGGCTGCCAGGGACACGAATCTCTCTCCCTCTTGGCGCAGCCCTACCTCTCCACCTCCTCCTCTTTCGTAGTGCTTGGCGAAGCCCTGCTGGAGAACCACGCTGCTCCAACACCACCATGCCATCGTGCTGCTGCTGGAGTTGTCTTCCCCAACCTCTCCCTCCTCCTTGCTGGATCAAGGCGCGGGAGACGTCACCGGGCTGCATGTGTGTTGAACGCGGAGGCGCCGTTGTTCGGCGCTTAGATCGGAATCGACCGCGATCTGAATCGCTGCGTGTACGACTCCTCCAACCGCGTTCTTGCAACGCTTCCGCATCGCAATCTTCAAGGGTATGAAGATGCACTCATCTCTCTCTCTCATTGCTAGTCTCTCCATAGATTGATCTTGGTGATGCGTAGGAAATTTTTTTGAATTATTACTACGTTCCCCAACACAAGCATCAATCATAACGATGCACTACTTTCCTAATTTCATCTAAGTTGACAGAAGTAATTCAAAGCATGGCAAACCTGCATTCGTGAAGACTCAAGATTTCTTCTCTGCCGTCAGCAGATGTCGGAGCTAGGCACACAGGGGGAGGGGGAGCCTTATGGATTTGAGCTACTGCGAAAACATACATGGAGTTCAGTTTTGTTAGGATCTCGATCTATTCTTCTCTCTAGTTTCAGTATTACAGAGTTCCCACACGATACACTCGCTCCACAGGAGCCTGTCTTGGAAAAGAAGAAGAAAAGGAAAGTAGCCAGCCGTGCCGTTCACCGTGATCCAAGCCCGGATGCCCTCTTGCTTGCGTGTGTTGCCTTAAGTAGCGTTCAGCCATTCTGGTCCCACGTATCGGCGGTTCGGGTGCTTGATCCAATGTGGCCTATCGATGACGCGACCTCTGCCCTGATTGGTGGCTTTCCCTTGATCTATCGCCAGTGTGTCGTGGTTAGCTGCCCCTGCAGACGTCCTGTCGCCCTTGGCTGTGGTTGTACTTGGGACGCTGACATCCCCTTCCCCTTGAGAGCATGCTTGTCCCCAAGCTGCTATAGCAGGGTAGCGGGCCTTGAGCACAAGAGCGTCCTCCCACGTAGCGTCCCGCAGATCAGAGTCTGACTAGCGAACCAAGTACTGCTCGCGGTGACCGCTAGGGGTCTGTCACCAGCGCCTGTCCAGCAGCTCAACAGGAACCAAATCTGCAGAGCGAGGTATTGGCAAAGCAGCGTAGGCGACTGTACCTGGGGAGAGTACTTGTCGTAGTTGGGAGACATGGAATACCGGGTGGACCTTTGATTCCGGTGGCAGCTCCAGCTCATATGCGACAGGATTGATCTTGCGCAGCACTTTGAAAGGGCCAAAGTATTTGAAGGACAGCTTGTGGTTGACTCGGCGATGCACTGACAATTGCACATATGGTTGCAGTTTGACGAAAACATCATCCCCCACAGTGAATTCCCTGTCAGTACGTTTCTTGTATGCCTGCACTTTCATGATGTGATGAGCTCGGTGTAGATGTTGCTTCAGTACTTGTTGCATTGTCTTCCTCTCTTCCAACCAGTCCTTCAGTGCTGGAATTTTGCAAGTTGATACCGCTTCGATTCCCCAATGTCTGGGTTCGTGGCCGTACAGAGCATGAAAAGGAGACATGTCCAAAGCAGAGTGGTGACTAGAGTTGTACCAGAACTCAGCAAGTGAAAGGAATTGGCTCCAGTGATTTGGGCAGGCGTGGATGAAACATCTGAGGTATATCTCGAGGCATTGATTGACCCGTTCTGACTGGCCGTCCGTCTGCGGATGATACGGTGTGCTCATGTTGAGTTCAGAGCCGATGATGGTGAACAAATCGCGCCAAAACTTGCTTGTGAAAACAGGGTCTCGATCGGAGATGATAGCCTTGGGCAGACCATGGAGTTTGTAAACATTATCCAAGTACGAGTGAGCTACCTTCGCTGTCGTGAATGGGTGTTGAAGCGGTAGGAAGTGGGCGTAGCGTGTGAATTTGTCCACCACGACAAGAATGCAATTCGCTTTGCTCGACTGGGGGAGACCGTCAATAAAATCCATGGTGACGACCTGCCACGCTTCTTCCGGTAATGGAATTGGTTCGAGCAGCCCCGGGTACCTGACCCTTTCTGGTTTTGCTTGCTGACAGATCATACATGCTTGCACATATTGCTTGATGGCTTGTTTCATTTTTAGCCAAGCAAAGAGCCGACGGAGGCGCCGATATGTCACTAGAAACCACGAATGGCCACCCACCGTGCTATCGTGGAAGGCACATAGCACACTTAGTTGAATTGAAGGGGAGCCGCCAAGCCACAAACGTTGCCTGAAGTACAGCAGGCCGTCATTGACACAGAAATGGCCTTTTAGGTCCTCCTGCTTCGAAAACTGCTCCAGCAACTTCTGGGCGTGGGGGTTGTCCTTGTAGCTTGCCCTGATATCATCGATCCAAGAAAGTTGGCAGACAGAGATTGCCATTGCCTGGTTTTGCTCATGACTACGGCGAGACACGGCGTCCGCAGCATTGTTGGTGGTACCTTGTCTGTAGCATATTTTGTACCGCAGCCCCAATAGTTTGGTGAACGCCTTCTGTTGCCACACTGTCGACAGTCACTGATCGTCCAGGTGCACTAGGCTACGTTGATCTGTTCGTATCAGGAATTCGTCGTGATGCAAATAAGGTCGCCACTGTTCCACGGCCATAAGGATAGCGAGACACTCTTTCTCATACCTGGACAACCCTCTGTGCTTGGGTGCCAGCGGCTTGCTCATGTATGCAATTGGGTGTCCCCCTTGTTGCAAGACTGCTCCCACACTGTAATCACACGCATCCGTGTCAATGACAAATTGTTTGGTGAAATCTGGAAGTTGCAGAACAGGAGCTGAAATTAAACTCTGTTGCAACAGCTCAAAGGCTTTGGCAGTTTCAGCAGTCCAGACAAATGGTCGGTTTTTCTTCAGAAGGTTGAACAGAGGTCTGGCGATAATGCCAAAGTGTTTCACAAACTTCCTGTAATAGCCGGCCAGTCCAAGGAAGCTGCGCACTTCCCGGCTATTGCGAGGAGCTGGCCATTTTTTGATAGTCTCGATCTTGCTCGGATCCGTAGAGACACCATGTTCATTAATGACATGCCCGAGATAGGCGATCTGGCGTTGACCGAAGGCACATTTCGATTGCTTCACTTGCCAGTGGTCTCTCCGAAGCAGCTGGAGTACCTGCCAAAGGTGATCCACATGTTGTGCCAGGGTTTTACTGAAAACCAGAATGTCATCGAAGAATAGGATGACACAGACTCACAGCACTGGTTGAAGTGTGGAGGTTACAACACCTATGAAAGTTGGAGGAGCAGCAGCTAATCCAAACGACATAACCAAGTACTCCCAGTGACCAGAATGTGTTGAGAAATCCATCTTGTACTCTTCTCCTTCTGCCAATCGTATTTTATGGTAGCCCGCGCGGAGGTCTAACTTAGAGAACCAACGTGCTCCGACCAATTCATCGAGCAGTTCATCTATGATCGGGACAGGGTACTTGCTGACGATCGTCATTGCATTCAGACATCGGTAATCCACACACAGCCGCCATGTACCATCTTTCTTTTTCACAAGCAGGGCTGGAGAAGAAAACGGACTGGTGCTCTTCCGGATGATGCCGGCGTCAAGCAGCTCCTTCACCTCGCGCTCAATCTCATTTTTGAGCTCTGGTTTGTGCCGATATGGTTGCAAGTTAACAGGTTGCACCCCTTCCATGAGTGGGATCCGGTGGTCACAAGCACGCCGAGGCGGGAGTTCTTTTGGTTCTTCGAAAACATCTGTGTACTGTTCCAAGACTCTGAGGATTTCTACTGCAATTGGTTCCTCTGGCACCCCTGATTCGCTCACAGCATTTAGGTGGACCACATAAGCCATTGATCCTTGCTTGCAGGCTGACAAAAGTTCCTGGGAAGAAATCGCAGAGCACTGGAGCTGGTCACTGGACACTGCTTGCATTTCCACTGAACCTTGATCAGTGGTGACTGTCATATGCTGTGCTTCTCAGCCGATATGCATGGGGCTGTGCTTCTTGAGCCAGTCCATTCCCAGAATAGCATCATATACTCCCAATGAGATGAGCTTGAAATCGATGACAAATTCATGGCCGTGAGATGTCCATGGACACTGCGGTATGAAGCTGTCACAATGCAACAAGGCGTCGTCTGCCACTTTGACTTTGCAAGTTTGGGCATTTTGCAAACTCCTGATAGTTTAGCAGCCATACGATGATCCACAAAAGAAGATGAGCTACTGGAGTCCACCAGTAATGACATCTCTCGGCCTTGGATCCATGCGTGAAGCTGCATCACACCCGGGCCAGCAGATCCATTGACAGCTTGTTTGGAGATAGTGCACAAGTTGTCTTCGTCAGGTTCAGGTGGATCTTGTGTATGGTCACCTAGCACATCCTCTGCTGCAAACAATGCCAGTAATTCTTCCACGATATGCATTTGTACTATGGGTGGGCATGTATGGTCTTTGCCCCACCTTTCTCCACACTTAAAGCAAAGACCGCGAGCGCGCCTGAAAGTGCGCAACGCCGATATCTTGCTATTATCTGCACCTGAACCTGCCCTTGCTGCATCTGTGCCTTGCCGGTCTTCTGCACTGGCAGTGGGCACTGATGGTCGTAGCGAGCTTGCCGGGAGACTTGAGGTACTGGGCGCCGTCCAACGCGGCGGGGACGGCCAACTGGACGCGGCGCGCATGGCAAACTCCCCGTCCGCAACTTCTTCCTGAAGCAGAGCCCACGAACACGCCGTGTCGAGGTCAGGCGGCCGTTGAATGAGTACCACTGCTCGAATGTCCGCCCGCAGACCCTCGATGAATCGTGTAAGGAAGAAATAAGGATGTGTTAGTTCAGAGTAAGAGATCATATGATTCATCAATGTCTCAAAGCGTTCGATGAAATCAGCAACAGAATCCGTCTGACGTATCGCATAAAACTGCCGGATGAGAAATTGATGTTTATCGCGCCCGAAGCGTGTACACAGCAGGGCTGTAAATGGCTCCCAGGCGAGTCCAGCGATCTTGCGCTGCACTGACTGCAACCAAATTGCAGCAGGGCCCGAGAAATTCAGAATTGCCATCGGAACCCAGTAGGATTCGTTCACAGTGAACAATTGGAAATACTGCTCAGCGAGCATTTTCCAGAGCTGAGGATTTTCACCCGAGAAGATAGGAAATGACATCGGCGGTGGGGATTGACCCAAAGTCGGCAGAACTTGCGAGGACAAAGGGGACGATATTTGGGACGGGATCAGGTTCATACCCGTGACCGGGGCAGTCGGCGGTGACGCGGGGGTCACCGGCGAGTGTCCCCCGGTATGCAGTGGCGCGCCATGGCCTGGTTTCCCGTGGATCTCGCGCGCCCCTGTTGAAGGGATTGCAGGCGGCGTCGATCCGTTGGATGGTGGAGACGAAGACGACGCTGCTTGGAGAGCGGCGACCGAGAGCTCCAACTGCGCGAATCGCGCCTCCAACTCCGGCTTCCAGGTGACGAGGGAGTCGATCCGCGCCGTTTGTGTCGCCAAGGCCTGGAGGATGGCGTTGTTGTCGCTGTCCTTCTTGTTGGCGCGGGCGACGGCGTCGTCGCTCATCTTGTCGAGATAAGCCTTTAGCACGGGATCCATGGTGGCGATGAGGTGGTTGCGCGCCTGCTTCTGGCGGCGGGTTTCCAAGGCGGCGAGCGGTTGGCGGCGGCGGCGGCGGAGGGTGGAAGGTGGCTATCTGATACCAGGATGTTAGGATCTCGATCTATTCTTCTCTCTAGTTTCAGTATTATAGAGTTCCCACATGATACACTCGCTCCACAGGAGCCTGTCTTGGAAAAGAAGAAGAAAAGGAAAGTAGCCAGCCGTGCCGTTCGCCGTGATCCAAGCCCGGATGCCCTCTTGCTTGCGTGTGTTGCCTTAAGTAGCGTTCAGCCATTCTGGTCCCACGTACCGGCGGTTCGGGTGCTTGATCCGATGTGGCCTGTCGATGACGCGACCTCTGCCCTGATTGGTGGCTTGCCCTTGATCTATCGCCAGCGTGTCGTGGTTAGCTGCCCCTGCAGACGTCCTGTCGCCCTTGGTTGTGGTTGCACTTGGGATGCTAACAAGTTTGTTGCAATGGCAATGATGCCTGCAAATCTGTAGCGTTAGAGCAATATCAGCCGTGGAATATACCACCTCCAGATCTTGTCGATTGTACTGGGGGTAAGACAAATGGTAAATCGGCGTTGGGGAATGGTACCTGGAGATTCGCTCAGCCAGCGCCGCGGCGCCAAACAGGAGAGGTCCGCCCGGGCAGTCCGACCGCCGGCGGCGAGACGACCAGGATTCCTCCTGTAGCCAAGGTCGCACAGCCAGGTACAGCTTGGGGCAGAGATGGAAAGCTTCCTTCAGCAGCCAAGGTAGCCCAGCTAGGTACAGGATCTACGCCGCCGTCGCCATTCGGAAGCCATTAGGGTTGGGGATTTGCTGGACCTTAGCCGCCGCGGCTCGATTTGGAAGAAGGACACGACCAGCGAAAAACATGAGGAGATCGGGAGTAACATAACTGGAAATGAGGGGCTATTCTGTAAACAAGAGCGCACAGATCCCCCACTAAAATATGGGCCATTCATGTTGGATCCGACGGTCCAGGTCGATTTTTTCTATTTTTGTACCACAAGGCTGTTTTCTATTCTAGTTGCGCCCCCCTAGAGGTAATATGGAGAATGGACCTGGTTCTAACTTTTTTGTGAACTATATGCATATAGACACACCCCGCAAAAAACAAAAGATATAGATGTATACTAGCAAGCGTGCCCGTGCGTTGCAACGAGAGAGTAAATATATTTTTTATCTGAGCCACTATTTTCATTACGATTCAATTTTAACTCTGACTCATCATATTGATGGCGTGCACCTACGACCATATTCATGCAACATCTGGGTGGTGCCGTTCACACTGAGGAGGCTGCATCTATAAATTAACTTTATTTAAGAACGCCTATATGTATCACCGTCACATGCAACAGATATAACATAAATTAAGATTGTATTTATCGGTTTCAATATTAAAGTTGATGACTATCACACGAATAGTTAGGATATTTTCAAAATACACCTTCATGTACTTATGATGTTCATGAATTTTATAAGTGTATGTACATCCTATAAAAATTGTTTGTGTACTCACTAAAAAAATTGTATTGTCCATTGGTAAGTATGCGCGTAGATTGAAAAGGTACATACGTAGGGTCTTAGATCATGAAACATGTACAAATAGAGAACACGCTGAAAGTATAGCATGCCCAAGGATCATATTCTTTTCCTTCGCTCGCTCCTTGCCAACCAGCACACAACATTGTGTACGGCATATTCATTTACAATAAGGATCCGCACCGGTACGAAATAAAGACGGATCGTATGTCATTGATTAACATTGCACCCTAATATGTATTTTAAAAATAATAAACATGTAAAATAATATCATATTCAAATTCTACATATTTTTCTAATCAAATTCCATATATAACATGTTAAATTTGGAGTTACGGTTTAAAAGATATGGTGTTGAAAAAAAATTATTCTTAATAGACTGCAGGATGATTAATGTAGACGTCAGGAGGGTTTATGTAAAACTGGAAAAAACGATTCACTGCCACTTAAATATGGACGATGGGTTAATTAGCATAAAAGACAGGGGGTTTTGCGTAAAATGCTGAAATAACGATTCGTTTTGACTTTAAAAAGGACTACGGGCTAATTACTGGGAAAGGGAGGGAGTTTTCTGCAAAACGTGCGATGACAGACGACCAAAAGCACTATTCGCTTTATTATTAGATTATTAGAGAAAGAAAAGATTGACACGTTTTAATATGTTTGCTCACTGATTTCAGTCTATATATAGTTCATATTGAAATATTTAAAACATCTTATATTTGTGAACGGAGGGAGTATCATCGATCTTGGCCCCGGATTGACTTGCATGACCTTTCCTTGGCCCCGGATTGATTTGCATGACCTTTCCTTGACCAGCTCATGGCTCGCGCCCTTCGTCCGTCACCGGGGTGATAATTTCTTCCACTCAAGAACATCGGAGTGTTCAGAACTCTTAAGCTTTCATTAGTAGATTCCATCCACACTTGCGCAAGCGTTCCCTCCGCTATGGGCCCGGTAACCACGTCTAGCTTGGTCCCCTCTTGCGAGTACAAAACCCTCTCGAGAAAAGTCTCGGCCAAGAGCACAAGCCTCATTTATGTAAAACCAATTGATTTTGCAAATGACCATTGAGTTTCAGAGATGTTTTATAGCCCCTAATTGTCTAATTAATTACACTAGAAACCTCATTTCTCTTGCTATATGTCTGTATCTCGCCGGAGTCATGGATGCGCTCTTCGATGTAATACGCTACTACTATTATCTACTCCCTCCTTTCTGGTTTATAGAGCTCAATTCAAAAAAATTGTTTTGCCTTTTTATAAGTCTCAATTCTACTAACCATCAAATGTTCAGATTTAAAGGTGTATTAAATCACTGCATGCAAGGATAAAAAAACTCACCAATACATGTAGAAGTTCTTGGTCATTTTAGTGATTATGCATGCATGTGTTGTAATTAATGCATAGATATGATCACTAAATGACCAAGAACTTCTACATGTATTGGTGAGTTTTTTCTTGATCCTTGCATGCAGTGATTTAATACACCTTGAAATCTGAACATTTGATGGTAAGTACTATAAGGGCATCTTCAATGGTTGTAAGATAGTTGTTGGTAGAATTTGTCACATAGGATTTTTGATGATGTGTCATACAATAAATGAGGAAAGAGAGGAAGCTTGTATGTACATAAACCAATACCCCTTGCACAAGTTTCAATATAGAATGAGAGAGCACATTATTTATTACCTCACATTTTATTGGGCAAACTAGATACAATCTATTGGAGTTGTTGTATGTTAAGGTGTTGGCTGATAACATGGCATATTTTACCAACAAACTAACATACAAACTATTGGAGATGCCCTAAACCAGAAAGGAGGGAGTATTACTAGTGCCATGGGAATACAGACCAGGCAGAGACACGCATGATTGCAGCTGTCCCCTAAAGGCTCAAATAGAACAGCAGCCAGCCGTGGCTTGCCGGGAAACAACAGTAGCCTGCGTGGCCCATGTCGGGGCCCGAACAGATCGGGGGAGAAGGGCAAAGTGAGTGCGAACAGAGAAGGGCCGTGCTGCATATGCATGTCCACCGTCCAGGGCGCCTTTTGATAGGACGACACCGCAAGCAGTGTAGACATGCCATCCATTGCTTTGTGCCTCCTTTGTCATGGCGCCAACTCGTTTCGACTTCGAAGCAGCTTAGCTTTTGGGGGCTCCTTGGTCATGTCTACTGTAAACCGCTTGTTTTAACTTCAAACCCTGTAGGGTGCTGAAAAATCAGTAGTACTACACAAAACTCTGGAAACTTCGCAGCAGTTGCATCCGAAAATCCCTCAAGTTACTAATTACTACTCCCTCCGTCCCATAATATAAGACCTTTTGCAAGCTAGTCTTACATTATGGGGTGCAGGGAGTACACTACAGCAGTGCCGTTGCTTATGGAAGTCGTAACAAGCTAGCCCGTTCTAGGGTCCATAGAGTCTAGATTAGCCTACAGAAAAAGTACACATGGATGCTCAACAGCTTCAGCAAACTTGGTAAGGCAAGCCCTGCTTGCTCCCCCAGCATACTCACGAGCGTCAACAATACGGCTGGCGTGATAGCACAATGCTGAATAAAGTCTCCACACACGTCTGCAATGTGCTCCTTCCTTTGTATGATGACGGGCTGCGCCCCCAAACATAAAACCTAGCCGCTCCCATCCTTTGTATCTTCTTCCTTCTGAACCTTAGCACTTCCTTGATTGATGGGAATAATAGAGAAAACCGAGTGGCTAGGCAGTTTCTGCATTCGAAGGCTCAGCTCCAACCTTCCACCTCTCAAATTCTGCAACACTCAACAGAAACGAGCTTGCGTTTCGATGCCCCCCACCTCCGAATTCCTGGAAACAGAGAATCAAACACGATACTTAACAGCAGACTTGACGCACACCCATTCGCAAGCTAAGGTAGTTCAACACTGGAGATCCATAAGCAGATAAGGTACCTGGGAGATAGAAGCCGTGTCTTCTTGTTCCAAACTTCTCAGGCTGATTTTTAGCATCTCGTCGTTATTCAACTCGGGGACTTTATATACTACAGCGCCAATAGCTCTGAGAAAAATAGAGCGCAACTGGCATTATAAACTGAGACAACATGGTGCAGTGAAGTCGAAATTATATCTTAGATAATGAATGAGAAATAATGCAGAAGAAAGAGAGATGATGGGTTCAATAGACAAATTGGGGAATGTGAAACTTGCCTCAGATTCGAATTCCGACTCTTGTTAGCAAGCTGATTTCCGAGTTCGCTTCTCAGCATTGAAATAGCATCAGCATTGACAGCCTAAGGGACAACAGAATCAGTATTGTTGATGATAATGAAAAAACAAAGACAGTAAAAGGCTTATCCTAAGTTAAGAGGACCAGACATTAGAAAGTGTGTGGATAAACAAAATAGCCACTGAAGGATTCCTGTTTAAATTTATGGCTTGATACACACAAAAAATCTTGAAGGGCCAGAATCTGAAGGGGTTATCTGCAGAACCCTTCCTACCAAATGCACTTCCACATCACAAAGCTTTGGCAGATTGATTAGTACCATTTATCTTCAGCACAAGGGTAAGATGTGCTCAACAGTACGATCATAAGCCAAATAGACATCTCTAACAATACAGGAAACGTATCACTTGGACGAAACACACTGCCCATCAGGCCATCATAAAGGAGAATGTTGATATCCTACTATAAATCAAACTAACCACATCAATCAGGTAGAAAAATAGATTTTACCCGAGATAAATAATTATTAACAGATAATGGAAGTTAATGTTATGAAAGTTGTGATTACGCAACAATAATTGCAGCGCATCTTTATGTAGTATCGCACTTTCAATCTTTCACATACATCACCATGGGATGTTGACATAACATGGAGGAAACTTGTCTGCACATAGAACAAAAGTTCACAGAGAATAATCAAGAAACAAACAGAGGATAGGGATATTTATCTTACCAGGCAATTCCCAAATTGGCCACATCCTAGTGCAATTTCAAAGGACTTCTCCAAACAATCATCAATTAGTGTTTGCTTCTGCGATAATGTTACTTGTCCCCGAGAAATGACTTGCTCGGGATCCAACTCCAGCAACTGCAATCAGACCAGCACAATTTTACAGAAAGGTAATGGTAATAAGCACTAGAAGTGCAAAAGGAATATTGGTATCTAAGGTATGTCAGCTGATGTCAGTGCTTTCCGACATCTACAATACAGGATGTAATCATCAAGCACTAGAAGTTAAATTATCAGTCAAGATTCAACTGGTCCGGTTCGGCCCGTTGGACCGGTAGACCGCACCTTGCTTTTGTTACCATCAGGGTAACCGGACAGCCCTGAAAACCTTCAGGGTTCAGCAGGGGCAAACCCCTTCGAACCTAGGGTCAAACCACACCTAGCTCACCAGAATACTTCCGCCGCATGACGGGCGGAGCATGGAGCAAGGCACGCTGCTGAACACCAGAATAAACTCGTTGGAGAGCACCGCTCACCCCTGCCGACTGCCGTCTTCACCATCTGCCTCTCCTTTTCCCGTCGGTTTCCAAGCTCCCCACCGCCAGAGCAGGTTAGCCGTCAGTCGCCTGAACTCCGTGACGCGCGGGGATGCTCGCAGCTAGGGAGTGCCTCTAGATTAGGCAGTCCCCATCTACAGCATCAATTCACCCTCGTACCAGTTTCTTTGTCATCTTCTCCTGGTGTATAGAACCAGCCAACAAGTTGAACTGCAGCCATAGCCGAGCAAACAACAGCAGCGTGTACTAGCTAGGGGCAGACCTACGAACCTAAAGGTGCCCCGTTACCCTGAGAGACGAGGTGCGGGCCGACCCTTCAACCTAAATTATCCTAATAGGTTCAGAGGTCTAATACCAGGGTAAGACCGGACCGGACCGGTTGAATTTTGGATTATCAGCGAACAAAGGCATTCTCTAAGTTTGATCACACTATGTTGGGTCGACACAGTGCAGCCCAACTACCCGAACCAGGTTACATGGATGTAGCACGTCGCTCGCCCATGGCCAATGCACTCACACCGCGCAAGCCTGCTTCCTTCTGTTGTAATCCTCCCATTGTATACTCACGTCTAAATACCTTGTCAGTGATGAATATAGATACACGATGATTTACACTATTAATCTTGCTATCCGACAACCTCTTCCACTCTTCCGCCATGTCCAATGACCCCGATGTTCGCAACCTCAGCGGCAGCTGCCAAAGTTCCTCCAGTCATGGCTTTCCCTGCTGCTCCCATGATGAATATGTCGGCCTCTCTCGGTGACGCCTTCACATCGAGCATGACGGCGTCGCTTCCTCTCGCCGCATCTGTCACCAGCTCCGACGTGTGTGCCAGCCCTAGCAAGCCGTCCATGCACCACATCAACATCACCTCCTACATCGGCTTCAAGCTCAATCTATCTGCGAACAACTACTCCAAGTAGTGTCGACTCATGTACTTCGTCCTCTCCAAATACAATGTGTAGAACCACGTCCAAGTGGAGACAGATCCACAGCAAGAGAGCGACGAGTGGCACCATGACGACATCACCATTGTCCTCTGGTTCTACACCACCATCTCCGACGAGCTCTTTGACGTCGTCATGTCTCCACACAGCACAGCATATCACGTGTGGAATCAGATTCACACCTTCTTCCGCGACAACCAGCTGGGACGTGCTATCCATCTCAACGTGCTATCCATCTCAGCACAAAGTTTCACACCATCATCCTGGGTGGCCTCTCCATCGCCGACTACTGCCGGCGGCTCAAGTCCCTCGCCGACGTAGACAAACTCGCGTTGGACAAAACCCTCATGCTACAGATGATCCATGGGCTCAACCGACGTTTCGAGGTGATGGACACTGTGCTCCCTATGCAAATCCCTTTCCCGACCTTCATGCGGGTTCTCTCGTGTCTTCTGCTTGAAGAGATCACACTCATTTAGTGTGACACAGCGAGAGATCCTTCCCTTATCATGGAGGAGGAGCTCTCGCCACGTTCACACTCAGTGAGAATGATGTCAATCTCTTCAAGCACAAGATGCGAGTATCACCTGCACAAAGGTCCGGAGAGGGATCTGCATAAGGAGCACCGTGGCCATCCCTGGAAACGTTGGTTGCGTTCTCAGATCATCTGCAGCGTGAGGATTTGTCCAACACAGGTTCGTCGACATCGGCAAAGGACTTTAGTCGGCGACTGTAGGGGGCGATTAGAGGTCGCCCTGGACAGTGCGCAAAACTCTGCGTTGAGATGGATAGCACGCCCTGGCTGGTTGTCGCAGAAGAAGGTGTGAAGTTGATTCCACATGTGGTACGTTGTGTTGTGCGGAGACATGACGACGTCGAATAGTTCGTGGGAGATGGTGGCGTAGAACTAGAGAACAATGGTGATGTCGTCATGGCGCCACTCAACACTCTCTATCCGTGTCCACCTGAACGTCGTTCCGCATACTGTATCTGGAGAGGACGGGGTACACGACTTGACGATACTTGGAGTGGTTGTTCACCGCCGGATCAAGCTTGAAGTTGATGTAGTAGGTGATGTTGACGTGGTGCATGGGTGGTGGAGGCATGCTAGGGCCGACGTGCAGATCTGAGCTGGTGACTACCTTGGCGAGAGGAAGGGACGCCGTCATGCCCGATGTGAAGGCATCACCAAGAGAGGCCAGCAGGTTCACCATGGGAGTAGTGGGGGAAGCAGTCATTGGAGGAACTTCAGCAATTGTGGCCTTAGTGTCGGCAAAAAGTCACTGAGGTTACTATCAATCACTGGACATGACGAAAGAGTGGAAGAGATTGTAAGCTCTAATACCAAGAAGTGTAGTCACCGTGTACCTATATACATGAGTATCCAACCGGATTCAACAAAAGGAGGTGTGTGTGCTCCGTGCAAGCTGAGCATGGCGTAACGCGAGCGCGCTGGCGTGGGCGATCGGTGCGCTCCATCCATGTCGTCCGGTTCAATAGTTGGGCTGCACTGTGTCTATTCGTCCAACAATCCTCAAGCACTAAAAGTTAAATTATCAGGAAACAACACCATTTCTAAGTTTGATCAAGGTATGATGCTAAGTTCTGAATGAGTGTTCAAGCAATTATTTCACTAAACAGCAACCTGAAGTGGTTATCATATAACTAAAGCAACAAAGACCAATACTCAACGCAATATAAAGTGATAAAAGATGGTGAACATCCATGTTCAAGTGAAAGGAGGAAGTGCTACTGCAGAAAACCATACTAATACTAACAAGTAAATCGTCACCTGATCAAATAACTTCCCATTTGAATTGACATTAAATTCAATGTTCAGATCTTTGAGGCCACTGCTGAAGGCCTTGCTATTTGGAATAGTCCATCTCCATAGATCTCCATCCTCAATAAACTTGAAAAGCTTGTGCACCATTTCAAGCTTGTTTTCAGGTAGATATTTCATTTCAGTTACAGAATTACCACTTCCATGATTCCGTGAAGTACTAGCTTTTGTTAATAACTTGTTCCTAAAGTAGTCGAATGCAATTGTTGCTCCACTGCGTTGCATATCAATCACCTTATTCACGTTTTCTCCAAGTGTGGCACTCCCACACAGACTTTCCATGGCAGTCTTATGATGGTCTAAGATTGTTACACTGAAAAGGGTAAAACGATGTAAGTGTCCCCAAGTGCCATTCTCCCAACTGAAAACATGGTAATAAATCAAGGTTGTGTGCATCAATCGATGAAGAGGCCGGGGGCATGCCTCCTTTTTGAAAAGAAAAAGAGTGACACTCTCACACAACTTTCGGGAGCAGCCTTATGATGGTCCAAGAATGTTACAGTGGAAAAGATAAACAACTATAAGTATCCTAGTATTGCCAAGAAAAAAATATAGTGCAAAGCTTCACAGTTCCACAATATTCAAAATGATTGAAGGCCACAATGTGTTACAAACATCTAGAATGCCCTGCTACTGTGCATAAAATTAGGAAGAATCACATCCGAATGAATCTAAGATTAACCACACGGTTCACATCAAACAATGTAAATAATGCAACACAAAGGGAAACGGTCAGAGATGAATCATTACAGACCTCTGAACTTTCGGGGCTATATCAGCAACAAAACCAGGAGGCCCTACGAAGTCAAGAAGGTAAACATCTTCGATTTCATCAAACGGAAGACCATCGCTCCTGCAAAAGGAAACCCATAAGATCAAGGTTATAACAGGAGAAACACAATATCGACGTTTTTCTTTTAAGGTACAAGATCGTCGTTTTGGGTCTGCTCTGCCAAGGCTTGTATAGCATGACAACAAACACTAATGAGTTCTGGGTGATATTTTCGACCATTCCAATCAGCCACGACTAATGATGTATTGAAATTTAAAGATACTCCATCAGTTCAGACTATGCCCAACTTTGTCTCAAGATAATATGACTCCAGAGCATGGGTCATTTTTATGTGAAATATAATTTCTAACTTGAGATGATTTTTTTGGTCGGAATACAGATTGCACAAAAAATTGGCATGCATCTAGCTTAAACGAACTAACGACGCCAGGATTTGTCAAAGTGAAACTACACCTGAACACTGCAAAGGTAACGCCCTATCAAATCTTACTAACACTGACTGTCAAAGTGAGCACCTGAAAAGCGCGTGAATCGTACAGATTTGATATCGTGCATTGATCTTATGGTAGGTCAGGTCTGAAGTTCGGAAAGACTACCTGATGGGGTCATAGACGGTGTTGGGGAAGAAGCGGACGGGGAGGGCGGAGGCGGAGAAGTAGAGGTGGGCGGCGAGCGCGGCGAATGCGCCGTCCGGGCACGGGTAGTGGTACAGCACGGCCGATACCTTCCGCGCAGAGCCGGCGGCGCAGGCCATATGTATTGCGGCGCCGAGGCGGATGGCGAGCTTAGACGGGAAAAGCGGCGCGGCTGGGGCGGCGGGCGGGTGAGTGGTTTCCTGGTTTCGTGGTTTTGGCAACGACCAAAATAACGTAGCTCCAGTAAAAATCTTTCCATAAAGTCGTTTTACGGGATGACCATATAATTTAGGGGAAGTTTTCTAAGGGCTAGCAGACCCGTATAACCTCGCCGGGGCGTTTTTTCCGACCGTTTTACGGAATGGTCAAAAAATCCGGCCCGATCAGGTCCGGTAAAAACGGTCCGGCCCATAAAATCTTTGCGGGAGGCCCGTAAACCGCCCGCGATTTCGGTATATATGCCGGCTTCGGGACGATTTAGGGTTCCCATCCCTCTTTTCCCAATCCACATCAGCCCCGTTGCTTTCATTCCGACATCAAATCGAGCGACTTCCAGCGTCGTTTTTCGGCGAGATTAGGAACCCAAGGCGAGAGGAGATGTCATGCGCGGGATCCGGGAGGGGTGGCCAAGGGGGGCTCAACGGCGACCCACCCCGCCGCCACGACGCGGAGGCCGGGAGCTCCTTCCTCCGCCCGCTGGTGGAGGAATGGCGGAAGGAGTAGGCGCGCATCCGTGACGCCTGCTCCCGTAGCACCGGCGCACGGGTATGGAGAAACTTCAAACGCCTTGACCTCATATTCTCCCCCGCGCTCAAGCGTCTCCGGGCGACGGAGAAGGGGTGGTTCGAGGCCAAGGTGGCCGGCGCCGACGGAGATGAAGCTGTAGCCGTGTGCATCCCGGCATTGTTCGAGGAGTACAAGCTCGCGCAAGTCCTCTCCAACACCCTCATGTACCACCACCTCCACGGCAACCCGCCCCGCGACGACGAAGACGACGGCGATGAGTAGATCTAGTATGCTAGTATGCACCACGTTTAAGTATGAACTGTTTAATTTCCGTTTGTATTAAGTATGAACTCCGGTATGGTATGTAGTATGAACTTCCGTATGCTATGTTTGAACTCTGGTGATCTAGTTTAAGTGCGAATTGCAAGTTTGAATATGCGGTATCAGTATGAAGGATCTATTCTAGCTAAGCGTTTGACGTCCTGCAAAAATCGTTTCTGGGATACCGTAAACGAGTTTTACGGGATGGACGGTTGTGGGATCTGCTAGAGATGCTTTAACATCTATTTTTCTCTGTTGCCTTGAAACCTTTTTTATAAATATTCTTTTCGTATTATTAAAAGACGTTGAGGCCCACAAGTCATTGACCTTGCGTGCTTAGGGGAGCATCTCCGCATACAGACGGTGTGGTGCTCTACGAGTCAGGGCGAGAGGCAGGTAGTGCCTTCTTCAGAGGCGGAGACTGCTAGCGTGAAGACGATGTGTGGCTTCTGGGATTCGGTGACACACGGGTTTCCTCAAGTGGGCGAATAACCATCATGCCTTCATCTCCTCTTCGACAGGATCGCCGCGTCGGCCAAAGGCAGCGTTGCTCAAGCTTTTGAGCTTGTGCTTTACGTCGTTTGTTAACTTGTTCTTCGGTTGCTTTGTATCTTTCGTTGTTTTGTTGTTGTGTTGAGTTGTGGTATGTGTCGTTTGAGTTCTGGGTCTGTAAAGGCGTCATTGGGCTAACGTCGGACCTCGGCCTTGTTTATAAAAAGTTAAATCTCGAAAATTATTAATCTTGTGACCATACTTAATGATACTATTTTCACGAGATGTTTGAAAACATAATTACTAGTAGTTTTTGAAATATAATTTAGTTGTGCAACCCAAAAGAAATTTAATAGTAATATTTTAGGGAAAATTATACTCATGTAAGCTCTGAAAAATTGCATAGCAGGAAACATTGTAACGTGTCTATTGCAGTTAGGAACTAATCAACGCGTACTCTTAACTAATGAAGAGACAATAAATTACCAAGGGTATTAACTAAATGCATCTATCTCTCAAGGGACTAGCAAACCATATGATTCAAACTTGACTAGAGGATGAGTACATGTTGTGAATGAGTACAGATGGTGGTTGGGTTGAACATGCTTCTCTCCCATGCGTGGGCCCCATGCGTACATGTGATTGGGTTGAACATGCCTCTCTCTCATATGTGGGTCCCATGTGTGCTGCAATGTACAACCATATAGGAGACACATGCTTCGATGTAATTAAGTGACGCTAAAATTTATTCAAAGCATTTACACCAAACATTTTGAATCTCGATGAAAGTGCATGGTGAAGATGTGAGGGGTGGAGCACCTAGGAGCTCCTATGCAATTTCCGCTAATAGCATGCTATATTTCAAATAGCATTTTGAAAGAAAAAATCGCCAAATATAGCCCAAGAATAAAGGATATAATTCAATAACAATAACAATTATTATTATATGTCCGGGGCTCGGGTCGGATGTCTGGCCTGGAGTGGCCTTCGTTGGTGTAGTCCTCGCGCCGGAATTCTGGGGGAAGGCCGGATGTCCAGGCGTTGGGGAGACGCCGGATGCCCGGCCGCTGATGCCTTTGGTCGTCTGTTGGTGCAGCTCCTGCGCGGCTGCACAGGCGCCCGATGTCCGGCCTCTGGCCCGGATGTCCGACCGTTGTAGCTTCAGCAACATCGTCTTCTTCCGTCTCCGCTTCCATGCTTCCCTCACGGATGGTGTAGTTGTCCCTTGGCGCTTGCACTCCTCCTCGACATCCGTGAAGCTCCGGCAATACCTATGCATGCACACGAGAGGAGTGTCAAGTAGTATACCATCCTCGAAGGGGTCAAGTGAACACGTGTAAAGGAGATGATTCACCTTTATGTATGTGGAGTAGATGTCGCACATGTCACTTGCCAAACGGGCTCTTGACATGGTGATGTCTGTACGATGCTTCGCATCATCCCCTCCCCCTTGGGAAAGATCCATCCTCGGTTTGAAAACCAAATCACCATGGGAAAGAGATGGCATCACCGCGTTGAAGTGGACAATCACCAAGAACTCGTCATCTTGAAGTTCGAAATGGGCACTCTCCAATGTCGCGCCGCCTTGTGATTTCTTCAAAAGAAGGACAACAAACATTTGGAAAAACAAATGTGGTTAGGTTTAGTACAAAGTGATACGTCTCCAACGTATCTATATTTTTTTATTGTTCCATGCTATTATATTATCCATCTTGGATGTTTTATATGCATTAATATGCTATTTTATATCATTTTTTGGACTAACCGATTAACCTAGTGCCCAGTGCCAGTTGTTGTTTTTCCTTGTTTTTGTCTTTTATAGAAAATCAATACCAAACGGAGTCCAAACGGAACGAAACTTTTTGAGAATTTTCTTGGACCAGAAGACAATCACGAAGCTTCGGGAAGAGGCCAGAAGACCCACGAGGGGGCCACAAGCCCTAGGGGCGCGCCCCCTAGGCTTGTGGGGCCCCCGTGGCTCTTCTGACCCTAATCTCTGCTCTATAAATACCTAAATATTCCCCTTACGTCAGAGGGCACACCAAAAATACTTTTCCGCCGCCGCAAGCTTTTGTTCTCGTGAGATCCCATTGGGGCCTTTTCCGGCACTCTGTCGGAGGGGGATTCGATCATGGAGGGCCTCTACACCAACCTTGTTGCCCTTCCGATGATGTGTGAGTATTTTACCACAGACCTACGGGTCCATAGCTAGTAGCTAGATGGCTTCTTCTCTCTCTTTGATCTTCAATACAATGTTCTCCTCGATGTTCTTGGAGTTTTATTCAATGTAATCTTCTTTTGTGGTGCGTTTGTTGAGATCCAATGAATTGTGGATTTATGATCAGATTACCCATGAATATTATTTGAGTCTTCTCTGAACTCTTTTATGCATGATTAAGATAGCTTTGTATTTCGCTCCGATCTATTGATTTGGTTTGGTCAACTAGATTGATCTATCTTGCAATGAGAGAGGTGATTTATTTTGGGTTCAATCTTGCGGTGTCCTCACCCAGTGACAGTAGGGGTAGCGAGGCACGTATTTGTATTGTTGCCATTAAGGATAAAAGATGGGGGTTTTACCATATTGATTGGATATATCCCTCTACATCATGTCATCTTGCTTAAGGCGTTACTTCATTCTTGTTAACTTAATACACTAGATGCATGCTGGATAGCGGTCGATGTGTGGAGTAATAGTAGTAGATGCAGGCAGGAGTCGGTCTACTTGTCACGGATGTGATGCCTATATTCATGGTCATTGCCTTGGATATCGTCATAACTATGCGCTTTTCTATCAATTGCTCAACAGTAATTTGTTCACCCACCGTATGTTTTATTCAAGAGAGAAGCCTCTAGTGAAACCTATGGCCCTCGGGTCTATTTTCTATCATATTATTTTTAGATCTATAAAACCAAAAATACAAAAATACCTTGCTACAATTTATTTATATTTACTTTACTTTACTCTTTTACTTATCTTTTATACCCATCTCTATTAGATCTCACTCTTGCTCGTGACCGTGAAGGGATTGACAACCCATTTTTTGCGTTGAGTGCAAGTGTTTGTTAGTTTGTGCAGGTGCATCTATTGGGGACTTGCTTGTGCCTCCTACTGGATTGATACCTTGGTTCTTAACTGAGGGAAATACTTATCTCTACTTTGCTGCATCACCCTTTCCTCTTCAAGGGAAAAATCAATGCAAGCCCAAGAAGTAGCACAAAGCCAAGCATGTTGGGTTCTACGGTAGGGTGCGTCGGCTGCAAATTAAAAATTTTCTACGCACAGAACAACCAGGAACATGCTACGGGAATGGATCACAGATCGTTACCACTAGACGCGCAGTGCCGTGCAGCGGAAGAAGAGTTGGAGCAGCGCGTCTGCGTGGTTCGTCTCCTCCTCGTCCGATCTCCCTCGAACAGCCGATCGTCGGATCCCTCGTACAGGTTCGCCGGAGCGGCGCAGGTGCACCGCCTCTAACGGTATCCGCGCGTGCAGGAGGAACGTCGTGCGGCGGACTGCTAGGTCCGATCACACAACCGGCGGCGAGTGGGGGTGTCTATTCGCAACACATGCAAACCCTAGTGACAGCGCCGAAGCAATCAACCGCATGAGTGTGTCGCACCTCCACTATATATAGGCGTCCATCGTGGGCTCAACACTTGGGCACTACTAGGTAAAAGCCTAGCAGTAGCGCGGGTCAAATGCTTATCAGTAGCGCGGGCAGCCGCGCTATTGATACGGCGCTACAACTAACGCTTAGCAGTAGCGCGTGTTGACCCGCGCTACTACTATCTAGGGATAGCAGTAGCGGTCGTCGCAAAAACGCGCTGCTGCTAATATCTGTAGCGCCCTAGTATAAAAGGCGCTACTGCTAAGACCTCGCTGCTGCTAAAGCCATACCCCGCGCTACTGTTATTAGTTTCTGGAAAAATAATCTGCTCCATATTTTGTGTTGTTGAATTTTGTTTAGGGTTTTATACAATAGTCTCTAGCATATCATACACATACAAATCTGATCATATCATACACATACAAATAGTCTCATCAAATCGATCATGTCATCATCATAATCATCATCCAATACAAAATGATGTCTCTCGTCATCATCTCGAAATAGCAATACATGTTAGGAGATGTCTGGAATACTTGTAACTACATCGTCATCCATCTAAACAATGATATAGACAAGAAGAGCTATCACTATGAGGGAGAGCCGAACTATGCAGTACATGAGGCGGCGGTTATGAATCCTCTCTCACGTTACCGTGAACCTCAAGTAACTAGCTTCTGCTTCTTGTCTGCTTTTGAACCCTTTATGGCTGGCGCCCGAGAACCGCTCGGATCATTTACCCTGCACATAATCATTATTTTCCAAATATGACATGTCCAAAACATCACATGTCCAAATATGACATGTCCAAATTCCAAATATGACATGTCCAAATCACATGTCCACATATCACATGTCCACTTCAAGTTTGCATATAACAGGAAGAAAATATAGAACTTAAAGAAAAATGCAAGAAGTTTTTTTAAATAGGGTTCATACCACCTAATTATATCACATGTCCAAATTCTGTTTTTTTAGAACTTGAAGAAAAATATAGAACTTGAAGAAAAATATATCACATGTCCAAATTCTGTTTTTTTAAATAGGGTTCATACCACCTAATTAACTAGGGTTCATACTGATTCTGTTTTTGTAAATAGCAACAATTGCTTTAACTAAAAAAATTAAATAGCAACAATTGCTTTAACTAAAAAATAGCAATAGTTTGAAACCTAGGGTTCATACTAACTACCACTAAAAAATAGCCACGAATATGTCCTAGGTTTTTTAACTAGGGTTCATACTACCTAATTAACTAGGGTTCATACTAATTCTAATAATAACTAGCACTAAAAAATAGCCTAGGGTTCATACTAACTAGCACTAAATAGCTAGGGTTCATAATAAGAGAGAGAGAGAGAGAGAGAAGAGAGAGAGAGAGAGAGCAGGAGCAGAGAAGAGGGAGGGGGAGAGTGCTTACAGAGGGCGGAGAGAGAGATGGGGTCGGGGGAGACGGCGCCACCGAGGCGCGGCGAGGCGGGGTCGGGGGAAACGGCAAGGCGGGGTCGGGGGAGACGGCGGTGAGGCGGGGTCGAGGGAGACGGCGGCGGAGAGCGAGGGCAGGGGCTCCGGCGAGGTCGAGGAGGAGGAGGCACAGGCGCGCGGCGACGTCGAGGGCAGACGCCGGCAGAGAGCGAGGGCAGGGGCTCCCGCGAGGGCGAGGGCGAGGGCAGGGGCTCCGGCGGCGGCGACAGGGGGAGAAGAGAGAGTGGGGAATTGGGGGAGGAAGCAGAGAAGGGAAGCCCACGCGGGGGGTTATGTCAAAATAGCTTTAGCAGTAGCCTGGGAAAGGAAAATGCGCTGCTGCTAAAATCCGTAGCAGTAGCGCGCTCCTCACAAACTCGCTACTGCTAAGCTGGGCCCGCCCTGTGGACAAGTTCAAACTTAGCAGTAGCACCCTACCCTAAAAGCGTGCTACTACTAATTTGTTAGCAGTAGCGCGGTTTGCAGAAGGGCGCTACTAATATACCTAGCATGTCGGCAACAGTGTGGCAATTATAGTAGTAGCGCGTTTTATTCCTGCCGCGCTATTGCTAAGTGAATAGCAGTAGCGCCCTTTCTGACCACGCGCTGCTGCTAAGTAGCAGTAGCGCCTCATTTTAACACGCGCTACTGGTAAGATTCTGTGTATAAGGTTTTCCCTAGTAGTGGGGCCTCGCATGGACCCTAAAGCCCAAAATCTGTTCGGCCGGGATCCGAGTCCGAGTAGGATCACATCTAACTCGTGGAGTCCGATCCGGCCTCACAGGTTCCTTCCCTTAAGCACGCGACCCCTTAGGTTCAAGTCGGCTTGGTTGCAGGTCAGATCACCTCTGACCTGCTCGGCTGGTAGCGGCCTCTAGCAAGGCGTGCCGGCCACTAAGTAGACTATGAAGCTGGTTAGGCGAACCTGTACAACATGTCACACTTCTGTTCCCTTTGCCACACGATATATGTTGTCGGGCTCAAGGGGAGTCTGTCATCCTTGTGCTAGCCCGGCCTCTTTCTCGTTCCAGTGATGCCAACCACCAACCGGATTATCTCAGAATCCCTGTTGCATGACCATGCTTATCTTGGTCGGATCACACGAGGGGCCCAGAGTATATCTCTCCTGATCGGAGGGGCAAATCTCATCTTGCTCGACCATGTCTCGCAGCATGGGTCTGGACAAGCCCGAAACCTACCTTTGTAACTACCCAGTCACGGAGTAGCGTTTGGTCGTCCCAAAGCAGGTCTGTCACCATCCCGAGTACATGCGCCAGCTCAGGTCTTAGGACATAGAACGTATGTTGTACTAGAGACTCACAGATGACATATCGCTGCGTCTCATAGTTGGGTCTGTCCGACTTGGACCTTATCTCAACTCGGATCCGACTATGTCGAATCTCCATATTATCCGGTTAGCATCCAATGCTCCATGGCTAGTGAGACCAAGCCATCAACCGTGTCATATGCTAGTCTAGTCGACTGTGCGTCCACACAGCCCTTTCGACTAGGGACCTTTTAGGACAGTCATCATACAATGCATAGTCCCACAAACAAGTCATGTACTTGCTGATACACATCATTGACAATGTCCAAGGACTATCTTTATTCATAAACACATAGGAAATATCATCATACATGATTGCCTCTAGGGCATATCTCCAACAAAGCATCCAAGTGGTGGTTCACCCAACAAGTTTCATCGTCATGTATATCATAAGGTGTGACAAAGGATTGTGACATGGCATGTAAGCATATAAATTGATCACAATAAGGGGATCATGAAAACAAACATGCAAATGGGAGGTGGAAATGCTAGTATGTGTGACAAGTGAACAAGCATCTACCTCAAAGCCATACCAAGCATGCACAAAGCGCTCGGTAAATGGTCTATGGTAGGCATAGGAATCATTCACAACACCAAATAAAACGAAGTGTCTAAACACATGGGTCAAGTGCAAGACAATCCAAGCATAACGTGCATGGGGTGTAGTGAAAGTATTGTGGCACTCAACACAATGGAAAGAGCAATTGGTCATCATGTGTGAGGAAATCAAGTCAGTCATGTGAAAATCAATGGGGCATGTCATATGTGAAGAAATGACATTATTGCAACCAAACATGTGTTAGGAGCAATTAATGATCAAGTAGGATGCAACACACAAGGTATATATGTCATGAGGCATGGCAATGTGGCAATGGCAAGTCGAAGCAAGATCTCTAGCATGTGTGCAAAGTGTCATGGTGCAAGCAACACATGAAGTATGATCCACAATATTCATGCTCATGCTTTTGGGGTTCTCAAAAGAGAAGGATATCACCTCGAAAGTGTGCCCTTGTGCGTCCTTCACAATGCCAAAGCACAAGCAAGTGTGATGTGAAACCGTTGTGGTCGAAGGTGTACTTGACTCGCTCTCAAGAGTTCGAATGGTCAACTCACGTGAAGTGGAAGTTGACATGTAGCCAAACACTACAAGAAATATGTCAACTTGCGACCATCACTATTGGTCGTTGAATGGTCGTTGTTTTTCATTTGTGACCTTTTTGTGACCAAAAATAGATGGTCAAAAGCTGACCGTCTTTAATGGAAATTAACGACCTTCTTTGTGATAAGGTCGTTGAAGGCAACGACCAAAACAAAAGGTCGTTAATCCTACGACCTTCTGTTTTGGTCGCTAGCTGTCTGCCCAGGCCACGTCAGATCCGACGTGGCAAGCTAACGTGGCAAAATTGCGACCAAATGAAAAGGTCGTTGATAAGAATCAGCCCGGTCCAGTTCGGTGTTTTACATGGGCCAAGCCCAACAATTCAGCCATTTATTATTTGGCCGAGCCCAATAATTTAGCCCATTTATTATTTTGTTTTCCTGATAATTTAGGTCAGCCACATGGGCCAAGCCCAACAATTGGGCCTTCTATTTTGCTTTGACGTTGCCTTTTTGGCTAGAGTTTCAGATTTTACTTTTTTCAAGAGAAGGGTCTACTAGTCTGATGGGTCCCAATTGTCAGGTTCTAATAAGTGGTTCCTCAGATTTCAATGATCCAATAAATAAATAACCAATATTTACACAATGCTTCAAACAGAGCATAACTAAATATCATGAAAACATGGTTCAAATCATGAATACAATCAAAAAGAGCCAAACTTGGCACATTGCGATCAAACATGGTTCACATCAGGTTTACAATCAGAAATAGTTCGCATCAGGTAACACAACTAAAGAATAAAAAATAACTAGCTATTGAAGTATAACTAGCTCCAATGAGCTAGAAGTCTATGATTCTCCCGACTTCTTCGTCCTGGAGCCCACGATGAAACATGAATGAAGGACAGCATCGGCAAGTTATCAAACAATATGGTTAGGAACAAAATAAAGGCAAATCTAAAGGCACATTAACTTGTAGGCAGTCTGTGTGCATAAATAAAGTAAAACAAGCAAAATGAGGCATAGAAATCAGTGGATACAAGTAGTAACTCTCAGCAACAAGTAAATACTACTCCAATCACATCAGGTTTACAATCCTATAAATGCGACTTCCAGTAGATCATATGCGGTTTAAATTAACCCCTAAGGAGAGACACTTTGACACCAATATTATGCAACATCAAAGAAGTATACATACTGATCAGGTTTAATTAGCACATAGAAGCCAAATACTAGTAATTGATGTTTAGTACACAAAGACATGATTCAGCTAAGTAGACAAGAAAATGGCTATCAGTGCATAAATAGCACATGATTTGTATACATAACTCCTGTGTTCAAGAACTTGATTAGAAAGTAGTACCCTAAAGAAGGTAGCAAGCAAACGTTTTACTTCTGAAGATAGGAAACCCAGATCAGCACCTTCATCGTGACCGCAAGCTCGACTTGGGTATGCATACTGCAAAAACAAAGGGCATTTGATTAGGCGAAGGAAAATAGCAGTTTAAATCAACTAATGTATATTATGTAGCACATAATTCAAGATCATGCAAATGCACTATAGACACTGAAAAAAGAAAAAAATACCCACATTGTCATATATAGTTGTGCTAGGGAATTTTAAAAACATAATCAAATGCAAGTAGGAAGAACACCAAGATTGGTTTCTGTATGAAGATAAACTACAGCCAAAGGAAGGGTAATAGATGAAGAAAAAATCCTGACATACAAAGGTAAGCTCAACACACAGAATAAAATGAGTGGAACTTCAGTACAACCTATAAATTGTCATGTTCACAATATTAAAAGTAAGCTCAGCATAAGCATAAAAGTTTTGTTTGGCACCACCACATCAGAAGACACCTTTCTTCTTCACTATTATCAGAACACGCCTAAATAATGATGTACTTATTTCCTATAGAGCACGAAGCTGAGCTTGTAGCTAGTAAAACGTGGGGCATAAAGCAGAAACTAGACACCATGATTGTTCTAGGCATAATACAGGTTGTAATAAAATTTAAAGTGATAGGCCTATAGAAGTATCAACATCTCTCTCCACAGACATCCCCAAATAATCAGTAGGCAATATGGAGGAGGGGGGTTTTCCCCTGCTTCAATCCTGAATTAGCCATGAATAATCCTGAATTTAAAGTGATCCAGGTATCATAGTGCATATGCATCATTTCGTGTCTGGTATTCTCACATTGAAAAGACAAGAAGTATGTGGCTCAAGATACAAATCAAAAGGTTGTCAAAAATGACAAGAAAGACCTGGCATCCAACAAACCAACTGAACCTATAGCTCGTGATGAGCTAACTGAAATAAAGACACATAAATCAAAAGAAAATATCAGCATTATGATTCAGGAAAAGGATGGAAGACAGCAATCAATATAATTTTGCCTTTTCATTTTATTGAAGTTTCATCTTCTGAAATTGTATCCACATTAGTATAGTGTCTATAAGCTAGGATTTTGACATTTTGTCGTCCATGATTGAGATGCACCATAAGCCAGGTGAACATGTAGATCTAGACATGCCAGCTGAACCATACGTGCAGAAATCAATGGCGAGAAAAGATACTCATTATGATTCAGGACAAAGATGTGAAGCTGCAGTTCCGTGTATACATCATGTGAATATCCACTGATTCCAACCAACACACTAGTGGATCTGAGGGGAGGAGGGAGCGAGCATTCGGACATAACCTGGAGGGTAGTGGAGTCGTGGGCGAGCTTGGAGCCATTGTAGATGAAATAACCGCCGCTGATGGCCGTGGATGCCGCCCTAGTAGACCCGACTCGTCGTTCTTGAGCGTATTCTTATGGCCACTGCACCACCCAAGCCCTGAACCATCAGTAAGACACAAAAAAGTCAGATCTGAGCCGTCTCTGCTGTGGACAAACACGAGAAGAAGATGGAGGAGTGGATCTGTGGGCAGTGCTGTCGGAGAAGAGGGTTTTTGGCGGTGGCCTTGTTGGGGAGGAGGGAGAGTCGGGGAGGCAGCAGCCGTCGGGGACGCGGCTGTCTCTAGCGTGGATGAGAGCTCGTGGTGAAGGAGGACATCGGCCGTCGTCGTGAGAGGGTCAACCTGGCTCGCCGCCGTCAAGGCCCGCGTCAAGAGAAGAGGATGGATGGATGGGCTGGTAGTGTGCAGGAAAAGAGCGAGGGAGACTGGATCTGGTAGTAGGCGACGTAGAGGAGGCACGCCGGTGGCAAAGGCGACGCCTCGCCCGAAACCCTAGCCACGGGTGAGGGTTGCGAGTGAGCAGTAGAGGGAGCGGGAGATGGATCTAATTGGAGGGGAGGAAAGAGCAGCGCGAGGGGAGCTTGGGGGGTGTGCTGCGTGCCGACAAGAGGGAAGGAGGAATCGGGTGCGGCGCGAGGAATCGGGTGCGGCATGAGGGAAGGAGACTGGCGCCGCCGCCAGGGACAGGGAGATAGGGTTTGGACGAGGGGGATGAGACAGAGAGGTGTTGACCCGGGAGGGGGTTAAGAGGGACGAGGGGCGAGAGGGTCCTAACTACTGTTGGATCCTAGAGTATCCTACGGTGTTTGCTCCATGATCCGCGTGAGTTGCCCATCGACCAATCAAAACGCAGTACACAATTTGATGATGTTATGACCATCTAAATTGGTCGTGATTGACTAAACATAAATGGCTGCTATGAATCAGTCGGATGAGAAATCATCCGCATAGCCAGCCGTCGGATATGCGCTCTTGTACTCGTTTGGTCGCTACAATGCCGTAGTAGTAGTAGTGACCACGCGACGCTTCAATGCAGCGTTGATGGCACCCCAACAAATGGCGCTCCACGCGGCAAAAATTGCTCCAGCGTGGCAACGACGGTGTCCGGCAAAGCTCCACTACACCTCCGGCGGAGCTCCAACGCAGCACCGATGGTGCCAGCGAAGCTCCATTGTAGCGTCGGCAATGCTTCTACCGGACCGCTGGTGCTCCCAGACAGCTTCAAGGCAACATCGTCGGAGTTGCAGCGCTGGTCACTCGTCGCGGTCACCATCGCAACACCGTGCGATGCACCATTGCATCTCATGGAGACGCCTCTCATGAAAAAGACAGATTTCCTAGCTACGAACCAAAAGATGAACCAAAAGTTTCGCAAGATTCAACCCCTAGCTACGAACGGTCATACCCGCCGTTTTGACCGCATTTTGAAACAGGCATAAGAAATTAAAAAAACTCAAAAAATTAAAAACCTTCGCATTGTATCATTATATGTGACCTATTTTCTAGGAAAAATAACAAACTAGGACTACGGTAAATGTCTTAAAAAAGTGTTCTCAGAAATGAGCTATCATGTGTGAAGATTCATGGCTTTCAAGCCAAATGATCAATCTTATGGTAGCATTCATGGCATAGTTTGTTCAAATGATCTAATATTGTGCACAAGGGTGCATATTGGAATGACAAACAATAATTCCTAAGGAAGTTTTCATTTTCTTCGGACGAAAAAAACATTTTCCATTTTTGAGTGCCCAAAATGAGTTTTTTTGTGAAGGACCTACCATATATTTGTTGCAAAATTGTACCACATCATTTTTAGAAAATATTAGGCCATATTTAATGTATAATTAACCAAATGGTTGGGTGTCAAAAGCTTTGATCCACCTGTCGTGAAAAAGATAAATTTCTGTCGATTAAGTAGGAAGCGGGTCAAATTTGAACTGCAACTGCCTTATAGTTTGCTCTTTATTTTTTTCTAAAAATCATTTATAGGTACATAAGTATCTATTTAATTAGAGAAACACCAAAAGTTTTCCAAGATTCAACCACTAGCTAGGAACGGTCATGTCCGTAGTTTTGACCGCATTTTGAAACGGGCATGAAAAATAAATAAAAAATCAAAAATTGGAAAACCTTCGCATTGTGTCATTATATGTGACAAAGTTACCATTAAAAATAATAAACTTGTAATACGGCAATTCTTTAAAAAAAGTGTTCTCAGAAATGAGCTATCATGTGTGAAGATTCATGGCTTTCAAGCCAAATTATCAATCTTATGGCCACATTCATGGCATAGTTTGTTTAAATGATCTAATATTGTGCACAAGGGTGCATCTTGGAATGACAAACAATGTTTCCTAAGGAAGTTTTCGTTTTCTTCGGACGGAAATTTCATTTTCCATTTTTCGAGTGCCCAAAATGAGTTTTTTTGTGAAGGACCTACCATATATTTGTTGCAAAATTGTACCAAATCAATTTTATAAAATACTAGGCCATATTTAATGCATGATTGACCAAATGGTTTGGTGTCAAAAGCTTTGATCCACCTCTCGTGAAAAAGACAAATTTCTACCAATTCAGTAGGAAGCGGGTCAAATTTGAACTATAGCTGCCTCATAGTTTGCTCTTTATTTTTTCCAAAAATCATTTCTAGGTACATAAGTATCAATTTAATCAGAGAAACACCAAAAGTTTTTCAAGATCCAACCACTAGTTAGGAACGGTCATGCCCGCCGTTTTGACCGCATTTTGAAACGGGCATGAAAAATTAAAATAAAAATAAAAATTGTAAAACCTTCGCATTGTGTCATTATATGTGACCAAGTTACCAGGAAAAATGATAAACTTGTAATACAGCAATTATTTTAAAAAAGTGTTCTCAGAAATGAGCTATCATGTGTGGAGATTCATGGCTTTCAAGCCAGATGATCAATCTTATGGCCACATTCATGGCATAGTTTGTTCAAATAATCTAATATTGTGCACAAGGGTGCATCTTGGAATGGAAAACAATGTTGCCTAAGGAAGTTTTCATTTTCTTTGGACGGAAATTTCATTTTCCATTTTTCGAGTGCGCAAAATGAGTTTTTTTGTGAAGGACCTACCATATATTTGTTGCAAATTTGTACCAAATCAATTTTATAAAATACTAGGCCATATTTAATGCACAATTTACCAAATGGTTGGGTGTCAAAAGCTTTGATCCACCTCTCGTGAAAAAGACAAATTTCCGCCGATTCAGTAGGAAGCGGGTCAAATTTGAACTGCAGCTGCCTCATAGTTTGCTCTTTATTTTTTCCAAAAATTATTTTTAGGTACATAAGTATCTATTTAATCAGAGAAACATCAAAAAAATTTCAAGATTCAACCACTAGCTAGGAACGGTCATTCCCGCCGTTTTGACCGCATTTTGAAACGGGCATAAAAAATTCAAAAAAATTCAAAAAAATGGAAAACCTTCGCATTGTATCATTATATGTGACCAAGTTATCAGAAAAAAAATAAACTTGTAATACATCAATTTTTTTAAAACAGTGTTCTCAGAAATAAGCTATCATGTGTGCAGATTCATCGCTTTCAAGCCAAATGATCAATCTTATGGCCACATTCATGGCATAGTTTGTTCAAATGATCTAATATTGTGCACAAGGGTGCATCTTGGAATGGAAAACAATGTTGCCTAAGGAAGTTTTCATTTTCTTTGGACGGAAATTTCATTTTCTATTTTTCGAGTGCGCAAAATGAGTTTTTTTGTGAAGGACCTACCATATATTTGTTGCAAAATTGTACCAAATCAATTTTCTAAAATACTAGGACATATTTAATGCACAATTGACCAAATTGTTGGGTGTCAAAAGTTTTGATCCACCTCTCGTGAAAAAGACAAATTTTCGCCGATTCAGTAGGAAGCGGGTCAAATTTGAACTGCAGTTGCCTCATAGTTTGCTCTTTATTTTTTCCAAAAATCATTTCTAGGTACATAAGTATCTATTTAATCAGAGAAACACCAAAAAAATTCCAAGATTCAACCACTAGCTAGGAACGGTCATTCCCGCCGTTTTGACCGCATTTTGAAACGGGCATAAAAAATTCAAAAAATTCAAAAAATTGGAAAACCTTTGCATTGTGTCATTATATGTGACCATGTTATTAGAAAAATTAATAAACTTGTAATACAGCAATTCTTTAAAAATAATGTTCTCAGAAATGAGCTATCATTTGTGAAGATTCATGGCTTTCAAGTCAAATGATCAATCTTATGGTCACATTCATGGCATAGTTTGTTCAAATGATCTAATATTGTGCACAAGGGTGCATCTTGGAATGGCAAACAATGTTGCCTAAAGAAGTTTTCATTTTCTTTGGACGGAAATTTCATTTTCTATTTTTCGAGTGCCTAAAATGAGTTTTTTTGTGAAGGACCTACCATATATTTGTTGCAAAATTGTACCAAATCAATTTTCTAAAATACTAGGACATATTTAATGCATAATTGACCAAATGGTTGGGTGTCAAAATCTTTGATCCACCTCTCATGAAAAAGACAAATTTCCGCCGATTCAGTAGGAAGCGGATCAAATTTGAACTGCACCTGCCTTATAGTTTGCTCTTTATTTTTTCCAAAAATCATTTCTAGGTACATAAGTATCTATTTAATCATAAATACATGGTTTGGTGGTGATACGTCGAGGTTTGGACGGTGGCCGAGGCCCCAACTCCAGAGCGCATAAACTCGCATGCCCGCCGCGTGGTCACTGCATGACCGTGGCGTTGCCACGTGTTCTGGGTGGCTTAGGCATGTCTAGTGGGTTGGGTACTCCCTTGGTAGGTGTCAGGAAGAAGAAGCTAATAGAAGAATCTCACGAGGAGACTGAACTGAGCTCAAACATGAATTCGCAGCCAAGTGTTTGATTAGTGGTGGGGAAAATGCACATGGCCAATGGGCCTGAGTTTTGGCCGAGGATGATCATCTACTAAGGACACTGCCTTCGAAAATTTGCAGCTCAAATGGAGGATCCTAGGTTTCAGTTGCTTTGCAAAGTACCACACTGGACAGAAATATGAATGTTGAAGCTGGACTCAAATGAATGAATGGATTGATCTGAAATTTGGAGGAGGGTGATAATTTGGGCATATGAAGTCACTTTAAAAATTTCATACCATTTGGATAAACAAAAATGGTACTTCCTTCATGGTGCTCTCCACTGAACAGAAAATTGGGGAAAATGTTGAGGGAAATTGGCTATAATAAATGAGCTAAAATTTGGGGGTGGGAGGTTCTATGGGCAGGGTCATGCTGTGGTAAATTTTCGGCAATTATAAATTAACATAAAATATAGCTGCTTCACAAACTGAAAATATTACCAAGAAACAAATATTGGATGGTGAGCTCACATGGATTGTTAGATGAGGCTCAAATTTTGTGGAGAGCTATGATTTGGAATATAGAAGATGTGGCAAAAATTCAGCTCATTAGGATATGCCTAGCTAGTACTTCCTTCACAACGGTTCTAGCTGAACAAAAACTTTGGAAATTTTCCGAGGAAGATTTACCAGGCAAATTGAGTTGAATATTGTCATGAGGCAATGATTTAGATAGTAAAGAATGCCCAATTTTTTTGGGAATTTTGGGAATGACAGAAATATAGGCTGCTTCACAACCTAGGGCAAAAATTGACACATAGACATGACACATAGGCAAAACTGATGAGGTGGTGCCTAGTCATAGCAATGCACCACAATTTACAAGGCTATGACCATCTATATTGGTCATTATCAGCTAGAAATAAGGCAGCGGACCAGTGCTGTTTGCTTTACGACCATTTCGTGTAAGGAAATTATGACCTTTCTGACCAAAATGGTCGTTATGGTTTAGGGTTTGGAGGCCCCCGAACAGCTTTTGACCAATTGGTCTCAAATGGTCGTAGATTTATGACCAATTCTTCCAGGGTCACTGACAGAAGGTCACAAGTTGACATATTTCTTGTAGTGAAAGTATCCTACACATACACAAACCAAAGCAAGGAATGTATGTGTATGGTAGATAAACACATCATCCATCATGATGGTTCTCTTCTCTTGCACATAACCATTAGTAGTAAAAGTGCATGAATAATAGGATGCAACAATCTTAATGTTCATGGCACTATGCATATTGTGCAAAGAAGGAAGACAAGCATGTTTCACAAGAATGATGTCAAAAGCTCCAAATATATGGGAGAAAACTATGGGGGAAATCTCATTAGCAAGCTAAAATCATTGTTGCACTCGATACATGGCAATTCTAGGATGATAGAGACAACATATGGAGCAATTGGACAATATTAAATAACAATCATCCGCAAAGCATGGAAACGGTTGACATCAACCGCATAAAACGAGTATGAATCATCGGTGATGCAACATAAGCAAGCATAGAAATCATGTCGTGCAAACTAGTGGAGCAAAGATGCAACACACTAGAGGAAATCATGGCAATCATGTCATGTGAGCAAATAGTAGATGTATGCAATGCACATGACATATCACAAGCACGAACACAAAGCAATATCAAAGTATCATCATAGGCATGGAGTACAAAGCAAACATGACAACAACAATAGATATCTCCACCAAGCTTGCAAACACACATACAAGTATACCCTCCATTCCTAAATATTTGTCTTTCTAGAGATTTCAACAAGTGACTACATACGGAGCAAAATGAGTGAATCTACACTCTAAAATATGTCTATATACATCCGTATGTGGTTGTCCATTTGAAATCTCTAAAAAGACAAATATTTAGGAACGAAGGGAGTAGTAAAATCATGGATCATGTGTAATGCAAAGCATGGGTCACCAAAGCATGTCATCCAAATGGGAATGAGCATATCATGCAAAGTGAACATGGCATGATGGGCATAAAGTGAGAAGTGATATAGAACTTGTAACCATGTGAGTGCCATGTAAAAGAAATGCACGAAATTATCGCATAAAGAGGGCGGGTGGAGGGTAAGCACTCCATGGTGGCACACGTCTTCATTGCTCTCTAGAGCTTGTTTCGTCAACTCGTGCGCTTGCGAGGTTGACGAGTAAGTGTGATGACCTACACAAGATAGACACAAATGAAAGAAAGTGTGTGTGTGGTAAATGTACACATCATCCATCATGATGTGTATGTGCACGTGTGAGTTAGCACTGTTGGGAAATGTTGCATGGAAAACAAAAATTTTCTACGCACACGCAAGATCTATCCATGGAGATGCATAGCTACGAGAGGGGGAGAGCATCTTCATACCCTTGAAGATCGCTAAGCGAGGGTTTATCAATGCGGTTGATGTAGTCGTACACCTTCACGATCCGTCCCGATCAAGTACCGAACATACGGCACCTCCGCGTTCAGCACACGTTCAGCTCGATGACGTCCTCGCCTTCTTGATCCACCAAGACAGGCGAAGTAGTAGATGAGTTCCGGCAGCACGACGGCATGGTGACGGTTGGTGATGAAGAACATTCTCCGCAGGGCTTCGCCAAGCACTACAAAAACTAGACGGAGGATAAACTAGAGGGGACGGGGTTACCGGCACACGGCTTGGTGAATCTTGATGTGTCTTGGGTGCTAGCCCTGCCCCTCTATTTATATGTTGAGCCTTGGGGTCGAAACTTGGAGTAAACGCCTCCTCAAAGTCGGTTTTACCCAAAAGGCAAGAGTCCTTCTCGGACTCCACGACCAGACGCCAGGGTTCCCGGCGTCTGGACCCAGATGCCAGAGACCCTGGCATCTGGCCCCTGGACTCCGCAAAACTTCCTTTTGCGCTTTCCAAAACCTCGTGGGCTTTACCCTTTGGCCCAAATAAAGTGTTCTCATACCCAAACATTTCGGGAAACATCCGAAACCCCTTTCGGTGAATTCCGGAACCCTTTTCGAAGATCAAACACTATTATCCCATATATTAATCTTTACCTCCGGACTAATCCGGAGCTCCTCGTCATGTCCGTGATCTCATCCGGAACTCCGAACAACATTCGTTCACCAACATACACAACTCATATAATACTATATCGTCAACGAACGTTAAGCGTGCGGACCCTACGGGTTCGAGAACTATGTAGACATGACCGAGACGCCTCTCCGGTCAATAACCAATAGCGGAACCTGGATGCCCATTATCATGGCAAACCACGGCCACCTATGGGGCCATGAGCCCCTTTTGGTTTGGTGGGGGGATGGGCATGTTGCACAAAGAGTGGAGAAGCGTCGCGCAGCACGGCAGAGATCACACGGGCAGTCTTTACCCAGGTTCGGGCCGCCGTGAGGCGTAAAACCCTACTCCTGCTTTGGTGGATTGATGGTGGATAATGGTGGTGGACGCAGCACACCCGCCCGGCAAGGTCGCTCTGGGGCGAGAGTGGCTACGCGCATATGGATATGTGATACGTCTCCGTCGTATCTATAATTTTTGATTGTTTCATGCCAATATTATACAACTTTCACATATTTTTGGCAACTTTTTATATGATTTATTGGACTAACCTATTGATCCAGTGCCCAGTGTCAGTTCCTATTTTTTTGCATGTTTTTTGTATCGTAGAAAATCCATATCAAACGAAGTCCAAACGCGATAAAAATTTACGGAGAATTATTTTGGAATTTATGTGATTTTTGGGAGGTGGAATCAACGCAAACGGGGGCCCACAGTGCCCACAACCCACCAGGGCGCGCCCCAGGCCCCAAGCGCGCCCTGGTGTCTTGTGCCCTCCTTGAACGTCGGTTGGAGCCCTTCTTCTGGCGCAAGAAAGATATTTTATGGAAAAAAATCGTGTTAAAATCTCAACGCAATTGGAGTTACGGATCCCCGGGAATATAAGAAATGGTGAAGGGCCAGATCTGGAGAACGCAAAACAGAAGAGAACAGAGAGGGATATCCAATCTCAGAGGGGCTCCCGCCCCTCCGCTGCCATGGAGGCCATGGACCAGAGGGGGAACTCTCCTCCCATCTAGGGGGAGGCCAAGGAAGAAGAAGAAGGAGGGTGGCTCTCTCCCCCTCTCTCCCGGTGGCGCCGGAACGCCACCGAGGCTAGGATCGTGACGGCGATCTACATCAACAATCTTGCTACTGTCTACACCAACTTTCTCCCCCTCTATGCAGCGGTGTAACACCTCTTCTCCCCTCTGTAATCTCTACTTAAACATGGTGCTCAACTCCATATATTATTTCCCAATGATCTATGGTTATCCTATGATGTTTGAGTAGATCCGTTTTGTCCTATGGGTTAATCGTGATCTTGGTTGGTATGATTGTATATTTTATTTATGGTGCTGTCCTACGGTGCCCTCCATCTCGCGCAAACGTGAGGGATCCTCGCTGTAGGGTGTTGCAATATGTTCATGGTTTACTTATTGTCAGTGTTGCGGGGGTGACAGCAGCCTAAACGCGGATAAGTGGGTTATGGCGTATGGGAGTAAAGAGGACTTGATACTTAATGCTATGGTTGGGTTTCACGACCTTAATGATCTTTAGTAGTTGCGGATGCTTGCTAGGGGTCCAATCATAAGTGCATATGATCCAAGTAGACAAAGTATGTTAGCTCATGCCTCTCCCTCATATAAAATTACAAGAATGATTACCGGTACTTGTTATCGATTGCCTAGGGACAAATGACTTTCTTGTTGACAAAAGCTATCTACTTTTATTACCTTGCAATTTATTCATAGTTTTATTCTCGCAAAGTACTCATAGTTTTATTCTTGCAAAATAGTTTCATATTTGTTTTGGGTAAAGCAAACATCAAGTGTGCGTAGAGTTGTATCGGTGGTCGATAGAACTTGAGGGAATATTTGTTCTACCTTTAGCTTCTCGTTTGGTTCGACACTCTTATTTATCGAAAAAGGCTACAAACGATCCCCTATACTTGTGGGTTGTCAAGAATATGCGAGGGTCCAACCCTTTCTATCGTTGCCATGGGCCTTCTTTTATAGATTAAGGGGTCACCACAGTGGCAAATTAGTCTTTGCATACTGATTAGATAGCTAACAATGCTATCATATCTAACTCTGTAGGCTGACAGAGCGCATTAAATGCGCAACTCAGTGTCACATCATAGCTTGCCCGGCAGGCCCTGCCGGGCTGTTTTGCCAGCTTCACGCCTGCTCGCTTGACACGTCTCAGGACGAGTGTCATATGGAGGTGTTTGCTGTAGGAAGTGGCTGCCATGTGGCAGAAAGCAGCCACTTAGTCACCTTGGAGCTCGACACCGCTTTGATTAATGACTTGCGTCGCTCGTGAGGTGGAGCGGTGGAGTGGCTCGCCTGCGCCAGTCCCGGCAGGCCTACCGGGGCGATCTGGGAGCTTGCTTCCAGGGCAAAACCCAACCCTGCCAGGCTCGCCTGCCGGGCAAGGTAGGTCCTTCCCTTAGCGATGCCTTGCTCCTCTGGCTCACCTTGGCCTTCTCGATTTGCACTTGGATCCTTCAAAGGAATTGATCCTCCTTGTTTGGTCTGGTCTTGGTCTTGTAATCTTGTCTCTGGCCTGTGCACAGTCCGTGCAATGGACCCAGGGTCTGTTGCACCGACAGGAGCCCCCGGGCCTGGCACGGATGCGCCGCTGGGCGTCGTCGGGGTAGGCCCTAACCAGTGCATAGGCAGAAATGTAAGGGCGGCTCCATCCTTTGAGATCTTCTTTGCTTCTTCATTAACCTGAGCTTGGGTCAGTTTCCGGTTTTCCAGCGCGTCGTGCGAAACATTTAGGGGAGAAACTGAACCACGATCTGTGGGCAGCCCACGCCCCATGATCACGGGGTAGGAAACTGCCATCCCACTTACCTCCTGCCCCGGGGCGCCTCCGCCATGTGTACCACATGCATTGCGTAGGGTAGGTGGTGGACGCGGAGGGCGCGGGAACAGGCGCCATGGCAGAAAGCCAGGCGTCGCCGAGTGGTGTAGAGGGGCGACTCTGATTCCCTGAGCCGTTGGAGACGCGGGGAACCGCATTGGAGGAGCAAGGTGGTCACCTGCTGGATGAGAGGCCAGCCCCCTGCCTCATTCTCCTATAAAAGGGGGCAGGAGTAGTGTGTCTGCTCACACACCTTCCTTCTCCCTTTCAAAGCTTCCCTTGCTTGCCATGGTGAGGGGGCGAGGGCGTGGTGGTACTCTGGTGGTGGCGACGAGAACTTCTGCTCGACAGCGTCTCCCCCCTCCTCTTGATGACGTGGGGGCTGAACCCGCTGTGAGAGGAGGTGGAAGGGGGTGTGGCCGAGGTCGTCGTGGTGTGCGCGGTCATGGTGGCCGGGGCGGCGCCTCAATTGCGCCTGCACCAGACGCTCCTCCCCCGATGGAAGGCCACGTCGGGGATCAACCCTTGGAGTTTGTCATCAGGCTGTATAAGCCTCCGCGCGGCCGCCTCCGCCTCCCTACTCCATTTGCAAGGGTGATGGAGCTCGAACAGTCGCGTGCACTGAGGTTGCACATGAGGGGCTGTGGGAATGGCGGCATGCGGGTGGATGTTGACTTCCCTGCTCCTCATGTTATGTACCTCCGCCGCGGCTGGAAGACCTTTGCTCGAGCCCATAGCTTGTCGGAGGGGCACGTTCTCCAGTTTAAATTAATGGAGAGCAGCCTTCTTTCCATCAAGGTCTTTGGGCGCTCGGGAGCTCGCTTAGGGTGCTGCGCGGAGAGCTCGATCGACGACGAAAGCTCCTCCTCGAGCGAAAGCGACGAGGAGGACAGTGACAGCGATGACGACGACAGCGACCGGGAGGGCGACGACTCCTACTCCGGCTGAACGTCGCCCACACTATCTTCATCAGGCGGCAGCACCATCATCTGCACCTGTGTTTTCTCCCCGGCAAGGTGGTTTGCTGGGAAGTTGGGTGCAGAGGTGGTGACGATGCCCCCTGGCTCCTCCAGTAATCCTCCAGCTGGACCCCGGCAGGCTTCCTCTCGGGCTGCAGCTCCGTTATCCCTGCCGTTGAAAGGATCGAGAAGAGGTGTCTAGAGGGGGGTGATTAGGCCCTCAACAAGAAAAAGTAGCAGTTTTTAAGTTCTTCAAGTTGAGGTGGAGTTTTAGCACAAGTTTAAGTATTCACAATACATTTCAAGCAAGCATGATAAGAGTATGAGCAACAGAAAGAGTAAAGCATGCAATTTGCAAGAAAGTAAAGGGATGGGATTGGAGTGTGCAAACGCAATGAAGACACAGAGATTTTTGGCGTGGTTCTGATAGGTGGTGCTATCGTACGTCCATGTTGGTGGAGACTTCAACCCACGAAGGGTAACGGCTGCGCGAGTCCACGGAGGGCTCCACCCACGAAGGGTCCACGAAGAAGCAACCTTGTCTATCCCACCATGGCCATCGCCCACGAAGGACTTGCCTCACTCGGGTAGATCTTCATGAAGTAGGCGATCTCCTTGCCCTTACAAACTCCTTGGTTCAACTCCACAATCTTGTCAGGGGCTCCCAAGTGACACCTAACCAATCTAGGAGACACCACTCTCCAAAAGGTAATAAATGGTGTGTTGATGATGAACTCCTTGCTCTTGTGCTTCAAATGATAGTCTCCCCAACACTCAACTCTCTCTCACAGATTTGGCTATGGTGGAAAGATGGTTTGAGTGGAAAGCAACTTGGGGAAGGCTAGAGATCAAGATTCTTGTGGTAGGAATGGAATGTCTTGATCTCAACACATGAGTAGGTGGTTCTCTCTCAGAAAATGAGTAGTGGAAGTGTAGGCTCGTTCTGATGGCTCTCTCTTGAATAGAGAAGGGGGTGGAGGGGTATATATAGCCTCCACACAAAATCCAACCATTACACACATTTGACCCAACTCGGTCAGACCGAATAGAAGAATGAGACCGATCTAGTTCAAAATGTGAACGTTAGGATTCACGGTGGGACCGACATGATCAACTTGGTGGGACCAATGTGCTAGGGTTAACGCAAGACCTCATCTCGGTGTGACCGATTGCACGAACTCGGTGGGACCGATTTCAGCAATGAGTTAAACAAAGAGTTGGTCAGGCAAACTCGGTGGGACCGATTGCATATTTCGGTGAGACTGAAATAATCACAACAGGCAACAGAGAGTTTGCATTGTGAACTCGGTGGGACCGATCACTCATTTTGGTAAAACAGAAACGTTACGAAGGGAAACAAAGAGTTTGCATTGCCATCTCGGTGAGACCGAAATCCCGATCGGTGAGACCGAATTGATTAGGGTTTCTGGCAGTGGCTATGTCAAAGAAACTCGGTGGCGCCTGATAGATCAAATCGGTGGGGCCGAGTTTGACTTTAGGTTTTGGACATATTTGGAAATGAGAAAGTGGTTGAGGGCTTTGGATCATATCACTAAGCATTTTGAGCAGGTAGACCATTAAGCAACACCTCATCCCCTTTTAATAGTATTGGCTTTTCCTATGAACTCAATGTGATCTTGGATCACTAAAATAGAAATGAAGAGTCTTGAGATTTTGCCAATCTTTGTCCTTAACATCTTGAAGGGGTTCCACATCCTCTTGTCCATGCCACGCCATTGTTCAACTTTCTGAAGTATACTAGATAAAGATATCAGTCCAACAAGAGATATGTTGACATTAATTACCAAAACCACCTAGGGAGCACTTGTGCTTTCAGCCGTGTTCTGCTGGCCTTGGTGGTGGTGGCCGACGGGTCACCTCCGCCATGCTCTCCATCGTCGTCTTCATCCATGCCCTCCCGCCCCCGCCGGGCATCCTCTCCTGGAGCCCGACAGGGTCAGGCTGGGCTTCTGCCCAGGCACTCCTTTTGCCCTCTTCGCCTTCTACTGTTGTGCCTAGGAGGAGAGGGACAATAAAAGGCATTACGGGGCACTTATCTTTTTTTAATCTTAAACCTGTAGGCACTTGCCAAATTTTAGTTCAAATAATGTAATCTCTTGTATCCATGTTTATGTTTCGTGAGATTTGTACTTGTTGATCAACATATTGACGAAAAAGATAAGCTTTGCTGGGCACTTGTGCATGTACGATATCCATGCAGAGGTGAAACGCCTACATACTTTCATGTAAACAAGTAGATCCCGGTAAGCTACCTTGCCGGTACCCCATAGGACTGCTGCCGTGAGGCTGAGCCTGCTGGGTGCAGAACCCATTGGGAGAGACCAGCCCCCCGCCAACCCCTTTCAGCCAAAGGCCACTACGACCATCCTGACCGAAGCAGCGTTCGTGTCAGTAGATGGGAGCACCTTTGTTTCTGAGGCGGCGAGGTTTTCATATGCACAAGTCCTACTCACGGAACATGTATGGATAAGAGATGGAACTTATCTGTTTGGCTTGCCGGAGACCGCAGTGCTGGCTTGTCTTCGCATCCTCTTCCCAAGACTAAGTCCACGGTAGGAGCCTGTAGTTTATGCAAATGAAGATGATGCCAGATGCAATCTATCTATATGATCATGCAACCTATCTACATGAATCATGCGATGCTTATGAAATGCTTATGCATGCATGCAACTTGTCGGGGGCCCCTAGCGCTTCATTTATTTCTCTGTTGCTCAGGGTCTGCGCCTGGCTTTGTACAAGGGGTTACATGCAGCTGAGGCAAGGCCTGTACAAAAGGGTGGCTGTCGGACCCTGCGGGTAGAACTTGCAAAGATGCTCAATATTCCATGAGTTTTGCAATTGAATGCCATCTCCGGTCTCCAGACGGACTGCGCCAGGTCTGGTGACTCGTACTACCCAGTAAGGGCCTTCCCACTTTGGCGACAACTTGTTTGTACCCTTGGTAGACTGAACGCACCTAAGGACAAGGTCGCCTTCCTCAAAACACCGGGCATGAACCCTGCGGCCATGATAGCGACACAGGGCTTGCTGATAGCATGCAGCACGCGTAGCAGCCCGGAGACGATTCTCCTCGAGAAGCACGGCATCATCACGCATGTGCTGTTCCTGCGCTACTTCATCGTAGGCAAGCACTCGAGGTGACCCGTAAATGAGTTTCGTGGGGATAACTGCGTCTGCCCCATAGACTAGGGAGAAGGGAGTCTGCCCGGTAGCTCGGTTTGGTGTCGTTCTGAGGGACCAAAGAACCACCGGCAGCTCATTGATCCATTGCCTGCCGTGCTTCCGCAGCTTATCAAATGTTCTTGTCTTGAGTCCTCGCAACACTTCAGCGTTTACCCTCTCAGCTTGTCCATTGCTTCTGGGATGTGCGACAGAGGCAAATGAGATCTTGCTTCCGAGGGCATGAACATATTGCATGAAGGCGCGGCTCGTGAACTAGGTGCTGTTGTCAGTGATGATCCGAGCAAGGACCCCGAAATGGCACACCAATCCTTTCAAGAACTTGATAGCTGACCGAGCAGTTACCTTTCTCATGGCATCTACTTCCGTCCACTTTGTAAACTTGTTGATTTCAACGAACAAGAATTCAAAGCCCCCGGCAGCTCGGGGGAAAGGGCCGAGGATATCGAGCCCCCAGACCGAAAATGGCCATGACAAAGGGATTGTCTGGAGTGCTTGGGCAGGCAGATGGATATTTTTGGAATGGAACTGACAGGCTTCACACTTGGTGACGAGCTCAACCGCATCTTGGAGGGCTGTGGGCCAATAGAATCCTTGCCGGAATGCTTTCCCAACCAAAGCCCTTGATCCAATGTGGGAGCCGCACATGCCTTTGTGTATCTCTGCCAGCAGTTCCTTTCCTCCTTCCCGGCAAATGCACTTCAATTTCACACCGTTGGGCCTTCTTCTGTATAGTGTGTCATCGACAAACTGATACACACTGGCCCTCCGGGCTACTCTTTCAGCTTCTTCTTACTCTTTGGGAAGTTCTCCGGTTTGGAGGGAATGGACTATGTGCCTTGCCCAAGTTGCAGCCTGAGGCTCGGCAACAAGGACTAGCGGCACCTCCTCATTCATGGGGGCGCATCCCTTGACTGCGGGGACCAGTGGCCCGGCAAGAGGGTGCAGCCCGGCAATCGAAGGGGGGTTGTTCCCGGCAGAGTCCCTGCCAGGAGCCCCGAAAGGCTCTACCGGGAGAGGCTTACCGGAGTCCAATTTCCTCCTCTTTTGGGCCATTGTTGTCAGGGATATGGAGGGCTGAGTAAGATGGAGAACAAAAGTCCCTGGTTCCACAGGAAGCTTCTGCGCAGCGCACTTTGACAGGTGATCAGCAATGCTGTTTTCCGCACGGGGTACGTGCTCTATTTGCAACCCATCAAAGCGCTCCTCCAATCTTCTCACTTCCTCGACGTATGCCTCCATCAATGGGCTTTGGTAATCCTTGTTGACTTGTCTCACCACCAGTTGTGAATCTCCTCGAATGATCAGCTTCTTGATTCCCAATTCCGTAGCAATCCTGAGCCCGGCAAGAAGCCCTTCATATTCTGCTGTATTGTTGGTCGCCTCCTCCCGGGGAAAGTGCATCTAGACGACGTACCTCAGGTGCTCTCCAGTGGGAGCCACGAGAAGCACGCCAGCCCCTACACCTTGTAGGGAGAAGGCACCATCGAAATACATGATCCATTCTTGGGGCGCTTCCTTGTCGGGGATAACTGTTTCCTGTACTTCTTCATCAGGGGTTGGCATCCATTCTGCAATAAACTCTGCCAACGCCTTGCTCTGGATTGTTGATGTGCTTTCAAACTTCAGGCCAAAGCTGGATAACTCCAATGCCCACTCCACTATCCTGCCGGTGGCCTCTAGGTTTCGAAGTATCCTTTGCAACGGGAAGCGGGTGACAACCGTGATCTCATGGGCTTGGAAGTAGTGGCGCAGTTTCCTTGAGGCCATGACAAGGCCAAAGATCAACTTTTGCACGCCAGAATACCTGGATCTAGCCCCCTGCAACAGGGAGCTGACGAAGTATACTGGGCGCTACACCACCTTCTTCCTTGCCGTGTCCTTGCGGTTGTTTCCGCTGCCGTGCTCTTCTTTGTCCTGATCCGTATCTGGCCTTGCCGGGCCGCTCTCTTCCTCTTCCCCGGGCGGACACTTGCTGAGGTGGCTGCTTCTTCTACTTCCCGCTGCGCTACTAGGGCCGCACTAACCACTTGATTAGTTGCTGCCAGATATAGCAGCAATGACTCTTGTGGTTTGGGTGCGACCAAAGTAGGCACAGAAGACAAGTAGGCCTTCAAATCCTGCAGTGTTGCATCTGCTTCCGGGGTCCACTTCATGGATCCTGCCTTCTTCAAAATCTTGAAGAACGGCAAGGCACGCTCGACAGACTTGGAGATGAATCTGCTAAGCGCGGCAATGCATCCTGTCAAACGCCTCACATCCTTAACTATCTTGGGTGCCTGTATCTGCTCAATAGCCTTGATCTTATCGGGGTTGGCGTCTATCCCACGGTGGGACACAAAGAAACCAAGTAGCTTGCCGGAGGGAACGCCAAACACGCACTTCTTCGGATTCAGTTTCAAGTTGATCTTGCACAGATTAGCAAATGTCTCTTCTAAATCCTGGAAGAGGGTTGATCTGTCCTTGGTCTTGACCACAATATCATCCATATAGGCTTCAATGTTCCTGTGCAACTGTGGTTCAAAGCCAATCTGGACTGCTCTTGCAAAAGTGGACCCGCACTCTTCAACCCGAAAGGCATGCGCACAAAGCAGTACGTGCCACATGGGGTGATGAATAAGGTCTTTTCTTCATCTTCCTCGGACATAAAAATCTGATGGTATCCAGGGTATGCATCCAGAAAAGAGAGCAACTCACATCCTGAAGTAGAATCCATGATCTGGTCGATGTGCGGCAAGGGAAATGGGTCCTTTGGGCATGCCTTGTTTAGATCCGTGAAATCTATGCAAAGCCTCCATTTTCCATTAGCCTTGCGCACAACCACTGGGTTTGCCAACCATGTTGGATGCAGTACTCCTCTGACCAAACCAGCTGCTTCAAGTTTATTGATTTCCTCGGCAATAAACTACTGCCGCTCCAAGGCCTGCTTTCAAACCTTCTGCTTGCCAGGCCGGGCATGTGGGCAGACAGCAAGGTGGTGCTCGATTACCTCCCTGGGAACACCGGGGATATCAGATGGTTGCCAGGCAAACACATCGATATTCGCCTGCAGGAAGGCAACGAGCACGCTTTCCTATTTGTCATCAAGGGTGGCACTGATAGTGAAAGTACCGTCAGCGCCAGCCAGCCCTGCCATGACCTTTTTCACCTGGGGTGGAGCAGCCTTGGATCTCTTGCTATTGGAACCCTCTGGCATGTCATCAACGGGCGCGGCACATTCCACAGAGGTACACTTCCCGGATTCCTTGCCAGTGTCTCTGCTATGCTTTTCCTTGGCGGGAACTGTGGCTTCCGCGACCTCTGCCACGACCGCATCCCGGTACATCTTATCCACGCAAATAATTCCGTCTTTCTTGTCCAACAGAACGGAAATGACGCCCATCGGCCGTGGCATCTTCAAGGTGTTGTAGGCATAGTGGGATGCTGCCATGAATTTGGCCAGGGCCGGGCGCCCAAGGATCCCGTTGTACGACAGGGGGATGTCAACCACATCAAACACAACTTTCTCAGTCCTGTAGTTCAACTCTCCTCCAAATGTCACTGGCAACGTAACCTTTCCCTTAGGACGGCTTCTGCCGGGATTGGCTCCTTGAGACATGCATGTGGCCTTAAGTTCTTCCTCTACTATCTGGAGTTTGCTGATAACCTTTGGGGAAATCAGATTCAACCTGGCCCCGCCGTCAACCAGCATCTTTGTGACCTTGAGGTTGCGAATTATTGGTGAGACCAACAATGGCAAGCACCCTACCGCAGTATTGCGGTCGGGGTGGTCATCTTCATCAAAGATGATGGGTGTGCGTGACCACTTGAGCGGCTTCCGAGAATCTGCCACTGGCTCCACGGCATTGACTTCACGCGCCCACTGTTTAAGTTGGTGGTGAGAGGAGTGCAAATATGCACCCCCGTCAATGCATAGGGCGTCAGTGGCTTTCTGGAACTCCTGCTCGCTGGTTTCCTCTTCATTCCCTCCATCACTCTCATTACTGCAATCCTCCTTCTCTCGGCCCTTGGCGGGTTTCCCTTGGTTCCGAGGAGCCTTGCCAGGGCAATTTGCTTCACCACCCCGGCCCTTCCCGCCAGCGCCATTCTGACCTTTTTCCTTATCGCGCTTTTCATACTCAGCCTTCTGTCTCTTGACGAGCTGCTCAACCTGATGACACTCCTGGATATCATGGCCCTTGGTCCGATGAATCTTACAGTACGGCCCATCACTTTTCCCAGCTTTCTCGGCAGCCGCCGCCTCCCAGCAGTCAGCGCATGCGGTAGCCTCCTTGCCGGGGGCTTCAGCATTGGCCTTCTTGCCGGTACTAGGCGTGCCTGACCCCTCAACAGCCATCACTGTCTTATACTTGCGCTTCTTGTTGTGCTTCTTGTTCTTCTTCTTCTTACTGATGGTTTCGTCCTCATCTTCTGAGTCGATGTCGACGCAATCTTCCTCTCCAGGAAGTTTCCTCCCCTCCTCCACCCGAGCACATTTGTCCACCAAAGTGTAGAGCTCCTTCATAGTCTTGGGCAACCAAACGTTCATCTTGGAACGTATCCTGCGGTTGCGCACGTTGGATTGGAAGGCAGCTATCACGGCAGCTAGGTGGATATCTGGGATATTTCTGTGGACTCGACTGAATCTCTGCAAGTACTTCCGTAGAGTTTCTCCTTCTTTCTGCCAGAGAATCTGCAAGTCGCTAGGCCGCCCTGGTTCTTGATGGCCTCCCGTGAAGGCACCAATGAACTCGTGGCATAGGTCAGCCCAGGTCAAAATGGAGTTCTCCGGCAGGTGCATCAGCCAAGACCTCACATTTGACTTGAGGGCCAAAGGGAAGTAGTTGGCGAACACCTTCTCATCTCTTCCCCCGGCAGCTTGAACAGTGATGGTGTAGATGCTCAAGAACTCTGCCGGGTTTAGTCTCCCATCGTACTTCTCGGGTATCTCTAGCTTGAACGTGCGAGTGGACGGCCAACGGACTTGCCGCAGCTCACGGGTGAAGGCAGGGCACCCAACCTCGAAAGGCAGGCACCCGCTATCTCTGAGCGCGGGCTCGTCGACGTCGGGGCCATCACACCCATTGGACCGGCGGGGGTTGTCGCGGCGCCGCTCGTCGATGACGCGCGCGCCTTCCCTTCGCCTGCCCTCCGGGGCACGCTGTCGGCCTTGACGTGGTCGAGGGTCTGACGAGGCCATCGAGATGTCATCGGGTGCTTGGTTTTGCGGCTCCCAGGCGGCTTGCCGTGGTGGGGATTGCACCGTGAGGGTGGCCCCTCCCGCACGACCAGCCGCACGAGCCGCCGTTGCTGCCTGGGAAGGCCATGGCGGTCCGGCCCACTGTGATCCTTCTGCCTCGGCAAAACCAATCAAACTTTGGATGGTGGCTCGCCACTCATCCATCTGGTCTGCCGCCGGTGGAAATCTCAACAGCAGTTGGGCTCGCGCCATGGCCTCTGAGGCAGTGCTTGACATAGGTGATGACGATGTAGATCGTAGTGTCGCTCGGCTCCTGACGTTGCCGGTGGTGACCGTGCCGCGCCCTTGCTGCTGCGAACCAGCCGTTTGGACGACATGATGATGCGGCGGAGGCACCTGAGGGCCACCGGCTCTGTTGGGCACAGTAGCTGGGTCGGCCCGCCCCGGGGGTGGCGCGTGCCCTACGGTCGCGCCCGCAATGGGGGCGGACAGAGGGTTGCGATTCGCCCCAGAAAGAGCGTTATTACTGCGGCTGTGCCCGTTGGTGAGGATAAGGGGTTCAGGCGGAATGATCCCTCCATCCGTACCCCATGGAGCATGGCCGTCGGGATGTTGCTGATGCTGTCCTTCCCCGGTACCTCCCGTTCCTGCTTCGGCCGTGGGGGAGGTGGTGACGGCGCCGCCTGCGCTGACCACGTCCCCCGCAGCATCCACACCCTCGCGAGCCCCCGCATTCCCCACGATGTCAGCGGTCGCGGGCGGCGGAGCCTTCGAGGTGGACGGGTGATTTGCAGCTCCGGGCTTCCTCTTGGGCGCCATAGTCGATGATGCTGTCGACGACGAAAATATTGATGAAGATGATGCGCAGCGTACACTCTCGGTTTCGCGCAAGTGATTCCCCTACCTGGCGCGCCAAAGATGTCGTGGGAAACCACGACCACCTATGGGGCCATGAGCCCCTTTTGGTTAGGCGGGGGGATGGGCACGTTGCACAAAGAGCGGAGAAGCATCGCGTAGCACGGCAGAGATCACACGGGCAGTCTTTACCCAGGTTCAAGCCGCCGTGAGGCGTAAAACCCTACTCCTGCTTTGGTGGATTGATGGTGGATAATGGTGGTGGACGCAGCACACCCGCCCGGCAAGGTCGCTCTGGGGGCGAGAGTGGCTACGCGCGTATGGATATGCGAGGGTCCAACCCTTTCTATTGTTGCCATGTGCCTCCTTTTATAGATTAAGGGGTCACCACAGTGGCAAATCAGTGTCTGCGTACTGATTAGATAGCTAATAGTGCTATCATATCTAACTCTGCAGGCTGACAGAGCACATTAAATGCACCGCTCAGTGTCACATCATAGCTTGCCCGGCAGGCCCTGCCGGGTTGTTTTGCCAGCTTCACGCCTGCTCACTTGACACGTCTCAGGACGGGTGTCATATGGAGGTGTTTGCTATAGGAAGTGGCTGCCATGTGGCAGAAAGCAGCCACTTAGTCACCTTGGAGCTCGACACCTCTTTGATTAATGACTTGCGTCGCTCGTGAGGTGGAGCGGTGGAGTGGCTCGCCTCCGCCAGTCCCGGCAGGCCTGCCGGGGCGATCTGGGAGCTTGCTTCCGGGGCAAAACCCAACCCTGCCAGGCTCGCCTGCCCAGCAAGGTAGGTCCTTCCCTTAGTGATGCCTTGCTCCTCTGGCTCACCTTGGCCTTCTCGATTTGCACTTGGATCCTTCAAAGGAATTGATCCTCCTTGTTTGGTCTGGTCTTGGTCTTGTAATCTTGTCTCTGGCCTGTGCACAGTCTGTGCAATGGACCCAGGGTCTGTTGCACCGACACCCATATTGGCTCCTACATATTCTACGAAGATCTTTATCGGTCGAACCTTATGACAACATACGTAATTCCCTTTGTCCATCGGTATGTTACTTACCCGAGATTCGATCGTCGGTATCTCTATACCTAGTTCAATCTCGTTACCGGCAAGTCTCTTTACTCGTTCTGTAATACATCATCTTGCAACTAACTCCTTAGTCACTTTGCTTGCAAGGCTTCTTATGATGTGTATTACCGAGAGGGCCCAGAGATACCTCTCCGAAACTCGGAGTGACAAATTATAATCTTGATCTATGCCAACTCAACAAACACCTTCGGAGATACCTGTAGAGCATCTTTATGATCACCCAATTACGTTGTGACGTTTGATAGCACACAAGGTATTCCTCCGGTATCCGGGAGTTGCATAATCTCATAGTCGAAGGAATATGTATTTGACATGAAGAAAGCAATAGCAATAAACTGAACGATCATTATGCTAAGCTAACGGATGGGTCTTGTCCATCATATCATTCTCCTAATGATGTGATCCCGTTATCAAATGACAACACATGTCCATGGTTAGGAAACCTTAACCATCTTTGATCAACGAGCTAGTCTAGTAGAGGCTCACTAGGGACACGGTATTTGTTTATGTATTCACACATGTATTTAAGTTTCCGATCAATACAATTCTAGCATGAATAATAAACCTTTATCATGAATAAGGAAATATAAAATAACAACTTTATTATTGCCTCTAGGGCATATTTCCTTCAGTCCCCCACTTGCACTAGAGTCACACTAGTCAATAATCTAGTTCACATCTCCATGTGATTAACACCCATAGTTCACATCGCCATGCGACCAACACTCAAAGAGTTTACTAGAGTCAATGATCTAGTTCACATCACCATGTGATTAACACCCAAAGAGTATTAAGGTGTGATCATGTTTTGTTTGTGAGAGAAGTTTAGTCAATGGGTTTGCCATATTCAAATCCGTATGTATTTTGCAAATTTCTATGTCTACAATGCTTTGCATGGAGCTACTCTAGCTAATTTGCTCCCACATTCAATATGTATCCAGATTGAGACTTAGAGTCATCCGGATTAGTGTCAAAGCTTGCATCGACGTAACCCTTTATGACGAACTCTTTATCACCTCCATAACCGAGAAACATTTCCTTAGTCCTCTTAAGGCACCTAAGGATAATTTTGACCGCTATCCAGTGATCCACTCCTGGATCACTATTGTACCCCCTTGCCAAACTCATGGCAAAGTACACAATAGGTCTGGTACACAGCATGGCATACTTTATAGAACCTATGGCTGAGGCATAGGGAATGACTTTCATTCTCTTTCTATCTTCTACCGTGGTCGGGCTTTGAGTCTTACTCAACTTCACACCTTGCAATACAGGCAAGAACTACTTCATGGACTGATCCTATTTTGAACTCCTTCAAAATCTTGTCAAGGTATGTACTCATTGAAAGTCTTATCGAGCGTCTTGATCTATCTCTATAGATCTTGATGCCCAATATGTAAGCAGCTTCATCGAGGTCTTTCATTGAAAAATTCTTATTCAAGTATCCTTTTATGCTATCCAGAAATTCTATATCATTTCCAATCAGCAATATGTCATCCACATATAATATTAGAAATGCTACAGAGCTCCCACTCACTTTCTTGTAAATACAGGCTTCACCGTAAGTCTGTATAAAACCATATGCTTTGATCACCTCATCAAAGTGTATATTCCAACTCCGAGATGCTTGCACCAGTCCATAGATGGACCGCTGGAGCTTGCACACTTTGTTAGCATCTTTCGGATCGACAAAAACTTCTGGTTGCATCATATACAACTCTTTTTTAAGAAATCCATTAAGGAATGCAGTTTTGACGTCCATTTGCCAGATTTCATAATCATAGAATGCAGCAATTGCTAACATGATTCGGACAGACTTAAGCATCACTACGGGTGAGAAAGTCTCATCATAGTCAACCCCTTGAACTTGTCGAAAACCTTTTGCGACAAGTCGAGCTTTGTAGACAGTGATATTACCATCAGCGTTCGTCTTCCTCTTGAAGATCCATTTATTCTCAATGACTTGCCGATCATCAGGCAAGTCTACCAAAGTCCATACTTTGTTCTCATACATGGATCCTATCTCAAATTTCATGGCCTCAAGCCATTTATCGGAATCTGGGCTCATCATAGCTTCTTCATAGTTCGTAGGTTCACCTTGGTCTAGTAACATGACTTCCAGGACAGGATTACCATACCACTCTGGTGCGGATCATGCTCTGGTCGACCTACAAGGTTCAGTAGTAACTTGATCTGAAGTTTCATGATCATTATCATTTGCTTCCTCTCTAGTTGGTGTAGGCATCACGAGAACAATTTTCTGTGATGTGCTACTTTCCAATTCGAGAGAAGGTACAATTACCTCATCAAGTTCTACTTTCCTCCCACTCACTTCTTTTGAGAGAAACTCCTTCTCTAGAAAGGATCCAAACTTAGCAACAAAGATCTTGCCTTCGGATCTGTGGTAGAAGGTGTACCCAATAGTTTCCTTAGGGTATCCTATGAAGATGCACTTTTCTGATTTAGGTTCGAGCTTATCAGGCTGAAGCCTTTTTGATATAAGCGTCGCATCCCCAAACTTTAAGAAATGACAGCTTAGGTTTCTTGCCAAACCATCTTTCATACGGTGTCATCTCAACGGATTTATACGGTGCCCTATTTAATGTGAATGTAGTTGTCTCTAATGCATAACCCCAAAACGATAGTGGTGAATCGGTAAGAGACATCATAGAACGCACCATATCTAATAAAGTACGGTTACGACGTTCGGACAAACCATTACGCTGTGGTGTTCTAGGTGGCGTGAGTTGTGAAACAATTCCACATTGTTTTAAATGAAGGCCAAACTTGTAACTCAAATATTTGCCTCCGCGATCAGATCGTAGAAACTTTATTTTCTTGTTAAGATGATTCTCCACTTCTCTTTGAAATTCTTTGAACTTTTCAAATGTTTTAGACTTGTGTTTCATTAAGTAGATATACCCATACCTACTCAAATCATCTGTGAAGGTCAGAAAATAACGATACCCGCCGCGCGCTTCAACACTCATCTGACCGCATACATCGGTATGTATTATTTCCAATAAGTCATTAGCTCGCTCCATTGTTCCGGAGAACGGAGTTTTAGTCATCTTGCCCATGAGGCATGGTTCGCAAGTATCAAATGATTCATAATCAAGTGATTCCAAAAGCCCATCCGCATGGAGTTTCTTCATGCGCTTTACACAAATATGACCTAAACGGCAGTGCCACAAAAATGTTGCACTATCATTATCAACTTTGCATCTTTTGGCATCAATATTATGAATATGTGTATTACTACGATCGAGATTCAATAAACCATTCACATTGGGTGTATGACCATAGAAGGTTTTATTCATGTAAACAGAACAACAATTATTCTCTGACTTAAATGAATAACCGTATTGCAATAAACATGATCCAATCATTTTCATGCTCAACGCAAACACCAAATAACTTTTATTTAGGTTCAACACTAATCCCAAAGGTAGAGGGAGTGTGCGATGGTGATCGTATCAACCTTGGAATCACTTCCAACACTCATCGTCACCTCGCCCTTAACTAGTCTCTATTTATTCTGCAACTCCTGTTTCGAGTTACTAATCTTAGCAACTGAACCAGTATCAAATACCCAGGGGCTACTATGAGCACTAGTAAAGTACACATCAATAACATGTATATCAAATATACCTTTGTTCACTTTGCCATCCTTCTTATCCACCAAGTATTTGGGGCAGTTCCACTTCCAGTGACCATTTCCTTTGCAGTAGAAGCACTCAGTTTCAGGCTTGGGTCTAGCTTTGGGTTTCTTCGCGGGAGCGACAACTTCCTTGCTGTTCTTCTTGAAGTTCCCTTTCTTTCCCTTTGCCTTTTTTCTTGAAACTAGTGGTCTTGTTAACCATCAAAAATTGATGTTCTTTCTTGATTTCTACCTTCACCGATTTCAGCATCGCGAAGAGCTCAGGAATCGTTTTCGTCATCCCTTGCATATTATAGTTCATCACAAAGTTCTAGTAGCTTAGTGATAGTGACTAGAGAACTCTGTCAATCACTATCTTATCTGGAAGATTAACTCCCACTTGATTCAAGCGATTGTAGTACCCAGACATTCTGAGCACATGCTCACTGGCTGAGCTATTCTCCTCCATCTTGTAGGCAAAGTACTTGTCAGAGGTCTCATACCTCTCAACACAGGCATGAGTCTGAAATACCAATTTCAGCTCTTGGAACATCTCATATGCTCCGTGGCGTTCAAAACATTTTTGAAGTCCCGGTTCTAAGCCGTAAAGCATGGCGCACTAAACTATTAAGTAGTCATCATATCAAGCTTGCCAAACATTCATAACGTCTACATCTGCTCCTGCAATAGGTCTGTCACCTAGTGGTGCATCAAGGACATAGTTCTTCTGTGCAGCAATGAGGATAATCCTCAGATCACGGACCCAGTCCGCATCATTACTACTATCATCTTTCAACTTATTTTTTCTCTAGGAACATATAAAAAAATAGGGAAACTACATCGCGAGCTATTGATCTACAACATAGATTTGCAAATACTATCAAGACTAAGTTCACGATAAATTTAAGTTCAATTAATCAAATTACTAATGAACTCCCACTTAAATTAACATCCCTCAAGTTATCTAAGTGATACATGATCCAAATCAACTAACCCATGTCCGATCATCACGTGAGATGGGGTAGTCATCAATGGTGAACATCTCTATGTTGATCATATCTACTATATGACTCATGTTCGACCTTTCAGTCTCCAGTGTTCCGAGACCATGTCTGTACATGCTAGGCTCGTCAAGTTTAACCCAAGTATTCTGCATGTGCAAAACTGTCTTACACCCGTTGTATGTGAACGTAGAGTCTATCACACCCGATCATCACGTGTTGTCTCGAAACGACGAACTTTCGCAACGGTGCATACTCGGGGAGAACACTTTTATCTTGAAATTTAGTGAAGGGATCATCTTATAATGCTACCACCGTTCTAAGCAAAATAAGATGCATAAAGGATAAACATCACATGCAATCAAAATATGTGACATGATATGGCCATCATCATCTTGTGCTTTTGATCTCCATCTCCAAAGCATCGTCATGATCTCCATCGTCACCGGCTCGACACCTTGATCTCCATCATTGCGTCGGGGTCATCTCGCCAACTATTGCTTCTACAACTATCGCTAACGCATAGTGATAAAGTAAAGCAATTACATGGCGCTTGCACTTCATACAATAAAGAGACAACCCTAAGGCTCCTGCCGGTTGTTGATATTACAAAACATGATCATCTCATACATCAACATATATCACATCATATCTTGACCATATCACATCACAACATGCCCTGCAAAAACAAGTTAGACGTCCTCTATTTTTTTGTTGCAAGTTTTACGTGGCTGCTACGGGCTTCTAGCAAGAATCGTTCTTACCTACGCAAAAACCACAACGGTGATTTATCAAGTTTGCTGTTTTAACCTTCTTAAAGGACCGTCCGTAGTCAAATTCGATTCAACTAAAGTAGGAGAAACAGACACCCACCAGCCACCTTTATGCAAAACTAGTTGCATGTTTGTCGGTGGAACCGGTCTCATGTGCGTGGACATGTAAGGTTGGTCCGGGCCGCTTCATCCCACAATACCGCCGAATCAAAATAAGACGTTGGTGGTAAGCAGTATGACTATCACCGCCCACAACTCTTTGTGTTCTACTCGTGCATATCATCTACGCATAGACCTAGCTCGGATGCCACTGTTGGGAACGTTGCATGGAAAACAAAAAATTTCTACGCACATGCAAGATCTATCCATGGAGATGCATAGCTACAAGAGGGGGAGAGCATCTTCATACCCTTAAAGATCGCTAAGCGGAAGCGTTTATCAACGTGGTTGATGTGTTCGTACACCTGCATGATCCGTCCCGATCAAGTACCGAACATACGGCACCTCCGTGTTCAGCACACATTCAGCTCGATGACGTCCTCGCCTTCTTGATCCAGCAATACGGGCGAAGTAGTAGATGAGTTCCGGTAGCACGATGGCGTGGTGACGATTGGTGATGAAGAACAATCTCCGCAGGGCTTCGCCAAGCACTACAAAAACTAGACGGAGGATAAACTAGAGGGGACGGGGTTGCCGGCATACGGCTTGGTGAATCTTCATGTGTCTTGGGTGCTAGCCCTGCCCCTCTATTTATATGTTGAGCCTAGGGGTCGAAACTTGGAGTAAAAGTATCCTCAAAGTCAGTTTTACCCAAAAGGCAAGAGTCCCTCTCGGACTCCAGGACCAGACGCCAGGGTTCCCGGCGTCTGGACCCAGACGCCAGGGACCCTGGCGTCTGGCCCCTAGACTCCGCAAAACTTCCTTTTGTGCTTTCCAAAAACCTCGTGGGCTTTACCCCTTGGCCCAAATAAAGTGTTCTCGTACCCAAACATTTCGGGAAACATCTGAAACCCCTTCCGATGAATTCTGGAACCCTTTCCGGATATCAAACACTATTATCCCATACATTAATCTTTACCTCCGGACTAATCCGAAGCTCCTTGTCATGTCCGTGATCTCATCCGGAACTCCGAACAACATTTGGTCACCAACATACATAACTCATATAATACTATATCGTCAATGAATGTTAAGTGTGCGGACCCTACGGGTTCGAGAACTATGTAGTAATGACCGAGACGCCTCTCCGGGCAATAACCAATAGCGGAACCTGGATGCCCATATTGGCTCCTACATATTCTACGAAGATCTTTATCGGTCGAACCTTATGACAACATACGTAATTCCCTTTGTCCATCGGTATGTTACTTGCCCGAGATTCGATCGTCGGTATCTCTATACCTAGTTCAATCTCATTACCAGCAAGTCTCTTTACTCGTTCTGTAATACATCATCTTGCAACTAACTCCTTAGTCACTTTGCTTGCAAGGCTTCTTATGATTTGTATTACCGAGAGGGCCCAGAGATACCTCTCCGAAACTCGGAGTGACAAATTATAATCTTGATCTATGCCAACTCAACAAACACCTTCAGAGATACCTGTAGAGCATCTTTATGATCACCCAGTTACGTTGTGACATTTGATAGCACACAAGGTATTCCTCCGGTATCCGGGAGTTGCATAATCTCATAGTCGAAGGAATATGTATTTGACATGAAGAAAGCAATAGCAATAAACTGAACGATCATTATGCTAAGCTAATGGATGGGTCTTGTCCATCATATCATTCTCCTAATGATGTGATCCCGTTATCAAATGACAACACATGTCCATGGTTAGGAAACCTTAACCATCTTTGATCAATGAGCTAGTCTAGTAGAGGCACACTAGGGACACAATATTTGTTTATGTATTCACACATGTATTTAAGTTTCTGATCAATACAATTCTAGCATGAATAATAAACCTTTATCATGAATAAGGAAATATAAAATAACAACTTTATTATTGCCTCTAGGGCATATTTCCTTCAAGCACAAGATAAGCAATGCTTAAAGAAATTCGAGGCATGGTATAAGACCATGTCGTCCATCGTGAAAGAATAGTTGTTATGTATAACATGATGGGGACATAAATTGAGTGTGCAAGTATATGGCACAACAATAACATTGTTACTCATGGGGAGCATATTGTGCACATAATTATCCGGATCATGCAATGTATGGTATTGATCAAAATCTCCTAAAATTTATGAGGAAACTATGGGGGTCTCCTCATGAGCAATAGAGGAAGCATCATATGGAGAAGATTGACAACATGGCAAACAATGCATGTCCGAAGCTAGGTGGTCATGGCATGGCATATGATTGACATGATGCAAAGGGAGCATATCAATATCATCACAAGAAAAACAAATGCCAATTATCATGGACTTGTCATCTATGACATATGTGTAAATTGGGTTTATTTTAATGGCATATGCATAGTTACTCTGATGGGACTGCAAATATGTCATATTGTTGATTTCATGCATAACATATGACAAGTCAAGCAGATTGTTAGACATGATGTGACCGAGAGAATTATCACAAGAAATCCTATGCAACATGTCATCACAACTAATAGACTCCACATGATAATCATCATACTCATCATAAATGGGTAATTCATCACATGAGAAAGTCGCACTAGCATGCAGCGTAGTCATAGGTGGATCAACATCATGCAAGCAACAATGTCCACTAGTGGGACCAGAGCATCACCTTCACCTATGTTACCTTGTTCATTCCACTCAAGTTGTGTAGGTGAGATGGCAATGAATAACTCGTGGTCATCTTCATCATGATGGAACCATGTGGGGGGTGCATCATATTCCATCATGGCCATCTTCTTGTCCAAAGGAAGGACAAAGTCGTCGATGAGCGGGGCGTCATCATATATGGGACCTAGCACCAAATGAGAAGACACAATAGAGGTGGAGGTTAAGTCGTTAGAGTTCAAAATGACCTCACAAGATCTATCAACTTCCTCTCTCAACTCTTGCGGTGGCTCACTCACTCCCTCAAAGTAGGTGCACTCAACGTCACATATGGTGGAGTCACTCGTCTCACTCAAGTGGTGGGGGTTGTTGCTCTCACATGGGAATTGGGTCATCTCATCATATGTGGGGCTAGTGGTGAACTCGCTCTTACTCTCAATATGGTGGCACAGGTCTCGCAGATCATCACCATACGTCGCAATGGTCGAAGGGAAAATCCCATGCTCAACCATCTCGTCACCGTCGCCATGGATGAAGGCCAAAGATGGCACATCATCACTCGCCTCCATGACTAAACAGAAAATCCCATGCTCGATCATCTCACTCTCGCCTCCAAAGATGGAAGCATCATCCTTGCTCGCAACCATGTCGCTCGCCTCCAAAGCATGTTCTTTGAGATGCTCCATAGTCATAGTCGTCGTTGCACCATCTTCAAAAAGAGTCATCGTACAATCGGCATCGTCAATGCCACAAAGAGGGATGGCTGTGAAGTCAAACTTGGGGGTGTCGTCTTGGAGCTCGTCGGGCTTGGACATCTTGGTAGTACTATCCTCATGCTCGATGTTGTGGAGTTTGGTCATTGCGAAGTGTGCTTGGGGTGGAGAAGCCTTTCCCTTCATGTGTTCTTGTTCCTCCTTGAGAGCACCAATGTAGAGGTCGTTAAGAGACTTGTATTTCTCGAGGAAGATAGTCTTGGAGATGTCGTTGTTCAATCCCATCATGAAGTGGAACTTAATCCAAATGAGGTCGTCCACACCGGCACGTCACAAGGCTTTCTTCATCTCCATGAAGTACTCATCGATGGACTTGGATCCTTGGATGGTGTTCTCCAATTGGCATACAAGATGTTCCGTGTAGGTGGAAGGCACGAACTCTCGCCGCATAGCTCTCATCGTCTTGGGCCAACTCATGTTGAAACTCTTCGAAGGTGTGTGAAGCCACCATGTTGATGCGTAGTCGTGGAAGTTCCTTATGGCGCACTTCACTTGATCTTTGGGAGGGGCGTGAATTAGCTTGAGGTAGTCGTCCATCTTGCACTCCCACTCGAGATACTCCTTGGGGTCTTGAGTCCCATAGAAAGGAATCTTGTGGTCGATGTCGAGGTCGTAGTAGCTCATGGAAGTCATGGACCTGAGCTTGGGGATCTTCTCTTGAGCGTAATATTGAGGTGCTTGTCGGCGAAGATGCCTTGAAGTCGCTTGGCGAAGATGCCAAGGTAGGTGGTGAAGTTGTAGAGCGGTGGTTGGTGTTGATCTATTGACCTTCATGTTCTTGTCGATGGTGGTGTCGATGCCGATGTGACCTTTCCGGAGATGGTAGCTCGGAAGCATGTGCACTTGAGTGTCTTCTGGAAGATGAGGAAGACCTTTTGCCATTGTTGATGAGGGCTTTGAGCTCCTCCATTTAAGCATCCATCTTGGTGTCCAATTGGTTCTTCATGGCATGAAACTCATCGTTGTTGTAGAATGAAGTAGATGTGCTTTCCTATCCATCACAAGACTCGAGTACAGGTGAGTAGGAAATGAGATAGAAAATACCAAGATACCTTTTCGCAATGTTGAGGATGTATCCCGTGTCACTCAATGTGAATTGAGAGAATAGTGGAATTTGTACCAGACTTGTTCACTCACACCTACAAAGTAAAGCTTATCGATTGGCTTGGTTAGGACAAGTCGGGCAAAATTCAAGCAAGTGTTAGTCCAAGATATTGAAAATGTTGAGAAAGATTCACAAAATTGCAAATTAAAGCAAATAGATCAATAGCTATATGGTATGACCCGAAAACACACACACAACTAGATAGATGGGATCCGCACAACCAAGGAAACAAGAACAAAATGTGTTACCATGGAAAAGCTCTTGTTTCATGGATACTAAGCGAGTAAATGTGCCGTCTTCAATCCCAAGTATGCTATGTACGTATGCTCCAAGAGTATGTACTATGCAAAATGGCTCAATGCTATTTCTATTGCTTATAAGCTCTTTTGTATCTCCTATTTTGGTTAAAAGATTTTTTCTCTTTATTTTATATGCTTTGCCACTATGCTTGATGCTCGAGCCAAGATATGAGACAAGTATGCAATATATGCATGGGAGAGACTTAATGGCACAAAGATGACAACAAGATGATTGCATGCTCAAAGTAGCTATGCGGAGTAAGCGTATCACTAAGGTGCACAAATAGTGTGGCCCAACAATTCTCAACTCGCTAGTCTCGGTAGGAAAGGTATGCAATAGGCTCGGGGCTATCAATGCAATGTCAAGGAAATGAACAATGATACCGTCGAGGTTATTGTCCTTGCTTACGGTTGCGGTGTGCTACTTCTGAGGTGCGTTGGGATTTCCTTGAAGAGGAGAGGATGATGCAGTACAGTAGAGATAAGTATTTCCCTCAGTTAAGAACCAAGGTTATCAATCCAGTAGGAGAACCACGCGAAATATCATTAGCAGCACCTACACACAAAAGAGCAAATACTTGCACCCAACGCAATCAAAGGGGTTGTCAATCCCCTTGGTGGTTATTTGCAAGGATCAAATCTGGTAGTGATAGATAGATGAAATAAAACACAAAATGAAATAACGGTAAACAAATTGCAGTAAGGTATTTTCGGATTTTATATATGATAAAAGTTGAAAGGTCGAGGATGTCGCCTAGAGGGGGGGTGAATAGGCACTTTAAAATAATTACGGTTTAGGCTTGAACAAATGCAGAATAAACCTAGCGGTTAATTTGTCAAGCACAAAACCTACAACAACTAGGCTCACCTATGTGCACCAACAACTTATGCTAAGCAAGATAAACTACTAGGTGATAGCAAGATATATGACAAGAAACAATATGGCTATCACAAAGTAAAGTGCATAAGTAAAGGGCTCGGGTAAGAGATAACCGAGGCACGCGGAGACGATGATGTATCTCGAAGTTCACACCCTTGCGGATGCTAATCTCTGTTTGGAGCGGTGTGGAGGCACAATGCTCCCCAAGAAGCCACTAGGGCCACCGTAATCTCCTCACGCCCTCGCACAATGCAAGATGTCGTGATTCCACTAAGGGACCCTTGAGGGCGGTCACCGAACCCGTACAAATGGCAACCCATGGGGGCGGTCACCGAACCCGTACATTGCTCGGGGCGATCTCCACAACCTAATTGGAGACCCCGACGCTTGCCCGGAGCTTTACACCACAATGATTGAGCTTCGAACACCACCAACTGTCTAGGGCGCCCAAGCACCCAAGAGGAACAAGCTCAAGGGTACCAAGCACCCAAGAGTAATAAGCTACTCAACTTCACTTCCACGTATCACCGTGGAGAACTCAAATCGATGCACCAAATGCAATGGCAAGGGCACACGGAGTGCCCAAGTCCTTCTCTCTCAAATCCCACCGAAGCAACTAATGCTAGGGAGGAAAATGAGAGAAGGAATGAAGAAGAGAACACGAAGAACTCCAAGATCTAGATCCAAAGGGTTCCCCTCACCTAGAGGAGAAAGTGATTGGTGAAAACGTAGATCTAGATCTCCTCTCTCTTTCCCCCTAAAAACTAGCAAGAATCCATGGAGGGATTTAGAGATAAGCAAGCTCAAGAGAGTCAACAATGGAGGAGAGAGAAGTGCTCAAGAACTTGCAAAAAGGATTGAACTCAAGGGGGAAGAAGACCCCCTTTTATAGGAGGGGAAAAATCCAACCGTTACACACTTACTCAGCCCGCGACACGCGGTACTACCGCACACGTCCGCGGTACTACCGGAAGTAGTTGCGGTACTACCGCTAGCCAGTGCGGTACAACCGCTCGGGCGGCAGTGACCAGACGAGGCCCTGTTGTGTTAAAACAACGAGCGGTAGAAGCGCCGGAGTGGTACTACCGCGCGCCCTTGCGGTACTACCGCAAGGCAGGGTTCGACTAGGCTGGGAAGGCACGGACTAATAAAATTACAACCGTGGCTACTTCCGCTGATTCTCGGTCTGTGAAAAAATCCGGCACGGTACTACCGCATGCAGAGAGCGGTACTACCGCGTAGGGCGCGGATGTAAAAAATTACTTCCGCTCCTACTTCCGCACATGCCAGTGTTCTGGGCTAGAGGCCACGGTACTACCGCACCTGAGGAGCGGTACTACCGCTTCCCTGGCCGGTACTACCATGGGCCACTACGGTACTACTGCTCCGTCGAGCAGTACTACCGCACACCACAGAACTATAGCACTTGGGAGCCTTCATTTTGTAGCTAAAGACAACAGAAGGATACAATAAAACCAGAACTGCCATAACTTCTGCAAATGAGCTCCGAATTGAGCAAACTCAAGCTTGTTGGAAAGAAGACAACGAGTAGCATCAAAACCTCCAACAGAGGAGAGAAACCTCCAACAGAGAAGAACCGGCATAACCTCCAACATCGAAAACATCATAGAAGATGCATGTGAACTCCGTTTTCGATGATCACGAGCTTGTCATGAAAATGACCAAAAGCTCCAAATCTCACAAGGAGAAGAACCAAACAAGAACCAATAAAGATGATGCAAGGATGCAATGGTTTGAGCTCTCTACGAACGATACGATCAAGCTACTCATCGAGAGCCCCCCTTGATAGTACGGTAATCGATCCTATAACCCAGTCTCCCAACTACCACCATGAGACCGGTAAAATAGAAAACCTATCAAGGGCAAACCTTTGCCTTGCACAAAGTCCACTTGAGCTAGATGATGACGATCTTGACTTCCTCAAGTTGGACCACCTTTCTTGATTCCGTTGGCTTGGTGAAGACTAGTTGATTGCTCCCCCATACTCCACTATGGGTGAGCCACTCTTTGGCTCATCTTCACAAGTCCATTGCCACCACAATGGACGGCAAGCTTCAAGCATGTGGTCCCTTCGTGATGATCCACTTGAACTTGCACACCGCAACCTAACCCCACAAAGAACTCTCACGAAGACCATGGGTTAGTACACAAAGCATAATTGACAATGCTTACCATACCATGGGATCACTTGGTCCCCCTCGGTACATCTTCTATGCTTTGTGTGTTGATCAACTTGATTCACTCTTTGACTTAGTCTTGATCAACCTATCACACGACCAATCTTTAGGTAATTCCTTGAATAGCACCTTGGTCATCACAAACTCTCCTTGAAACCAACAAATGGACTCCAAGAAAAGCCTATGGACAAATCCTTCAAATATAACTCAAGGCAACCATTAGTCCATAGAGATTGTCATCAATTACCAAAACCAAACATGGGGGCACCGCATGTTCTTTCAAAAGTAGACCCGGGGGCCATAGGTTTCACTAGAGGCTTCTCTCTAGAACAAAAAGCATATGGTGGATAAACAAATTACTACTGGGCAATTGATAGAAAAGCGCATAGTTACGATGATATTCAAGGCAATGATCATGTATATAGGCATCACGTTTGAGACAAGTAGACTGACTCCTGCCTGCATCTACTACTATTACTCCACCCATTGACCACTATCCAGCATGCATCTAGGGTACTAACTTAATGAAAACGGAGTAACGCCTTAAGCAAGATGACATGATGTAGACAAAGTAAACCCAAGCAATATGAATAAACCCCGTCGTTTCCCCTTAATGGCAACAATACAAATACGTGTCAGGTCCCCTTCTGTCACTGGGATTGAGCACCGCAAGATTGAACCCATCACAACGCACCTCTCCACCGCAAGACAAATCAATCTAGTTGGCCAAACCAAACGGATAGGCCAGGGAGAAATACAAAGCTATAATAATCATGCATAAAAGAACTCAGAAAAGACTCAATTAATATTCATGAATAATCTGATCATAAACCCACAATTCATCGGATCCCAAAAAACACACTGCAAAATAAGATTACATCGAATAGATCTCCAAGAACATCGATGAGAACATTGTATTGAAGATCAAAGAGAGAGAATAAGCCACCTAGTGTCGGCGTGCGACACCTATGGGATCCCGAGAGACCCCTTTACGATTCGGCGGGGGGAGAGGTATACGCAAAGAGCAGAACCAACGATCGACGCGGGAAGTTTTTACCCAGGTTCGGGCCGCTGATCAGCGTAAAACCCTACTCCTGCTTTGTGTTCTTATTAATGTTCTTGAGCCCAACCTTCAGGAGCGCTCGCTGTGAACAGTACGTTCAAAGAGCAGCTACGCATGCAGAATGGGCCAGAAGTTCTCTTCCTCTGTAGCAGTTGCCTTGGGCCTCCTTTTATATGCTCCAAGGGGTCACCACAGTGGCAAAATGTACATACATTGAGGTGTAAAGTAGCTATAGGGTATCATACCTAACCCCTGACGGATTAGGACAAACGCATTTAATGCACCGTGAGGTGTCCGTTTAGGTGTCCTCACTTTCTTGGGGATGGAAAAAGGGGCCATCCCATCAGCACCGCTTAAGCTCTCTTCCATTGGCGCGTCGCCACGCGTCCAAAGAAGGACCCAGAATGTCGGGTTTGTCGCTGTGCTAGAGCAGTGGCACAGCAACAAAACCTTGCCGGGCGCCAAAGCTTGCCGGGCACCAAGCCTTGCCGGGCGCCAAGCCTTGCCGGGCGCCAAGCCTTGCCGGGCTCCGCAAGCCACCCCGGCAAGATCTTGCCGGGAAGGCTGGCCTTCGGATTCCAGCTCTTCTTATCTGTTGATCCTCAGATCTCTGACTTGATGATTTCTTTGGTGGCTTGAATCGACCTCGAACTGTTCCCCGGCAAGCCTTGCCGCGAGGATGGCTACAACTGCCCGTGCACAAGTACGGGGTACTAGTGGCCCAATACTTAGTACACCGACAGGAGCCCCCGGGCCTAGGCCATACACGAGTGCGAGGTGTTGTTGGGCTAGGCCCAAACAGTGCACGGGCACACGTGGCAGGGGATTAACTGCTCGTAAATATCTCGTTTTACTGTGCCCCCCCACTACACGCATCGAGCGCGCGACGTGGGAAGCGTGCCTCAAAGGCTGCAACTGCAACGCGCCTATAGAGGCGCATTCACATTGGGGAATAAAAGAGGCGGCCCCGCTACTTCCCCATAAAAAGGAGAAGCCGCAGAGGCACAAGCCTATTTACCCCCCTCTTCTTCTCAATCTGGCCGTCGCCATCGCCTTCCTCCTATCGAGCTCAGAGCGAAGCTTTTTCCTCTTCCGCCCGCCGCTTCCACGCTCGCTTCACCCTCGGCTTCCGCCCTCACAGCCGCCATGCCGCCCAAGGCCAGCAAAGGCAAGGGCAAGGAAGCGAAAGCCGACATCCCGGAGAGCGAACTGGTGAAGATGCGGAAGAAGTGTGTCGTCTTCCCCCCATCGCTCGATGCTGAAGCTCTGAAGGGGCGATACCAGTGCATGTGGGCGAAGGAGACGCAAGCTCACCCCGCCACACGCGTAATTCCAGGTTCTTGTTCCAAAGGTGGATCGGACAGATACCCTTTCTTCGCTGCGTATTTCTATTGCGGGCTCTGTCCCCCCTTTTCCAACTTCTTCAATGATATCATGTACACATACGGCTTTCATCTTCTCGATTTCACGCCGAATGCGGTACTATGCATGTCCATCTTTGCCCATCTCTGTGAAAACTTTGCCGGCGTGATTCCCAACTCTACTCTTTTTTGCCATTACTTCTTCCCCCGCATCCAAAAAGGAGAGGCCCTCTCTGGTTCTATCGCCTGGATTCCAAGGGCTTGGAATAAGGAAATATACCCAGAAGGAGTTTACCGCGAAAAGTGGGACGAATGGCGGGCTGAATGGTGCTGGATCAAGGAAGCAGATCCCCATCCATTTTGTCTTCCCCGGCAACAGAAGGTGGTCCGCGGCAAGGACTGGAGCGATCTCGCCGCGGAGGACGAGAGGCTCACAATCGCCACCACCAAAATCCTTCGCCTGAAAGCTGCCGGGCTGACAATGGAGATGATTGGCTTCGACTTTCTCCGCCGCCGCATCGCCCCCTTGCAGAATAGGGGAAGGCCAGCTTGGGAATACATAAACGCGGCAGATATCATGAGATTGCGCCCCGGGCTGAATAATAATTTGACTACTATGCAGCTTGGCGCTCTCCATCAAAAATTATTCTAGCGCGAAGACAAGCATTGGCTGCTGGCAAGGATTGTCCCTTTGTGCAACAACTCCGCCTTGGGGTCAATCATCGCCTTCATGCCGATGTTCAACGCCCACGGTCTTGACGCGACTTGGGCCGAGCCAACCGAGGAGGAAGCACAGAAGTTTTTTGACAACTTGACGGAGAGACCCGTCCGGCAAGAGACAGATTTCATCCGAGCCACCACCGACTAAGAAGTAGCTTACATTGCTACTAGGGTGGAGGAGGCAAATCTTGCCGCGGAGGCCGGCAGCGTTGGATTCACAGAATGGGAAGCCAGCGATGCAGAGGTAGTAGTGGAAATAAAACCTGCCGGGAAGGACAGAGCTGCCGGGGAACAGAGCAGCACAGCAGCTGAGAGCTCGTCCGATGAGAACACGGCCAAAGAAGAACCGCAAAAAGAGCTCCCAGCCCCGAAGAAGACGAAGCGTGTTCTTCGGAAGGCTGCATCTGGCATCCCGGCAAGCAAGCCTTCTTCGAGCAGCGAGGCTCCCGGCAAGAAAGTGGCCGGCAAGACTGCACCGCGGCAAGGGGCTCGTCAACAACCTGTGCGGCGTGCGAGACCCACACCAGCGGCCACTGCTGGGGTGGCAGGGGTGTCTCGCACTACCGCAGCGGAAGCTGCCCTGGCGCCTGCCACAGCCAAGCGGCCTAGGACCCCTCCTCTGCCTCCCCACTCAGACATTGCAGCGGAGGCCGATTTCGACATCTCCGGCTTTAGTCCAGAGCGAGAAGAAGAAGAGTGAGTACTTTGCCACAGCTTTTATATTCCAATCTTGGATCGATCTTACTAACTTGCTCGTATTGTCTCTGCAGTGATGCAGAAACCTTGCTGGAGAGGATGGCGAAGAGGACAAAGACTTCCACGGGCGACGAGCCCCCGGCAGGCTCCACGAGCGTGCCAGAAACCGTCGTCGTCAGCCCGGAGCCCAGTCCTCAATGCAGCCCCCAGCACAGCCCCCAACGTAAGTTCACTGTTCTTTTTCCGCTGGCGGGTGCTGAGGCTTCCATTCTTGCTGCTGATATCCTTGGGCTCGCAGGAGAAGAACGACAACAAGGAGGGTTGTCGAAAGACATCCCCGTCGTGCCACCTTCATCGACCACGCCGCCCACAAACACATCCCCGGCAAGAGATCCTACCGACGAGCCCATCCTAACCGAGGAGGAGCCGGCAAGCATGGACACCGGCAACCCTCCCCCGGCAACCGAAGTTGCCGGGAAGGGCGAGGCCACCTCTCAACAGCTCGACGCAGGTAATCGATTGCCTCAGAGTGCTTGTTACTCTTTCCCTTATCTCTCTGTCTTTAGTTGCTTCAAACTTCAATCTTCATCTTATTCTGTTCTCCTCCTTCGTCCTTTAGAGTTCCCTGTGATGGAACACATGGATGTCGATGTTGTCATCGAGGAGACCGCCAGGGACGCCGCTGCCGAAGCAGACAGGATCGCTGCCAGCGAGGCCACCAAGGATGACACTATCGAGGCTGGTGGTGCTCTTGATGGGGAGGCCGCCAAGACTGCACAAGAGGAACCTGCCAAGGAACCTACTGAGGGGGGCGGCAGGGAGGCTGATGACCGTACTGACGGCATTCCTGCCGCAGGAGCGCCAGGTGCTGCACCGGCCACGGAGCCCCCTGCCACTGGTGAGGCAGTCGCTGAAGACCAACCGTCAACATCTGAAGGCCCCTCATCCAGCAAATACCTCAAGGTTGGCGAGAACCTGTTTGTCAACTTATCGGGGACGGCAAACATTGGGGCACCAGCCGAAGGGGAAATTTTTGACGAAGAAATCATCGCTGCTGCCGGGCTCAAGATTGTTGACGATCCCAGCGCTAGCAGCGGCAAATCTGAAGAGGACCAGCTCCTTCAGGCCATGGGCGAGAATTTCCGCAAGCTCCAGGCTCTTCACTGCGCCCGGAAAGATAAGGCGGACTCCAGAATGGCAGTCGTCGAGGCGGCCAAGGCAGATTTCCAGAGGCGTGTCGAACAAATGCAAACCTGGTATGCCGAGGCCCTCCAAGAGCTGACTACTGGCCGGGAACAAGTGAGCCAACAATGGACAGAGATCCTCCCGAAGCAATCTGATATGGAGAAGGCGCAGGATGAAGCTACTCAAAGGATTGCTGCTGAAGATGCCCTCCTGACGGGGCGCCGCGTTGCTCTTGATGCTTATGAGGAAGATCTCACCGCACGTGAGCAGGCGCTCACCGCCAAGCTTCGCAGCAAAGATGAAGATATCGAGAAGCTTGTCGCGCGGCGGACCCAGGAGCTAGAGCAAAAACATAAAGAGGCGCTCGAAGCTCTGACTGCAAGTCACACCGGCAAGCTCAAGGAGGCCGTCGATGCTGCCGAAGCTGCAGAGGCCGCCAAGAACGAGCAGAGCGATAAGGTGAAGAGGCTGGAAATAGATCTCGAAGAGCACGGCAAGGAGCTCTCGACGCTCAAAGGTGATAGGGAAAAAACCCTCCACTCCTTGGCGGAGATGCAAGTTGCCCTATCCAATAAAAACAAGCAGCTCTCCTCTGCGGCTGATGACATCGCAGTTCTGGAATTGAAGCTGACCACGTTGCAGAAGTCTCTCGAGGCCGGTAGGGCCCGTGAGAAGGCTCTACTCAAGGATCTCCAAGGAGAGAGGAACCTGCTCAAGAGCGCCGCCGCCGCCCAAACCGATTACGAAAAGGGGGTGGAGATCTGGACTGGACGTCTCATCGCCACCGCGGAGAAGCTTACGGCAGAACTGTCAACCATGGGCCTGTCGAACTTCAGGTATTCTTCCGAGGAAAGGATATCTTCAAGTGCCAGGTTGACGATGTTCTTTGAAAGCATCATCGACGCCTTGAGGCTGCTTCAGTCTAGCCGGGCGACCCAATTGGCCAACGAGACCCGCCGGCTTTGCCGGGCCGTCCTCCGCAAGGTGCTTATCAAAGTGGTGCACAGCAATCCCGGCATCGACCTCTCCAACGCGCTCGGCCATCTGCCAAGGGACGCAAATGTCGAGGCGCTTGAAGAACTTATCGCGCCTATCCTTGAGAAGGTGGACTCCATCAAAAGGATCGAAGGCCAGCGCAGGGATTAAGTGCTCCGCTTTTTCTTGCCGTCATCATTCCATGTAAAAGACAATTAAGTCTCAAGTTAGAATTGCGGTAGCTCATGAATGTAATATAACTCGCCTATGTTTAGGTTCATGCTCACTATTTTCCTTGTCTGATTCCTTTATGTATGGAGTTCACCCTATGCTTACTGAAAAACTTGCCGGCGCGCAACCTGCCGCGAGCGCTGGGTGCGGGACTTCAGCAGCCTGCTGGAGGCGCAGCAGCCGGCAAGACTCCTTGGCGTTCTCAGTGCAGCCACTTAAATCGTTGAGCGGGCTCAAAACAAAATAAGGGCGCAACTGATTACAACAAGGGTTCCTTCGCGTGCAGATTTCCCATACAAGAGTCGGAATCGTCCAAGGAAATAATTTTGCAATAAAAGAAACTTGTTCTAAGTTTTTAGAACTTAGCTTTCTGTCATTGTCCTTCCTCCGGCAGATTCCGAACATCGCCAACTGGTACTCATATCTCCCTTCCCCCCCGGCAAATGTGCACGCGAGGAATCCTTCTGTCTTTTAAAAAGAAAGAAGAGAAAATAAAGACATGAAACCTTGGCGGTTCGTTAGAACTTACCGGGAGTAGGTGTTATACAACATCTTAGACAAACATGCATATATAAATATGAACATGGGAATCAATAAGGGAATGTACAAACTTAAATTTATTTATCTGCGCTCAGGGTCTGCGCCTGGCTTTGTACAAAGGATCACATGCCTTGCCGGCAAGACTTGTACAAAAGGGTGGTTGCCGGGGGCCCCCGGCAACCGTGCCTTATGGGTAGAACTTGCGAAGATGTTGATATTCCAGGAATTGCTCACTGGAACGCCATCTTCAGTCTCCAGACGGACAGCGCCGGTCCTGGTGACTCGTACTACCCGATAAGGGCCTTCCCACTTCGGCGTCAACTTGTTTGAATTCTTGGCGGACTGAATCCGCCGAAGAACAAGGTCGCCTTCCTCAAGGCTTCGGGCATGAACTTTGCAGCTATGGTAGCGGCGCAAAGCTTGCTGGTAGCGTGCAGCTCGCACAGCAGCCTGAAGACGATTCTCCTCAAGGAGCACAGCGTCATCTTGCCGCAGTTGCTCTTGCTCAAGCTCATCATAAGCGAGCACTCGAGGTGATCCGTATGTGAGTTCCGTGGGGAGAACTGCTTCCGCTCCGTAGACCAGAGCGAAAGGCGTCTGGCCGGTGGCTCGATTTGGTGTCGTTCTGATTGACCAAAGAACCGCCGGCAACTCATCAATCCAGCGTCTTCCGCACTTTTTCAGCCTGTCAAAGGTTCTGGTCCTGAGACCGCGCAGCACTTCAGCATTGGCCCTCTCCGCTTGGCCGTTGCTTCTCGGGTGAGCAACAGAAGCAAAACAAATTTTGCCGCCAAGGTCTTGGACGTACTGCATGAAGGTGTGACTTGTGAACTGCGTGTCGTTGTCGGTGATGATCCTGTTGGGTACACCGAAACGGCAAACTATCCCTTTAAAGAACTTGACGGCTGATTGTGCCGTCACCTTCCTCACTGCTTCCACCTCCAGCCACTTTGTGAACTTGTCGATAGCAACGTACAAGTACTTGTAACACCCCTGTGTAATAACCACTATGATCAGCTGCTAATATTGCCAAGTCATGATCATTTGCAGCGCCAAGACATATGGGTTAATGATCCAATTCAAATTCACATCTGAAAAGCAACTCAAATCAAAAGTGAAATATGAAGTTGAACAAACTCTGTTGGGAAAATGTTCATTAAATGGCAAATAATCCAGGAACATTTCTAAAATCATCATCAATAAAGTTGGAGTTAGACAAGTGACTCAAACAAGATGAAACAGCACCAAAACAGAATATTTAAATCCATTTAAATTCATTTCTAATTCAAATGGAGTCCAATTCTGCCCAAACCAGTTTTTGGTGGAAGGAAATATTGCATTGCAATATTTGGGTCAACTCTCACATTTTACAAAAGTGTAAAAGTGCCCTAACTATTTCAGGACAGAAATGAAATAAAGAAAAAGAAAACAGAAAAGGAAAAAGGGGAAGATGGGCCACTGTGCACTAGCCTAAGTGCACAGTACCTAGAGTACAGCCCACCAGGCCCATGTCGTCGTCTCTCTCCTGTGCGTGTCGCCGTCGCAGTGGGCGCGAGCGCGCGCGCCGGTCGCGCGCCGACACGCCGACGCCACCGACGCCCGGAGCCGACGAGGGGATAAGGCCGACGCCCCTCCACTCCTCCCTGGCCTCTCCGTCATTCTCCCCCTTCTCCCACGCTCGCCTCGCCTCTCCCTCTCCTTCCAGATCCGTCGCCGAGCGCCACCGTCGCCGTGGCCTTGCCGTAGACGCGGCCTCCGACGTCCCCGAGCTCAGCTAGCACGCCTGCGAGCTCCACCGTCTTCGACTCCTTCGACTCCGACCGCGAATGGAGGTGGGGAGGCCCTGATGAAACCAGAAGGCTCCGCCCCCTTCCTTCTCTGACGCCGGCGCCTCTCCGGTGATTCCCGCCGTTCTGCTGCTACTAAGCCGTCACCGGGCCACCTTGTGCCTCCCCGGTGAGCTCCTCGTCCTTCCCAATCCCCTGCTGGTCCTAGCGCGTAGCCTAGCTTCCTCTTCCACGCACGCCCGCCGCGCCGCCGCTCGCGCACGTTGCCGGCGTGTCTCCGGTGAGCCATTGGCCAAGGGCTAATGCCCGTTGTTCTCACCGCATCGAGTAGACGCCGTAGTAGTCTCGCGCTGCTCGTTTAACACACCGCAGCCCCAAGCCCGACGACGACCGAACTCCGGCGGCCGCCGCAGAGCTCGCCGCCGTCGATGCTTGTTGTTTCCGGCCGAGCCACCGCCACCACTCGACGTGCGAGTTCACTAGCTATCGAACGCACCTAACCATGGCTCGAACCGAGCTCTGTAGCGCGAATCCGAGCAGCTCCGGCGACGCGCCGCCGCATTTTTGGTCGCCGGCGCAACTCCGGCGCCGGTCGCCGATGTGGCTGCCACGTGGGTCACCCTGGCTCACTAACCAGTGGGTCCAGGGGCCCACTTTGACCTCGTTGACCAGAGTCAACGCGGCACTGTTCACCCCCTCTCACTGACATGTGGGCCCCCGCGGCTAATTAACCTAATTAAACATTTAATTAAATAAAAACAGAATAGTTATACTAATGTCTCACTGACAGATGGGGCCCACACCCCTAATTAACCCTGGTAATTAGTTTAATCCACTATTAAAGTCACAGAGGCTAACATGTGGGTCCCACTGGACCCACATGTCAGGTTTGACTGGTCAGCCGTCCTGTTGACTTCCTGATGTCAGCATGTCGTCCTGCTGACGTCATAATCCAATTCTGTTAATAATAAATAAATTCCAGAAATTCAAATAATCTTTAAAAATTAATAACTTTTAAACCGTAGCTCAGATCGAAAAAGTTAAAACATGAAAGTTGCTCAGAACAACGAGACAAGTCTGATCGTGCCATCTGTTTCTTTATCGGAACCCCCTACGTAGAAGAACTCGTAACTCCGGACCCGTATCCGACAGATGAATAGTGCACACACCCTGGTTATTAAATCCCAGAATAATTCTAAAAATAACTAAAATGACTTAGATGCATTATTAGGCAACCCTGCACTGCATCATAGCCTAGCACGCACCATATTGCAATTGTTTGCATTATGTTTACCTATTTCTTCCCCCTCTTCTCTCTCGGTAGACCCCGATGTTGACGTAGCTCCCGAGGCAGATGCAGCTCAGGAGTACGACTACATCCCCGACGACACCACAGGCGACCTTGCCCTTGCCCCAGAGCAAACAGGCAAGCACCCCCATTTTGAGCATGCCTATATCGCCTATTCTCTTCTCTCTTATGCTTGCATTAGAACTGCTACTGCTACTGTTTTCCTATATCTGCTGCATAGCCTGATTATTGTACCCTGCCTTGCTACCTTTCTGGTTATCCTAGACTGATTAGTATAGGCTGGGTAGAGTCACGACAGAGACCCCCACTTGATCCCGACTGCCCTGCTGGATATCAGAAGACCCGACCATCGGGATTGAAGACCAGGCCCCGGCACCGCACGTCACTTCCCCCTTTAGTTACCGACACTGCTGGGTTACCGTCGAGTGCCGAGGCTGATACCTCGTGAGCACTTCTCATGATAACCTTGTAGGTTAGTTAATCGGTCGTGGTAAGCGAGGGTGATTCCTCCTACACAACCCCCAATAACGACGTCGTAGTGCAACACCTCAAGTGTGGACCTCGAGGGTGATTCCTCCTTCGTTCACCTTGACTTTAACATCAGGTGGGATTCCATCGAGGGTGATTCCTCAGGATTCCCTTGGTGTCAGACACACAGATACTGTTGTTGATTTGACTTGCACTAAACCATGTTACTAAAGACGGGTCGGCCCTGAGGGGTACCCGCGTGAGCATGAATGCGAAGTGATGTGGAGTCGGGTTGACCTGAGAGGTGCCCGCGAGATAACACGAGGCGTGGCCGGGCATTCTTAGCCCTTGCCGCAAGTCCTCGAGACAGGGCGACGGGGTCACATCGATCGTGAGTCTCTTTCCGCGCGCTCCTAATCCACTATGGTTTGGATATTTGATCCGAGGGGCCTCTGGCCCGATAGCACTAACCATCACGTGGGCATAGTATGGGCGTTCTGCGTCATATACTTCAGCCGAAGCTTAATGGACGTCAGCGACTGATGCGGCACACGCTGGGTTGGACTGGGAACGCAACCGCGCTTGTATAAGGGGTTGCTAGGTCTGCTCACCGGCGGTGCACGTAACGTGCAGGAGTTCCCGGGGCGATGGCCCAAGACCCCTGGGGGCATAGGTTAGTCCGGCGTGCTGACCTCTTTGTTAGGTATTTGGTCGGGTTGCGGCGTGTTGCTTAGCCGAGGCCGGGCATGACCCAGAAAAGTGTGTCCGGCCGGAGTTAAGCGAGCGTGGTGGGTAACTTGGTGCACCCCTGCAGGGAAGAAACTTCTATCGATAGCCTATTCTACGGTAACGGACACTCGGAGTTGTATCCCGATCGGTACAACTAGAACATGTGATGAGAACTGGATAGTACGGCTCTGGGATTGCTTTCTCGCAGGGAGTCGAGAAAGGATCTCAGGTCGAGGTTGATAATTCTACTACTACTACTTTACATTATGTTCATCTGTTCTCTTCTATTGCTGCAAGACTGTCGAAGATTGTTGAAGATGCTAGTCTTCGATAGGACTAGGCTTCCCCCTCTATTCTGGCATTTCTGCAGCCCAGTCCACATATACAGCCATTCCTTTGAAAATGTTGCATATGTAGTGTAGATCCTTGCTTGCTGAGTACTTCGGATGAGTACTCACGTTTGCTTTACTTTCTTTTTCCCCCATATTCCATTTGATGCCACCAGACGACGGAGCCCCTGAGCCAGACGCCCCAGCCGACGACCAGTACTACTACCCGCCTGGCGAGTACTACTACTACGAGGAGCCATTTGACGACCAGGAGTAGGATCGGAGGGTCCAGGGCAGGAGGCCTACGCCTTTCGATCGTAGTATTTTTTTGCCCCGCCTCTGTGAAGGCCTATCTCTCTCTGTAATATATCTGTACCCAGATATCTAATGCTTCCGCTGACGCTTGTATGCCATCGAGCTATGTATTCGAGCCCTTGAGGCCCTGGCTTGTAATATAAAGCTTGTATGACTTTATTTATGTTTTAGAGTTGTGTTGTGATATCTTCAAGTGAGTCCTTAGGCTTGATCGTGCGCATTTGCGTGTATGGTTAGTGCACGATTAAGCCGAGGTCGTCACAGGTTGGTATCAGAGCCGACTGCCTCTAGGTATCCCCCTTCCCAATTCCTTGGCCGAAGTTGAGTCTAGTGGTCAAAAACTGTTTTACTAACTTGGCTGTGTGGCTTACGGGCCCACGTTGCTAACTGGGTGGTATTAGGATCTTTTATTCCTCGTCTTTACTCTGGGATTCTAATCTCTCATATATTCGGGTTTAATAAAATTTACTAACACCGACATTTAGGATCTCGTTAATTCTATCCACCTGGAGAGCTGGATTCAGTGTGATTTCCCTGACTTTGATCTGATTAGTCTGATAATCATTTTCCTTTCCATTGTTTTGTTTAACCTTTCCTTCTGAGATCGGTTATAATTCTCATTGTGTTATGACAACCCTGAACCTCTCTGTTTCAGATGGATCGACTGTTTCCGCCGCGGCCTACAACCCAGCTTGTGCTTCGCACTTGGGCTCGTGATGCCCCTGGATTTCCAGCTGTTTTGATTGCCCTCCTGAGTAGACTGGGTTACCGCTGGTATCCCGAGTACAGATGCTACTGGATTCTACAGAGCTATCTGTGCCCCGTACGAGTCTTGACGCTACGACCCGCAGATTCTGATTCAGTGCACTCAGGCTCTGGATTGCACTGTTCGGGCTCTTGCTGTCGAGTTGTTCGCCACTCGAGCACGCTACTACGAGGCTATGACACAGTTGCTACCAGTTGTTCGTGCAGGGATACATCCGGAGTATATTCTTTACCCACGCAGGACCGAGATGCCGCCAGGTATTGATTGGCCTGCAGTGGGAGGTCACACGCCTGCACGTGGACCTCTTCTTACAGTTCGAGACCAGATTCTGCATCAGAGTGCACACGGAGAGTAGGATCCTGCAAGTTGATCGATCTTCGGTGTTTTCTAAACTCGACTTGAGGTTGGGTTATCACCAGATCCGTGTCCGCGAATAGGATATTCCGAAGACTGCATTCGTTACTCGTTATGGCTCTTACGAGTACACAGTCATGTCGTTTGGCTTAACAAACGCTCCAGCTACATTCTCCCGCCTAATGAATTACATATTCATGGATTACCTCGACAAATTCGTCGTGGTATATTTGGATGATATTCTGGTTTATTCGAAGAACAAAGAAGAACATGCTGAGCATCTTCGCCTTGTTCTGGAGTGACTTCGAGAGCACCAATTATATGCCAAGTACTCTAAGTGCAAATTCTGGCTTTCTGAGGTAACCTACCTTGGACATGTCATCTCCAACGATGGTATCGCAGTTAACCCGGAGCGCGTTCAGGCTATTCTTGACTGGACCCCTCCGAAGAATGTTAAGCAAGTCAGAAGTTTTCTTGGGCTTGCAAGTTATTGTCGCCATTTCATCGAAAATTTCTCCAAGATTGCCAAGCCCCTGACTAATCTGCTCCACAAAGGCGTTAAGTTTGAGTGGACAGACAAATGTCAGGAAAGCTTCCAGACCCTCAAGGACAAGCTGACTTCTGCTCCAGTCCTTGCTCCTCCAGACTCTCGCAAAGATTTTGTGATCTTCTGCGATGCCTCTCGCCAAGGACTAGGTTGCGTCCTAATGCAAGAGCGAAGAGTAATTGCTTATGCTTCGCGACAACTGCGTCCACATGAAGAGAATTACCCAGTGCATGACCTTGAACTTGCTGCTGTCATTTATGCTTTGAAGTAGTGGCGTCATTACCTCCTTAGTAATCGGTGTGAGATTTACACCGATCATCAGAGCTTGAAGTACTTATTCACTCAACCGGAACTTAATCTTCGTCAGCAGCGTTGGTTGGAAACAATCACCGATTATGACTGTGGTATTTCCTACACTCCTGGCAAAGCTAATGTGATGGCTGATGCCTTGAGCCGCAAGTCTTATTGCAACAACCTCATGGTTAAACAAGCTCAACCCCAGCTGTATGAAGAATTGCGCAAGTTGAATCTCTGCATCATCCCGCAAGGATCTCTTAATAACCTTGTGATACAACCAGATCTTGAGAAAGCTGTCAAAATTGCGCAAGCTAAAGATGCCGAAATTGGTCTAATGAAGAAAGAGCTTCACCTTCAAAAGTACAGGGATTTCTCGATTGCTGAAGATGGAACCTTGTACTTCCGAGACCGCATTGTAGTACCTCGCTTCGAGCTGATGACTGACAAAGTCATGAAGGAGGCCCATGATACACCGCTATCTATCCATCCGGGTAGTACCAAGATGTATCGAGATCTTCATCAAAGGTACTGGTGGTCTAGAATGAAGCAAGATATTGCTCGTTATGTTGCCGAGTGTGACGTTTGTCGTCGCGTCAAGGCAGAACATCAGAAACCTGCTGGAATTCTGCAACCGCTCCCTATTCCTCTGTGGAAGTGGGATAAAGTGCAAATGGATTTCATTACTGGTCTTCCCAAGTCTCAGAAGGGTCACGATGCTATTCTTGTCGTCGTCGACCAACTCTCCAAGGTTGCACACTTTCTGCCAGTTAAGGAGACTATTACTGCTAGTCAGCTAGCAGAGCTATATATCTCCAGAATTGTCTCACTCCATGGTATTCCCAAAGAAATCAGTTCAGACCGTGGCAGCATTTTCACTGGCCATTTCTGGGAAAGTTTCCAGAAAGCAATGGGAACTCATATTACCTGGAGTTCAGCTTATCATCCACAATCCCAAGGCCAAGTTGAGCGCGTTAATCAAGTACTCGAAGATATGCTTCGAGCTTGTGTTATATCCTTCGGTAAGAAATGGGAGGAATCTCTCCCGTATGCCGGGTTCTCTTATAACAACAGCTATCAAGCCAGCTTGAAAATGGCCCCCTTTGAGGTTCTTTATGGTCGTAAATGTCGACCCCCTCTGAATTGGTCAGAAACTGGGGAACGACCTCTTGTTGGACCGGACATTATTCAACATGCCGAAGAACAAGTCCGAATTGTCCGGGAGAATCTCAAAGCAGCTCAAGACCATTAGAAGAGTAATTATGATCGCAAGCGATGGGGTGTGATCTATCAACCTGGTGATCAAGCTTATCTTCGTGTCACTCCGATGAAGGGCACACGTCGTTTCGGAATCAAGGGTAAGCTAGCTCCTCGCTATATTGGTCCCTTTCGCATTGTTGCCAGACGTGGACAGGTGGAATATAAATTGGAGTTGCCACCGCAATTCTCTCACATTCATGATGTATTCCACGTGTCGCAACTTCGTAAGTGCTTCAAGGAATCCCCGCACCGTGCAGTGGATCATGAGATGCTCGAGCTACAAGATGATCTTTCCTATAAGGAGCATCCGATCCGCATCCTCGATGAAGCTGAACGTCGAACTCGTCAGAAGACGACCAAGTTCCTGAAAGTGCAGTGGTCGAATCACACTGAAGATGAAGCCACTTGGGAACGCGAGGATCATCTTCGGGAAGAATAACCCGGACTCTTTCCTTCTACCTCCTAAATTCTCGGGGCGAGAATTTCTTTTAGTGGAGGAGAACTTGTAACACCCCTGTGTAATAACCACTATGATCAGCTGCTAATATTGCCAAGTCATGATCATTTGCAGTGCCAAGACATATGGGTTAATGATCCAATTCAAATTCACATCTGAAAAGCAACTCAAATCAAAAGTGAAATATGAAGTTGAACAAACTCTGTTGGGAAAATGTTCATTAAATGGCAAATAATCCAGGAACATTTCTAAAATCATCATCAATAAAGTTGGAGTTAGACAAGTGACTCAAACAAGATGAAACAGCACCAAAACAGAATATTTAAATCCATTTAAATTCATTTCTAATTCAAATGGAGTCCAATTCTACCCAAACCAGTTTTTGGTGGAAGGAAATATTGCATTGCAATATTTGGGTCAACTCTCACATTTTACAAAAATGTAAAAGTGCCCTAACTATTTCAGGACATAAATGAAATAAAGAAAAAGGAAAAAGGGGAAGATGGGCCACTGTGCACTAGCCTAAGTGCACAGTACCTAGAGTACAGCCCACCAGGCCCATGTCGTCGTCTCTCTCCTGTGCGTGTCGCCGTCGCAGTGGGCGCGAGCGCGCGCGCCGGTCGCGCGCCGACACGCCGATGCCACCGACGCCCGGAGCCGACGAGGGGATAAGGCCGACGCCCCTCCACTCCTCCCTGGCCTCTCCGTCATTCTCCCCCTTCTCCCACGCTCGCCTCACCTCTCCCTCTCCTTCCAGATCCGTCGCCGAGCGCCACCGTCACCGTGGCCTTGCCGTAGACGCGGCCTCCGACGTCCCCGAGCTCAGCTAGCACGCCTGCGAGATCCGCCGTCTTCGACTCCTTCGACTCTGACCGCGAATGGAGGTGGGGAGGCCCTGATGAAACCAGAAGGCTCCGCCCCCTTCCTTCTCTGACGCCGACGCCTCTCCGGCGATTCCCGCCGTTCTGCTGCTACTAAGACGTCACCGGGCCACCTTGTGCCTCCCCGGTGAGCTCCTCGTCCTTCCCAATCCCCTGCTGGTCCTAGCGCGTAGCCTAGCTTCCTCTTCCACGCACGCCCGACGCACCGCCGCTCGCGCATGTCGCCGGCGTGTCTCCGGTGAGCCATTGGCCAAGGGCTAATGCCCGTTGTTCTCACCGCATCGAGTAGACGTCGTAGTAGTCTCACGCTGCTCGTTTAACAAACCGCAGCCCCAAGCCCGACGACGACCGAACTCCGGCGGCCGCCGCAGAGCTCGCCGCCGTCGATGCTCGCTGTTTCCGGCCGAGCCACCGCCACCACTCGACGCGCGAGTTCACTAGCTATCGAACGCACCTAACCACGGCTCGAACCGAGCTCTGTAGCGCGAATCCGAGCAGCTCCGGCGACGCGCCGCCGCGTTTTTGGTCGCCGGCGCAACTCCGGCGCCGGCCGCCGACGTGGCTGCTACGTGGGTCACCCTGGCTCACTGACCAGTGGGTCCAGGGGCCCACTTTGACCTCGTTGACCAGAGTCAACGCGGCACTGTTCACCCCCTCTCGCTGACATGTGGGCCCCCGCGGCTAATTAACCTAATTAAACATTTAATTAAATAAAAACAGAATAGTTATACTAATGTCTCACTGACAGATGGGGCCCACACCCCTAATTAACCCTGGTAATTAGTTTAATCCACTGTTAAAGTCACAGAGGCTAACATGTGGGTCCCATGTCAGGTTTGACTGGTCAGCCGTCCTGTTGACTTGCTGATGTCAGCATGTCGTCATGCTGACATCATAATCCAATTCTGTTAATAATAAATAAATTCCAGAAATTCAAATAATCTTTAAAAATTAATAACTTTTAAACCGTAGCTCAGATCGAAAAAGTTAAAACATAAAAGTTGCTCAGAACGACGAGACAAGTCTGATCGTGCCGTCTGTTTCTTTGTCGGAACCCCCTACGTAGAAGAACTCATAACTCCGGACCCGTATCCGGTAGATGAATAGTGCACACACCCTGGTTATTAAATCCCAGAATAATTCTAAAAATAACTAAAATGACTTAGATGCATAATTAGGCAACCCTGCACTGCATCATAGCCTAGCACGCACCGTATTGCAATTGTTTGCATTATGTTTACCTGTTTCTTCCCCCTCTTCTCTCTCGGTAGACCCCGACGTTGACGTAGCTCCCGAGGCAGACGCAGCTCAGGAGTACGACTATGTCCCCGACGACACCACAGGCGACCTTGCCCTTGCCCCAGAGCAAACAGGCAAGCACCCCCATTTTGAGCATGCCTATATCGCCTATTCTCTTCTCTCTTATGCTTGCATTAGAACTGCTACTGCTACTGTTTTCCTATATCTGCTGCATAGCCTGATTATTGTACCCTACCTTGCTACCTTTCTGGTTATCCTAGACTGATTAGTATAGGCTTGGTAGAGTCACGACAGAGACCCCCACTTGATCCCGACTGCCCTGCTGGATATCAGAAGACCCGACCATCGGGATTGAAGACCAGGCCCCGGCACCGCACGTCACTTCCCCCTTTAGTTGCCGACACTGCTGGGTTACCGTCGAGTGCCGAGGGTGATACCTCGTCAGCACTTCTGATGATAACCTTGTAGGTTAGTTAATCGGTCGTGGTAAGCGAGGGTGATTCCTCCTACACCACCCCCGATAACGACGTCGTCGTGCAACACCTCAAGTGTGGACCTCGAGGGTGATTCCTCCTTCGTTCACCTTGACTTTAACATCAGGTGGGATTCCATCGAGGGTGATTCCTCAGGATTCCCCTGGTGTCAGACACACAGATACTGTTGTTGATTTGACTTGCACTAAACCATGTTACTAAAGACGGGTCGGCCCTGAGGGGTACCCGCGTGAGCATGAATGCGAAGTGATGTGGAGTCGGATTGACCTGAGAGGTGCCCGCGAGATAACACGAGGCGTGGCCAGGCATTCTTAGCCCTTGCCGCAAGTCCTCGAGACGGGGCGACGGGGTCACATCGATCGTGAGTCTCTGCTCGTTTCCGTGCGCTCCTTATCCACTACGGTTTGGATATTTGATCCGAGGGGCCTCTGGCCCGATAGCACTAACCATCACGTGGGCATAGTATGGGCGTTCTGCGTCGTATACTTCAGCCGAAGCTTAATGGACGTCAGCGACTGATGCGGCACACGCTGGGTTGGACTGGGAACGCAACCGTGCTTGTATAAGGGGTTGCTAGGTCTGCTCACCGGCGGTGCACGTAACGTGCAGGAGTTCCCGGGGCGATGGCCCAAGACCCCTGGGGGCATAGGTTAGTCCGGCGTGCTGACCTCTCTGTTAGGTATTTGGTCGGGTTGCGGCGTGTTGCTTAGCCGAGGCCGGGCATGACCCAGAAAAGTGTGTCCGGCCGGAGTTAAGCGAGCGTGGTGGGTAACTTGGTGCACCCCTGCAGGGAAGAAACTTCTATCGATAGCCTGTCCTACGGTAACGGACACTCGGAGTTGTATCCCGATCGGTACAACTAGAACATGTGATGAGAACTGGATAGTACGGCTCTGGGATTGCTTTCTCGCAGGGAGTCGAGAAAGGATCTCAGGTCGAGGTTGATAATTCTACTACTACTACTTTACATTATGTTCATCTGTTCTCTTCTATTGCTGCAAGACTATCAAAGATTGTTGAAGATGCTAGTCTTCGATAGGACTAGGCTTCCCCCTCTATTCTGGCATTTCTGCAGCCCAGTCCACATATACAGCCATTCCTTTGAAAATGTTGCATATGTAGTGTAGATCCTTGCTTGCTGAGTACTTCGGATGAGTACTCACGTTTGCTTTACTTTCTTTTTCCCCCATATTCCATTTGATGCCACCAGACGACGGAGCCCCTGAGCCAGATGCCCCAGCCGACGACCAGTACTACTACCCGCCTGGCGAGTACTACTACTACGAGGAGCCGTTTGACGACCAGGAGTAGGATCGGAGGGTCCAGGGCAGGAGGCCTACGCCTTTCGATCGTAGTATTTTATTTTGCCCCGCCTCTGTGAAGGCCTATCTCTCTCTGTAATATATCTGTACCCAGATATCTAATGCTTTCGCTTACGCTTGTATGCCATCGAGCTATGTATTCGAGCCCTCGAGGCCCTGGCTTGTAATATAAAGCTTGTATGACTTTATTTATGTTTTAGAGTTGTGTTGTGATATCTTCAAGTGAGTCCTTAGGCTTGATCATGCGCATTTGCGTGTATGGTTAGTGCACGATTAAGCCGGGGTCGTCACAGTACTCAAAGCCCCCGGTAGCACGGGGGAAAGGGCCCAGTATGTCGAGCCCCCAGACCGAAAATGGCCAGAAGAGAGGGATTGTCTGAAGAGCTTGAGCTGGTTGATGTGATTTCTTCGAATGAAACTGGCACGCTTCACACTTGGTGACTAGTGCAGTTGCATCCTGGAGAGCGGTGGGCCAAAAGAAACCTTGCCGGAATGCTTTCCCGGCAAGCGCTCTTGACCCTATGTGAGAACCACATATGCCTCCATGTATCTCTGCCAACAGCTCTAGCCCATCCTCCCGAGGAATGCACTTCAATTTCACACCGTTTGGTCTCTTTCTGTACAGGACGTCATCGACGAACTTGTACATAACAGACCGACGGGCTACTCTTTCTACTTCTTCCTGTTCCTCCGGGAGTTCTCCTGTCTGAAGGAAATGGACAATGTGTTGCGCCCATGCTGGAGCCTGAGGCTCGACAGCTAGGACTAAAGGCATCTCCTCCGCTGGGGGAACGTTTGTCTCGACAACAAGGGCCTGAGGCCCTGCCGGAGCCTGTTGTTCCCCGGCAGGCATGTCGATCCCGGCAACTTCCTTGCCGGCGGCTCCGGGGAGCTCTGCCGGGAAGTACTGGCCAGAGTTCAACTTTCTTCTCTTTTCTTGCCGCATCGATGGCGCCACGGATGGTTGAGTCAATTGGAGCACAAAAGTTCCTGGTTCCACAGGCAACTTGAGGGCGGCACGCTTTGACAGGTCGTCAGCAACACTGTTCTCGGCACGAGGAACGTGCTCCATTTGCAGACCGTCAAAGCGCTCTTCCATTTTCCTCACTTCATCCACGTAGGCTTGCATCAATGGACTTTGATAACTCTTGTTAACTTGCCTGACGACAAGTTGGGAATCACCTTTGATAACGAGCTTTTTGATACCAAGGTCTGCCGCGATCCTGAGACCGGCAAGCAAACCCTCGTATTCTGCAGTGTTGTTGGTCGAACTCTCCCGGGGAAAATGCATTTGGACTACGTACTTGAGGTGCTCTCCGGTGGGTGCGACAAGCAGCACGCCAGCACCGGCGCCTTGCAGCGAGAAAGCCCCATCAAAGTACATAACCCATTGCTGATCGATTTTCTTGCCGGGGAGAGTTGTTTCCTGAGCCTCTTCGTCCGGCGTTGGGGTCCATTCTGCAATGAACTCCGCTAAGGCCCTGCTCTGAATCGTCGAAGTGCTTTCAAACTTGAAGCCAAAGCTCGACAACTCCAACGCCCACTCCACGATCCTGCCGGTTGCTTCTGGATTTTGCAAAATCCGTTGCAACGGAAAGCGAGTGACGACGGTGATTTCATGTGCTTGAAAATAATGGCGCAGCTTCCTCGAGGCCATAAGAAGGCCGAAAAGCAACTTCTGCACACCAGAATATCTTGACCTAGCTCCTTGTAAAAGAGAGCTAACAAAATAAACTGGGTGCTGCACCACCTTCTTCTTCTGCACTGGTTCTTCTGTTTGCGCAGACCCTGTCTTGCCGGAATCAACCCTTGCCGGGGAAGATCTTGCCGCGTTACCTGGCGGTCCTGCCGCTGGTGTTGCTTCCTCATCAGCCTCTCTCTGCACCACTAGCGCAGCACTAACCACTCGATTTGTTGCTGCCAGATACAGCAGCAACAGCTCTTGTGGTTTAGGCGCGACTAGCGTCGGCGGAGAGGAAAGGTATTTCTTCAAATCTTGCAGCGCAGCCTCCGCCTCCGAAGTCCATTTCATTGGACCTGCCTTCTTCAAAATTTTGAAGAAGGGCAGGGCGCGCTCAGCAGATTTGGAAATAAACCTGCTTAGAGCAGCAACACAGCCGGCAAGACGACGCACATCTTTGACGCGTCTCGGCGCTTCAATTTGCTCAATAGCTTTGATCTTGTCGGGGTTCGCTTCGATTCCCTAGCAAGATACAAAGAATCCGAGGAGCTTGCCGGAAGGAACACCGAACACGCACTTCTCAGGATTGAGCTTCAAGTTGATCTTGCGAAGATTTGCAAATGTTTCTTCTAAATCTTGAATGAGTGTCGCTTTGTCTTTGGTTTTGACCACTATATCATCCATATACGCCTCCATATTTCTATGGAGTTGAGGCTCAAAACCAATTTGGATTGCTCTCGCAAATGTCGAACCGGCACTTTTCAACCCGAAAGGCATTCATATAAAACAATACGTACCACATGGGGTGATAAATGCGGTCTTCTCTTCATCTTCTTTCACTACAAGAAATATGTCAACTTGTGACCTTCTCTTAGTGACCCCAGCTGAATTGGTCGTAAATCCACGACCATTTTGCTTGGAAGGGCTCAAACCCTGAAATTACCTTACACCAAATGGTCATAAAGCAGACAAGAATGGTCAACGACCTTATTTTCTACCTGATTACGACCAATATAAATGGTCATGAGGTTGTGAACGTGGATGCATTGGTACTTAAGGTGTCGCTCAAGGTGGGCTTGGGCCTCGGTGGAACGAGGCCACCTCCTTTTAAAAAAAAATCCGTGTGCCATGTAGGCCTCGGCCCATCCACGAAGAAATGTGGGATGCCCTCATATGACTCAAAAAAACATATATTCGGCCCAACGAAAATGGGAAAATAACAAGTTTTTCATTATTACCATTTGGTAAGGATGGTCAGTTATCTGGAAAAAAAATTCATTATTGTCTAAAAAACAGGTTTTTCATTGTATAACTCTAAAAAGGTTTTTCCTTATAAAAAAATCTCGAAACCAATTAAACAATATAAAATTACAAGAATTGGAAAATAATGAACTCCTTCGTGAATCTTGCTATATGGTTTAGCAATTAGAAAACTAAACGTGTAATTCAAAAAAATGTTAATGTTAATACGTATTTAAAAAAATGTAATCATGTGTTTAAAAAACTAAATGTGTGTATTTGAAAAGTTTCATGCATATAAAAAATGATAATCATAAATAATATTAGATATGTATAAAAAAAGTTCCACGTATGCAAAATAGGTCATCAGTACTATATATGGAAATTTTACAATATATATATATATATGGAAAAGTAGATAACACAAGATTTTCTAAAAATGTTAATCATCTATTTAAACTTTTCTAACCAATATCAACAATGTTTTATATGTATACAAAAATGTACAATATGTAAAAACAAATATATACATCAAAACGTATGTATGAAAATATTTTTTTTTTGTTGGGAATATATGAAAATATGTTAATCTTGTATTTGAAAAAAGTTAAACATATATAAACAATATGTACAATGTGTCTTAAAAAAATGTAGACATGTGTTCAAAATATTTATTAAAAATGTTAATGATGTAACTAAAAACCGTTTAATATCTATAAAAAAATGTTTCTAGTGTACACAAATTTGTTCATAAAATGTGGTCTAATATTCTTGAAAAATGGAGAAGTTTTTTTTACAACAAATATTTATTAGGTTCCTCACAAAAAAAACTCATTTTGGGCACTCGAAAAATAGAAAATGAATTTTTCGTCCAAAGAAAAAAATAAAAACTCCCTTAGGAAACATTGTTTGCCATTACAAGATGCACCCTTGTGCACAATATGAGATCATTTGAACAAACTATGCCATGAATGTGACCATAAGATTGACCATTTGGCTTAAAAGCCATGCATCTTCACACATGATAACTCGTTTCTGAGAACACTTTTTAAAAATAATTACCGTATTACAAGTTTATTATTTTTTCTGGTAACTTGGTCACATATAATGACACAAAGCGAAGGTTTTCCAATTTTTTGATTTTTTTTGAATTTTTTAATCCCGTTTCAAAATGCGGTCAAAACGGCGGGCATGACCGTTTCTCGCTAGTGGTTGAATCTTGGAAAACTTTTGGTGTTTCTCTAATTAAATAGATACTTATGTACCTAGAAATGATTTTTAGAAAAAATAAAGAGTAAACTATAAGGCAGCTGCAGTTCAAATTTGACCCGCTTCCTACTGAATCGGCGAAAATTTGTCTTTTTCACGAGAGGTGGATCAAAACTTTGGACACCCAACCATTTGGTCAATTATACATTAAACATGGCCTAATATTTTATAAATTTGATTTGGTCCAATTTTGCAACAAATATATGGTAGGTCCTTCACAAAAAAACTCATTTTGGGCACTTGAAAAATGAAAAATGAATTTTTCGTCCAATGAAAATGAAAACTTACTTAGGCAACATTATTTGCCAGTCCAAGATGCCCCCTTGTGCACAATATGAGGTCATTTGAATAAACTATACCATGAATGCTATCATAACATTGTTCATTTGGCTTGAAAGCCATTGATCTTCACACATGATAGCTCGTTTCTGAGAACACTTTTTTGAAATAATTACCGTATTACAAGTTTATTATTTTTACTGGTAACTTGGCCACATATAATGATGCAGTGCGAAGGTTTTCCAATTTTTTGATTTTTTTTTGAATTTTTCATGCCCATTTCAAAATGCGGTCAAAACGGAGGGCATGACCGTTCCTTGCTAGTGGTTGAATCTTGGAAAACTTTTGATGTTTCTCTGATTAAATAGATACTTATGTACCTAGAAATGATTTTTGGAAAAAATAAAGAGTAAACTATAAGGCAGCTGCAGTTCAAATTTGACCCGCTTCCTACTGAATCGGCGAAAATTTGTCTTTTTCACGAGAGGTGGATCAAAACTTTTGACACCCAACCATTTGGTCAATTGTACATTAAACATGGCCTAATATTTTATAAATTTGATTTGGTCCAATTTTGCAACAAATATATGGTAGGTCCTTCACAAAAAAACTCATTTTGGGCACTCGAAAAATGAAAAATGAATTTTTCATCCAAAGAAAATGAAAATTTCATTAGCCAACATTGTTTGCCATTCCAAGATGCACCCTTGTGCATGATATGAGATCATTTGAACAAACTATGATATGAATGTGGCCATAAAATTGATCATTTGGCTTGAAAGTCATGAATCTCCACACATGATAGCTCATTTCTGAGAACACTTTTTAAAAATAATTGATGTATTACAAGTTTACTATTTTTACTGGCAACTTGGTCACATATAATGACACAATGCAAAGGTTTTCAATTGTTTCAATTTTTTTTTGAATTTCTTATGCCCGTTTCAAAATGCGGTCAAAACGGCGGGTCTGACCGTTCGTATCTAGGGGTTGAATCTTGCAAAAGTTTTGGAGTATCTCTGATTAAATAGATACTTTTGTACCTAAAAATGTTTTTTGGAAAAAATCATGAGCAAACTATGTGACGACTGCAGTTCAAATTTGACCCGTTTCTTGCTGAATCGGCAGAAATTTATCTTTTTCACGAGAGGTGGATCAAAACTTTTGACACCCAACTGTTTGGTCATTTGTACATTAAATATGATTTAATATTTTTTAAAAATGGTGTGGTGCCATTTTGCAACAAAGATTTGGTAGGTCATTCACAAAAAAACTCATTTTAGACACTCAGAAAATGGAAAACGAGTTTTTTATGCAAAGAAAATGGAAAATGCCTTTGGCAACATTGTTTGCCATTCAAAAGATGAACCCTCATGCACAATATGAGATCATTTGAACACATGGAGTTTTTCACAAGAGGTTGTTTGCCATTCAAAAGAGTTGGTTCTCTTAGCCAAAGAAATCTGCACTTTATTTTTAGCCGATTACGACCTACTTAGATGGTCATGGACGTCGCACACATGTACTCTGTTTTGATTGGTTCACCGTCCGATGCTCCCGGATCCGACGGCAGTGCTCCCCCCTCACCCTCTCACACCACCTAGCCCCTCTCTCCCCCGCGCAGTGAACCCTAGCCCCTCTCTCCCCCGCACACCACTCCTCCCTTCCAGATCGCAGCCGCCACTTCCTCCCTTCCAGATCGCCGGCGCCAACTCCCTCCGGCGGAGCTCGCCGCCGTCCATGGCCTCCCCCATGCCCTCCTCCTCTCACGCAACGCAAGTCGCCCGAGCACAAGCCTGCCGTCGCTCTCGTCCGTCCCTGCTCCGACCTTGCAGAAGCTTCCGGGAGCCACCCATTGCCACCGCGCCCGCGCCGACCGCAGTCGCCCCCGCGGCCGCTGCCGTCCCGTCCGCGTCGGTGCCGCGCGGGCAGGTGGATCTGGTCGACTTCATCGACCAGACCGGCGTCGAGTGCCTCAACCAGGACTCCCACGGCCGAAACCCTAGCTCGCTAGCAAATCCTCCCCATGGCGACGACGAGGCTGTGATCGGCGTCGCCGTCCTCCCTCCGCGGGATCCTCCTCCGCCACTGCCCCGCCGTCGGCGCGACCCCGCGCGCCGTCTCAGGTTCCTCCCTGCCGCCTCCTCCCCCGGTGTAGGTGTAGCAATGGCTAGATTTGATCCGCGTGGTGCTGTAAAACTTTGAGTTGGGACGATTTGGTGATGCGATTCTGCTGCGTGGTGGTCGCTCTCCTAGTTAGATTAGGGGTTACGATTAGTGATTCCCACCAGTGGGCTGGGCGCTGAGCTGCTGGTGTTATCTGGCTGATTCATTGACCACTTGTGGACCTCTGTTGTGTGTAAACTGAGAATCGTTGGTGGACCTCTGTTTTCTGACGAACTAATTGGGCAGGGCCTGGTGCAGGCCTACCGCCAGACCATCGTCAGTGAGTGCCCTTGCTGTCCAAAACTAGGTGGAATTTTGTAGCTATTCCTAGAACATGTTGTAGTGTCCCTTGCTGTCAAAAACTCGGTGGTGGTGAAATGATGGTGATAGGATTTGTAATTACCCAAGGAATTTTAACAGAAGCTCACTGTTATGTCCTCCATCGGGCGATCTTGTTTGTTATCGTAGTAGAATTTGGTGTGCTTGAATAAAATGGCGCTCATTTGCATCATTGTATTTCTGCAGAGTTTTAAGAAGAATTCTGGTACGAACGCACTGACCATATACTTGTACATGTGCAGCTGAGGAATCTCCTGTGGGCTACTTCCAAGCATGATGTGTACGTGATGCAGAACTATTCTGTGATGCATTGGTCATCCTTACTCCGGAGAGGAAAAGAAGTGCTCAACGTGGCAGGCCCAAATCAGGTGATCTACCACAGAGCGATGTGATAGTCCTGCATCATCGGAATGTCGGTCAATCTCTGATCCACTGTGCGACCACACTGCAGGATATGCAAGGAGGTCGGCCCTTGTCCAGGGTGAAGATTAGCACCATGACGGCGAAAGACAACCTCCTGGCGGCTGGTGGTTTCCATGGGGAGCTGATCTGCAAGGTAAGGAGGCCGGAGTAGGCACGCAGTGCACACACAAAGCATTTTTTTCTGCTTGAGAACATGTAGAAATGTAGAGCTGTAGCTTGACACTTAGGTATTTATTATTTTGTTAGTACCTTGGCAGTGAATTCTAGCAGCGAAGCCTCTTCATTTCGAGCAGCGATGTAGCCTGATTGGTAAACTAGTGCTTTGTGTGTGCTAGTACCTCACAATGTCATTCTTGTATATGCACAGATGAAATTATTCACCCCGCCATTGTCACTGTTTCCTAATCGAGTACAACAAACCTCCTATGGTTTTTTGTGCAAAATAAGTGTGAAACATTGTAGTGCTGACCCAACATGTACCTAGCATTTCTGAATGTGTATTTCCTTTGATTCCCTAGGCTTAACCTGTAAGCTATAAAAACTGTGAATCGGTCTGTGGGAAATTGGGCATATTGGGTTGGTAAATATAGAACTGTAGAGATGTAGAACTAAAGCGTGGTACTTAACCATTTAAGTTGTTGGTACTTGGTAGTACCTACACAGTGAAGTCTAGTTGATTCAGGAAAACTTGACTTGAGATTTTGTTTATGATTTACTGATGAAACCTTGATTCTTGAATCTTGATGTAGGTATCCCACCGCCGATCCATATCCAAATCAGTTGCGTCGCCGGTTCCGTCGTCTCTGACCGCACCCCCCCTGTCCGTGCCGTCGAGCCGGGCCTGCTCACCTCCTTCTTGATGGTCGCGCGCCGGGAGAGCCCTCCTCGGCAGCGACGCAGCCGTGTCTGGTGCCGTACAAGGGACGCCGGCGCAGGATGCTGTCGTCGTCCGTTCCTAGCGCCGCTGAGTTGAGGTACTTGAGATTTCTCTCCCCGCTGCACTGTCTCACCCATTCCCCTTCACAAATTTCCTCGCAATCAAATCGATGCTGCAGCTGCAGGGGTTCCTTGATGCTACATATGTCAGTTTCTTTTGGTAAACTAGAAACTGACATCAAAATCAATTTCTCTTTAGAGTGCATCGCTTGTATCTACTAGCTGGTTCTGTTGCTTATTGCTTGTCGACTCTGGTTAAGTAGTAGTGGTATTCCTGCTGGCTAGATGGGAATTGCTGAATGATTGCCAAAGCTCTGTTAGTTCTTTGGTTGTAACAACTGAATTTGTGTTTTTCCTTTGGTAAACTGACATATCAGAAGTAGTGATTCATTTCAGCTGTGATCTCTGCCATGTGATTGTGCTTTTGTAGCAATGTAATTTTGCAGAATCCACTTGATTCTGGTGCAGAATTCAATGTTGTCCAATCGCCTGGGCTTATTTCCTGCTGTGATTATCGTCAATAAGAGCAACCCAATGGTTTGCTTGCCATGTCTGGTTCTTATTTTGGTAGTAGTTTGCTTTGCTTATCCAGTAGTATCAGTCAATTGGCCAGCCTGGAGTAGCTTGGTGTTGTACATGATGGTGTTAACTGTGAAAATGCCAAGTGTGAGAAAATTAGACCAGCTGTCCATTTCATGCCTGAATGCATTCTTTAAACGAGATGATGTGCTAGAGACATGCTACTATATTGCCTTGCTATAAACAAGATGGTGTTTACTGTATTGTCTTTCATGCACATTTGGTGTATTATCTTCTGACCTTCAAGAACTATCTTCACTGTCTCTCCCCGCTGCATTGTCTCACCCGTTCTCCTTCTATTTACTCCGGGCAGGCATGATGTACATCTGGTGGTCGTCAAGTCAAGGAACCTCCTCTTCTTGCCGTGGCCGTCCTCCTCCCCTGCTCTGCTCTGCTCAACAGCTAGCGTCCATGGCTAAAACAAAGGTAAGACTCTGGCCGGTCGGTGTATTGAGCCATGGTGGTCTGTTTGTGGGGGTCATCAGCATTGGTATAGGTTAGCATGTGCCCTTCAATCAGTGCACGGTGATGAAACGCTTCATTTGATGATGATGACCGGTTCCGGATCTGCACCTCTTGTTTGTTAATTTGGCTCATGTATGTTGTCGTGTCTGCGAAAGATGCAACCAGAGTGCTTTTCTTGTCCTTAAGTTTAATAGACGAGGAACAACATTGAGATCGTGCTCCATGGCGCGCATCAGCTGTTGTGTGTAATGTTTGAGTCTGCTCCGTCATCGATCTGTAGGCCTACTTGACAGTCATAAAGTTGCATTATTTAGCCACTGGTAGGGTAGGATATGCCCAAATGTGGTCATTATAGGAACCAGGGTCCCCTAATTGCTAGTAAAACTTGTGTAATGAGCTGTTACCTTCTACTGATGTTTAGTCTAATTTTTTAGTACTTTTGTATTGGTATTCAGAAATAAAATTCATATGTTTCTATATATGTTCTTTTATTTAAGTATGTCAATACATAACTAGTAATCTAAATGGTGTGATGCAGTTCTAAATAAAAATGCAAATAGCTTGTGAATGTCAATCTCATGTATCAGGGTCCTGTTCTTGTAAACCTTACGTAAAGCTAAAATTCTTGCTGTGTGCAGGGCAACTAGTGATGCGGCACACCAAGCAGCAGCAGCAGGGGGAGGGGGTCTCTCGAACGTCGCCGCTGCCACTCATTGCTACTGTCACTGATTGATGATGGATGGTCGCTGTTAGTTTAGCTTCTTGGTAGTCCCTCCCTCTCTTGCAAGCGTCTATAGCTGCTGGTAGAAATAGAAATGGTAGCTCTAGTCCCATGTAGTTCCTCTGCTCGGACTGCCCTTTGTTGCTTCAGTTCTATGTTAATTCAGTCTCTGTCGAATGTATCTACTATGTACTGTCTTGGCTGTTTAATGAATCGTTTTGTGTTGAAAGAAATAAAATGGTTTGGATACATGTGTACACGCTGAGATGTCAAGCTGGAATAATTTTCAGCTTCTAAATGTATGTTGTGGAGGCCCAAAATAGATTGGACTGTAAAAGGGCCAAGGCCCCCAAAAGAAATGAATTATAGAAGGCCACGTCCTAGAAAATAAAATGGGCCAGGCCCATGTAGCTAAGAAAAATTAATAGAAAAATAATATTAAAAAGGCTGAATCAATGGGCTCGGCCCATATAGACACCGAACTGGACCGGGCTGATTCTAATCAACGACCTTTTCATTTGGTCGCAATTTTGCCATGTCAGATTGCCACGTCGGATCCGATGTGTCCTGAGCAGACAACCAATGACCAAAAAATTGATCGTTGAACCAACGACCTTTCCTATTTCAGAAAAAAGGTTGTTAATTTCCATTAAAGACGGTCAGCTTTTGACCATCTGTTTTTGGTCACAAAAAGGTCGCAAATGAAAAACAATGACCTTTCAGCGACCAATAGTGATGGTGGCAAGTTGACATATTTCTTGTAGTGTTTTGCCATAAAAATCTGATGATACCCTGAATAGGCATCAAGGAAGGACAGGAGATCACAACCAGCGGTGGAATCCACAATCTGGTCGATGCGCGGCAAGGGAAAGGGATCTTTTGGACAGGCTTTATTGATATCTGTATAATCGATACAAAGGCTCCATTTCCCATTCGCTTTCCGCACTACAACCGGATTGGCCAACCAGGTTGGATGAAGCACTCCTTTGACCAATCCTGCCGCCTCCAGCTTTCTGATTTCTTCGGCAATGAATTCTTGCCGCTCCAAGGCTTGCTTCCTGACCCTCTGCTTGACGGGCCGCGCGTGAGGACAGACAGCAAGGTGGTGCTCAATTACCTTCCTGTGAACACCGGGGATGTCAGACGGTTGCCATGCAAACACGTCGACATTCGCCCGCAGGAATGCAACGAGCGCGCTTTCCTATTTGTCATCTAGGGTGGAACTTATGGTGAAAGTTCCCCCCGTTCCGTCCTCCCTGACGGGCACCTTCTTGGTCTCCGGTGGAGCAGCCTTGGATTTCTTGTTCTTGCCGGTGGAACTCCCTGGTGCGTCCTCGACGGAAGCGCAGCACTCAGAGGAGGTGCGCTTGCCGGAGTTCGCGCCAAGATTCTTGCCGGTCTTCTTCTTCCCCCCGGGAGTTCCAGCGGCAGGAGCAGGTGCCTTGATGGCAGGTGCTGCAACTGCTTCCCGGTAAAGTTGGTCGGCACAGATGAGCGCATCCTTCTTATCAGAATGGATAGTGATGACGCTCAACGGCCCAGGCATCTTCAAGACGTTGTACGCGTAGTGTGATGCCGCCATGAACTTAGCCAGCGCTGGCCGACCAAGGATCCCATTATATGACATGGGGATCTTGGCGACATCAAACACCACCTTCTGGGTCCTGAAGTTGAGCTCGCTACCAAATGTCACCGGCAGCGTAATCTTTACCTTGGGCTGGGTTCTTCCCGGATTGACCCCTTGAAACGTACCCGTTTCTTCGAGGTCCTCGTCGGGAATTTGAAGCTTTTTGAGCACATCCGGTGAGATTAAGTTTAGGCCGGCCCCACCGTCAACTAGCATTTTCGTCACCCTGAGGTTGCGAATCGTTGGGGAGACCAACAATGGCAAACACCCGACCGCAGTTGTGCGATCAGGGTGATCCTCGGCGTCGAAAATGATAGGCGTGTTGGACCACTTCAGGGGCCTACATGCATCTGGGGATGGCTCTGCTGCATTGACTTCCCGCACCCATTGTTTGAGTTGACGGTGGGAAGAATGCAGCGAGGCACCCCCATCGATACACATGGCCTCCGTAGCCTTCTGGAATTCTTGCTCACTGGACTCATCATCTTCCTCATCATCATCTTCTTCTTTGTCTCGGCCCCGAGCGGGCCTATCTTTTTGTTGCTTGGCCTTGCCGCGGCGCCCCCCTCGGCCACCGCACTTCTTGCCGGATCCATCAGCACCATCTTGGGCCTTCTCCTTATCTCGCCTTTCATATTCGGCCCTCTGTTTCTCGGCAAGCTGTTCAACTTGCCGACAATTCTGGAGATCGTGACCCTTGGTGCGATGGATCTTGCAATACTGCTTGCCGGAGTTTTCCGACTTGTCGGCAGCCGCCAAGGCCTGACAGGAAGGGCACCCGGCAAGATCCTTGCCGGGGTCACCAACCTTGGCCTTCTTGGCGGCGCCGGGGTTGTCGGATTCCTCGACAGCAAGCACGGCCTTGCCTCAGCGTTTCCTGTTCCGCCGCCGGCCTTTCCTTAACGGGGCCGCGGCATCTTCTTCTTCGGATTCGCCCGCCGCGCCAACAGCCGCGCCAGGGAGTTTCCTCCCCTCTTCAGCTCGAGCGCATTTATCGGCTAGAGCGTAAAGCTCGGCAATACTCCTGACTTTGTTCATTGCCAGCTCTTCCCGCATTCTGCGGTTACGCACGTTCTGGTGAAACGCGCTAATGACAGCGGCATGATGAACGTCGGGAATATTGTACTGCACTCGGCTGAACCTCTGCATAAACTTGCGCAGGGACTCGCCCTCCTTCTGAGGGATGATATGCAAATCACTCTCTTGGCCAGGAGCTTGGTGGCCTCCAACAAAGGCGCCAACAAACTGACGGCACAGATCTGACCAGGAAGAAATAGAATTCTCCGGCAGATGCATCAACCACGACCTGACGTTGGGTTTGAGCACCAACGGGAAGTAGTTGGCGAGTATCTTGTCATCTCGGCCCCCGACAGCCTGCACCGCAATGGTGCAGATGCTCAGGAACTCCGAGGGATGGGTCTTACCGTCATATTTCTCCGGGACCTCTGGCTTGAAGGTTCGGGAGTTGGGCCACTGGACTTGCCGCAGCTCACGGGTAAACGCTGGAGTCCCTACCTCATAAGGCAAGTCTCCTACGTCCCCCTTCGTAGGTTCAACCCCTACCTGGCGCGCCAAAGATGTCGGCGTGCGACACCTATGGGATCCCGAGAGACCCCTTTACGATTCGGCGGGGGGAGAGGTATACGCAAAGAGCAGAACCAATGATCAACGCGGGAAGTTTTTACCCAGGTTCGGGCCGCTGATCAGCGTAAAACCCTACTCCTGCTTTGTGTTCTTATTAATGTTCTTGAGCCCAACCTTCGGGAGCGCTCGCTGTGAACAGTACATTCAAAGAGCAGCTACGCATGCAGAATGGGCCAGAAGTTCTCTTCCTCTGTAGCAGTTGCCTTGGGCCTCCTTTTATATGCTCCAAGGGGTCACCACAGTGGCAAAATGTACATACATTGAGGTGTAAAGTAGCTACAGGGTATCATACCTAACCCCTGACGGATTAGGACAAACGCATTTAATGCACCGTGAGGTGTCCGTTTAGGTGTCCTCACTTTCTTGGGGATGGAAAAAGGGGCCATCCCATCAGCACCGCTTAAGCTCTCTTCCATTGGCGCGTCGCCACGCGTCCAAAGAAGGACCCAGAATGTCGGGTTTGTCGCTGTGCTAGAGCAGTGGCACAGCAACAAAACCTTGCCGGGCGCCGAAGCTTGCCGGGCACCAAGCCTTGCCGGGCGCCAAGCCTTGCCAGGCGCCAAGCCTTGCCGGGTGCCAATCCTTGCCGGGCTCCTCAGGCCATCCCGGCAAGATCTTGCCGGGGAGGCTGGCCTTCGGATTCCAGCTCTTCTTATCTGTTGATCTTCAGATCTCTGACTTGATGATTTCTTTGGTGGCTTGAATCGACCTCGAACTGTTCCCCGGCAAGCCTTGCCGCGAGGATGGCTACAACTGCCCGTGCACAAGTACGGGGTACTAGTGGCCCAATACTTAGTACACCGACACCTAGCTACTAGCTATGGACCCGTAGGTCAGTGGTAAACTACTCACATATCATCGGAAGGGTGGCAAGGTTGATGTAGAAGCCCTCCGTGATCGATTCCCCCTCCGGCAGGGTGCCGGAAAAGACCTCCAGATGGGATCGCGAAAGAACAGAAACTTGCTGCAGCGGAAAAGGTATTTTGGGTGGCTCTTTGATGTATTACGAATATTTGGGAATTAATAGAGGTGGAATTAGCTCAAGAGGTGCCATGAGCGGCCCACAAGCATGGAGGGTGCACCCCCCGAGCTTGTCACTCCCTTGTAGCTCGTCTGGTCTTCTCCCGAGCCTTCTAGGCTCCCTTCTAGTCCAGAAAAAATTAATCCAAAGTTTTTTCTCTGTTTGGACTCCGTTTGATATTGGTTTTCAGAAAAGTCAAAAATAAGCAAAAAACAGCAACTGACACTGGGCACTAGGTTAATAGGTTAGTCCCAAAAAATGATATATAATTGCATGTAAAACATCCAAGATCGACACTATAATAGCATGCAGCAATAAGAAATTATAGATACGTTGGAGACGTATCAAGCATCCTCAAGCTTAATTCCTGCTCATCCTTGAGTAGGTAAATGATAAAAATAGAATTTTTGATGTGGAATGCTACCTAACATGTCTATCATGTAATCTTTCCTTTATGGTATGTAAATCTGGGAGTGGTTTTAGAAAAACTGGTTTAAATGGGTTGGTTTTTATTATGGGCTTGATTGGTTTAGGTCTTATTGGGCTGAGGCTTTCTTAAGTTTGGTTTGGTTTCGGTTTGGAGAGGAACCAGTTTGGGTATAGTTGGTTATGGGCTGAAACTGTTTGATGCATTGTGGGCTACAAACTGTGGGTACAACCCTGTTCGCTGTATTGGGTCGTTGCGTCCAGTTTCTCGTTCGTTGCCTCTCAGGCTCCCACACGCTGCCCCCTGTCTCTTCCCCCGCGTCGCCCCCACCCCCTGTCTCTTCCCCCTCGCCGCCCCCTTCCTTGCGCCGCCGCCTTGCCGTCACCCTCCGGCGCCGTCCCCTCCTTGGCACAAAAGATCCGACCATGAGCTACCCCGAGCTGGCCCTCCCATCGGTGCCGCCGCCCCTACCCGTCCACTAGGGTTGAGGTCGTCGGGCCATCTCCGTCGCGCTACCTTCCCTCCGCCGGCAGGTACCTCTGTCTCTCTCTCTCTCTCTCTGACCGGCTCCTCCTATTGACCAGGTCCTACTCCTCCCGCGACAAGCCGACAAGGTGCTCCGGCGGCAATGCCGGCAAGGTGCCCCTGCTGGTCCCCTCCTTGTCTACAACAACAACAACAGCAACCAGGTCTTTATTCCTCAACAAAGAACCACTTCGATTTGTTCTCTGTACGACTGTACATGTTCGGTTCAGGTTTAGTTTCAGTTTGCGAGAGGCGAGTGACGCTTTGTTGTTTGGCTTTGTCGTGGATGTGGAGCGGTGCTCTGGTGGCACTCATGCCAAATGCCGGTTGAAACACTTGTTCGGCAATGCCAACTGACAAGTTGTTGGGTATAAGTAGCCAAGGTCCCGAACCTTTGAATCTTTCAAATGATAGGCCAATCCTCTGTACATTGATACATCTAGAAAGACAATCTTTCAAATGATAGTTTGCAAATTTATTTACAATAGTGTGCACACTCTACCACGTACACCCTTGTAGTTTGCAAATTTATTTGAATGCAGTTTTGATGGACATAGCAGCAAGTGTATGAGATGCAATACTTGTGAAGAGCTTTGATGCAATCCATGTACTGTTTAGGTGGTATTAGGTGTTGAAGGAAATATGCCCTAGAGGCAATAATAAAGTTGTTATTTAATATTTCCTTATTCATGATAAAGGTTTATTATTCGTGCTAGAATTGTAATGATCGAAAACCTAAATACATGTGTGAATACATAGACAAACACCGTGTCCCTAGTGAGCCTCTACTTGACTAGCTCGTTAATCAAAGATGGTTATGGTTTCCTAACCATGGACATGAGTTGTCATTTGATAATGGGATCACATCATTAGGAGAATGATGTGATGGACAAGACCCATCCGTTAGCTTAGCATAATGAACGTTCAGTTTTATTGCTATTGCTTTCTTCATGTCAAATACATATTCCTTCGACTATGAGATTATGCAACTCCCGGATACCGGAGGAATGCCTTGTGTGCTATCAAACGTCACAACGTAACTGGGTGATTATAAAGATGCTCTACAGGTATCTCCGAAGGTATTTGTTGAGTTGGCATAGATCGAGATTAGGATTTGTCACTCCGAGTATCGGAGAGGTATCTCTGGGTCCTCTCGGTAATTCACATCATAAGCTTGCAAGCAAACGACTAAGGAGTTAGTCACGAGGTGATGTATTACGGAACGAGTAAAGAGACTTGCCAGTAACAAGATTGAACTAGGTATGAAGATACCGACGATCGAATCTCGGGCAAGTAACATACTGATGGACAAAGGGAATTACGTATGTTGTCATAATGGTTCGACCGATAAAGATCTTCGTAGAATATGTAGGAGCCAATATGGGCATCCAGGTTCCGCTATTGGTTATTGACCGGAGAGGTGTCTCAGTCATGTCTACATAGTTCTCGAACCCGTAGGGTCCGCACGCTTAACTTCCGATGACAATATAGTATTATATGAGTTATGTGATTTGGTGACCGAATGTTGTTCGGAGTCCCGGATGAGATCACGGACATGACGAGGAGTCTCTAAATGGTTGAGAGGTAAAGATTGATATATAGGACGATGGTATTCAGACACCGGAAGTGTTTCGGGGGGTACCGGGTACTTATCGGGTCACCGGAAGGGGTTCCGGGCACCCCCCGGCAAAAGATATGGGCCTTATGGGCCAAGAGGGGAAACGCACCAGCCACAAGTGGCTGATGCGCCCCCCGTATGGGCCGGCCTAAGGAGGAGAAGGAAAGGGGAGAAGGGAAAGGTAAGTGTGGATTAGGATTCCCACTTCCTTCCCTCTCCCCCCTCTTTCCTTCCCCCTCCGACAAACATGGCAGGGGGGGCGCGACCAAGGGCAGGATCCCAAGTAGGATTCGGACCTACTTGGGGCGCCCCTTGGCCTCTCCCCTCTCCCTCCCACCTATATATATGAGGAGGGGGGGCGCCTAGCACACCCCAGACAATTGCCTAGCCGTGTGCGGCGCCCCCCCACCGTTTACACCTCCGGTCATATTTTCGTAGTGCTTAGGCGAAGCCCTGCGGAGATCACTTCACCATCACCGTCACCATGCTGTCGTGCTGACAAAACTCATCTACTACCTCAACGTCTTGCTGGATCAAGAAGGCGAGGGACATCACCGAGCTGAACGTGTGCAGAACGCGGAGGTGCCATGCGTTCAGTACTTGATCTGTTGAAGCGCGAAAAAGTTCGACTACATCAACCGCGTTGTGAAACGCTTCCACTTACAGTCTACGAGGGTACGTAGACACACTCTCCCCCATGTTGCTATGCATCTCCATGGATAGATCATTGCGTGTACATAGATTTTTTTTTGTTTTCCATGCAACATTTCCCAACATGTGTTATATATTTTTTTCTTCTAGCCCAGAAGTATTCATTTTAATTCTTGTCAAAATCATGCCTCTATATATAGTGTAGGCATGCATGCTGGACACTCTGGCTTGTATAAAGAATAATGATAATTATTATTCTACTTGGCACACTTCCTATTCCATAATACCTGGAGTTGGCTAGTGAGTTGGAACGATGAGAGTGCTGATTCCACATTTTAGGAACCTTCTTGCTCTATATTCTACCATTTTCTAACAGTAACTTTCCACATATTTTTCCCCATGCAGTGTGCTATAAAATTTGAGGCATGTCTACATCAGAGGGTTCGGAGAGTGCTAATTCCATGGATGAGGATACGAGTCAAGTACCACATGCTAGAAGGTCCAAGGTATGGGAGCATTATGAAGTAGATCTGGTTGTCGTAGATAGTGATCTCAAGGCTGTGTGCAAATGCTGTGGAGCGCAACTTCACACCAAGTTTGGGACTAGCAGTTTGAGGACCCATATTGTAGAGGCTTGTCGATCAATTCAGGATGCTTGCAGGAAGAGGTTTTTGTTGATCATGAAAAAAAAATCTAAAGGCCTGTTTGTGTTTGATGAAAAAGTTTGTTGTGAACTCATGGTCAAGTATTGCGTCCATGCTGAGATCCCCTTTCTTAAGTTTGAAGATCCCCACCTTCAGCCATGGATTGACTCAATGCAGCCAGCCTTTCAAATCAAGGGTCGTCACACAATTCGTGATGATGCAGTGAAGATGTATAAGGGAATGAAGAAATATATCAAAGTAGAGCTACAAAATTTGGATTCTAGCATTTGCTTAACATCTGACATGTGGACGTCATCACAGAACTTGGGCTACATGTGCATCACCGCCCATTATATCAATGCATAATTCAACTACGAGAAGAAGATCATAAGTTTCGCAGATGTGAAGTATCCCCACACAGGCTATGCGATAGAAGAAGAAATAGTTCGTTGCTTAACAGAATGGGACATAAGGGGCAAATTATTCACTTTGACACTAGATAATGCCAGCAATAATACTAATGCATGTGAGGAGTTAATAAAATATCACAAACATGAGCTGCTCCTTGAAGGTCAACATTTGCATGTCAGGTGTTGTGCGCACATTCTTAATATCTTGGTTCAAGATGGAATGAAAATAATCTATGAAGCTATTGACATGATACGTGAGCTGCTGAAGTATATTGACTCTCTACTTCAAGACTTCAAGATTTCAATACAATTGCAAGTGGGATGGGTCTGCCTTCAAAGAAAGGTATCTCTGTTGATACACCAACCAGATGGAACTCAACCTGGAAAATGCTTGTAGAAGCATTGACGTACAAATCTGTCCTCACTAGTTATGCCAATAGAAAGATGATAGATTCTCCAAGTGAGGAAGAATGGGAGAAGGCAAAAGCTATTTGTGAGTTTCTAAAAGCTTTTGAAGAGCTTACCTTGATTGTTTCAGCTCACAGGAAGCCAACTTCACATAAGTTTCTACCAGTTGTGCTTTCTATTCGCCATGCATTGAAAGATCCGGGTTGGCAGACCTCTGATGTGTTGAAGGAATTGGTGGCAGTGATGCAAACGAAGCTCGATAAATATTGGGATCCCGAGGAGAAGGAGAATGCAGATCCTAACCGTCGTAGAAAAAGCAAGGGCATTGAGTTTAACCATGCACTTGTCATTGCTACATTCCTGGATCCAAGGAGGAAAGAAGATTACTTGGATTTCTTCTATTGCAAGTTGTCTACCAATGAGGAGCATATTACAAAACAAGTGGAGATTGCTTTAGAATGGGTGAGAAAGTATGTCAAGGAATATGAGCTACTTGCAGCGATAAGCACTGCACACTCGACACCTTCTAGTCAAGGCAATACCACTATTGGATCACCTATTGCAGGGAAAAGGAAGTTGGAAGAAGAGTTTTCCCAGCACAAGTCTCGTGGGAGGTCACGTGTACACAAATCCGAGCTTGATGCATACTTGGAAGAAGCATCCGAGGAGGACGGTGCTGACTTTGATGTCTTGGGTTGGTGGAAGAGGCATGCCGAAAAGTTTCCTATATTGGCATCTATGGCCCGTGACTTTCTTGCAATTCCTTTGAGCACAGTGGCATCTGAATCAGCCTTCAGTTGTGGTAAGAGGATACTAGGCGACAAGAGAAGCTCTTTGAACCCTGATATGCTACAAGTGCTTGTTTGTGCTAAAGATTGGTTGTTCAAACCAAAGGAGGGTGAGCTAACCACTTACATTTTGGTTCTACTACTTGTGTAAAATGTGATATATAAAACTTGCAGTATAGAAGTGTTCATATGCCTTTAAATTAATTCTTTGTTTCATTTGCAGGAGATGGACAGTAAGCACACGGCTAAAAACTTGAAACCAAGAAAAGGTAAAAATATGATCCTGATCATCGATTGGCCTTTGCCTTGCTCCTTTTTTTTTCCGTTATAGCGATTGGACAAGCAAAAACACTATCGCTAAGCAAGTAAACATTGCCAACACTAGTCTGTAGAACTATTGGACTTTGGTTTGATATGACATTCTTGACAAGAAGTGAGTGATGAATAAAGGAGTGATGAATCAGCCAGTCCATAGGCATGTCATAAGTTCATTGAATTTGTTGGCTGGAACACAGCCGGGTCTTGTTGCCCTATTTCTTCCTCTGTTCTTGTAGGAATGTGTGTTCATTTCATCTAGCACGTAATAAATCCACCAAAACCTGTAATAGGAGTTGCCAGCACTCTATTTTTCGTTGATATATATTCTAGGCTTCCAGTGATAAGCAAGTGTTTTCTAAGTGAAATGATGTCCATGTTATTTTACAGGTCATGGCCATTCTCATGTTCTCGAGTGCTTGTGTCCCGGCCAGCGTGATGATCTTTTTCATGAAGGATGTGAACTTCTGCGTCGAGTACTAGCGGCTGCCGCAGCCATGGCCAAGCTTGTTACATAGATTGTCTGTTTGATAGCCCATCTTTGTTTAGATGATGTGGATTCCTGATGCTCTAGTTACTTGTGTTGTTTCTTTGTTAATTTGATTTCGTCAGAGGTTGACTTGATGCTCAATTCTGAATATGAGTCCTTTGTAATGTATATTCAGTTTGAGATGTCATTGTTAAACTCCAGTTGGGTGAAGCAGTAAGTTGGTTCAGTGTGCTTGTTGTTTTTTGGTTCACTATTAATATAGTGCTTAACCCATTTAATCAAACGGTTCTGAACCCATTTATGTAAACAGTTTCAACCCATGGTTGAAGGCTTGGTTTAGTTTGGTTTGGTTAAAATTCCTAGCAAGTTTGGTTTTGGTTGGGTGTCAAGATAGCTATTGTGGGTTTAGTTTAGGTTCAAGTGTCAAGCTAGCTCACGTGAGTTTGGTTGAGTTATGGTTCAGGTATCAAACTTTTCTCAGATTTAATGGTATGAATATTTAGATCTGAATGATTCAAAGCAATAGTCTATAATTTTACACAAAGACATATATACTCAGGCATACCAACAAACAATCATGCCTTTCAAAATATAAATTCAGAAGAATGTTGTCCCTACAAAAACATATAGCTTTGTCATGCTCCGTCTTCTTAACACAAAGTATTTATCATGCACAACCCCGATGACAAGCCGAGCAATTGATTAATACTTTTTAACGCACTTCAGCTCTTTCAACCCCCATGCAATACATGAGCGCAAGCCATGGATATAGCACCATGGGTGGAATAGAATAAGGTGGTAGAGATTAATTTGGAGAAGACAAAAAACGAGAAAGTCTCACATCGATACGACTAATCAACGGGCTATGGAGATGCCCATCAATTGATGTCAATGTGAGGAGTAGGGATTGCCATGAAACGGATGCACTAAGAGCCATAAGTGTATGAAAGCTCAAAATGAGAACTAAGTGGCTATGCATCCAACTTGCTTGCTCTAGAAGACCTCGGGTATTTGAGGAAGCCCATCATCGGAATATACAAGCCAAGTTCTATAATAAAAAAATTCCCACTAGTATATGAAAGTGACTACATAGGAGACTCTCTATATGAAAAACATGGTGCTACTTTGAAGCACAAGTGTGAAAAAATATAGTAACATTGCCCCTCTCTTTTTCTCTTTTTTTTGGTGGGCTCTTTTTGGCCTCTTTTTTTTCTAGGCTCTTTTTGGCCTCTTTATTTATTTCCTCACTGGGACAATGCTCTTATAATGGATAAGGATGATCATCACACTTCTATTTACTTACAACTCGATACTAGAAAAAAATATGACTCTATATGATTGCCTCTAGTAGTGTACCAAGATGTGCAATGATCTAGCGTAACATGTATAAAAATGATGAACGGTGGCTGAGCCACAAATACCATGTCAGCTATATGATCATGCAAAGCTATATGACAATGATGATGTGTGTCATAATAACGGAACGGTGGAAGTTGCATGGAAATATATCTCAGAATGGCTATGGAAATGCCATGATAGGTAGGTATGGTGGTTGTTTTGAGGAAGATATAAAGAGGCTTATGTGTGATAGAGCGTGTCATATCACGGGGTTGGATGCACCGGAAAAGTTTGCACCACATCTCGAGATGAGAAAGGGCAATGCACGGTACCGAAGAGGCTAGCAAATTGCGGAAAGGTGAGAGTGCGTATATTCCATGGACTCGCAGTAGTCATAAAGAACTCACATACTTATTGCGAAAGTTTATTAGCCCTCGAAGCAAAGTACTACATGCCCCTAAGAGGATAGACTGGTAGGAAAAGACCATCGCTCATCCCTGACCGCCACTCATAAGGAAGACAATCAATAATAAATCATGCTCCAACTTCTTAGCATAACGGGAGACTATACGTGCATGCTTCGGGAATCACAAACCTTAACACCAATATTCTTACTAAACCACAATCATTCATTAGGACCTCCCACATATCACCATATCTATATCTCAAAACTATTGCAAGGAATCAAACTTATCATATTGAGTGATCTACATGAATTTTTTATTATATCCCTATTGAATACCTATCATATTAGGACCAATTTCATAACCTGTGCATATTGCCATTACTATTTATTAAACTCTCAAAATGATATAAGTGAAGCATGAGAGTGCAACTATTTTTTTTAAATATAACCATTGTCGTGCTCTAAAAGATATAAGTGAAGTACTAGAGCAACTGCCTAGCTCAAAAGATATAAGCGAAGCACATAGAGTATTCTAACAAATCACGAATAAATGTGTGTACCTCTCAAAAGGTGTGTGTAACAACAATGATTGTGGCAAACTAAAAAGCAAACAAAGCAAAGACTCATATAATACACGACGCTCCAAGCAAAACTCATATCATGTGATGAATAAAATTATAGCTCCAAGTAATTTATCGATGGTTGGTAGAAGAAAGAGGGGATGCCATCCAGGGCATCCTCAAGCTTAGAGTCTTGGGTGTCCTTGAATATTACCTTGGGGGTGCCTTGGGCATCCCCAAGCTTAGGGTCTTGCCACTCCTTGTTCCTTCATCCATTGCGATCTCACTCAAAACTTGAAAACTTCAGCACACAAAACTCAACAGAAAACTCGTGAGATCCGTTAGTATAACAAGCAAATCATAAACTTTAGTACTGTTGTCAACCCATTCATATTTTATTATTGCATAATACCTACTGTATTCTAACTTCTCCATGACTTATACCCCCCGATACAGTCCATGTAATCATTAAAAGAAGCAAACTATGCAACAAAAACAGAATTTGTCAAAAATAGAACATTTTGTAACAATCTAGCCAAACGCAATACTTCTGTAACTCCAAAAATTCTGAAAAGTTACGACAACATGGAAAATTTGTATATCAATCATGTGTAAGAAAGTTCAGAATTTTATCACGTTCCAGTGAATTTAAACAATTCTTCTACTGGGCGCAAAAGTTTCTGTTTTTTCACATAATCAAATTAATTATCAACCAAATCATCCCAAAGGCTTTACTTGGCATAAACACTAATCTAAACAAAAAAAAACACAACCATAACAGTAGCATAATTGTGTGCACACTCAAAAATAGAAAACAAAAAGGAAAAATAAAGATAACTATTGGGTTGTCTCCCAACAAGCGCTATTGTTTTATGCCCCTAGCTAGGCGTAATGCATAGTTTCAAGTGTTGTCATCCGTAGTTTTAAGAGACCTAGCAATCTCTATTTCACCCTCTTTGCCATTATCAATAATATGAACTAAATGATCAAGCTTGGTGCTAAGAATTTTTATTTATTTCAAGACACAAAGAGCATCAACCCTTTGTTCCAAAGTATCAAATCTCCTATTTTGTGACACCACATTGCCATTTATTTTAGAAGCAATATTAAATATACCTCCAAAATTGGTTTCCGTACTAGTCTTAGTTTCTTTTATTAGCTCTATTTGACGATAGCTTACTAGAATGGTAGGTTTAATAGTTTCTACTTTTGGTTGTCCAAATATACTTTTCATCTTTTCATAGGTGTCAAAAGCATTATTCCCAAGGAAATCATTTTCAAACATAGAATCCAAGACACTTCTATGAGAAAGAGGTAGACCAATATAAAAACTTCTAAGGAGTAATTTGATGTGACTCTTGGGCTTAGCTCTCAGTTGTGTTTCTAATAATCTATCCCAAGCTTCCTTCAAAGATTCATCGCTCAAATGCTTAAAATTTAAAATTCCTAAACCTTCTCCTAGGTAAGGAGGGAAAGGCACATCGGGAGGAGAACTAGCCATAACGATGGATCAAGCAAACGAAAAAACAAGCAAACATTTTTTTTGTGTTTTTGTAAAATTGTTTTAGAAGTGGGGCAGATGAAAATGAGAGGTGTCGTGGTTTTGTCACGGCAGATGCCCTTTTGAAAGGACTTAGGTGTGGAGCCATCACAATGTAGGTTAACTTGAAGGGGTTGAGCGGGACGAAAGATACAAGGTTTGCCCAGGTTCGGCCCCTCACAACGAGGTAAAAGCCTACGTCCTGCTTCGAGTTGTATTGATTGAGTATCGATTACAAGGGAGCGGAATCGCTTGACCTAGCTATCGATTGGTTGTTTTCTTCCGTTAACCCACCGTAGGGTCTCGCCTTTATATACACAGGTCGAGGCCCCGGGCTTACAAGAGTCCAAGTCGGATCACACAACGTGACCAACTCGGTTTCTAAGTCGTCCTGCCTTGCTAGGCAAGTCGCCATCGTGGCAGCCCACACCTTCCAGGTCATGATTCAACCTCTAGGTCTTGGGCCTTCAGCAGGCCCACCTTGTAAGCCGCCACCAGTCTTCATGTTTCATCTTCTTGGACCTACTTGGGCTTTCTCGTGTAGAGTCGCCAACGGTGTAACCCGGCCCCTCCTGGGCGGGTCACACCTCGGGGTTACATCCCCAACATTAGGCCCCAGATTGATTTGAACTTGTTCATGTCAATCTTCACTGCTTCGGGTTAGCGAGTCTTCTTTCCAATGCTTAATCTTGAACGAATCGTGTAACCCGCCATGACGTCATGCAAAATAAATCCAGAAAAAACCCATGACATCACAACGGATCTTTGTGCATTAACTGGTCGTCCAAGAATCGAGGCGCCTCCACTGTTGAGATAATCATGTCGCCTCCTTGATTTCCGCACATGCCATTTTACTGTTTCCTTGTAAATAGGGACGGGGGCTCCTTTTTTTTACTTTTAACCCCGTCTCCCTCTCTTCTTCTTCTTCTTCCTCTTGCCGCCCGTTGCTACCGGAGCTCCGCCGTCGCCACTGAGCTGCGTCAACCGCTCTGTCAAGGCCGCTGCATCACCCTGTTGAGACCAGAGAACTGCGGCACCGCTCCGCTCTTCACTCCAATCTTCAGGTAAAGCTCCTTCCTTGGTTCAGATCCACATTAGGATGCCCTAATTCACGAAGTTCGTCGTAGTTCATCCAAGTTCATCCATCTGTTGCTTAGAAAATGTAGCCCAATCCAAAAGTATATATAGTTAGAATGTCCATTGTTTTTCAACCTGTGTCTTGCATCTTAGACAGATCCTTTTTCTCTTTGAACCAACGCGTAGCCCGCTGGTTCTTCTCTACTGCATCTTATGTTTAGAAATAACTTTTCTTTTTGAGCTGCCGTAGATCCGTAAATATAGCTGCATCTTGTGAAACTTGTTTGTCCAACACTTAGCAAAATTTCAACAACCTTGATTTCATAGACAACTAACCCGCTATTCTTTGTTCGGGCGACGTAAATAACAACTTTGTAACCCGCCAGAACCTGGCCGGCTCAACCATGAAACTGTAACTCGCCATATATTAGTCACCCTGAGAGTTACCTTACCTTCTCATAAGGGCGGTTGCAAGATTTCTCCATGCTTCATAATAATGATTTAGCTTGTATCCATAATCAGCTTGCAGCTACTAAATTATCCGCATAACCTTTAAATGGCTCATCACCATAATATTAATTTGTCACGCTTTTACCTCCAGGCCGTAGCTTTTAACCCGCCAACAATGACTAGGGCTCCCACTTCTTGCGACTGGGCTGCTAGCAGAGTCTCTAAACTCTCATTAGGTGAATATGTAGACATGGGAGTTTTGCCATCCAAAGAAGTTATTCACTGGCGAGTTCCTGGCTCTGAAACTACTCCTCAACCCCGAGGAGGCAAAGTTATTGTCTTTTCAGATCATCTCCTCCGTGGCTTCTCACCGCCCAGGTCAAAGTTCTTCCGGGATGTTCTGCATTTTTATAACCTTCATCCTCAAGACATTGGCCCCAATTCTGTCTCCAACATATGCAACTTTCAAGTTTTCTGTGAGGTGTACCTTCAACAAGAGCCTGAGGTTGACCTATTCAGAGAATACTTATCTCAACCGCCAAACTGAGATGACAGATGGGCCTAGTCTCGAACTTGGTGGGATTTCCATGCAAAGGTGAAGAGACATCATTTTTCCTGCAGCTACACTGCCTAGTCACCCCAAAGACTGGAACTATACTTGGTTTTACTACCAAGATACCTCTCTAGATGATGAAAATCTCCTGCCGGGTTTCCGTCCTTTCCGGCTCAGCCCAAGCCACGAGCTTCCGGATATATCACTGTTGCAGAGCGGGCTAAATATTCCTCTACATTTTCGAAGATAAGGGCTCTAGTAGCCAATGGCTTATCCGGAGTTGATCTGGTCCGTTGTTGGGTCTCTTGGAGAATTTTACCATTGAGCCGGCGCAACGGCTTAATGTGTAAATACACAGGTGATCAGAAAGATCCTCAGCGCTATAACCAGACATCCTTGACTGATAAGGAAACCACTGACATGGTTAAAACATTGCTTGGAGAGCCTCTGGAGAATTGCCGTAAAGTGGGATTAAACCCCTTCTGCACACTTAACCCGGCTCCAGCTGTAAGTATCTTGGATGAACCTTTCTCCTCATATATCTATTTTTGTACTTTATATCCTTAACTTATTGCACATATGCACCTGTACACAGGCCGATTCTTCTTTCTGGAAGAAGAAATTACAAGCCTACGTGTCAATTAAAAAGGCTAAAGGAAATACTCGCGCGCCGGCTCGTCACAAGAAGTCATCAGCTGAAGAGCTGCTCAAACTTGATGATGAATTAGAGGTAGAACTTGACTCCCTTGGTCTTTTCTTTATGCAACTTATTGACGCTGATCCCTCTCAGGAAGAGGCAGAGACCAGTCATGCCGACGCCGCAGAGGTAACTAGAATTTCCTCCGACTCATAATCCTTACCAAGAAAGAAAATTCGGCGGGTCGTCCGGAAGGTGAAATTTTCTCATCCTCTTGCTCACTTGGATCCCAACTTTGTTTTGAAGAAACAGCAACACGAGTCAAGACGCCCGACCCAGAGCGGCGGCTCTCAAGATCTCATCTCCGGCTTACCTAATACGCCTGCTCCTCGCAAGCGTCGAAATGAGGTGCCACATGACCCGGACTTTCTCTATCCATTAGTAGGCCTCACACGTCAACCTCTTAATCCTTCCAACTCAAATTATCAGGGGACGCCTCCGTCATCCGGCGACTCTACTAGAAATCAAATGCCCACTTTCAAGGTCGCCTAGGGGTAAGTATTTTCATTTGTTTATAAATGACTTGTAATGATATACTGATATACTTTGTATCTTTGTTGCAGAGGTGTTGCTAAAGCGGGCAAGAAACAAAGGCTGGGAGGGTCTTCAAAAGATCCCAAAGCTGCTGAACCAGAGAAGCAGACGGCAGAAATTTCTGAGGCCATCATTCAAGACCCTGAAGAGCCTGTCAATGACCTGCCACCGTAAATTGATGCTACCATCCTTGATCAAATGGATACTGAGCTTAACCCGGCGGCCAGCCATGACCCGCCGAGCCCTAAGTCGCCAACTCCTCCAAAGCCAGCTGAAGAGATCCCCCTTGAGAAGAACTCCAATGATGTGACTATCACTGGGATGGCTTATACAGCGCCAGGGGCCTACACTGTGCTAGCCAAGCATATTACCAAGGAAGAATCTCCTTCCTTGGAAAAAGGCAAGGCCAAACTGGACCTGGAGAGCTACTCCTCCTTCAGTGCAGGCGACATGTATGCGGGCTATTTAAGCCGCCTCAACACAAGTCGAGACGTGGAAGCTGGGCTAGTTCAACTCATGAAGCAGAAATATGAGGTATAAAACCATCCTTTTCCTCCTTAACCTTGCTGATATACTTATATCCATAGTAGCCCCCAAGGGCCGGCTTAACTTACCAAAGTAAGCCGGGCCTTATAGTCATTTGAAAACCAAACATGTAACCCCCAAGGGTCGGCTTAACTTACCAAAGTGAGCCGGGACTTATAGTCATTTGAAAACCAAACATGTAGCCCTCAAGGGCCGGCTTAACTTACCAAAGTGAGCCGGGTCATAATAGAAATTGAAATGACCTACATTAGCCCCCAAGTGCCAAGTACATTGCTTGCAATGTGCTTTGGGACTTAAATACATGTATATTGACATTATTCATTGTGTAGTAATCATTGCTTCAATATTATATTTCAGGAAGAGTTGAACATGAAAGAGTCGCAACTTGATGACTTGAAGAAGAATGTTGAGCTGCAACAAGCTGAAACTTCCAAGGGCGAGTTGAAGCTAAAAACTTCATTGGAAGAATTTGAAAAGGTCAAGGCGGGTTTTGATGCTGAGAGAACCGCCTAGGAGTTTGACAAGGCTGCACTACTGAAGAGAGCCGAAGAGGCTGAAAATCAACTTAAGCCGATGACTGACGAGCTTGCCGGCTTAAAGCAACACATAATCCACATGACAACCGCCATCTTCGGTAAGTTAAACATTTGCACTTCATCCTCTATTTTAATACTTCTTTGACCCGCCTGGAGATTCATAATAGATAATATTTAACCCGCCTGGCGACTTTTGAATAGGCCCCAGAAGCGCCAATCTTGGCCAGAACATGTTGCTCAAACTGAAGGTGGTGTATTCATTGGCCGAACAGTTATACGCTGGGACGCAACGCAGCCGTGCAGCTTTATCAGGCGGAAAGAAGCCTCCAACTTTGATCAAGACGGTCTTAGAGCAACTATCAACTGGGCTGGCTCAAATTGAAGAGATTAAATTATCAGCCGCCCGAGCTAGAGCCATTGTTGCTCTAGGTCGGGCAAAAGCGTGGCAATCAGAGCTTGACCCGGAGGAGATAGCCACCGGATGCCCAGAGATTCAAGGATGATGGGTCAATATTTGAAGAACAAGACTTCAACAAATGTGTCAGAGAGATGTGGCCCATAGCTTGCAAGCTTATAGAAGAGCTGAACTTGAACCATTACACGCCGGCTTATGATGAAAATAACAACAAGATTAAGCCGCCCACGCATGAACTGATGGATCTTGTTCCTCCTAGGTGTAAGCACATCTTCGCCCCGGACCTTGACCCTTCTGTTATTATTAATGATGAAGCCACATTCGAGGCCTTAACCGGCATCGACTGGACATCGGCTGACCTCCAGATGGTCGACGAGGAAGAGCCGGCGCGGAATGACCCGGAGTCATCAAGGCGTCAAGAAGAAAATTGATCATAGCAATGATGAACCAGGCGGCTCTCAGGTCGGGTTATAGGAGTGCAGCTCCAAAAACACTTGGTTCCAAAACTTTTGGGCTCATGGAAGCCTTGTAATAGGGTAGCTTAAAACAGTGATCCACCTTGTCATGCCTTCATGCATGTTTTATCGCAACTCTTGATCTGGAAATTGAAGTTGATTGCATGCTTGATATGATCATATATATGAGCCGGACCATGACTCTTGTTTTTGCCTATAGTCTTGCATATCCTTCAGAAGAACAAGCAACATATGTGCTGGTGACTTAAAGTGAAAAGCTAGGTCGGATGACAACCCAAAGACAGGTAGCCTTATATGACTACTGAACCATAATCACGGCTATTCAAGCTAAAACATACTGGCGACTTAAAATCAAAAGCCAGGGCGGGTGACAACCCGAAATACTCAAACATGAGAATCATAACCCGGAGCCTCATGACCCGGGTAGTCAAAATTTGCACAAAAGCAAAACTTAAGATAAAAAACATCCAGAAAATCCAAATGAGAGAGAGAGATACAAAAAATCTCAATTTTTTGTTAGGCCGACTTTCAAGACTCGACCGAACAAGTTGGCTCACAGGCCTTTTGCTTTCAAGGCCGCATAGCCATTGAGTTTATCCTAGCTCACTGTAAGCCGTCTCTCACGTGACACAAGCCGCCGTTTTAACCTTAACAAGTTAAGGGTCTTCAAAAAGATTGACTGTTAAGAGTTCGGCGGGTCACCTGGCGGAGTAGCAAGTTGCAAACAGGCAGGTGTAACTCATAATGTGGTGACTCAGGCCGGTCAAGTGGGTATGAAAGCTAAACCCAGTGGGTTGGAAGCCCCCAAGTGACCTTATGATCAAATAATAAAGACTCAGATACACAGAAATGAAATGACAGAGGCCCTGAATTTTTCAGGGATGCCGGCTTTATTATATTGATCATAAAAAGATATATACATCAACAGAAGTATGTATAATAGGGAGAGCCAATGGCTCAAATATAGTAAGGCCGAAGATGAGCAATGTTCCACGGCCTGTTGGTCTCCTGCTCAGAGGTGTGCGATTTCTTGTGCTCACATATATCAATGAGATAATACGAGCCATTGTTGAGATTCTTAGTGACCACAAAAGGTCCTTCCCAAGGTGGGGATAACTTATGCATATCTGTCTGATCTTGAATCAGTCGGAGCACTAAGTCGCCTTCTTGAAACGCCCTAGTCTTGATTCTGCGGCTATGATAGCGATGCAGGTCTTGCTGGTATATTGCCGAACGAGCTGCCGCAAGATCGCGCTCTTCATCCAAAACATCAAGTGCGTTCTGACGTGCCGTCTCATTATCAGCTTCAACATAAGCCGTCACCCGGGTCGAGTCATGACGGATATCACTTGGGAGAACCGCCTCTGCACCATAGACCATGAAGAAAGGCGTATAGCATGTTGACCTGCTGGGGGTGATATTGATACTCCAAAGCACTGAAGGTAACTCCTCAACCCAACAACCCGGCGTTCGTTCCAAAGGAACCATAAGCCGGGGCTTAATGCCTCTCAAAATTTCCTGGTTAGCCCTTTCTGCCTGACCATTAGACTGTGGATGAGCCACAGAAGAAACATCAAGACGAATATGCTCTCTTTGACAGAACTCCTTCATAACACCCTTAGACAGATTAGTGCCATTATCAGTGATGATACTATGAGGATAACCAAAGCGGAAGATCAGCTTTTTAACAAACTGAACTACAGTCGCTGCATCTCACTTGCTAACTGGCTCTGCCTCTACCCATTTGGTAAATTTGTCAACCGCCACCAAAAGGTGGGTTTTCTTATCCTTAGACCTCTTGAAAGGTCCAACCATATCAAGTCCCCAGACTGCAAATAGCTAAGTTATTGGAATCATCCACAATTCTTGAGCCGGCACCTGAGCTCGTCGAGAAAATTTCTGACATCCATCACACTTGCTGACGATATCTTCTGCATCCGCATGAGCCATCAACCAATAAAATCCATGACGAAACGCCTTATCCACTAAAGATTTTGAGCCGGCATGATGACCACAATCACCTTCATGAATCTCTCATAAGATCTCACAGCCCTCTTCAGGAGAAACACAATGTTGGAACACGCGTGTCACACTGCATCGGTGTAACTCGCCGTTGACGATAGTCATAGACTTAGACCGCCAGGTTATCTGCCTTTCCAAAGTTTCATCCTCAGGTAACTCACCCCGGGTCATATAAGCCAGATAAGGCAAAGTCCAATCTGGAATAGCATGAAGAGCCGCCACCAACTGCACCTCCGGGTCAGGAATAGCAAGATCCTCCTTAGATGGTAACTTGACCGAAGGGTTGTGTAATACATCAAGAAACACATTGGGAGGCACCGGCTTACATTGAGACCCAAGCCGGCTTAAGGCATCAGCCGCCTCGTTCTTTCGTCGATCAAGATGATCCACCTGATAACCCTTGAAGTGACCAGCAATATTGTCAACCGCCCGGTGATAAGCCGCCATGAGCGGGTCTTTAGAATCCCAAGTGCCTGAGACTTGCTGAGCCACCAGGTCTGAGTCGCCCAAACACCTGACCTTGCTTAAATTCATCTCTTTGTCCATACGCAAGCCATGGAGCAAAGCCTCATATTCAGCTGCATTGTTAGTACAAGGAAACATTAGCCTTAAAACATAGCAAAACTTGTCACCTTGCGGGGAAGTCAAAATAACTCCAGCCCCCGAGCCCTCCAACTGCCTAGACCCATCAAAGTGGATCGTCCAATATGTGTTGTCGGGTTTCTCCTCAGGTGTCTGTAACTCTGTCCAGCCATTTATAAAATCCACCAAAGCTTGAGATTTGATGGCTGTCCTTGGCACATACTTCAAACCATGAGGTCCAAGTTCAATCGCCCACTTAGCAACCCGGCCTGTAGCCTCTCTGTTCTGAATAATATCCCCTAAAGGAGCAGAACTAACCACAGTAATAGGATGGCCAAGAAAATAATGCTTCAACTTGCGACTCGCCATGAACACCCCATACACCAGCTTCTGCCAATGTGGGTATCGTTGTTTGGACTCAATTAACACCTCACTGACATAATAAGCCGGCCGCTGAACAGGGTATTCCTTACCCGCCTCTTTGCGCTCCACAACTATTGCCACACTGACAGCCTTACCGTTAGCCGCCACATATAAAAGCAAAGGCTCCTTCTCAACGGGAGTAGCAAGAACGGGCGGCTCAGCTAATTGTTTCTTGAGCGCCTCAAATGCCTCATTGGCAGCATCACTCCAGACAAAGTGATCTGTCTTCTTCATCATCTGGTATAAAGGGATTGCCTTCTCTCCCAGGCGGCTTGTAAACCAGCTCAAGGCCGCAATATGACCCACCAAGCGCTGGACGTCATTGACACACGCCAGTTTAGCAAGTGAAGTGATGGCTTTGATCTTCTCCGGGTTAGCTTCAATGCCTCTTTCTGAAACTAGAAATCCCAATAGTTTACCTGCCGGCACACCAAAGACACACTTGGCCGGGTTAAGCATCATCTTGTAGACCCGGAGATTATCAAAAGTTTCCTTCAGATCCTCTAGGCGAGTCTCCTTCCTATACTTAACCACAATATCATCCACATAAGCATGCACATTGCACCCAATCTGACTATGAAAGCAATTCTAAACACAGCGTTGATAAGTCGCCTAAGCACTTTTGAGCCCAAAAGGCATAGAAACATAGCATAAAGCCCCAAAAGGTGTAATGAAAGACGTCTTCTCTTGATCTTTAACTGCCATCTTGATCTAATGATAACCCAAATAAGCATCCAGGAAACATAAGCTCTCACAACCCGCCGTGGCATCAATAATCTGGTCGATACGAGGAAGAGCAAACAGATCAGCTGGAAAAGCCTTGTTAAGATCTGTGTAATCAACACACATATGCCAGGTGCCATTCTTCTTGAGTACAAGCACCGGGTTAGCCAACCACTCAGGGTGAAAAACTTCAACGATGAACCCAGCCGCTATGAGCCGGGCCACCTATTCTCCAATAGCTTTACGTCGCTCTTCATTGAAACGACGAAGGATTGTTTAACCGGCATAAACTTAGGATCAAGTGTGCTTAGTGAATTCTCTCGGTACACTCGGCATGTCAGAAGGTTTCCATGCAAAGATGTCCCGATTCTCACGGATGAACTCGATGAGCATGCTTTCCTATTTAGGACCATATTAGCCCCCACTATGAACTGCTGAGATGAGTCGCCAGGGACAAAGTCAACCTGCTTGGTATCATTAGCTTGAAATTTCAATAGGGGGTCATGTTCAGTGGTGGGCTTCTTCAGAGGAGTCATATCAGCCGGATCAACATGATCCTTATAAAACTTGAGCTCTTTTGAGGCACAGGCCGACTCAGCATAAGCAGCATGTCCTTCTTCACACTCCAAAGCAATTTTTCGATCACCATGGACCGTAATTGTACCTTTCCGCCCTGGCATCTTAAGCTGTAAGTAAACATAACAAGGACGAGCCATGAACTTAGCATAAGCCGGTCGTCCAAATAGAGCATGATACGAACTCTTGATTTTGACCACCTCAAACCATAGTGTCTCTGCTCTGTAATCATAGTCATTACCAAAGGCCACTTCCAGGGAAATCTTCCCCACAGGATACACCGAATTACCAGGCACCACACCATGGAAGACTGTGGAAGACGGCTTAAGATCCTTGTCAGTTAAATTCATTCGACGAAAGGTGTCATAATACAGGATGTTGATGCTGCTGCCACCATCCATCAATACTTTAGTAAATTTATAACCCCCGACCTGAGGGGCTACTACCAATGCCAGATGACCCAAATTCTCAACCCGGGGCGGGTGATCCTCCCGACTCCATGTGATTGGATATTCTGACCATCGCAAGTACTGAGGCACTGCCGGTTCAACAGTATTGACTGCTCGTTTATGAACCTTTTGATCACGTTTACAGAGACTTGTGGTGAAAACATGATATTGACCTCCATTAAGCTACTTTGGGTTACTCTGATACCCTGACTGATTACCCTGTTGCTAGTTGCCCTGACCAGACTGTTGGTTATCATCGCCCTGACTGCTTTGGCCTTGATAACCAGAATTTGAGCCGCCGCCACCAAAGCTGGGCCCCTGTGAATCGGATCCTGACCCGCCGGGCGGCCCATTATTATTACCGTGATTCTGATTAAAATTAGAATTCATGTATTCTCTCATGATAAAACAATCCTTCCAGGCATGACTCGCCGGCTTATCAGGCAGACTGTGCTTTGGGCAGGGTTCATTAAACATCGCCTCAAGTTTGAAAATCTTTCCTCCAAAGGATGGCTTACCATTAGCATTACGACGCTGGCCTTTATACCCAGTATTGGTGTTAGCCACTAGATTTGACCCGCCATCGGGGTGACTGCGCTTACCACCGTTGCCCTGGTTGTTGCCGTTATGCCCTGTCACATTCTGCTGCTGACCCTTACCATTGCCACTCTTCTTACCCTTGTTTGATTTCTCATCATCAGATCCAGGGTCCTTGGTGTTGTAAGAGTCTGCATACTTAACGAGAGCCGCCATGAGCTCACCCATGTCATTACAATGACGTTTAAGTCACCCAAGCTTCTGCTTGAGAGGGGTGAAGTGATAATTCTTCTCCAAAACCAGAACCGCTTGACCTGCCGCAATGCTATCCGATGAGTGAATAATTGCCGAGACCCGCCGGACCCAATGATGGGCCGACTCATCTTCATGCTGCACGCAGTTATCAAGATCGATAATCGTCAGGGGATGCTTGCACGTACCTTTAAAGTTCTAAATAAACTGTGCCTTCAGCTCTGCCCATGAACTGATGGAATTGGTAGGCAAGCTTTTTAACCATGTACGGGCTGGCCCATCCAGCATCATAGTAAAATACTTAGCACCGACTGCATCATTAACATCCAACATCTCCATGGCCAATTCATAACTCTCAATCCAAGCCTCGGGGGGGGGGGGGGGGGAGATCAGCTGTATAATTAGGAACTTTACGAGGGCCCTTAAAATCCTTGGGCAGACGTTCATTACACAGAGCCGGTACCAAACACGGCACTCCAACCATCCTAGAGATCGTCCCAGCTTCAACTGAGGACGAAAGGTTGACTGGAGGCTGTTGATAAGCTCCTAGTAGGGCCGCTGCTACTGCCTCTGCCTGTCGGCGAGCTCTGGCTTGGTCTACAACTGTCTGAGCATGAGTAAGGGGTGGGTTATTCCCACGGGGCGGATTATCATCACGGGGCGGTGGCGGATCACGACGCCGTTCACTGCTGGAAACCGCCGGCGACTCAATCCGACGGCTGTAACTTCGACTTGGGCGAGGGGTCGAATGAACACGCTCACGACTGTATGAATAAGCCGCCTGCTGTGAAACAGCTGTCTGAAGAAGCTCCACCGCGTTCCGGGTCTCCATTGCAACTGGAGACTCGCCCTCGATCGGAATAGCCGCCAGCCGTGTTGCTGCTGCTATCATATTATCCACCGGGTTAGAGTAATGGCCAGAGGGTGTTGGAACCCATCGAGGCGGGGTCTGATCCCGACGAGGTGGGTCCGGCAAACAAGGCTGAGCCACCACACCGCTCGCTGGCATCTCTGCAGCCCGGGTTACACCGGGCGGGTTACTTGTTCCTGCCCCAGGTGTGTTAAAAAGGCTTCGTCCCTCATATTGCAAAGGCAGGCGGCTTTGGTGTCTCCTTCGAAGAACAACGTTGGACGCATTCTGATCCAGACTCAGGCAAAAGGCTTCTGCCCTTATCTGCTGTGACTCGGCCTCCATCAGGGCTTGTTTCGTCGCCATCCTGGCATTCTTCGCATTAAGATCCTCCTCGACCTTGGCCACCTCATCTCGCACCTTTGCAACCTCTGCATTATGCTGTACTTGATTTGCCGCGGTAACTTCTGTTGCCAACAAGGCTGTTAACGTGCCCAAGAGTTCAGATAAAACCTGAGCCGGCGGCCGGGCTGAGCCACTCGCCCTAGCCGCCGTAGCAGCAATTGAGCCAGACGTCATGGCAGCTGTTGTTGATGAATTGAGAGCCGGCCCTGTGCCAGGCATGAAGATTGCAGCCCTAGATGGCGGCTCATAGGGGTCCGGAATACTATTACCATCAGAGTAGCCCCCAAGCACACCGTCTTGAAGCTGATAGATCGATTCCGTCTCTCTGGTCGAGGACTCATCACCTGAATAGATGGCAGTCTCCCCTCCAGATTCGGAACCTTCAGCAAGCTCCATGCCTTGCGTGAAACCGACGAAAACATGCTTCCGGCCGGGTTGAACCCTGGCGGGTCGCGCGCGCCGAGCCGGCTCGACGATGTCAGTGCAGATGTCTGGCTCAGGCTCTGATTCACCGATCATGCCAATGAATACGTGTATTCTGCCGAAGGGGACCCGGTACCCGTACTCGATTGAGTCGGCCTCGGGGCCCCAGCCAGCGTCATCGATGTAAAGCTTGCCATGGCGACTCTTGGTCATCCTGCCAATGGCATATCCTTTGATCCCTGAGAAAGAGCCCTTCAAGAACTCGAAACCACCGTGATCTAGCCCCATGGTGGGTGCCAACTGTCATGGTTTTGTCACGGCAGATTCCCTTGTGAGAGGACTTAGGCGTGGAGCCATCGCAACGTAGGTTAACTTGAAGGGGTTGAGCAGGACGAAAGACACAAGGTTTACCCAGGTTCGGCCCCTCACAACAAGGTAAAAGCCTACGTCCTGCTTCGAGTTGTATTGATTGAGTATCGATTACAAGGGAGCGGAATTGCTTAACCTAGCTATCGATTGGTTGTTTTATTCCGTTAACCTGCCGCAGGGTCTCGCCTTTATATACACAGGTCGAGGCCCCGGGCTTACAAGAGTCCAAGTCGGATCACACAACGTGACCAACTCAGTTTCTAAGTCGTCCTGCCTTGCTAGGCAAGTCGCCATCATGGCGGCTCACACCTTCCGGGTCATGATTCTACCGCCAGGTCTTGGGCCTTCAGCAGGCCCACCTTGTAAGCCGCCACCAGTCTTCATGTTTCATCTTCTTGGACCTACTTGGGCTTTCTCGTGTAGAGTCACCAACGGTGTAACCCGGCCCCTCCTGGGCGGGTCACACCTCGGGGTTACATCCCCAACAAGAGGCAAATGGCAAATGAAAGTAAGAACAACTAGATGATAGTTTATGCGAAGGTACTTGATAGGTAGGTTTTGATGATGTCTCCTCGGCAACGGCGCCATAAATTCTTCCTGCTACTTGTGAGCTACGTTGGGATTTCCTCGAAGAGGAGAGGATGATGTAATATAGTAGAGATAAGTATTTCCCTCAGTTAAGAACCAAGGTTATCAATCCAGTAGGAGAACCACGCAAAATCTCGTTAGCAGCACCTACATACAAAGCAAATGCTTGCACACAACGCGATCAAGGGGGTTGCCAATCCCCTTGGCGGTTATTTGCAAGGATCAAATCTGACAGTGATAGACAGATGAAATAAAACAGAAAAATAAAATAACGTAAATAAATTGCGGCAAAGTATTTTTGGATTCTATATATGATAAAAGTAGACCCGGGGGCCATATTTTTCACTAGAGGATTCTCTCTCGAACAAAAAGCAGACGGTGGGTAAACGAATTACTGTTGGTCAATCGATAGAAAAGCGCATAGTTCTGACGATATTCAAGGCAATGATCATGCATATAGGCATCATGTCCGAGACAAGTAGACCGACTCCTTCCTGCATCTACTACTATTACTCCACCCATCGACCGGTATCCAACATGATCTAGGGTATTAAGTTAATGAAAATGGAGTAACGCCTTAAGCAAGATGGCATGATGTGGACAAAGTAAACCCAAGCAATATGAATAAACCCCGTCCCCTTAATGGCAACAATACAAATATGTGTTGATGACCCACAAGTATAGGGGATCAATCCTAGTCCTTTCAATGAGTAAGAGTGTCGAACCCAACGAGGAGCAGAAGGAAATGACAAGCGGTTTTCAGCAAGGTAATTTCTGCAAGCACTGAAATTGTCGGTAACAGGTAGTTTGATAGCAAAATAATTTGTAACAAGTAACAATAAGTGCAGCAAGGTAGCCCAATCCTTTTTGTAGTAAAGGACAGGCCAGAACGGTCTCTGATAATAAGTAAAACATTCCCGAGGACACACGAGAATTTCATCTAGTCACTTTCATCATGTTTGTTTGATTCGCATTCGCTACTTTGATAATTTGATATGTGGGTGGACCAGTGCTTGGGTGCTGTTCTTACTTGAACAAGCCTCCCATTTAGGATTAACCCCTCTCGCAAGCATCCGCAACTACGAAAGAAGAATTAAGATAAAACCTAACCATAGCATTAAACATGTGGATCCAAATCAGCCCGTTACGGAATAGCACATAAACTAGGGTTTAACCTTCTGTCACTCTAGCAACCCATCATCTAATAACTACTCCACAATGCATTCCCTTAGGCCCAAAGATGGTGAAGTGTCATGTAGTCGACGTTCACATAACACCACTAAGGGAATCACAACATACATATCATCAAAATATCGAACGAATATCAAATTCACATGATTACTTGTAACATGACTTCTCCCGTGTCCTCAACAACAAAAGCAACTACTCACAAATCATATTCATGCTCAAGATTAGAGGAGTAATAAATATCATAATGGATCTGAACATATAATCTTCCACCAAATAAACCAACTAGCATTAACTACGAGATGTAATCAACTCTACTAGTCACCCACAAGTACCAGGTTTTGATACAAACATTGAACACAAGAGATGAACTAGGAGTTTGAGATGAGATGGTGCTGGTGAAGATGTTGATGAAGATTGATCCTCCCAAGGTGAGAGGGTTGTTGGTGATGACGATGGCTTCGATTTCCCCCTCCTAGGAGGAAGTATCCCCGGCAGAATCGCTCCGCCGGAGAGCAAAAGTGCTCTTGCCCAAGTTCCGCCTTGAGACTGCGGCGCTCCGTCCCGAAAGTCCTCTCCTTATTTTTTTTCTAGGTCAAAAGACCTTATGTGCCAGAAGATGGGCGCCGGAAGTGGGCCAGGGAGCCCACTACCCACCAGGGCACGCCAGGGGGGGGGGGGGTGGCGCGCCCTGGTGCCTAGTGGGCACCTGGGTGGCCCCTCCGGTATTTGTTTTGTCCAATATTTTTTATATATTCCAAAATAATTCTCCGTAAAATTTCAGCTTATTTGGAGATGTGCAGAATAGGTATCTCTGACGTAGCTTTTTCAGGTCCAGAATTCCAGCTGCCGGTATTCTCCCTCTTTGTGTAAACCTTGCATATTATGAGAGAAAAGGCATTAGAATTACTCCAATAAGTGTTATATTGAATAAAAATACTATAAATAACGGTAGGAAGACATGATGCAAAATGGACGTATCAACCCGCCCAAGCTTAGACCTCGCTCGTCCTTAAGCGAAAGCCGATATCGAGAATCATGTCCACGTGTTTAAAGAGAGAGGTGTCGATAAAACAAAAATACGGACATAGTAGCATCATGATCATTATGATAAATAGCAATAAACTTTATCATTAAACTTCTTATGAGCAAGTAACAATTTATCACATCAATGAAGTATAAAGCATAAACTTCCTTGAAAACAAACAAACTATGTTCTCAGTCAACTTTGCAATTGCAATTTATCATATTTTCAGGAAGGGTCTCGTGTCGGAGCCTTTTGGCAAGTCCACATACTCAACCATCATTTAGTCTTCTATGATTGCTAACACTCACAATATATTTATATATGGAGCAAAAAGTTTCAGCCAGACAAATAGAAAGATATGGGCTTATAGTTTCACCTCCCAACTTGTTCATCTCAAGGGTGATGTCAACAATAATAACTCATGATCACTCATATCCAACTGGATATATGTGCCTAGATCTTTCCACGCCAAATGATGCTTGCAAAAGAGGAAAATAAAAAGGAATAGAGGAGAACAATATTGACTCTTGCATAAAAAATAAATACATAAAAGAAAGAGATAGGACCTTCGCAGAGGGAAGCATAGGTTGTCATGCACTTTTATTTTTGGATGCGCAATCTCTTAATGCAAAAGAACGTCACGTTATATTGCCCCTTATGATAGCAACCTTTATTATCTAGCCCGTCGCTTTTATTACTTTGCCATCACAAGTTTGTACAACGCTTATTTTCCCTTACAATAAAAGATCAAACATATTTAGAAGCAACTTGTATTGCTTTATGCACCGATGACAACTTATTTGAAGGATCTTATTCAATCCATAGGTAGGTATGGTGGACTCTCAAAACATGAAATTGGGTTTAAGGTTTTTGGATGCACAAGTACCTCTCCACTTCAAGATAAATCAATCTAGTTGGCCAAACCAAACGGATAGGTCGGAGAGAAATACAAAACTATAATAATTATGCATAAAAGAATTTAGAGAAGACACAATTAATATTCATGAATAATCCGTCATAAACCCACAATTCATCGGATTTAAACAAACACATCGCAAAAAAAGATTACATCGAATAGATCTCGAAGAACATCGAGGAGAACATTGTATTGAAAATCAAAGAGAGAGAAGAAGCCATCTAGCTGTAACGCCCGAATAATTAAGCTATAGTAATTCTCTGCTAATGATGCCACATCATCATTGTTACTATTGCTAATCTCGCTTAGATTCAAATCGGTTCAAATTCAAATTTAAAATAAAGTCAAAAATAAATTTTTTGAAATGTCAAATCTAAAATGTGCAAACTGTGGCAAATAATTCATAAGTATTATTAGTGAAGAAACCAAATTTTTATAAATCTTTAAGTGTTCAAGAATGATTAAAACAGTGGCTTAAACAGTTATATATTTGCCTTTGATAATTCCTAAAATATCAAACTAATTTATTGGAGTACCAAATTTTTTGTGGCAGAGGTATAAATAGTAATACTAATTTAGAAACTACTTTTGTGTTTTAGTTAAACTAAAATAATGTGGAAATTAAATAAAACAGTAAAAAGTGAATAAACAAAAGAAAAAGAGAACTCAAACAACAAAAAAAGAAAAACAAGGAGGACAAACCCCCTCCCCCTTGGGCCTTGGTGTAACACCCCCAGTGGTTAGCCACAGTAATCCCATTTTGATAATGCCAAGTCAGCATGATTATCAGTGCATGATCATCATTAACATCATATTGCATTTCAACTCCTAACCTCAAATTCAAATTTAAATGAAAGTGGAAAATAAAAGTTGTCCAACATAGAAACTAAATTGTTCATTAAATAGCAAATAAATCAGAGACTATTTTAAAATTGAAACCAACATCATTGGAGTTGGGTAAGTGACTCAAACATCCCCAAACAGTGACTAACGACAATGTTTAATTACCTTTTATTTAATAAAAAATAAATATGAAATTATATTTTGTCCAAGCTAGTTTTTGGTGATAGGGTATGATGCACTGGTATTTATGGTCTAGGTCACACTTTTTACAAAATGCATTTAGTGCCCTAACAATTAGCAAACAAAAAATAAGAAAAGAAAAAAAAAGAAAAACAAAGGAAAAAAAGAAAGGAAAAGAGCAGGCCCCCCCCCACCCGACTGGGCCAAGCCCAGCTGGCCACTCCAGCCGGACCGGCCGAACCGGCCCACCTTCCCTCCTACTAACCCCCACCCCCACCCGAGCGAAGCCCTAACCCCCACCCCGCTCCCCTGTTTCCCCCCCTTCTCTCCCGATCCAGATCGGGGCAACGGCGCCCCGACCCCGTCGCCCCGCGCCCGCGACGCCGCCGTCTCGCCGCGCTCGGACGTCGTCGCCGGGACCTCGCCTCCCCGTCTCCTCCCCGAATCGCCTCAGCGAGCGCTCGCGCCCGTCGCCGCTGCTCGACGCCGTCGCCGACTCGTCCGCACCGTCGCCGTCGCTTCCTCGCCTCGCCATCATCCCCGGCCACCCCGAGCCCGCTGCCCCCCCTGTGAGCCGCGCCCCTCTCCTCTCCTCTCTCCTCGACGCTGCGCCCGCATGCGCGCGTTCGCCCGCTCGCGCACGCGTTTGCCCGCTCGCGCGTGCTCACTCCCGGCCTCTCCTCTCGCTCGCGCACGCCTCGTCTCGCCTCGACGCCACGCACACCGCCCCTGGCCCGCTCCGCCCCGCGCTGCCGCTCGCCTCACCGCGGCTCCCGCAGCTCCCCTGCGCGCCCATCGCCCGCTCCAGCCCCTCGCCGCGCCTCGCCTGCCCCTGCACGCGCCCGCGCGCCCGAGCGGGCCGCGCCCATCGCCCGCGCCCGACCCGCTGGGGCCTTTGGGTCACTGCCCAGTGGGGCCCGAGGCCCCTGTGCCGCTGACAGGTGGGGCCCAGCCTCCTAAAAACATTTAAAAGATATAAAAAAATAGTTAATAAAATAAATAATTAGATAATTAATTAATTAGGTTAATTAACCCTGATTAGATTAATCTAATTTAGTTAATTAGTTTAATTAAGTATTAATTAATTAGTTAACCAATAATTAGCCTAATGTGAGAATGACATGTGGGACCCACTGGTCCTGACGTCATGCTGACGTCAGCAAGACACTGTTTCGGATAATGTTGTTTTAATTAATTAAATAAATTCCAGAAATTAATAAAAACTTTAGAAAATCATATTAAATAATCCGTAACTCCGATGAAAATACTTTATACATGAAAGTTGCTCAAAACGACGAGACGAATTCAGATACGCGGTCCGTTCGTCCGTCACACGTCCCTAACTATCCGAACATGCAACCGTTCCTCTCCGGTCAACTGTCTGACAAATGTCCGGGACCGGGAAAACATTCCCGGATGGATTTCTCCTTCCTCGGTGACGTGCAACCACACGTTAGAACACACCCGGCACTGCACGTTGTCATGCCGTACTTTGCGTTGCTCATGTTTGCTCTATATTTATACTGTTTCCTCCCCCTCTTCTCTCTCGATAGATCCCGACGCAGCTCCGAAGCCTGAAGACACCACTGACAACCTTGCCCTTGCCGCCGAGCAACCAGGCAAGCCCCCCCTTTTTGATCATCCCGATATCGCCCATTCTATTTCTCATGCTTGCATTAGAATTGCTGCTGCTGCTGCTGCTTTACCTATTCTGATGCATAGCCTGTTCATTGTAACCTGCTGTTGATAATTACCTGCATATCCTAAACTGTTTAGTCTAGGCTGGATAGACACCTATCAGTGACCCCACTTATCCCGACTGCCGCGCTGGATCGTTAGAAGACCCGATCAACGGGATTGAAGACCAGGACCCGACACCGCACATCACCCCCCTTAGTTGTAATGACACTGCAGCGTTACTATCGAGTGCCGAGGGTGAAACCTCATGTAGCACTTCTGATGTTAACTCTGTAGAGTAGCTATTCGGTCGTGGTCATCGAGGGTGATTCCTCCTTCGCCACTTCCGGTAACGACGCTGTCGTGCAACACATCAAGTGTGAACCCATCGAGGGTGAATCCTCCGAGTTCACCTTGACAGACACATCGAGTAGGAATCCAACGAGGGTGATACCTCAGATTCCCCTGATGTTATGGACACACAGATACTTGGACTTTACTCTGTTCCTTGGATAGGCGGGTCGGCCCTGAGGGGTACCCGCGTGCGCCTGAGAGGCGAGTGTTGTGAAGACGGGTGCCAGTGTGGTGCCCGAGTGGTGAATACGAGGCGCGGCCGGGCATTCTTAACCCTTGCAGCAAGTCCTCGAGACGGGGCGACGGGGTCACATCTTTCGTGAGTCTCTGCTCGTTACCGCAAGCCCCTAGTCCTAACGATTTGGATATTTGATCCGAGCAGGCCTCTGGTCTGATAGCACTAACCATCACGTGGGCATAGTATGGGCGTTCTGCATCGTAGCATCAGCCGACAGTTCTGTCAGACGTCCAGTTCAGCATTGTGGCACGGTCGGATCGTACCGACCCTCCGAGGCGGTGCTGGTATCCACCCTGCACACAACGACCCGGAGTGCACAGGGCGATGGCCCAAGACCCGTGAGTGCTTAGGATGTAGACCGGTGGGGACCTCTCTGCTGAGCTTTAGGTAGGGCTGCGGTGTGTCGTTTGGCCGAGGCCGGGCATGACCCAGGAAAGTGTGTCCGGCCGGAGTTAATCGAGCGTGTTGGGTAAGTTGGTGCACCCCTGCAGGGAAGAATACTTCTATCGATAGCCTGTCCTACGGTAAAGGACACTCGGAGTTGTATCCTGATTGATACAATTTAGAACTGGATACTTGGATACTATGGCTCTGGGATTGCTTCTCGCAGGGAGTCGAGAAGGAATCTCAGGACGAGGTTGATGACTGTATGGCTCTGGGATTGCTTTCTCGCAGGGAGTCGAGAAAGGATCTCTGGGTGAGGTTGAGACTTAATGATACTACTACATTATATTGTACTGTTCTACTCTCTTCTACTGCTGCAAGACCTCTGAAGATGCTAGTCTTCGATAGGACTAGGCCTTCTCTCTATTCTTGCATTTCTGCAGCCCAGTCCACATATACAGCCTCCCCTTGAAAATGTTGCATATGTAGTGTAGATCCTTGCTTGCTGAGTACTTCTGAGTACTCACGGTTGCTTTGTTTTCCTTTTCTCCCCATATAAGTTTATCGTGACCAAGATGACGGAGCCCCTGAGACAGCTGCCCTGCCGACGATCGCTACTACTACTACCCAGAGGATGGATTCTGCTATGAGTTGACTGACGACCAGGAGTAGGATCGGAGGGTCCCAAACAGGAGGCCTACGCCTTTCGATCGTAGTGTTTTATTTTGCCCCGCCTTTCTAAAAGCCTTTCTGTTTCTGTTTCATATCTGTACACAGATATCTGATGCTTCCGCTGACGCTTGTTCGCAAGCTTATGTATTCGAGCCCTCGAGGCCCCTGGCTTGTAATATAAAGCTTGTATGACTTTATTTATGTTTTAGAGTTGTGTTGTGATATCTTCCCGTGAGTCCTTAGGCTTGATCGTGTGCATTTGCGTGTATGGTTAGTGCACGATTGGGCCGGGGGCGTCACACTTGGCCCAACTGGCCACTGGCCAGCCCACCAGCGCCGTTTCCCCCGTCTCGGTTCACCGGGGGGGGGGGGGGGGGTGGGCTCGTGGCTAGCACCGATGGCCGCCACGGCCATGGCAGACGCCGTGGCGCCCATCCACCGCGCCCTTCCCTCTTATATCTACTCGTCGCTGCTCCCCCGAACCCTAGCCCACCCCGTTTCCCCCCTCACATACCCTTGTCGATCTGGATGCCGAGGTCGTCACCCGCGTCGCCCCGCTCAGCCTCGTCGCCATCCGCCGTCGCCTCGCCTCTCCGACCACCGCCTCGACCCGGCTCCACCGAGCCTCAACGACCCCGTGCATCTACACCGGGGTGAGACCCCGCTCAACCACGCCCTCGCTCCCCTATGCCCCATCGTTCGCTGCGCCGTACGTCCTCATCAAATCATCGTCGTGCTCCCCATCGCCTCGCGTCCGCTTGCTACCCTGCTGCTTGTGCTCGCCTCGATCGCGTGCATCACCCTGCTCCCTGTTTGATGCAGCCGTGCCCGCTTCTGCCGCCCACCATGGCCACGCGATGGCCTGCGCCTTGCTGCTCGCCCGCGGCGGTAGACGTCCCTGTTCCGTCGCGGCCGTGCACCCCACTCCCGCTCGCCGTGAGCTGCGCCTCGTTCGTGCTTCGCCGCCGCACGCCCGCGACCTCCCGATGCTGCGTGCCGCCGCGTGCCTGCTGCTGGCGCTGCTGCTGCGTTCGGCTGCTCCTCAGTGCTTGCTGCGCGCACGCCGGCTGCTTTGCTGCTGCTCATGCCGCCGGCGCTGCTGCTCCCTGGTACTGCTCATTGTTGCTGGCTGCTACTGCTCCTAATCCCCACCGCTGCTTTGCCTATACTCCTGCTAGCTACTGTACTGCTAGCTAGCTTTTCAATTTTTACATTGACTAACCCCCTAGACAGCCCCTAATCTGCGGTTAAACAATTGTTAACAGGACTAAAACAAATATGGGAAGGTAGTACACTTGAAAAGGCTCAAATGTGTCCATTGGACCAAATCTATTTGATGCATGGATTAAATCCTATGAAAATCGCAAAGTGCTATGTTCTGTTAACCGAAAACAAAAAGGAAACAACTTTATTGTCTTAGCTACTTTAGGGCTTTTGTTGAACAAACTACAGGGATCTGTCATGCCATCTAAGGGCATGGCATGATAGTACTCTTGTTGTAGTACAAAACACTTATAAGAAGTGTCTTCATTAGAACTATAGATCAATGTCAATCATCCAACAAAGTTTGTAAATTATAACAGTTTCTGGAATTAATATCAAGTGGCACTTTTCAAACTAAGTTTTGAGCAAGCGAATGGACTGTAACAGAGATGAAAATGATACTATCTTGTAGATCACAGGAGAGTGATCAATATTGATATAAGGCACAAAATCATAGGAGGTACAGAATAATAGTTGTAGCCTTTTGAAAACAGCTAAGTGATGTTTAAAACCGAGGAATTCTCAGACTTAGCAGAATTTTAGGGATTTTCAGGATATTGCTAAAACTTTAGAAATTCGTAGAAAATAATTCGTAACTCGGATGAAAAAGTTTTATATATGAAAGTTGCTCAGAAAAATACAATGAATCCGAATATGCCCTCCGTTCGTCTGTCACACGCCCCTAGCATAGCGAACATGCAACCGTCCCCCTCCATTTCATCTGTCCAAAAATGCCAAACTTCGGGAAAACTTTCCCGGATGTTATCCCCCTTCGCCTATATCGTGTAGCACCGCGTTAGAACACGCCTAGTGCTGCTTATTGTCATGTCATGCATCTGTGTGAAAAGTGTGTCCGACCAGAGTAATCAAGCATGTTGGGTAATGTGGTGCACCCCTGCAGGGAAGTTATTTATTCGAATACCGTGTCCACGGTAATGGATGTTCAGACTTGCATCCTGATCTATTACAACTAGAAATGGATACTTGAGATATGAGAGGGATATGTGGCTCCGAGATTGCTTTCTCGCAGGGAGTCGAGGAAGGATCTCTGGGTGTTAATGCTACAACATGTTTGTTAATTAAAATGCTATTCTATACTCTTCTGAATGCTGCAAGATGCTTGGAGCTGCTTGAAGATGCTAGTCTTCGATAGGCTAGGCTTTCCCCTTCTATTCTGGCATTCTGTAGTATAGTCCACACATACAACCCTTCCATTTGATACCAATGCATACTTAGTATAGATCTGATGCTTGCGAGTACTTTGGATGAGTACTCACGGTTGCTTTGCTACCTCTCTTCCCCCTTCTTTCTTCTTTCCGGTTGTTGCAACCAGATAGTGGATCCCAGGAGCCAGATGCCACCCCCGACGACTACTACTACTACCCCGAGGGTGCCTACTACTACGTGGAGACCGCCGACGACCAGGAGTAGTTAGGAGGTCCCAGGCAGGAGGCCTTGCCTCTTCGATCGTTGATATTTGTGCGTGCCTTCTTAAGTCATACTTGTTTAACTTATGTCTGTACTCAGATATTGTTGCTTCCGCTGACTCTGTTGTGTTCGAGCAGTTGTATTCGAGCCCTCGAGGCCCCTGGCTTGTAATATGAAGCTTGTATCTTTTATTTGTGTTTAGAGTTGTGTTGTGATATCTTCCCGTGAGTCCCTGATCTTGATCATACACGTTTGCGTGTATGATTAGTGTACGATTAAATCGGGGGCGTCACAAGTTGGTATCAGAGCCGACTGCCTATAGGAACCCGCCTTTGCAACTCCTTGGCCGAAGTTGAGTATAGTCTTTGAAAAAAACTGATTTACTAACATGGCTGTGTGGCTCACAGGCCCACGTCGCCAAATGGGTGGTATTAGGATCTTTTACTCCTCTTCTATACTCTGGGACTCCGATCTCTCTCCTATTCGGGTTAAATGACTTTGGTAAAACTAACATTTGGATCTCGTGATCACATCCACCCGGAGATTTGTATTACGCCTTTCTTGAATTGAGGGCCAAGTTCTGCTTCACATTGTTCACTGACCGCAGGATCCTTTTATTGAGGGCACCCTGCGTCGTCACTTGCAAATCCCTCGCTCCAGAGGTTTTCCCTGACGTTGACATAGCCTTTGCTATGTCCCGTTGTGGTATCCTTCCATCGCGTGCATGCGTGTCGCCTAGTATGTCTAGGATGATTCTCTTGTCCGAACTCATACTAATAACGTGTAATTGGCTCTGTATATGTATCTGTATGTCTTTAATGACTACTGCTTTGTACATACTGCGCCTTTGCTCATTGTTCAAGTTATATCATGAATGATTCCATACACCTGCTCCACCCCTTGTTAAACTGCTCCCTGATGTTTTTAGCAGGATGGCTGATGACCCTCCACCTCCACCCTATATTGCCGCAATGATGCAGCAGTTTAAGCTGAATCTCCAGTTCATGGAAGGAGTCGTGGCTCAGTTTCCACATCCCAATATGAATCATCAACCAGCCCTAGTGACTCTGCAAGACTTTGCGCGTCTCAACCCTGTCTTCTACCGCAGCTCAACTCAGCCCCTTGATGCCGATGACTAGCTCCATGACATCACTTTCGAGATGGAGTCTGCTGGTGTAGCCCCTGCTAAAAATGTCACCTTCGCGACCTATTACCTGAAAGGTCTCACTGCTCAATGGTGGGACAGCCACAGTCGTTCCTTACCTGTTGGAACCGCCATCACATGGCCAAAATTCCAAGCTAAATTCCATGGGTCAATGTCGAACTACCATGGTTAGTCTCAAGTCCCAGTTGAAATTGAAGGGCTGGAATTCCATGTTTCCCCCATTGTTTTGAAGTCGTCCAATATCGCCTCATTCTGGGAATGGAATGGTTGAAAACACATACCGCTTCTATCATTTGCGCCACTAAAACCGTCCATCTACTACATCCGTCAAGTAAGATAGTGAGCTACCATGCTCATCTTGTACGAAATGCCGAAGCACGGATTTATTCCTTGAACGCGTAAACGCTTCTCCTTTTGCGAGAATTGAAAACGCTACATCAAAGTCTGAAGTATCTGTCCGGTCCGCGTTCTCGATCAAGCTGAATGTCGCACCGATAGAGGGCTATCAAATTTCTAAAAAGTTCAGTGGTCAAATCGTTCTGAAGATGAAGCCACTTGGGAACTCGAGGATTGTCTTCGAGATGAATACCCCGTTTTGTTTCCGTCTATCTCCTAAAATCTCGGGACGAGATTTTTTGTAGTGGAGGAGATTTGTAACGCCCGAATAATTAAGCTACAGTAATTCTCTGCTAATGATGCCACGTCATCATTGTTACTATTGCTAATCTCGCTTAGATTCAAATCGGTTCAAATTCAAATTTAAAATAAAGTAAAAAATAAAAGTTTTCAAATGTCAAAACTAAAATGTGCAAACTGTGGCAAATAACTCATAAGTATTATTAGTGAAGAAACCAAATTTTTATAAAATGTTTAAGTGTTCAAGAATGATTAAAACAGTGGCTTAAACAATTATATATTTGCTTTGATAATTTCTAAAATATCAAACTAATTTATTGGAGTACCAAACTTTTTGTGGCAGAGGTATAAATAGTAATACTAATTTAGAAACTACTTTTGTGTTTTAGTTAAACTAAAATAATGTGGAAATTAAATAAAATAGTAAAAAGTGAATAAACAAAAGAAAAAGAGAACTCAAACAACAAAAAAAGAAAAACAAAGAGGACAAACCCCCCTCCCCCTTGGGCCTTGGCCCAACTGGCCACTGGCCAGCCCACCAGCGCCGTTTCCCCCGTCTCTGTTCACCAGGGGGGGGGGGGGCTCGTGGCTAGCACCGATGGCCGCCACGGCCATGGCAGACGCCGTGGCGCCCATCCACCGCGCCCTCCCCTCCTATATCTACTCGTCGCTGCTCCCCCGAACCCTAGCCCACCCCGCTTCCCCCCTCGCATCCCCTCGTGGATCTGGATGCCGAGGTCGTCGCCCACGTCGCCCCGCTCATCCTCATCGCCGTCCGCCGTCGCCTCGCCTCTCCGACCACCGCCTCGACCCGGCTCCACCGAGCCTCGACGACCCCGTGCATCTACACCGGGGTGAGACCCCGCTCAACCAAGCCCTCGCTCCCCTATGGCCCGTCGTCCGCTGCGCCGTACATGCTTACAGAATCATCGTCGTGCTCCCCATCGCCTCGCGTCCGCTTGCTGCCCTGCTGCTTGCGCTCGCCTCGGCCGCGCGCGTCGCCCTGCTCTCTGTTCGATGCAGCCGCGCCCGCTGTCCCCCACTTCTGCAGCCCACCATGGCCGTGTGATGGCCCGCGCCCTGCTGCTCGCCTGACGGCGCTCGCCCGCGGTGGTAGCCGTCCCTGTTTCGTCGCGGCCGTGCGCCCCACTCCCGCTCGCCGCGAGCTGCGCCTCGTTCGTGCCTCGCCGCCGCACGCCCGCGACCTCCCGATGCTGCGTGCCGCCACGTGCCTACTGCTGGCGCTACTGCTGTGTTCGGCTACTCCTCAGCGCTTGCTGCGCGCGCGTTGGCTGCTTTGGTACTGCTGCTCCCTGGTACTGCTCATTGCTGCTGCTGCTACTGCTCCTAATCCCCACCGCTGCTTTGCCTGTACTCCTGCTAGCTACTGTACTGCTATCTAGCTTTTCAATTTTTACATTGACTAACCCCCTAGACAGCCCCTAATCTGCGGTTAAACAATTGTTAACAGGACTAAAACAAATATGGGAAGGTAGTACACTTGACAAGGCTCAAATGTGTCCATTGGACCAAATCCATTTGATGCATGGATTAAATCCTATGAAAATCGCAAAGTGCTATGTTCTGTTAACCGAAAACAAAAAGAAAACAACTTTATTGTCTTAGCTACTTTAGGGCTTTTATTGAACAAACTATAGGGATCTGTCATGCCATCTAAGGGCATGGCATGATAGTACTCTTGTTGTAGTACAAAACACTTATAGGAAGTGTCGTGGAATTGTCACAACAGATGTCCTAGTGTGAGGACTTAGTCGTGGAGCCATCGCAATGAGGTTAGCTTAAAGGGGTTAATCAGGACAAAGGACACGGGGAGTTTATACTGGTTCGGCCCCTTGCGGTGAAGGTGAAAGCCTAATCCAGTTTGAGGTGGTATTGCTAGGGTTTCGATGACCAGGGAGCGAATACGCTTAACCTGGCTATCGATCTGTTGTCTCTCGTCCGTCAACCGCCGCCGGGTCGTCCCTTTATATACACAGGTTGACGCCCGGCGGTTCACAGAATCCCGGCCGGCTCATAAACGTGTCCGGCTCGGTATCCCCTCTTTCCCATCTTACAATACAAGTCATATACTTATGGCGGTTTACATCTATGGGCCCTAATTCGCCTTTGGGCGTTGGGCCTTCTTATTAAGTCTCCTTCGTAAGTCGCCATCTTCTATGTCTTCATGGGCTTCAATACAGGTAAATCACTATGAGCATAACCGGGCCCCTCCTGGGCGGTTTATACTCAATAGTTATATCCCCAACATTAGGCCCCAGGTTGATTTGAACTTGTCCATGTCAATCTTCAACACTTAGGAAAATTCCTTCTTCATTACCTTCGCAAAAATTTGTAACTCGCCGTGACGTCCTCTTCCGAGATCATGATAACCCTCCATGACGTCACCCAATTTGGAGCTCCTCGATTCCCGTGCATGCCACTTATCCATTCACCTTATAAATAGGGCCGGGGGTCCTTTTCACTTTCCCCCCTTGGCCTCTTTGTCTTCATCGTCTTCCTCGTGACGCGCTGCCCTCAAGTCCAGCCGCCGCCATCGACCCTCTCCTTTGCATCACTATTGGCCGCCGCTTCAACCTGACTTGGTCCAGATTTTGCTCACGCGCCTCCGCCGATCAACAGCCTTGGTAAGTTCTTCCTCCTTCCCCCTCCGTAGATCTCATTAGGGTTCGAACGGATTGATGGAGGTTCGGCACTGTTCTTCACCTGTTCTTCGCTGTAGCATGAGGTTTGATTCAAACTTGATACTTATCCTGTGCGGCAATAATCCTAGTCCCTTTTTCCTCATCAGAGCATCTCTTTTAGGTAGAAAAAATCCGATCTGGACCTTCATAAACTGCTCAAGTACCAGTATTTTAGGTCTGAATATATTTTCATTTCCTGACACGCGGTAGATCCAAAATTGCAATACCAATCTGTGAAACCTGTTTTTCATCACTTAGCCATTTTCCAACTTCAGATCTATACTTCCAATATCCATGTAGGCAGTTTAACCTCAGAAAATAATAACCTGCCAGGTACCATTAGTCCCCTCTTAAACCGCCAAGTACTCGTCTTTGTAATTTAATAACGTCACTGTCCGGTTTAACATTTATGCATGCTTCAACACTTTCTGCTTGTTAACCATGAACCTTAAACCGGCACAAATATTTTCCAGGTTATCGTATAAATGGCCAAATCCTTTTATTCCTGTAACTGGGTTCCATCCCGAGTTACAGAAGAAGAACTGAACGGGTGTGTTGCAACCAGCGCTTTAGCGAAAAAGGAAGACATCCACTGGAGAGCCCCCGGTCCAGAAAATCCTCCTGAGCCCAAGGATGGGGAAGTGATCGTTTTTGTTGATCATCTGAGTCGAGGCTTCAGCCCTCCCGGATCAAAAAATTTCCGTGATGTGCTTCACTTCTTCCAACTTCGCCCTCAAGATATTGGGCCTAACTCCGTGTCCAATATTTGCAATTTTCAAGTGTTTTGTGAAGCCTACCTGCAAGAAGAGCCCACAGTCGACCTGTTCAAAGATTTCTTCTATTTAAACCACCGTACTGAATTTACGGATGGGCCCAATACTGAACTTGGCGGGGTTTCAATTCATAAGAGAAAAGACGTTAGCTTCCCTCACGCTAGGCATCATAGCCATCCCAAAGATTGGAATCAAACTTGGTTCTATTGCCAAGATACATCTCCAGCTGGCGAGAATCCTCTGCCGGGTTACCGTGCTCACCGGCTTACCGATGCACATCCATTCCCCCAAAGACTCAATGCAAAGGAACGGTCCAAATATGCACTACAGCTTTCAAAGCTCAGAGCCTTTATGGCAAACGGTTTGACAGGCATTGATTTTGTCTGTTGCTGGGTATCTTGGAGCATTTTGCCTTTAAGCCGTCGCCCCAGTTTAATGTGTGAGTACACAGGGGATGTGAAAGACCCTCAACGCCACACTGATATTCAGCTAACTGATACTGAAATTACTGAATCTGTCAAGAAGATGTTGGATGAACCGGTGACCGACTGTAGCAAAACAGGACTTAGTCCTTTCTGTGCTTCAAATAAACCGCCAGCTGTAAGAATTGCCCCACTCCTGCTTTAATCCATATTCTTAATACTCCTTTATGATCTTTTCAATCTTTAAACATGGTGATGATCCGTTCTGGAAGAAGAAACCGCAGGATAAACCGGCCAAAACACTTCGTGTCAAGACCAAGGTCAACAAGAAGCCCGCTAAGAAGAAAAACACCGAGCCTACCGAGTTAAACATTGACGATGATAATCCGGAGTCAGAGGTAGAACTTGATTCACTTGGCTCTTTTTTCATACATCTCATTGACGATGATTTTTATCAGGACGACGCAGAAGCTAGCCGCGCAAATGACGTAGAGGTAACTATTCTCTCATCCGGTTCAGAACCTCTGCCCACACAGAAAACCTGACAAGCAAGCCGGAAAGTAAGATTTTCTCACCCCCTAGCTTACTTAGATCCAAACTTTCTTTTGAAGAAGCAGCAACACGAAGCTCGCCGCACAACCCGGCATAGCGGCCATGTGGTCACTTCTTCCGGTTTACCGAACTCGCCAGTTCGTAAACGCCACCCAGAGGTCTCTTCTATTTCTGACACATCTTATCCCAAGGCGGGTTATTTCCGACAACCTCTTAATCCGTCTGATTCAAACTATCAGGGAACTTCCCATTCATCCTCTGGCGAGTCCACAGGGACACAAATCCCAACCCTCAAAACTGTTCCTGGGTGAGCATTTTTAACTAACCCCTTATACCTTATGCTTGATCATTATACTAACCTGTTATTTGCGTCTCTGTCAGAGCCAAGGCCAGACCCAGTAAAAAGGCCAAATTGAACAAAACGGCTGATGACAGTGCGCCAACTGATCCGGAAAAGAACCCAGAACAGTTTGAACCAAATACTGAAGCTATTCTTGATGATCCGCCACCGCAAGATCATGAAACCTTTGTTGAACAGATGGAAATTGATCCGATGGGGCATGCTGATAACCCGCCAAGCCCAACTAAGGCTGCTGATGATAAAGCCGACGATGTTGTAGTTACCGGTGTCGGGTGTACAGCCCCAGGCAACCCCACTGCTCTGTCAAAACATAGTGCCAAAGAAGAATTTTCTGCTGTTGACAAGGGCAAGTGGAAGGTGGACTTGGAAAGCTATGCCCACCTCAGCGCCCAAGATATTCATTCTGGGTTTTTAAACCATTTGCACACAAGCCGTGATTATGAAGCCGGTTTACTGAACATGACGAAGGAGCGATATGAGGTAAATGCTGTTAACTCTGCATAAATATTCTTCCCTTAGCCGCCAAGTTTACTAGGCATAAAAGAATAGAATGTTCTGCAAACTTTCAAGAACCATATAGATCAACTCCACTAGCCCGCAAGGGCCGGTTTATAATGTCAATATGAACCGGGACTTTAGAATAATAACTCTTCAATTTCGCCTGTGTAGCCCCCAAGGGTCGACTTAACAAATATGTTAAGTTGAGACTAATTATGCTGTAAGTCTCAAAATCCTTACTTTGGACCTTTATAATCCGGTTGACCATCAAGCTGATAGTTGTTATGTGCTTGGGACTTGTAATTTTTTTTTGATAAGAAGCAATAGACATTAGCCCCCAAGTGCCAAGTATATTACTTGTTATGTGCTTGGGACTTTGAATATGCACTGCTATCTAATTAATTACATGTCTCTTGCAGGCTGATCTTAACAAGAAGGAATCTCAAATCGCCGACCTTCATGAAAATATCAAGTCACAACAAGTCGAGACCTCCAAAGCCAAGGAAGAACTGACCAGTGCCTTAACAGCAATGGAAAAACTGAAGGAGAGCTTTAAGAACGAGCGGGCAGGTTGGGATACAGAAAAGTCAACTCTGTTGAAGAGGGCTGAGGATGCTGAGGCTGCCCTTAATCCGGTAGCTGAGGAGCTGACTGGCTTGAAACAACAAATAAATGCCATGACCGCTGCCGTATTTGGTAAATAACTTCTTCATAAGCTTTGAACATGTATTATGTAAGAGACTGCCGGTTTACCGATGTTTTTGATGATGCAGGAACTCGCATTGCTCATCTTGGCTCAGATATGCGGCAAAAACTGAAAGCCGCCTATACACTTATAGAGCAATTATATACCGGCGTACAACGGGTTATCTGCACAGCTTCCCATAATAAACCGCCCCCAACCTTGATCAACGAGACGTTGGAAAGGCTGGCGATGATGCCTGCATGGTTTGAAGAGCTAAAGAAGTCAACTGCCAGGGCGGGTGCTCTTACTGCACTGACTCGGGCCAAAGCTTGGATATCTGATCTTGATCCGGCCAATGTGGGAAATGGCTACCCGAGCATAAAGGAGGACGGGTCAGAGTTTAATAACGATGACCTCAGAGCCTTGACGAGGGAAATGCGCCCATTGGCTGAAGAAACCGATCTTTCACATTATCAGTCGATTTATGATGCCAACAACAAGAGAGTTAACGCGCCAACTTATGATGCTCCAAATCTTATTCCTCCAATCCGTATGCATACCTATGCCCCTGATGTTGACCCCTCCACACTTATAAGTGATGAAGCTGTACTCAAGGCCTTAACTGGGATTGATTGGACCACCATTGACTTCCAGCCACTGGGTAGAGAGGAGGAAGATGAACCGGCGCTGGACTATCCGCAACCTTCAAGTCAGCCAGGCCAGGACTCGTAAGCCGGGGGCCGGTTTAGCAGCTGCTTTCTTTAAGACTTGTTAAAACAATTATTCTTTTGGGCACCAAACGCCTTGTAATAGGCTAGCTTAAACTCTTGTTCTGCTATGCCATCGTGCATATTTACTTTGCATGACACTGCTAATCCACCATGTTAAGATATGCCACTTATGCTTATAATATTAACAATGTGGAATCTGCTCCTGCATGCAACAGATTAAAAGTGTCCTGGTGGTTTACCGCTGGACGGGTCATAACGCCCAATATAAAACCATGGAAACTAACATAGATTGCTTGGCTTATGAACAAAACCAGGCCGGGTTAATAAACACCTATCGTGGTATTCTCATGGGGGGGGGGGGGGGTGCGAAAACAGATGCCACAGGGTGGCTTAAGGTGAGGCAGACATGCCGCTGGAATATCCGAGGACGGGTATGCGAGGTAGCACGCGCTAGTTTACCCAGGTTCGGGGCTCTCCGGAGAGATAATACCCCTACTCCTGCATGTCTGAATATATATGTGGAGTATACACCTGGCAGTACAAAGTGCTCCTGGAGCTGTATTGGACTGAGAGCAGTAGCGATGAGCTAGCTAGCTAGTGTGTGGCATGGTGGCCGTGGCCTCTGGCCGAATGAGTGCATGCGTGAGGGCCTGTGGATGGATGGATGGCTAGCTTATATAGGGTGGGCTAGCTTAGTATATAAGCTAGGTAGGCATGGGCATGGTGGGCACCCACCAGGTACACTATTGGGGATGTCATGTGATGTGACACGTTACACCTGCTACAGTGCGCCACTATTGCTCAGCAGTGCCCAGGTACAGCCGTCTCGTCCGCGGTATGGCCATCTCGTCGGGGTCTTGTCGGTGCAGCGGTCGACTTCGGGCAGCCGACTGGTCGGCGCAGTTGGCAGCCGTCTGGTTGGCGCAGTCGGACAGGGGGCCGTCTGGGGCGGCCTGAGTAGTCGAACTGAGGGGCTTTGCTAGCCCCGATGTCTTGAAATATTGTCTCGCCGTCTTTGGGGTACCCGTGGTCAATTACCCCGACAACACCGGATATTATCTTATCTTATACTGGCGACTTATAGTCAAAAGCCAGGCCGGGTTAATAAACACCGGATGAGTTATGATCATAAAGCATTATAAGCCTCATCAAATAAACCTCAAAAATTGTGGAATAAAACAAACGAAAAAACGAGGCTTTTCATGGGCTGCCAGGCCGAAAATCGAGTGCTTTCACGGGCCGCACAGCCATTGAGTTAAACCTATATACAAACCTTATAAGATGGACCTCACATAACCAATCGTCGTTTTAACTTTGACAAGTTCAGGGTCTGTATAAGATTGACTTGTCAAACGTTCGGCCGGTCATTCCAGGAATACCTGGGCGGAGTGGCTTACTTAAAAAGGCAGGATAACCCGGGGTTTTAGGTGAATACACCTGGCTTCCAAGCCTGGCTTTTAAGCCTATTACAAGGGTTATACAAACTCTTTGTTCTTTAGAATCAAGGAGCCCCCAAGTAATATTTTTGAGCTGTGCTCAAGGGGCACCTATGTTTGAGCTGTGATTTTGCAACAGACTCTCTTTGGTACCTTTAACCTGGGTAGCAAGCCCCCAAGTTTTTTTTTCAGTTGGCTTATAAGCCGGTTCAAAGGGTAATCATAACTTCGCTCATAAGCCGGAAGCCCCCAAGTAACCAAAGACTCATTAAGAAAAAACGACAGAGGCCCTGCTTTAGCAGGGGTGCCGGTTTAATATATACATTGTCAAAAATATGTACATCAGAAGAGCCAATGGCTCAGGTGTAGTAAGGCCGAAGATGAGCAATATTCCACGGCCGGCGAGTCTCTTCCTCCGACGTGCGTGAGTCCTTGTGGTCTCGAACATCAATAAGGTAGTATGACGTGTTGTTCAGATTCTTGCTGACCACAAAGGGTCCTTCCCAAGGTGGGGATAACTTGTGCATATCAGTCTGATCCTGGATAAGCCGGAGCACTAAGTCGCCTTCTTGAAAGGTTCTGGTCTTGACCCGGCGGCTGTGATAACGACGTAGATCTTGCTGGTAAATCGCCGAACGAGCCACTGCAAGATCACGCGCCTCGTCTAACAGGTCAAGTGCATCCTGACGTGCCTTTTCATTATCAGCTTCAACGTAAGCCGCCACCCGGGGTGAGTCGTGACGGATGTCACTGGGGAGAACCGCCTCTGCTCCATAAACCATGAAAAAAGGCGTGTAACCCGTAGATCTGTTGGGCGTTGTGTTGATGCTCCATAGCACCGAGGGTAACTCCTCTACCCAACAACCCGGCATCCTCCGTAAGGGAACCATAAGCCGGGGCTTGATGCCTCTCAGGATCTCTTGATTGGCTCTCTCAGCTTGACCATTAGATTGGGGGTGAGCCACCGATGATACATCAAGCCGGATATGCTCACGTTGACAAAATTCTTTCATAGCACCCTTGGAGAGATTAGTGCCATTGTCTGTTACAATGCTGTGTGGAAAGCCAAAATGGAAGATCACCTTCTTCATGAATTGAACCGCCGTTGCTGCATCACACTTACTGACTGGCTCTGCCTCTACCCACTTAGTGAATTTATCAACCGCCACCAAGAGGTGGGTCTTCTTATCCTTGGACCTCTTAAAAGGTCCAATCATAACAAGCCCCCAAATTGCAAACGGCCAAGTGATTGGAATCATTCTCAACTCCTGAGCCGGAACATGAGCTCGACGTGAAAACTTCTGACAACCGTCACATTTTTTGACCAAGTCCTCAGCATCAGCATGAGCCGTCAGCCAATAAAAACCGTGACGAAAAGCCTTGGCTACAAGAGATTTAGAGCCGGCGTGATGACCACAATCTCCTTCATGGATCTCACGCAGAATCTCACAGCCTTCTTCAGGAGAAACACAATGCTGAAACGCCCCGGTAACACTGCAATGGTGCAGCTCTCCATTGACAATTGTCATTGACTTGGACCGCCGGGTTATTTGCCTGGCCAAGGTTTCATCCTCAGGTAACTCGCCCCGGGTCATATATGCCAAATATGGAACTGTCCAATCAGGAATAACATGAAGAGCCGCCACCAACTGAGCTTCCGGGTCAGGAATAGCCAAATCCTCCTCTGTAGGTAACTTGACCGACGGGTTATGCAAAATGTCAAGAAAGACATTAGGTGGCACCGGTTTACGTTGAGAACCCAACCGACTTAAGGCATCAGCCGCTTCATTTTTCCTCCGATCAACATGCTCAACTTGATAACCCTTGAAGTGACCAGCAATAACATCCACCTCTCGTCGATAAGCCGCCATGAGGGGGTCCTTAGAATCCCAAGTACCAGAGACTTGTTGAGCCACCAAATCTGAGTCACCAAAGCACCTTACCCAGCTTAAGTTCATCTCCTTAGCCATCCGAAGACCGTGGAGCAAGGCCTCATATTCAGCTGCATTGTTAGTACAAGGGAACATCAAACGGAGAACATAACAAAATTTATCACTTCGAGGGGAAGCAAGCACAACTCCAGCCCCCGAGCCCTCCAATTGCCTGGACCCATCAAAGTGAATAGTCCAATACGTGTTATCTGGTTTTTCCTCAGGCATCTACAGCTCTGTCCAGTCATTGATGAAATCCACCAGTGCTTGAGACTTGATGGCCGTGCGAGGCATATACTTCAAACCATGAGGCCCAAGTTCAATGGCCCATTTGGCAACCCGGCCTGTTGCTTCCCTGTTTTGTATGATATCTCCTAAATGAGCAGAGCTAACCACAGTAATGGGGTGAACCTAAAAATATTGCTTGAGCTTCCGGCTTGCCATGAAAACCCCATATACAAGCTTCTGCCAATGTGGGTATCTCTGCTTGGACTCAATAAGCACTTCGCTGATATAATAAACCGGCCGTTGAACCAGATATTCCTTGCCTGCCTCTTTCCTTTCAACCACAATAGCCACACTGACAGCCCGGCTATTAGCAGCCACATATAACAACAACGGCTCCTTATCAACGGGCGCAGCTAGGACCGGCGGCTCAGCCAGCTGCTTCTTAAGCGCCTCAAATGCCTCATTAGCAGCGTCACTCCAGACGAAGTCATCTGTCTTTTTCATCATCTGATACAAAGGGATGGCCTTCTCACCGAGGCGGCTTATGAACCGGCTTAGCGCCGCAATACGACCCACCAGACGTTGAACATCATTGATACACACCGGTTTAGCCAGAGAAGTAACGGCTTTGATCTTCTCCAGATTAGCTTCAATGCCCCTGTTAGACACCAGAAAGCCCAAAAGCTTGCCCGCCGGCACACCAAAAACACACTTGGCTGGATTAAGCATCATCTTATAAACTCGGAGATTATCAAAGGTTTCCTTCAAGTCGTCTATCAACGTCTCCTTCTTTCTAGATTTCACCACAATATCATCCACATAAGCATGAACATTGCGTCCAATCTGATTATGAAGACAATTCTGCACACATCGCTGGTAAGTCGCCTGGGCATTCTTGAGCCCAAAAGGCATAGACACATAGTAGAAGGCTCCAAAGGGAGTTATGAAAGTTGTCTTCTCCTGGTCCTTAACTGCCATCTTGATCTGATGATAACCAGAATAAGCATCCAAAAAACTCAAATGCTCACAACCCACCGTAGCATCAATAATCTGATCAATACGAGGGAGAGCAAAAGGATCAGTCGGACAAGCCTTGTTTAAATCCATGTAGTCCACACACATGCGCCAAGTGCCGTTCTTCTTAAGTACCAGCACAGGGTTAGCCAACCACTCAGGATGAAAAACTTCAACAATAAACCAAGCCGCCAAGAGCCGGGCTACCTCCTCACCAATGGCCTTACGCCTTTCTTCATTGAAACGACGAAGAAACTGCTTGACCGGTTTAAACTTGGGATCAATATTGAGAGTGTGCTCAGCGAGTTCCCTCGGTATACCTGGCATGTCAGAAGGTTTCCATGCAAAGATGTCCCGGTTCTCACGGATGAACTCGATGAGCGCGCTTTCCTATTTCGGATCCATATTAGCACTGATGCTGAACTGCTTGGATGAATCGCCAGGAACAAAATCAACCATCTTAGTGTCATCTGCCGATTTAAACTTCAAAACCGGATCATGCTCTGTAGTTGGCTTTTTCAAAGACGTCATATCTGCCGGATCAACATTGTCCTTGTAAAATTTTAACTCCTCCGTTGCACAAACCGACTCAGCATAAGCCGCATCACCCTCTTCATATTCCAAGGCTATCCTTCGGCTCCCATGTACTGTGATGGTCCCCTTGTAACCCGGCATCTTGAGCTGCAGATAAACATAACAAGGCCGTGCCATGAACTTGGCATAAGCCGGCCGTCCAAACAGAGCATGATACGGGCTGTGAATTTTGACTACTTCAAAGGTCAATGTCTCTGACCTAGAGCCATGATCATCTCCAAAGGCAACTTCCAGAGCTATCTTACCAACAGGGTACGCTGACTTACCAGGCACCACACCATGGAAAACTGTATTCGACGGTTTAAGATTTTTATCTGTCAACCCCATGCGACGGAAAGTTTCGTAATAAAGGATATTGATGCTGCTCCCTCCGTCCATGAGTACCTTGGTAAACTTATACCCTCCAACCTGGGGCGCAACCACCAATGCTAGGTGACCCGGATTATCAACCCGGGGCGGGTGATCTTCCCGACTCCACACGATGGGCTGCTCAGACCAGCGCAAGTAACGGGGAACCGCCGGTTCAACGGTGTTCACTGCCCTTTTATGAAGCTTCTAATCCCGTTTGCATAAATTTGTGGTGAAGACGTGGTACCGCCCACTATTCAACTGCTTTGGGTTACTCTGATACCCAGATTGCTGCTGCTGATTCCCCTGACCTGACTGTTGATGGTAGCCACCCTGATTGCCTTGATTGCCCTGATTACCTTGGAATCCAGAACTAGAACCGCCACCGCCGTAACCCGGCCCATGAGAACCGGACCCTGAACCACCACCCGGTCCATGATTGTCTTGAAAAAGATTGGAATTTTTATACTCCTTCATGATGTAGCAATCCTTCCAGAGGTGGCCAGACGGTCTTTCTCGCGTCCCATGCCTTGGGCAGGGCTGATTTAGCATCTGCTCCAGATTAAAGCCTGACCCTCTGGCCCGTGGGGGCGGTTTACCTTTACGACGCTGGCCATTATTCTGTGCGTTGGTGTTAGCCACAAAGTCCAAACTATTATCAGCTTTGCGTTTACCATTGCCTCCCTGATTCGCCGGATTATGCTGCTGTCCTCTGGTGCTGCTGCTCTTCTTTCCCTTTCCCGGCTTGTCATCATCAGACTCGGGGTCCTTGGTACCATCAGAGTCAGCGTACTTAACCAGAGCCGTCATCAGCTCTCCCATGTCATTGCAGTGGCGCTTGCGCCGACCCAACTTCTGCTTAAGAGGCGTAAACCGGCAATTCTTCTCCAACATTATGACCGCTGAACCGGCATTGATGCGATCCGATGAATGTAAGATGGTCGAAACCCGGCGCACCCAATGGGTTGTGGACTCACCCTCTTCTTGGACACAGGCATCCAGATCCACAATTGACATAGGCTGCTTGCACGTATCTTTGAAATTCTGGATAAACCGGGCCTTTAACTCGGCCCATGACCCAATGGAGTTGGCAGGGAGCCCCTTCAACCAAGTGCGAGCCGTTCCATCCAACATCAGGGGGAAATATTTAGCACATGCCGCGTCGCTAACATCTAGCAATTCCATGGCCATCTCATAACTCTCGATCCATGCTTTAGGGGGTAAATCGGCTGTATAGTTAGGCACCTTGCGAGGGCCCTTAAAATCCTTGGGCAGATGCTCATTACGTATGGCCGGCACTAAACATGGCACGCCCAAATTCCAAAAGGTTACACCTGGCCCCTCCGAAGTTGTCGGACGAACCGGAGAAGGTTGACGGGCCGCATATTGCGCCGCCAGCTCGGCCTCTCGACGTGCTCCACCTTGATCCACCATGTTCTGAGCATCAGCATCACCGCCTGTCGGGTTATGTCCACGAGGCTGGTTATGGTTCCGCCCACTGCTTGACACAGCTGGTTCATCAATATGCCTACTGTAACTCTGGCTTGGGCGAGGGGTGGAATGAATCCGGCTTCGACTGTAAGAATAAGCCTGCTGCTGAACCAATGCTGTCTGAAGGAGCTCTCTAGCCCTCCACATCTCAACCGCCGTTGGAGACTCGCCTTCAACCGGGATAGCCACCAATCGTGACGCCGCAACGATCATGTTATCCAAAGGGTTAGAGTAATGACCCGGTGGTGTTGGCATGTGTTGTGGCGGGATATTGTTCTGACGAGGCGGATCCGTGGTGCACGGCTGAACCGACGCTCCCGTCCCAGGCGCTTCATCCCGGTCCGCCACTGGCGGGTTACTGGTTCCTGCTCCTGGCGTGTTAAAGAGGTTCCTCGCCTCGTAAACCGGTGGTAGGCGAGACTGATGCCTCCTCCTCAGGACTTCGTTTGAAGCGTTCTGATCTATCATGAGCCGGTAAGACTCCGACTGAATCCGCTGCGTCTGAGCATCCAACATAACCCGCTCCGCAGCCATCCTGGCATCTTCAGCTGCCAGGTCTTCCTTAGCTTGAGCTATCTGATCTCGCAATTTCATGATTTTCGCGTTATGCTGATCTTGATTATTCGGGTTAACCTCCGTCGTCAGCAGTGTTGCCAAGGCGTCTAGTAAACCGGACAAGACTTGAGCCGGCGGGTGCGTAGGGCCTCCTGCCCTGGCTGCCGTCACCGCTGCTGACCCGGAAATCAATGCCGCTGCAGTTGAAGAGTGCTGCACTGGCTGCGTACCGGCCATGAAGATTGCAACCCAGTTCGGCGGCTCGTAGGGGTCCGGAATACTATCGCCATCGAAACAGCCCCCAAGCCGACCGTCTTGCAGTTGGTACAATGACTCGGTTTCACCGGTGGATGACTCGCCATCAGAATAAACAACTATCTCATTGTCAGATACCGATTTATCCCCAGATTCCGCACCATTGATGAATCCCACAAAGGCACGACTCATGGCGGGCTGAACTCGGGCGGGGTTTGCACGCTGAGCCGTCTCGATGATGTCAGTGCAGGTGTCCGGCTCAGGGCCCAGTTCGCCGATCTTGCCAATGAAGACGTGAATTCCTTCGAAGGGGACCCGGTACCCGTACTCAATTGAGCCGGCCTCGGGGCCCCAGCCTTCGTCGTCGATGTAGAGCTTGCCGCGACGACTATTGGTCATCCGGTCCACAGCGTATCCCTTGATCCCTTCGAAGTTGCCCTTCAAGAACTCGAAACCACCGTGCGCTAGCCCCACGGTGGGCGCCAACTATCGTGGAATCATCACGATAGATGTCCTAGTGTGAGGACTTAGTCGTGGAGCCATCGCAATGAGGTTAGCTTAAAGGGGTTAATCAGGACAAAGGACACGGGGAGTTTATACTAGATCGGACCCTTGCGGTGAAGGTGAAAGCCTAATCCAGTTTGAGGTGGTATTGCTAGGGTTTCGATGACCAGGGAGCGAATACGCTTAACCTGGCTCTCGATCTGTTGTCTCTCGTCCCTCAACCGCCGCCGGGTCGTCCCTTTATATACACAGGTTGACGCCCGGCGGTTCACAGAATCCCGGCCGGCTCATAAACATGTCCGGCTCGGTATCCCCTCTTTCCTATCTTACAATACAAGTCATATACTTATGGCGGTTTACATCTATGGGCCCTAATTCGCCTTTGGGCTTTGGGCCTTCTTATTAAGTCTCCTTCGTAAGTCGCCATCTTCTATGTCTTCATGGGCTTCAATACAGGTAAATCACTATGAGCATAACCCGGCCCCTCCTGGGCGGTTTATACTCAATAGTTATATCCCCAACAGGAAGTGTCTCCACTAGAATTATAGATCAATGGCAATCATCCAACAAAGTTTGTAAATTATAACAGTTTCTGGAATTAATATCAAGTGGCACTTTTCAAACTAAGTTTTGAGCAAGCTAATGGACTCTAACAGAGATGAAATTGATACTATCTTGTAGATCACAGAAGAGTGATCAATATTGATATAAGGCATAAAATCATAGGAGATACACAATAATAGTTGTAGCCTTTTGAAAACAGCTAAGTGATGTTTAAAACCAAGGAATTCCAACTTAGCAGAATTTTAGGGATTTTCAGGATATTGCTAAAGCTTTAGAAATTCGTAGAAAATAATCCGTAACTCGGATGAAAAAGTTTTATATATGAAAGTTGCTCAGAAAAATACAACGAATCCGAATATGCCCTCTATTCGTCTGTCACACGCCCCTAGCATAGCGAACATGCAAACGTCCCCCTCCATTTCATCTATCCGAAAATGCCAAACTTCGTGAAAACTTTCCCGGATGTTATCCCCCTTCGCCTATATCGTGTAGCACCGCGTTAGAACACGCCTAGTGCTGCTTATTGTCATGTCATGCATCTGCGTGCTTTGTATTTACTATTTCTTCCCCCTCTTTTCTCCGATAGACCCTGAGACCGCTGCTGATGCCCCTGTGATTGACTACGTCATCGACGACTCTTCTTCCTTTTCAGCAGAGCTTCCAGGCAAGCCCCCCCTTCATCACTCCAATATCGCCCATTCCATTCTCTCTCATGCTTGCATTAGATTTTGCTACTGTAATTGATTGCTCCTATTCTGATGCATAGCCTGCTTTTGTACCTGCTATTGTTACCTACCTGCTTATCCTAAACTGCTTAGTATAGGTTGGTTGGTGATCCATCAGTGACCCCCACCTTGTCCATGTTGCCCCTGCTTCATCATCGATGACTCGATCAACGTGATCGACGACCAGAGACCGACACATCACTTCACACCCATAGTTATATGACTCTGCATAGTTACTATCGAGTGCCGAGGGTGATACCTCGTAACGCACTCCTGATGATAACTCTGTAGTGTAGCTATTCAGTCATGGTCATCGAGGGTGATTCCTCCTTCGCCACTCCCGATACGACTCTGTTGTGCAACCCCTCAAGTGTGAACCTCGAGGGTGATTCGTCCTACATTCACCTTGATGATTACATCGAGTGGAATCCACCGAGGGTGATTCCTCGGGGTTTCCCCCTTGATGTTTGGACACACGGTTACCTTGACATTACTTGATACCTTTGTGAAAGTCGAGCGGCCCCGGAGAGCACCCGCATGAGTTACGGTGGCGGCTGGCTGTTTAGCGGTATCACCCAAGAGGGGGTGGTAGCTCCGGACTTGTCCCGACAGCCGTCACTTCTTTTAATTGTTAATGCACTAACAGATTTGGGTATTTGTTCTGAATTGGCCACTGGCCTTTACGCACTAACCACCACGCGGGAACAGTTATGGGCACTCGGCGTCGTAGTATCAACCAAAGCTTTGTCGGACGTCCAGTTCAGCATTGCCGCACGGCTGGGCCGGCACCATCCATGTAGTGGTGGAGCCTGGTCCGCCCTGCTCGCAACGGCCCGGAGTGCAACGGGCGATGGGCCCAAGACCCCTGAGTGCTTAGGATGTAGACCGGCGGGGACCTCTCTGCTGAGCCTAGGTAGGGCTGCGACGTGTTGATCTTCCAAGGCCGGGCATTGACTCAGAAAAGTGTGTCCAGCCAGAGTAATCAAGCGTGTTGGGTAATGTGGTGCACCCCTGCAGGGAAGTTATTTATTCGAATACCATGTCCACGGTAATGGACGTTCAGACTTGTATCCTGATCTATTACAACTAGAAATGGATACTTGAGATATGAGATGGATATGTGGCTCCGAGATTGCTTTCTCACAGGGGGTCGAGGAAGGATCTCTGGGCGTTAATGCTACAACATGTTTGTTAATTAAAATGCTATTCTATACTCTTCTGAATGCTGCAAGATGCTTGGAGCTGCTTGAAGATGCTAGTCTTTGATAGGCTAGGCTTTCCCCTTTTATTCTGGCATTCTACAGTATAGTCCACACATACAACCCTTCCATTTGATACCAATGCATACTTAGTATAGATCTGATGCTTGCGAGTACTTTGGATGAGTACTCACGGTTGCTTTGCTACCCTTCTTCCCCCTTCTTTCCGGTTGTTGCAACCAGATGGTGAATCCCAGGAGCCAGATGCCACCCCCGACGACTACTACTACTACCCCGAGGGTGCCTACTACTACATGGAGACCGCCGACGACCAGGAGTAGTTAGGAGGTCCCAGGCAGGAGGCCTTGCCTCTTCGATCGTTGATGTTTGTGCTTGCCTTCTTAAGGCATACTTGTTTAACTTATGTCTGTACTCAGATATTGTTGCTTCCGCTGACTCTGTTGTGTTCGAGCAGTTGTATTCGAGCCCTCGAGGCCCCTGGCTTGTAATATGAAGCTTGTATCTTTTATTTGTGTTTAGAGTTGTGTTGTGATATCTTCCCGTGAGTCCCTGATCTTGATCGTACACGTTTGCGTGTATGATTAGTGTATGATTTAATCGGGGGCGTCACACTAGCTACTAGCTATGGACCCGTAAGTCCATGGTAAACTACTCACACATCATTGGAAGGGCAGCAAGGTTGATGTAGAAGCCCTTCATGATCACTCCCCCCTCTGGCAGGGTGCCGTAAAAGGCCTCCAGATGGGATCGTGGAAGAACACAATTTGTGGCGGCGAAAAAAGTATTTTGGGTGGCTCTCTGATTTATTGGGAATATTTGGGAATTTATAAAGGTGGAATGAGGTAAAGAGGTACCCCGAGCTTGTCGCTCCCTCGTAGCTCGTTTGGTCTTCTCTTGAACCTTCTAGGGTCCCTTCTGATCCAGAAAAAATTAATCCAAAGTTTTTTCTCTGTTTGATATTAATTTTCTGAAAAGCCAAAAACATCAACTGGCAGTGGGCACTAGGTTAATAGGTTAGTCCCAAAAAATGATATATAGTTGCACATAAAACAGTCAAGATTGATACTATAATAGCATGGAACAATAAAAAATTATAGATACATTGGAGACATATCATGGTGTCAAAAGGTGAAGTGGTCGTTGTCAATGTCGAATCTGTGGCGATGATGAGCGGTGGTGTTGTTGATGTTGAGCCGTTCCTAATTAGCCAAAACACCTTAGGAAACGGAAGCCGCAACTCAAAATCTCAAACGAAATCGCTCAAAATTGGGTTAAGGTGGCGAAAAGTATGGCGGGCAAGGTTATGCGGAAGTTATGGTGGTGGTTGATGAAGAAGTAAGCGTCCCTAAGTAGCCAAAACACCTTAGGAGACTCGAATCACAACTCAAGCAACCAGAAATGCAACGGGGATCAAATTGGGTTAGGTTGCTGAAGGCTATGTTGGTTTTGCGGGTGATATGGCAGAGGGCCTAGGCAAAGATGCCAAAATTCCAAAATTTTGATGGATCCAAATGGTGTTGGAACTTATCTAGATGGATGGTGGATGTCAATAGCTATCCAACAAGCTAAATAACGTGAAAATCGGACTCCGGATGTGAAAGTTATGGTAAAAATGGTATAACACGGGAGGCTGAAACTCCAGTGGTCGGATGTCCGGGAGCTAGGCCGGAATTCCAGGGCTCTCTGTCTAGAAACTCACGCGAGTTTGCACTCCAGGTGCCGGATGTCCGACCGAGGACCCGGATGTTTGGCCCCACGATTCCAGATCGGGATTTGGACCTCGAAACTCGATTTGGGGCGAAAATAGATGGTTTGTGGATCAAAATTGATGGGGAAAATGAAATTTTTGGGATGGATTTCATGGTGGGGAGGTGGAGAATGCCAATATCCACTTGCAAAACAACAAAATCGTGGATCAAACACAACAAAATCTCACAAGAACCAAGAAAATGCAAAAAAATTGGTATGGCTATTTTTGGTGGGGATTTTCGAATTGAGACGAAATCAAACAAAAATGGGCTAGAAAACGAAGGGGAGGACTCCAAATTCGTGATCAACGTGGCTCATGATACCAAGATGATGTAGGGTGGAACCCTAATTGACGATCTTTCACGACTTGGAGGGGGATCCCATGAAGGACACGAAGAACACAGGGGGATCCTCTTGTTTTTCCAATTTATTTATTTATCGTCGTTGAATCTGTCTTTACCAAAGAAATCTCGTTTGCGCATGTATGAACATTCCACTACAGTTTTAGTTTGCTAAAGCCACAAGCTTACAAATCTGTCACTACAGTTTGATATGTGACTAGGATAATACGGAGTAGTAACCATACGTTTGCTGTCTGTGTTCAGAAGTAGATTAGATGCGTGCTGACTGGTTCCTGTGGATAAGAGTAATCAATTAGTTGCACTGATGAAGCCGGTCTCGAGCTGTAGGTAACCACAGCTACGTACAAGAGATCATAAAGCTCATGCAGCAACAGATGGTTATTTGACAGAAACAAAAGCTAGTAAGTACAGTTGCTTATTTGATAGAACAAAAATGTCAGAAACAAATCTGAGTAATGTTTAATGAGTATCAAGCTTACAGAGTCACATTTAACTGCAATATTGGCAGAACATTATTGAATACTACTATGACATTGTCAGAGATTCTTGGTGCAGAACTTACAGGAACATCCAAGTCTTTAACTGCAACATGAACTTCCAAACACTAACTCTAGTGACTACCTGAACTCTAAGAGCAACTCCAATGCGTCGACCTAAACGGACGGCGCTTTTGTCCGTTTGAATCAGCCGCGCTCGGCGTCCACCCTCATTTTGATTTGGGTCAGCAGTGCGCCCAATGGCCGTGACCCATTTCATGTCCGCACACAAATTTGAAAAAGGCCCGCGGCCATAGATCATGCCAGCGGCCATGCCGTCGCCCAAAGTTCATGCTGACACCATGCCAGCGGACGACATACAATGCCAGCTTCAAAAAAACACCACACAGTTCATGCTGGCGCATTTGCCAGAGGCCGGCACACATGCCAGCACACAAAAAGGGGCGGGGAGTTCGACCACGCCATCGCGGCCCTGGTTCATGCCGTCATGTAAAAAGGATGGCGCTCGCCGCCATAGATCACTCGTTATCGAATTTGAGCATGTCAGCCTGCATCTTCTCGAACCATGGCCTTTTCCTTGGCGACACGGTGTTGAGATCCACCTTCATGATCTCCGTCATGATGCTAGCGAGAGCCACTTCTTTCGCCTTGGTCTGGGCATTGGCGGCCTCGATCTCTAGCATCTTGGCTTGCTTCTCCGCCTCCATTTCAAGCATCCTCGTTTGCTTCTCCGCCTCCATCTCAAGCCTCCTTCTTTGGATCTCCATGAAGGCGTTCATTTGCTCTTCTTTGTTTTGCCGGTGCTTCTCCTCCCTTGAGTCCTTCTTGGTCATCACGCCCTCCACGGTTGCGATCAAGGCGATCGACATTGCATCCCGCTTGTCCTCCTTGGAGTTGGTCTTCCCCTGCGGCCGTGCCTTCTCGCCCTCACCAACCTCCTTCACGGCTTTCTTCCCCTCACGCGCCATGAGCGCGGCATATTGCGCCTTGAACTTCTCCTCGCCTTTGATGACCCTCCAACAACTGGAGAGGTTGAATCACTTGCCTTCGTGTTGGACCTTGAATGCCTCCAAAGCTTGGAAGGCCTACAAATGTATTGCATGCAAGCATATTGGCAAATGGATATGAAAATGGACACACAAGCATAAACGGAATGACACAATAGAGGGGCGCTTGCATGCATACCATGTCTTGCATGCCGATGCCACTCATGGGGCGTGCCTTGATGCTCTCAAGAGTGGCACAGAACTTGTTGCACTCTTGTTGGATGACCTTCCATCGCTTTGAAATGGACACCCACCCGCGTGTGCTTTGGATTTGGTACGGCGGAAACTTCTTGCATTCATGAAACTCACGATGAACACGAGTCCAAAAGGTTGATGCCTTTTGTTCGACGCCGGTCTTGGGGTCTTGCCCAATGTCCCTCCCACACTCACAAAGGAGATTGTCCCCGGCTGCCGTGTATGCCTTCGTACGCCTGCTCTTGCGCTTCGGCTTTGCCCTGACGGCTTGGTTGGCGACCTCGTCCTCGAACAAAGGCTCCCCGTCGATGTCCAACTCATCCTCTTCCTCAAGGCCGTAGTCGAGCGGGAACTCATGGTCGAGCGGGAAGCCGTCCAGGTCCTGGCCGACCTGATCTTGCATGAAGGCGGCCTGCATGCTAGCTTGATCAAAGGTCAACGGCGTGAATGCTCCTCGGCCGTCCTGGCTTTGTGTCTCATCATCATCGTAGCCAGTCGCGGCGGCACCGCCAACGGCCGCCGTACCACCCTCGAAGATGATGTTCTGCATGAAATCGTCGTCGCCGGCTGCCGGCATTGTGTCGAACAGGTTGCGGGCGTCGGGGAACATATCGGCTGGCATCTCACGCGCGTGTTTACTCAGCCCACCAGATGATGAGCCACCGGCTATCGGTGTACCGTTGAGGTCGATGGGTGCGGGCACGGGCGTGGAAGGCGCCACCACGCTCACCTCCAGTGAGAATTCCCCGGAGAGTCAGGAGGCTTGCGGGTAGACGTGGAAGCCGGGAATCGGCCGAGTCGCCGACGTGCAGGGCGACTCTGGCAGCACCATCCGAGGAAACGCAGAAGAGCCGGTGGTGGCCACGGCCACGGCGACGTTGACGAGCCCGTGCTGGCTAGGGTTTAACCCTAGGTACAACAGCGCCTCCCTCGTTGCCGCCGCGATGCGGGCGTTGGTGTCCTCCTGCTGCGCGGCGGCGGCGATGGCGGCCGCGTTCGCTGCTTCGTTCCTTGCGTCCGTCGCGTGCCTCCGGCCCTTTCTCTTCGCCGACTCCCTGGCCCGCTCCTCGGGCGTCAGCTTCTTCTTCGGCTTGGGCACGGTGGCGGTTTTGCGGGAGGCGCGAGGCTTCCACCGACAGGCGGGCCAGGGAGTAGTTGGCGCGCGGCGGGCGGGAGGGTTTTGGGGAAAGTGGAGGGAAATGATGGAGGCTGCCACCGACAGGCGGGCCAGGGAGTAGTTGGCGCGCGGCGCGTGCGTCTGTCTCGTGTCCGCGCTGACGCAAATGAGGTCCAAAATTGGGCCGGGAATGGGTCGGCAGGCGGACGAAAAGCGGACGAGCATCCGTTTGGGTCGGCGCGTTGGACCGACTTTTCTATCCGCCATGATCCAAATGGACGCGCGCGGACGAAATGGATCGGCGCTTTGGAGTTGCTTTAATTCACTTGGATTTGCGAAGCTTCAGCAGCGCCCTCGCCTTGGACTTCCACGGCCTTCGTGTCCGTCGCCAACGCGCTGTAGACGACAGGACCAAAACAAGGACAACCTCGGTGGGGCGGAGGAAGGACGGCACCGGCTTGTTGGACATGGGGTAGGGGCCTGAGCGAGGCGCAAGCATGTCGGAGCAGAGCAGATGCATTCCGCCGTTCCTTCATGGTAACCGATATGATATGGTTGTTTCTGTTAGAATTAGTGGGCCTGGCCCAGGAGAATACTCAGCAAATTGCAGTAAATTTCGAAAGCTCATGTCTGGCAAGAGGTGTATGTGCAATCTTAAGGAGAGCAACTAGTTGACGAGCGCTCCTTTGCGAGCCTCACAACGATCAGCGCCACTTGGCACGCTCTCAGCCGCCCGTCACGTGTCGCACTCCCTTCGGATTTTGTTTTTTAAATGGTTTTTTCTTGGTTTTTTTGACATTCCGGTTTGCCACCGGTCTTCCTTAACTTTTGGAGAAAGAACAATTTTTCGGAAAAAAAACATTTTGCACGAAAAAAACGCATTTTTTTTCTTTCGCGAGAGTCACAACTTTGTTTTCGCGAGAGGCACGGTTTTGCTTTCGCGAGAGTCACGGTCCGCGCCTCCCGGAAACGAAAAAAAAACATGTTTTCTGTTTTTTTTCCTTCCGCGAGAGGCACGGTTGTGCTTTCCCGAGAGGCACGGCCGTGCCTCTCGAAAACGAAAAAAAACGCATTTTCTGTTTTTTTCCTTCCGAGAGAGACACGGTTTTGCTTCAGCAAGAGGCACGGTTGTGCTATCGCGAGAGGCACGGAAATGAAAAAAAACACGTTTTCTATTTTTTTTCTTTCGCGAGAGGCACAGTTTTGCTTCCGCGAGAGGCATGATTGTGCTTTCGCGAGAGGCACGGCCGTGCCTCCTCGGAAACGAAAAAAAACATGTTTTCTCTTTTTTTTCCTTCCTTGAGAGACACGGTTTTGCTTCCGGGAGTGGCACGGTTCTGATTTCGCGAGAGGCATGGGCGTGCCTCTTTCGGAAAGGAAAAAAACCCGTGCTCCCGGTTCGGTTTTTTCGTCTGTTTTTTATCATGAAAAAAAAGTTCGTCAAAACCTGCCAACATGGGATCTAGTTTTGAAGATCTCGGCGCGACGAATCCAACGATGAAAACGGTTCGAGATTTGGACGCACGGTTTAAGAGATAAAATGTTTTGAATAAACGGATCTACGAAAACAGGGAAAACTTCCAGGTTGCGACAAGGGGCGCACATGCAGCGCGCCACTTGTCGCAACCTGGGAAGGTGGGACTGATCTTTGCAATGAGTACTCCTCAATTAGTGATTTTGAATCTTTAGTCCCTCTTTGAAAGTGATGCCTCACGCACGCTCTCGCCTCGTCGGGCCATGCACGGGCCGGGCCAGGGCGAAGGATACAGGCATGCACATACGTAGACTCATCCATCTTCCTCCAATGGTGATTAAACCAAAGCAATGGAGACCAATGCTCTGATACCAATTGAAAGGATCGAGAAGAGGTGTTTAGAGGGGGGTGATTAGACCCTCAACAAGCAAAAGTAGCAGTTTTTAAGTTCTTCAAGTTGAGGTGGAGTTTTAGCACAAGTTTAAGTATTCACAATACATTTCAAGCAAGCATGACAAGAGTATGAACAGTGGAAAGAGTAAAGCATGCTATTTGCAAGAAAGTAAAGGGAGGGGATTGGAGTGTGCAAACGCAATGAAGACACGGAGATTTTTGGCGTGGTTCCAATAGGTGGTGCTATCATACATCCACGTTGGTGGAGACTTCAACCCACGAAGGGTAACGGCTGCGCGAGTCCACGGAGGGTTCCACCCACGAAGGGTCCATGAAGAAGCAACCTTGTCTATCCCACCATGGCCATCGCCCACGAAGGACTTGCCTCACTCGGGTAGATCTTCACGAAGTAGGCGATCTCCTTGCCCTTACAAACTCCTTGGTTCAACTCCACAATCTTGTCGGAGGCTCCCAAGTGACACCTAACCAATCTAGGAGACACCACTCTCCAAAAGGTAATAAATGGTGTGATGATGATGAACTCCTTGCTCTTGTGCTTCAAATGATAGTCTTCCCAACACTAAACTCTCTCTTACAGATTTGGCTATGGTGGAAAGAAGGTTTGAGTGGAAAGCAACTTAGGGAAGGCTAGAGATCAAGATTCTTATGGTTGGATTGGAATGTCTTGATCTCAACACATGAGTAGGTGGTTCTCTCTTAGAAAATGAGTAGTGGAAGTGTAGGCACGTTCTGATGGCTCTCTCTTGAATAGAGAAGGGGGTGGAGGGGTATATATAGCCTCCACACAAAATCCAACCGTTACACACATTTGACCCAACTCGGTCAGACCGAATAGAAGAACTCGGTGAGACCGATTTAGTTCAAAATGTGAATGTTAGGATTCTCGGTGGGACCGACATGATCAACTCGGTGGGACCGATGTGCAAGGGTTAGGGCAAAAACTCATCTCGATGTGACCGATTGCATGAACTCGGTGGGACCGATTTCAGCAATGAGTTAAACAGAGAGTTGGTCAGGCAAACTCGGTGGGACCGATTGCATATTTCGGTGAGACCGAAATAATTACAACAGGCAACAGAGAGTTTGCAGGGCGAACTCGGTGGGACCGATCGCTCATTTCGGTAAGACCGAAACGTTACGAAGGGAAACAGAGAGTTTGCATTGCCTTCTTGGTGAGACCGAGATCCCGATCGGTGTGACCGAATTGATTAGGGTTTCTGGCAGTGGCTATGTCAAAGAAACTCGGTGGCGCCGGATAGATCAAATTGGTGGGGCCGAGTTTGACTTTAGGTTTTGGACATATTTGGAAATGAGAAAGTGGTTGAGGGCTTTGGAGCATATCACTAAGCATTTTGAGCAAGTAGACCATTAAGCAACACCTCATCCCCTTTTAATAGTCTTGGCTTTTCCTATGGACTCAATGTGATCTTGGATCACTAAAATAGAAATGAAGAGTCTTGAGATTTTGCCAATCTTTGTCCTTAGTATCTTGAAGGGGTTCCACATCCTCTTGTTCATGCGACGCCATTGTTGAACTTTCTGAAATATACTAGATGAAGATATTAGTCCAACAAGAGATATGTTGACATTAATTACCAAAATCACCCAGGAAGCACTTGTGCTTTCAATCTCCCCCTTTTTGGTAATTGATGACAACATACATCAAAGCTTTAGATAAGGATATGAAGAGTAACAAGTAAAGCTTTGGAAGGACATGTAACATGCATAGGCTCCCCCTACATGTATGCAATCATGTAAAGATAGTATGTAAGATCATGTGAATGCACAAGCATGTCAGAGCAAGCAATGAGTTACATGTATCTTGGCTATATGCATCAGAGCAAATGATGTATACAGGAAGTGTACCTTTATGTTCATGAGTCCTTCTTGCAAACAATATGTACTTCAGCAAGAGATCATCATGCACATGAGTGTGATGCATATACTTACCTTGTGGTCTTGGGCTGGCTTCGGAAGAGATGAGCTTGAGAAAACAAGGTTAGATAACACAAGAACACTCTAAATGAAGCAAGTTCAGGAGACCACAAGATTACCAAGACTGGGATGAAATGTAAAGAGTAAGTACTTAGTACTCTATTTGGATATGGACATGTCCCCAAAGATTAAAGATATGCAATGAATTCCAAAGATTTTCTTCCCTTAGATAGGAACTCTTTCTCCCCCTGAATTTGATATTGGATAATGGGAGAAGATAGGGTAAGAGAAAATCAGAGCAAGAAAAAAAATTAGAGCATGAAAAGATACGAACTCACATTTATTAACATGTCTTTCCCCTCTTAAAGACATGTGACTTCTCTCCTCTATTGATAATAAGCATCTGGAGAAGCAAGCTAAGATTTGCTTTCCCATGTGATAAGCTTTGATGTGCTCTCTCTCTCCCCCTTTGACATAAATTTCCAAGAAGGGACCTTCTGGAGCATGAGTCAAATAGGTTTGGTCCTTGAAACACATTACAAAGCAGCATGTAGTATAAGATGCGAGTAGAGGATAAGAATCATCGAGTGGAGCTAGAGAAGAAATGACATTTGCAATGGCAAAAAGTTTTCTCAGTAGTGAAATCGGTAACGCCGATCTATTTTCATCGGTGAAACTGAGTTGGCGGTGTCATAGATGATGCATATCGGTCAGACCGGGTTAGTCCTCGTCGGTTGTACCGATGAACTGTCTACAAGGTATTGTAGTTCGGTCTAGCCGATGGGCATGAATCGGTGAGGCCGAGTTCAATACAGAGGAAAAGTCTTGTCAACTCAGCTCACTTGGCAATCGAAATCTCACAAGGATTTGCAAGGAATTAACTGAAGAATTTGCAATGAATTAGATGCAGAAAAATACAGAGAAACATACAAAGGAAAAGGATCTAGATGAAGTTTTTTTATAAGGGGAACAAACAAGTAAAAACATATGCAAAACAAAGAAACACTAGAGAACTTTATTTAGAAGGGGTCGGCGACAAAGTCACCTATGTTAGAGTATATTGACTGAGGAGTCAAGTGATGACACTTGATCGTAGGTCATACTCATCGTTTAAGCTCAAAATGGGGTTACCATTTTTCGTTTAAGCTTTTTGGTGTATTCACATCTTGGTGAGTTGCTTTGACCCATGTCTTGGAGTAAAGCTTCTCTAAGATGGAATAACACACCTTGAGTGGTGGTGTTGATCTTGATCATGTAGTCGAACTTGTGTTGGATGCTCAAGGTTGATGTAGTTCATCAAGAGTTGAGAGCACCACTTATAGTTTGAGTTCATCTTCCTACATGGGTTGGTTTTGCAAGGAAGAGCACTTGTGTATCCAAGATGACAATCATGAAACTTGATACCAAATGAAATCTGTTATATATAAACTCTCAAAGGATATGTTGAGTGAATCCACGCTTCCTTGTATTCAACAATCATATAGTAGAAACTTGGTGATGTGAAGATCGCTCAAGATGTGAGTGACTTGCAATCTCGTAGATTTGGGCTCATCCAAGTACCTACAAGGGTTAGATAACATGCAAGGGTACAAATATAGATCCAAGACATATGATCATCATCATAAGAGTAATATCAAGGATTAGTCAAAAGACAAGCTCATGCCTTGCATGTATCCGAATGGAGTTTCTACTCCAAGTTTGAGGCATCAATAATATTTAACTCACCTCTCAAATGGCAAAATACTTTCTCATCAAGCGGTTTGGTGAATATATCCGCCAATTGCTTATCAGTACGAACATGCTTAAGATTGATGTCTCCTTTAGCAACATGATCTCGAATGAAATGATGACGAACTTCAATATGCTTAGTTCGAGAATGTTGCACGGGATTGTCAGCAATATTAATAGCACTTTCATTATCACATAGCAATGGAACATGCTTCACATGTATCCCATAATCCTTAAGAGTTTGGGTCATCCAAAGTAATTGAGCACAACATGATCCGGCGGCAATGTATTCCACTTCGGCGGTGGATAAGGATATCGAGTTTTGTTTCTTGGAGGACCAAGACACAAGAGATCTACCAAGAAATTGACAAGTTCCCGAAGTGGACTTTCTATCAACCTTGTCACCGGCATAGTCCGAATCAGAGTAGCCAACAAGATCAAAAGAGGACCTCTTAGGATACCAAATGCCAAAGTTTGGTGTATGGATTAAGTATCTCACTATCCTTTTCACAGCCTTAAGATGACACTCTTTAGGGGCCGCTTGATATCATGCACACACGCACACACTTAGCATAATATCGGGACGGGAGGCACATAGATATAACAATGAACCAATCATAGAGCGGTAAACCTTTTGGTCAACCGGTTTGCCATCCTTAGTCAAGTCAAGATGTCCACTAGTAGGCATGGGTGTTTTCATACCTTTGCTCTCTTGCATATTGAACTTCTTGAATAAGTCCTTGGTATACTTTGTTTGGGAAACAAAGGTACCCTCCTTAGTTTGCTTGATTTGCAAACCAAGAAAGAATTTGAGTTCACTCATCATAGACATCTCAAACTTCTCCGACATTAGCCTTCCAAACTTTTCACTAAAATGAGGGTTAGTCGAACCAAATATGATATCATCCACATAAATTTGGCACACAAATAATTCACCATTAACCCTTTTAGTAAAAAGTGTAGAATCAAATTTTCCAATCTTGAAGCCTTTTTTAATAAGAAACTTAGTCAAGCATTTATACCATGCTCTAGGAGCTTGTTTGAGACCATAAAGTGCTTTGTGAAGTTTGTAAACATTATTAGGTTTCTTGGGATTAACAAAGCTGGGAGGTTGTTTAACATAGACTTCCTCCTCAATTTCTCCATTTAGAAAGGCACTTTTAATGCCCATTTGGTATAGAGTGATATCATGGTGATTGGCATAAGCAAGTAAGATGCATATGGACTCAAGTCTAGCAACGGGGGCATATGTCTCACCATAGTCCATACCTTCGACTTGAGTGTAACCTTGGGCGACGAGATGGGCCTTGTTGCGTACAACTTGTCGATATTCATCTTGCTTATTCCGAAACACCCATTTGGTTCCAATGACATTGTGCTTTTCATCGGGCTTTTCAACAAGCGTCCATACTTGATTCCTCTCGAAATTGTGTAGCTCTTCAATGCATAGCGTTCACCCAATCCCGATCATCAAGAGCTTCTTCAACCTTCATAGGTTCAATGTTAGAAATGAATGAGTAATGTTCACAAAAGTTAGCTAAGCGAGACTTAGAGCGAGTAATTCTCCCGGTTTGAATATCATCGAAGATTTGTTCGACGGGATGATCTCTTGAGACTCTTGCTCTAACTCGTGAGAGCTTTTGTTTGGGTCGGGGTGGAACATCCTCTTCATTGTCTTGTTCTTCCTCTTGTCTATCTTCATTGTTGTTGGCGTTGATGTGCTCTTGTGGAGGTGGAGAAGGAGGTCGATGAGGTTCATCTTGTAGTACTTCCTCGTCTCCTTCATCTTGACGTGTTCCACTTGTGGATGCCTCCAAGTCAACTTGTGGTTCACCTTGGTGTGAAGTTGAGGCTTCCACTTGAACGGACGAGGTACTCTCCTTCACCTCCGTTGGGCGAATCTTGCCAATAGACAAGTCTTGAATCGCTTCCAAAGGGTCTTTGTCTCCTACATCAATTGGCAATTGCTCTACTTGCGAGCCGTTAGATTCATCAAACTTCACATCTACCGTCTCTTCAACCTTTTGGGTGAAATTGTTGTAGACACGGTAAGTGTGAGAGTTTCAGCCATAACCGAGTAGGAAACCTTCATGAGATTTAGGGGCAAATTTCTAACGATGATGTTTATCAAGAATGTAGCACTTTGAGCCAAATACTCGAAAGTATCCAACTTGGGGTTTGTTACCAGTGAGAAGCTCGTATGCCGTCTTGCTGAGAAGCTTGTGAAGATATAGTCGATTTGTTGCATGACAAGCTTTCTCAACTGCTTCCGCCCAAAAGTGTTTTGGCGTCTTGTATTCATCAAGCATCGCTCTCGCCATCTCAATGAGTGTCTGGTTCTTCCTCTCAACAACTCCATTTTATTGAGGTGTGTACGTAGCCGAGAACTCATGTGAAATCCCTTCTTCGTCAAGAAAGGTATCCACATTGGCGTTCTTGAACTCCGTTCCATTATCGCTGCGAACCTTCTTGATTTTTACTTCAAATTGATTTTGGGCCTTCCTAGCGAAGTTCTTGAAGATCTTTTGGACCTGCGATTTATCATCAAGAAAGAACACCCACGTAAATCTTGAAAAATCATCAACAATGACTAAACCAAACGAGTTACCACTGAGACTCTTGTAGGCGTTGGGACCAAAAAGATCCATGTGGAGTAGCTCAAGCGGTCTTCTCGTGGTCATAATGTTCTTTACGGGATGACTTCCTCCAACGTGTTTTCCTTCTTGACAAGCACTGCAAAGTCTATCCTGTCAAATATAACATCTTTAACACCAAGGATATGATCACCTTTAATAAGCTTATCAAGATTTCGCATGCCCACGTGACCTAACCTTCTATGCCACAACCAACCTTTGGAAGATTTAACAATTAAGCAAGTTCTAGGTTGAGCTCTTTTAGTGAAGTCAACAATGTATAGATCACCTCTACGTATACCGGTAAAGACCATACTATGATTATCTCCTCGAAACACTTGGCAGTCTACTTCAGTGAATAGAACATTGAGACCGAAATCAGCTAGTCTAGATACAGAAAGTAGATTGTAGCCAAGAGATTCAACGAGCATAACATTTTGGATGGAGCTGTCATGTGAGATGGCCACCTTACCAAGGCCAACCACCTTACCCTTTGAGTTGTCACCAAAAGTGACATACTTTCGAGGGCCGTCATTTTCAGCAAGCTCATGAAACATATCCTTGTCTCTGGTCATGTGATCGGTACATCCACTATCAAGAACCCATTGCTTTCCTCCAGCCGTGTAACCACGAAGGTTAGCCATAAGACCAAAGTGTCTCATAGCGTCATCAAGATCAAGGTCACTATCATCATCCTCGTCATAATATCCATGTTCAACATCATCATCATATGAATGATCATTACCTAGAGAAGGTAATTCATTAGATTTATAACCAAGACAATGTTCAACTTTGTGAATTCTAATGACTTGAGAGATGATGTTACTAATGATTCCAACATCTCCTTTGGCATGCATGAGGTCACAAAGCTCAAATAGACAATCACCAAACTTAGGATCACTAGAATTCATCTTATTTAAAGCAATGGACTTTTGAAGAATCTCATCTAGATTTTTCAAGGAATAGTTTGGAAAGCGTTTCTCGAGGTATCTCCATATAGTGTAAGCACATTCAAGTGTAGGCAAGCATACAATCAAGTTTCTTGGCAATCCTCTAATGATAAGATTAACAGTTCTAAGATTGCGGATCATGTCAAGAGACTCATTAGGGGTAGGATGCAAAGGATCAATAGGAGGTGCACAAGGGCAAATAATATACTTGTTCAAATTATATTCATTGAAAATCTCAAGCATCTCATTTTTCCAAGCATGATAGAACTCTCCATCAAGTATAGGTACTGTACGTCTAATACTACCAATCGTAGACTCATCCATCTTCCTCCAATGGTGATTAAACCAAAGCAATGGAGACCAATGCTCTGATACCAATTGAAAGGATCGAGAAGAGGTGTCTAGAGGGGGGTGATTAGACCCTCAACAAGCAAAAGTAGCAGCTTTTAAGTTCTTCAAGTTGAGGTGGAGTTTTAGCACTAGTTTAAGCATTCACAATACATTTCAAGCAAGCATGACAAGAGTATGAGCAGCGGAAAGAGTAAAGCATGCTATTTGCAAGAAAGTAAAGGGATGGGATTGGAGTGTGCAAACGCAATGAAGACACGGAGATTTTTGGCGTGGTTCCGATAGGTGGTGCTATCGTACATCCACGTTGGTGGAGACTTCAACCCACAAAGGGTAACGGCTGCGCGAGTCCACGGAGGGCTCCACACATGAAGGGTCCACGAAGAAGCAACCTTGTCTATCCCACCATGGCCATCGCCCACGAAGGACTTGCCTCACTCGGGTAGATCTTCACGAAGTAGGCGATCTCCTTGCCCTTACAAACTCCTTGGTTCAACTCCACAATCTTGTCGGAGGCTCCCAAGTGACACCTAACCAATCTAGGAGACACCACTCTCCAAAAGGTAATAAATGGTGTGATGATGATGAACTCCTTGCTCTTGTGCTTCAAATGATAGTCTCCCCAACACTCAACTCTCTCTCACAGATTTGGCTATGGTGGAAAGAAGGTTTGAGTGGAAAGCAACTTGGGGAAGGCTAGAGATCAAGATTCTTGTGGTTGGATTGGAATGTCTTGATCTCAACACATGAGTAGGTGGTTCTCTCTCAGAAAATGAGTAGTGGAAGTGTAGGCATGTTCTGATGGCTCTCTCTTGAATAGAGACGGGGGTGGAGGGGTATATATAGCCTCCACACAAAATCCAACCGTTACACACATTTGACCCAACTCGGTCAGACCGAATAGAAGAACTCGGTGAGACCGATTTAGTTCAAAATGTGAATGTTAGGATTCTCGGTGGGACCGACATGATCAACTCGGTGGGACCGATGTGCAAGGGTTAGGGCAAAAACTCATCTCGATGTGACCGATTGCATGAACTCGGTGGGACCGATTTCAGCAATGAGTTAAACAGAGAGTTGGTCAGGCAAACTCGGTGGGACCGATTGCATATTTCGGTGAGACCGAAATAATTACAACAGGCAACAGAGAGTTTGCAGGGCGAACTCGGTGGGACCGATCGCTCATTTCGGTAAGACCGAAACGTTACGAAGGGAAACAAAGAGTTTGCATTGCCATCTCGGTGAGACCGAGATCCCGATCGGTGTGACCGAATTGATTAGGGTTTCTGGCAGTGGCTATGTCAAAGAAACTCGGTGGCGCCAGATAGATCAAATTGGTGGGGCCGAGTTTGACTTTAGGTTTTGGACATATTTGGAAATGAGAAAGTGGTTGAGGGCTTTGGAGTATATCACTAAGCATTTTGAGCAAGTAGACCATTAAGCAACACCTCATCCCCTTTTAATAGTCTTGGCTTTTCCTATGGACTCAATGTGATCTTGGATCACTAAAATAGAAATGAAGAGTCTTGAGATTTTGCCAATCTTTGTCCTTAGTATCTTGAAGGGGTTCCTCATCCTCTTGTTCATGCCACGCCATTGTTGAACTTTCTGAAATATACTAGATGAAGATATTAGTCCAACAAGAGATATGTTGACATTAATTACCAAAATCACCCAGGGAGCACTTGTGCTTTCAGCGCCCTCTGGTGGCGACGATACGGGTGGGGGAAGGGAGGGGAGAGAAGTGGCAGCACTAGGGTTTCTCCCCCCGTGCCGCCAGAGCAAGGTGACACAGGGGTCGGGGGGGGGGGGGGGGGGTTCCTATGCCTACGGCTTGACATGTGCTTGAATGAGTTGTTGAAATTCGGTTTGTGGTCTTGCAAGAGCACGACTTCCTTTTGTATTTACTTTTGGGTTTCTTGGCTGCTGTAGCCTTTCAGTTGGATACCTTGTTTAGATCATGATCGCATTATGAGCCCGATTCTCCTATATGTAGAATAATCGGCCACCATCAAAGATATATAAAACCAAGTCAGGGTTCTGCTTCCTCTTGCCGTGTCGTCATCGTAGCCTACTCCAAAACACCAACGTGCACTGGCGAGCAGGAGAGTAAGTCTTCATAACCTATCACCCTCGTGATCTTATATTGTGATAGAGCGAATTAGTTTTTTTGAAGCAAATTGTTCTACGGTAAATTTTCATATATCAAAGAAAGTGTAGCCGATATATACAAGTTTAAAAATAAAATAACAAAATAAAAGGAGTCGGAGCTCAACTTCTAGTCGATTCTTGTCTTAGGCAACATAATCATAAAGGTATAAGACAACTAAACTTGAAGGCGACTTTCGATCGAGTTATGCAGAATTGGGATGTACTTGTTCTTGTTTCTGTGGCTCATGATCTGCAGCTCTTTTTTAAACAATTTTTCCAGGAAAACACACTTGGTATAATGTTAGGAAAGATCAAATTGTTCCGTTGCATCCAAATGTTCCAGCTGCCCATTACCAGGATATCCATTTGCAGTTTCAAAGGGGAGTGTGGAGAAAGCCATCATTGTGTCATGGATAACTGAAGTGCTTCTTGTTCTGTTAAGTATGACTGAATCCCAACAACTTAGAGCAAAACCATAGTCCCAGAAAGATGTAAGGCAGTCTCTTCCTTAACATCAGTACACACCAGACAAGAGTAGGAAGTGAGCCAGAAGGATTCCCTTTGAAGCAGGTTTTCGGTATTTAGCCTGTCATGAAGAAGTAGCCAGAAGAAAATTTGTATCTGAGGATAGGAGCACTCTTCAACAGTTTTTGAAAATGAAATGGGCAGGATTTCCAACTCTTAGGGTCTTGTACATTTTGGCAGGGGTATATTTTTTAGAGCTCCACATATAATTCCAGATGTCGTTATCCACCAAAAGAGGCTTATTTAGCATCAACTCCTAGAGCAACACAAATTGCCGATGAGCTTCAGTATATAGGGGCATGTGGAAGAGCTTATCAAGACTACTGGTATTGCAGGCTTAATTTACATAAATCTTTTCATTGATAGCATAATAGTGGAGCTTAGGAAATCTGTTATTGAGAGTAGCATCATTCCAATTACCAGTCCAAAATAAGGTGGAGGTGCCTTTTCCAATAGAGCAAGAAGCCACAACTTTAAAATCAGGAATTAAATTGAGAATGCATTTCCACCAGAAGGACCGAACCATACCGCCACTAGGGGGCCCATTAGAGTAGTAAGAGTGCCAAAAAATGAACCCAAGGCAAGTCTAACTTGTTAAAGAATTTGTGCAAGTGCTTGATTAAACGAGCTTTATTGTGTGTGGCAGCATGCAACAGTCCATGCCCACCATGATCTTTAGCCAAGCAAACCTTGTCCCAAGCAATTATATAAGATCCTTTGTCTTCCATGCCATACTTTCTCCAGAAACAATGCCTCAAGTATTTGTTAATCTGCTCAAGAATAGTCTTGGCCAGTTCCAATGAACACATGAAGAAGGTGGGAAAACTAGTGAACACAAATTTAATAAGATGCAGCCTCTATCCACAAGAAAGAAAGGTAGAGCACCCCGAGAGCCCGTTTTCAATCATGTGCATGCAGAGGACAAAGTATTCAACTCTAGGTTTAGATAAACAAAGATGAATTCCAAGATAAGTGAAGAGTAGTGATCTTTGAACACAACCAAAGATAGTTGTGAGCTGCTGAAACATCGGATCTGATACATTGGTTGGCACCATTAAGGATTTAATATAGTTTACTCCCAGGCCAGTATGAGCTGCAAAGTGCATGAGTATGTTCTGAACATGTGGCATTTGTGCTGGACAAGCAGGCAGGACCAAAACTGTCTCATTTGCATACTGGATAATTGGGTAGTCTATGGAAGCTGCAGAGTCGATGGAGACTCTGACCAAATTATTGGTTCCGGCTGCATTGAAAATTGATTGTAATAGATCAACATCAATGACAAACATGAGGAGGGAGAGGGCCCCTCCTTGCTTGACCCCTTCTTGCAAAGAAACCACTTTCCAGGAATACCAATTATAAGGATAGAAAAATATCCAGAGGATTAGATCATGTCAATCCACATCAATCATCTATCACTAAATCCCCTTGCTATCATCAGCTGCTTAATTGTTTAATGCCCGATCATTTCGAAGGCTTTCTCAAAATCCAATTCAGCAAAACAATATTTGTATCAAAATGCTGACACTAATGAATATATTCATAGGCCCAAGCCACACAGTCTTGTATGGATCTTCTTTTAATGAAACCATATTGGTTGGCATGCACAATAATATGTATCTTTGAACCCTATTAGCCAGGAGCTTGGTAATGATTTTGATAGAGCAATTCAAGAGAGAAGAAGACTTGAATTCACTGGCTTGAGAGGGGTTTACCTTGGAACCAAGGTGATGAAATATTATTTAATACTTTGAAGATTAACTTTACCCTGGTAAAAATCATTTATAAGCTCACATAAATCTTCAACAACAATATCCCAACAAGCTTTAATAAAATTAGTATTGAATCCATCAGGTCCAGATGCTTTGTGAGCAGGCAGACTCTTAACCACTTCATCTATTTCTTCCTCAGTGAAAGGCTCTTCAAAAGAAGAGAGATCATCCTTTTTATGAATTAGGTTATCCCAATTTAATAGGTTGAAAGTAGGTAGAAGTACCCAGTCTCCGCTTGAATGCTCTCTAGAGAATAAAAACTTTGGCCTCATGACTTGAATGCTCTACCTCCTGATCATCTTACAACATAGAAATCTGGTTATGTCTAAATTTGATTGTAGCTTTGGCCTGTAGAAATTTGGAGCTGATCTCACCAAATTTGGACCATTTGACAGTGGCTCCTTTTTGTTTCCAATAAGCATGCTGGAAGGAGAGAAGAAAAGTTAGATATTCCTTTACATTCAATCTACCATTCCACTTAGGGAGAGATAGGCCTATGAATTTTTCAATTGTATCCTAGAGAAAAATGACCTCATTGGTACCTTTGATCCTAGCAGTTAGATTAGAAAGTACTTTAGACCAGATTTTAAGTCCTTGTCTAAGCCAGAATCTCACTAACAATGGCGAAGAACACTTAACCTTGGGGCATGGATATGATTGTTGCAATCGCCAATTCTTCGTTGGCAGGCTTGATGGTGCCACAAATGAAGGTGGCATGAGCAGGATGACTTTCCACCTTAGTCGCGTGCAAGCCCGCCGGGAGGAATGGCGCATGGTCAAAGGGTAATGTCACCATCGATGAGCTCACCGAAGAGATTGCTCTGGAGGAGGAGAGCGGGGGAGCCGATGAATGGGGAGCAGAGTGTGGTGCTAGTAGGTGTCTTATAGTAACCAACCTCAACTCACTGTGCAGTCGGTCTAGAATGACTCTATTCATCGCCGGCGGGGGCAACTACCGTTGATTACTCCCATTAGTCGTAATTTGGGAACAATAGCTTGATTAGGAGCATCCAAGAAGGGAGCCAAAATGATAATCACAGAATAACCATTCTTGAATCGGCAGTTGACAAAAGAATGGCCCCACCATTTCCAACCCCTACATTTGATTCGATTTTGGTAGCTAGGCCTCAAATGACCAAAGTCCAAACACCACACACATAAGTCTCTATTATGGGCATCGTCCAGACCAAGAGAAGCAGGTCGGGGCCTTGGAGCATTCGAATTAAAGTTTTGAAAACTCTTAGATCCCGCCTGCCTAAGGCGATGTTGTTGGGGGGCAGTTAAGACCGACGAAACTGAAACATGATGGCCACCGAGACGTTCATAAATCAAATTTGCTAAAAAGTTGTTTGATCTAGAAGCCAAGATCTGATCATGGAAAAATCTAGGAACTTGGGCCACATCTGCATAGGAACTACAAGCCTTAGATCTAGAAACCACTGTACATCCTTTATCAAACTCACTTTGAAAACACTGGAAATCAAACTTAGCATCTGGATCATCAAAACCCCAAAGGAGAAAATCAAATTGAATAAATCATTAGAAATATTGCCCACTTTGTTTATAGAAAAGCCCACCTACGAGAGTGGACTCAGAACTTAAAAGACCAATTCTTGAGAGTTCGATTTGAAACAAGTAGCATGCCCACCAAAACAAGATTGCACGATGAGATTTACCAAGTTTTCTTTCAGTTGGAGTTTGGATCGTGAAAATTTTGTTACCAGCAGAAAACCTTTGAAATTGTCACCTTCAAAGTAATTGATGGGAACTCTGAATTGCTTCCAAATGAATGCCTCAAAAGCCAAACCTAGACTGAAGTTGAGATCTGGCAGAGACATCAGAAGACATTAGGCTTTGGCCACCGCGGCCGGAGTGGCCAGCGGGCGCTAGGCAAAATGGTCATCCAACACATCGGATTGGGAAAAAGTGGTGCGGCTGCACAATGCTAAGATATGATCAGAAATTAGTTTCTTTTAAAGGGCTACACGTGACTTTTCATGGTCATCACCGCGAGTCATCTTTCTGCCAAGTCAAGCAGCGTCGCATAGTCATCTCCGTCGCTGTCTCCTTCGACCGGTTTCACCAGCGTTGTCGTTAACAACACGACTTCTATAACAGCTACGGTGACTTCATTTACAAACGATCAGTACGTGCGTCGTGATTGGTTCATCATGTTTTGCAGTGACATGATGCTATTATTTTTTGCGAAAAAAACTGTTTTTTATATACCAGCAAGAAAAAAGAAATCTGTCTAGTATATAGCAAATTACATGTTACTAGTATTTGTGTTCGTTAGAGCATCTACAGTCGAACTTGTCAAATCCCCCCCCCCTATATTTTCGCAGACGTGTCCGAGCATGCCCGTGGATGCATTCAGACCACACCTCATATCTCGTGCCCGACAACCACATACCTTAAGTCCACACTCTCAGATTCATGCACGTCCATCATACACGCCAATGTCGCACGCAAATAACAAATGTTGGTATCGAAAATACATAGTTTTTACATCAATTTATTTTAAGTGCACAACTCAAGCATTAGTTCACTGGTTTCCATTGTGGGTCCACATATACTCCACAAGATCACTGAGTAGCTGCACGTGCACCTGATGATCTCGAAGATTGTGATGCATTTGCAGAAAGTTCATCAGCTGATTTGCATCTTGATCTTCAGGGATTTGAACTTGTTCTCCACGTGCTTCAAAATCGTTGTTTTGGACAACACCATCACCCTCATACTCTACAATCATATCATGCTAAATAACACAACATGTCATCAGCTACCACAAAGTTTTTGATTCCCACATCATTGTAGCTCCACGAACAATTCCCCAACGAGCTTGAAGCACTTTGAATGCCCTCTCCACATCCTTTCAAGCTGCTTCGTGCATTGTTGCAAAATGGCTTTGTTTGCCGTCGTGTGGTTCGGATATGGTCTTCACAAATGCCGACCACTGAGAATAGATGCCATCGGCAAGAGTATCCCATGTTGTAGTCACGACCCTTGATAGTGTAGTTGCACGACGGCGATTCCTCATTACAAAGCCTCCTAAACACGGGAGATCATTGAAGCACATTGATGTCGTTGTGAGAACCCGACACTCCAAAGAAAGCATGCCAAATTCACAAGTCATGTGATGCCACTGCTTCCAGTATGATGGTGGCCTCTTTGGTGTGATACATTCCCCGCAAACTTTTGGGGCAGTCCTTCCATTGCCAATGCATACAATCAATTGATCTGAGTATTGAACTCACTGGCCTCTCCAGTAACCAACAACTTTTCTGTGTCATGTACATTGAGTTCTCTCAGATACTCTGCTCCAAACACCTGCACCATGGCGCGGCAAACTTGACAATAGTTTTCAGGTGTATGCTATCCCCCATCCGGACTGTCTTACCAATGACATCTGCGGAAGTACCAAGTGCAAGCATCCTCAGAGCAGCCATGCATTTCTGCTTAGCAGAAAAAGAAAATTGGCCGCAACAATCCCTTCGGAGCTGGAGGTAGTCATCATGTGCCTCCACTCTCTCCACAATGCGCAAAAACAATGGTTTCCGCATGCCAAAACAGCGACGATACCATGGATCATCCAGAAAAGTTGGGTCCGGAGTAAAGTAGTCCTTGTGCTGTAGCCATGCTCTGGAGACCCTGCCTCGATTGATCCCTCTTCTTCCTTCGATTAACCCTTGAAGTTCAGAATATGCTCCACCTGCGGGTCCATTTCCTCTTGCATGCTCATGAGCATGATCATGTCCACTTCTTCGTCCAATCCAATCAAAGAACTCAACTTCAATCATTTTATCAAGCTCCGTCGGTCCATACTCCTCGTCCGACAAAGCATCCGAATTCATGGCTTTCCCTACCAATAAATCACAAAAAACCGAGTCGAACATTCCGTCGAACACATAGAGCGCAAGAGGTAGCTCGAGAGTTGCCGGACGTACCACAGTGACGTCCGGGCTGGTGACGATGTCCACGACGGCGAGCACGGGAGAGAAGACTGTTGTGCCGGTTCTGGCGACGTAGAGGCTTGGAACGACTGCGGAGTAAGGATAGCGTCGGAGCTGCGAGATGTCCGGCGCGAAGGAGGAAGAAGAGAGGAGAGCAAATGGATCCGATAAGTCGAGGGGTTGGATTTGATGTAATTTATGGTGGGGTAGGCCTATCGGGTCCTACGTGCCAGACGCGCCCGGGCACCTCTATATTTGGGCTAGATATGTGGGATGCCGATGAGCCCGAGCGTTTGAGACCCGTTTAAGACGGTCCATCCGAGAATTTTTGGCGGGTTTGGGCGCTTCCGGCTGTAGATGCTCTTATATGCGCCTGGGTCGTGCCACTTCTGGCTTGTTTGTACTCCCTCCGGTCCTTTTAGTTCTCATATAAGGTTTGTCCGAAGTCAAAGTATCTCTACTTTGACTAAAATTATAGAAAAAAATATTAACATTCACAATGCCAAATCAACATTGTTAGATTCATTATGAAATGTAGTTTCATAGTATTCATATTTGATATTGTAGATGTTGATACTTCTTAATATAAATTTGGTCAAACTTCGCAAAGTTTGACTTGACCCAAACCTAATATGCGGAGTAAAAAGGACCTGAGGGAGTACGAGCATGCTCATTTCTGTCTCTTCCGTGCGATCCATCGGGACTTCGGGAGGACAGACCTCCTCCGGTACGCACATGAGCCAGTTTACCGGTGTGCACCGTTTTTCTTTTCCCGAGAAACTCAGAGGAAGAATCGTGGCGGATTAGGCCGGAGATTAAGCGGGAGCCCCAGGCCACCTCCTGCTGTCCCGCACGCTTGCCGACCCGGCGACACCACTACACCACGCCACAGGCGCAACGCACCATTACGCACTCCACGTACGCGCTCGGCCCCTATTTAACCACTGTCTCCCCTCCAAGTCCTGCGACCTGCGACTGCGAGCACCGTCAACCCTGGTTTCTGCCTCGTAGCTAAGCTTCCATATGGGCTCGAGAGTTTTTCTTGTCGCGGCCGTGGTGGCCCTGACCGTGGCGGCGGCGGGAGCGGACGTCGCGGCGGACCGGGCGGAGTGCTCAGACAAGCTGGTGGCGCTGGCGACGTGCCTGATGTTCGTGCAGGGGCAGGGGCAGGCGCCGACGCCGGACTGCTGCGGGGGGCTGAAGACGGTGCTGCAGACCAGCCCAAAGTGCCTGTGCGTGCTCGTCAAGGACCGCGACGATCCCGGCCTGGACTTGAAGCTGAACGTCACGAGGGCGCTCGGACTCCCCGCCGCCTGCAGCGTGCCCGCGAACATCTCCGACTGCCCAAGTACGTCCTCCCTCCTTATAAAGCTTAAACACTACCACAACTTCTCAGCCTGGTCGATGGAGTTTCGTATCAGCCTGTAGGTTCAGGCTTCCACACTTGGTATAATTACGAGCAATTCAGAAGTCCACTGTCCATCGTATGAAAGAATATGGAACGATATGTATCATCGTATATCATATGGCAAGAGAAGTAACAACCGCGTTCATGTTCATACGGAGTAGATGCATTTGGTTGATGTTAGTGGGATCATGATGGTGTGCTTCAGTTTCAAACGCCACCACCGCTTAAAGCAGCACCCACATTAAGAAAACAAAAATGGTAATGCTTGTAGAAACACGCTTTCTAGGCCCGTAATTTGTACGTGCTCGATCGCGACATGATGGTAGCAACGTGTCATTGGTCGGGTCACACGGGAAGAGGAGGAAAATATCTCGCCCACCGGGAGCGTCCAAATTAGCGGCCTTTCAACATTTCCCTATGCGGTCCGTGAATGATGTTGCCACACCCCTCGCTAACGACGGGTATTGCGTCGTTGAGATGCATGTGTGGCTAGGTATCGCCGCAAGAAGAAGAAAAGTTGTTTAGTACCTTGGCGATGATCACCGGTTAAACACCGTAGGAACGATTTAACCTTAGCAGGAGTACGATTAATAGGGCTGTGGGAAAGACTTAAGCTCATTTTGTTTGCTGATACGTGCTCCCTCTGTACAGAAATAAATGACGCTGTTACCCCTGCCAGGGCAAACACAGGATTAGCGGCGGCGGTCAAAACCTAAATCGCCTTTCTAACCACCTCCCGAGGGCCCCAACATCACATTCTTTGTACTAGTATTATATCTTCGTCTGTTTTGTTTCAGCGTGGCCCCAAAATGACCCACGGAGGTGATAATTAACAAAGTGTGCTCCTGTTGTGGATTCAACGTTTACAGGGCTACTGAACCTGCCGCCCAATTCCAAGGAAGCGCAGGTCTTCGAGGAGTTTGCCAAGCAGCAGGCGGCCCAGAGCAGCCCAGGTGAGTCATTCTCCTCCTATCAATTGATTGTTTACAATGAACACCACGGTATAGTTGCATTCAGTTATAATAGTTCTTCTTTTCTCAAAAAAAAAGTTATAATAGTTCTTCTAAATAAAAAGGAAAAGAAATCTGACGGTTGTTCCCGCTGAAGAAGGGAATTCTATGAAATGCCCGCTGCACAAGTGCGATAGTAATGTGCATGCACCCGTTCAGTGGACCAGCTGACACTTAATTGTGAAGTGACTGATGCAGACTAACATCCGTGAAACATCCAATTGTAATTAATTTGATGAAAGCCAACGGAAACTGTTGGACCGCTACCGGACAGCAGTGGCGCTCTCATCTTGTGGGCGTTGGAGGCTGAGGCGACGTGAGGAATCAATGTGCTAGAACCAGCCCAACAGTGCTGAAGTAGGAGTGTCATGTGACGTTAGCTAGTAGTAATAGCAATCTAGCATGCCTCCAAAAAGAGCGAAGACATATCATTACACCGCATAACCTGTAGCATCAAGTACTTAAAGATCTGGCAAAAATGATGAAGATAACAACTATAGTCTTCTAAAGATTTTTAACTAGTAGTGATGATTGTCATTGACGGTTTGCTCTTTGGAATTTCCCTATGTAAACTAATATAAGATGTTTTAGATCACTAAAGTAGTGATTAAAATGTCATATATTAACTTATAAATAACTTGGCTGGTGTGATGTGATCTCCAGGTGGGGCGTCGAGTGCGCCAAGCACGGGCGCACAGAAGAACGCGGCGGCGAGGATGAGGTGGTTGGGAGTGGGCGGAGTTGGTGTGGCCGCACGCGCAGCGGCGCTCATCTTCTTCGCCGTGCCTTTCTTGCTCCTTCTGCGCTAAATACAGAAACGGAAGCCTATGCTGCAGGTCATCATTATTGTGTAGATGGACCGAGAGTGGTTGATGAGTGCATGCTCCATGCTGGAGCATGCGTGCGTGTGTGTTGGTATCTCTTAATCTGCATGTGTTTTTTTTTGGCAACTCTAATTTTGTATTAACTTTTAGAGACAAGTTACAGACAGCAAAGTGCATTGATGCACATCAAGGGAGCTGATCACAACTTTGACATGACAAGTATCAGGGACGGATCGTGAAGGTGTACGACTACATCAATCACATTGATAAACGCTTCCGGTTAGCGATCTACAAGGGTATGTAGACGCTCTCGCCCTATCGTAGCTATGCATCTCCATGGATAGATCTTGCGTGTGCATAGATTTTTTTTGTTTTCCATGCAACATTCCCCAACAGTGGCATCATGAGCCAGGTCTATGCGTAGATGATATGCACGAGTAGAACACAAAGGAGTTGTGGGCGATGAGGTTCATATTGCTTCCCACCAATGTCTTATTTTGATTCGGTGGCATTGTGGGATGAAGCGGCCCGGACCAACCTTACATGTCCATGCACATGAGACCGGTTCCACCGACTCACATGCAACTTGTTTTGCGTAAAGGTGGCTGGCGGGTGTCTGTTTCTCCTACTTTAGTTGAATCGGATTTGACTACGGCGGTCCTTGTAGAAGGTTAAATAGCAACTTGATAATTACCGTTGCAGTTTTGCGTAGGTAAGAACGGTTCTTGCTAGTTGCCCGTAGCAGCCACGTAAAACTTGCAACAACAAAGTAGAGGACGTCTAACTTGTTTTTGCAAGGCATGTTTTGATGTGATATGGTCAAGATATGATGTGATATATGTTGATGTACGAGATGATCATGTTTTTTAATAAGTTCATGACTTGCATGTCGATAAGTACGACGACCGGCAGGAGCCTTAGGGTTGTCTTTAATTATTGTATGACCTGCGTGTCAATCTCTAAGCGCCATGTAATTGCTTTACTTTATCGCTATGTGTTAGCAATAGTTGTAGAAGCAATTGAAAGTGCAACTAATCCCCGGGAGGTTTTGGTAATTCATAACAACATATAGCTCATTGAACTAATATCCATTCAAGTTAAATATTTCAGAAAGTTCAATGGGTTTGCCCTCCGTGGACTCGAGCAACCATTACCCTTCGTGGGTGGAGCCCTCCGTGGACTCGAGCAACCGTTACCCTTCGTGGGTTGAAGTCTCCATCAACGTGGACGTACGATAGCACCACCTATCAGAACCACGCCAAAAAACCTCCGTGTCTATATTGCGTTTGCCTTCTCCAAACCCTTCCCTTTACCATCATATGCAATGTTTTACTTTCCGCTGCTACACTGTTAGAATTGCATGTGTAGATTGATTGCTTGACTTGTACTAGTTGCTAAAATCTGCCAACAATTAAAATTGGGAAAATGTTAGATTTTTATTTGGTCAAGTAGTCTAATCACCCCCCTCTAGACCTACTTTCTATCCTACAAGTGGTATCAGAGCTTTAGTCTCCATTTGCCTTGATTTCCATAGCATTGGTGATCATAGCCTTGGTTTCACAACCTAGGAGAGAATGGCGTCTAGCGAGGGAAATTACCACCATAGAGGTCCTTACTTTGATGGTACTAATTTTGCTAGTTGGAAGCATAAGATGAAAATGCATATTCTTGGTCATAAACCCGTCGTTTGGGCTATTGTGCGAATTGGGTTGCAAGGTGAATACTTCGAGGATGGAAGAGAACCGGATAGTGAAGCGTCTGCGGAAGAATTGAAGATGTTGCAATACAATGCTCAAGCTTGCGATATTCTCTTCAACGGATTGTGCCCCGAAGAATTCAACAAAATCAGCCGCCTTGAGAATGCAAAGGAAATTTGGGATACTTTGATTGATATGCACGAAGGTACCGAGTCCGTCAAGGAATCCAAATTGGAGGTGCTTCAAAGTCAACTTGACAAGTTTAAAATGAAGGATGGTGAAGGAGTCTCCGAAATGTACTCTAGGCTTGCTCTCATCACAAATGAGATTGCCGGCTTAGGAAGCGAAGAGATGACCGACAAATTCATCATCAAGAAGATCCTAAGAGCCTTGGATAGAAAATATGATACCGTGTGCACCTTGATCCAAATGATGCCCAACTACAAAGATCTCAAGCCAACGGAAGTCATTGGTAGAATTGTTGCTCATGAGATGTCACTCAAGGATAAGGAAGAGCTCCACAACAAGTCTAGTGGTGCTTATAAAGCCTTATGTGATGCTCCTACAACATCAAGTGAGAAACAAGTCTTCAATGAAGAATTGAGCTTAATGGTGAAGAACTTCAACAAATTCTACAAGAATAGAAGCAAAGAGAGAAGTTCCAAGTCAAGGTCCTACAATGACAAAAGATCTTATAGTCGTGATCGCAATTGCTACAATTGTGGAAGACCCGGACACTACTCCAATGAGTGTACGGCTCCCTACAAGAAAAGAGAAGATTCACCCAAGAGGAGAAGTAAAAGAGATGAATCACCACCAAGAGAGAGAAGGAGTAGAGATGATTGTTATGAACGAAGACCCTCTCGTAGAAGCAAGGATTCGGAAAGGAAGGACAAGTCATCAAAGAGCTACACAAGACTAAGACATCAAGCTCATGTTGGTGAATGGGTATCCGGTTCTGACTCCGACAACTACTCCAAGAGAAGTTATCACTCCGACTCCGAATATACTCAAGATGAAGGTGTTGCCGGTCTTGCACTTGTGTCATCCAACTCCTACGACATATTTGACTCACCAAATGAAGGAATTGGAAGATGCTTCATGGCTAAAGGCCCTAAGGTATCACACCCTGAGTATGTTGATTTCAATAGTGATGAAGATGATTTGCTAGGTGATGATGATTTACTTGTTGACAACACTAGTGATGAAAACTATGATGAAATTGCTATTAATCATGCTAATCAAGATAAAACGAATGACAATGATAAGAAGGAGATTGAGTGTCTAACTAAAGAACTAAACACTCTTAAGTTAGCTCATGAAACAACTCTAGAGGATCATCGAGAGCTTCTAAGAACTCATGAGAAGCTACGCTTTGAGAAGCTAAATTTAGAGCAAGAGCATGGGTTCCTAAAAGCAATCAATGATGATCTTCGAAACAAGAGTTCTTCTTACATTGCCAAGCGTTTACTCTTGTCTACTTGTACGCCACAAGTAAAATCTAGCAACAAGAGCAAGAAAGATTCTTCTTATAGTAGTAACAATAATAATGTTAAATCCAATATTATTGCTTCTAGTAGTTCTCTTGATTCCACTAATGATTCTCTTAGCCTAGTTACACTTGAGCAAGAAAATAGTTTATTTAAGGGAATTATGGAGAAAGGTGTTTACAAGAGCCTTGCCGGAAGTAAGCAATTTGAGGAAATTGTACGCAAGCAAGGAAGGCATCAGAAGAATCAAGGTGTTGGTTTTGAATGGAAGTTCAATGCCAATGGAATTGAGTGGGAAGAAGATCAATATCCCAAGACAAAGTTTGTTCCTCAAGAAGAGAAGTATGACCCCACTTCTTTCAAGGGAACACAAGCTCAAGATGATCTTCCACCACAAGACCACAAGCTAAAAGGCAAGGACAAGCTTCAAGAAGAGATTGATTCATTTGAAGAAGCTCCTAAGGCCATGGTGTGACACCCTGATTTTTGGCAACCTTTTCTTTTCAAACTTTCTGGGTTTTATTGGAAATTTGAATGGTTTGAACCTTTTCCATTTGGACTTGGACATTATGAATTCTTTCCAAGTGATCCAAAGCCTCATCACCTTGCCAAAACTCTGCCAAGTACCTCCAGTACCCAAATTCCAATTTAAATCATTTTCAATAACTCTTTTCTTTTATTTGGGAATTTAGGGCATTACTATGGGTTATGAAGCAACCTATAGTTTGGATGCTCAGAAAATTCTCAAATAATTCCTAAAAATATTTTGGACTATATCTTGCTCCAACACCAAAAATATTCCATAAACTTTGCAAAATAATTCCTTTTATCTCCTGGTTAGAATGGACCATTGTGAAGGAAGTGCATGTTTGGGTTGTCCAATTGCTACCAAATTTTTACAGCATGAAGACAACTCCAAATCATCACTCTCCACCAATTTTCAGCACCTCAAGATCAACCATGTGACAGTACTTTAAATGACAGATTCAGACCAGAATTGTGCTTCCCACATGAACTACCCTCATTTCTCCTCCAAACCAGCTCAAACTTGACCAGTTTGCAGTTCTTTTATCGTAGATCACACCAGACATCTCTCTTGGCTCCATCTCCACCTCACCCATGCTCCAGAACCTCTCCAATTTCACTATCAGGAACTGTTGGAGACTAAACCTTTCATGTCTGTGGAAACCTAGCCAAAACAAGTGCTCGGGTGAAGTGAGGGGACGAGGGACGACACGGTAGACAAAATTGGCCAGGCCAATGTGGCTCGAGGACATGAGGCACCGTGGTGAGCACGGTACTGGCATGGCTGTCGCCGCGCTCTGCGCTGTGCCCGTGCCAGTGCTGTCGCGTCCCACTGCCCCTTGCCTCTGTCGCTCATCCGCTCGTGCCGACTATGTTCCCTGGTGACGTGTAGCCCCTCCAGACCCTTCGCCTGCATTGAAGACGCCCTCACCGGCCGCCGCGTCATCGCCACCCTGTTATGCCCGTGCGGCCACAGTGTTGCGGCGCCGTCGTCTTCTTCCCCGAGCCGTGTCCTCCAGCATTCAATGCCTCTGCCATCACCCGTCATCTCGCCCGCAAGCAGCCGCGCCAGCGCGGCGTACATCGCCGGCGCCAGGGCCACATCCACGAGCTTCGGGAGAGCTCGCCGCCTGCCTCCTCCTGGCTATAAATAGCCCCGCCCGGCGCTGCCAAGCTCCTCACCCAACTCCTCCTTCCCCATAGCCACAGCCAGCAGCAGCAATCGAGGCAGAGAGGCCTCCGGCCTCGAGCTCGACCGGAGCTCCGCCGCGATCCCCTCTCCTCCACCAGCCACCTCCGACCACTTTCGGCTCCTCCTGACCCCTCCATCGTGACCGTAGACCTCCACTGCTGCTCGAGAGCCTCTGCCCCGGTCGGATTGCTGCCGGAGTCGCCGTCGCCGGCGACGCCCGAAACTGCCGTCCGCCGAGAAGAGGAGAGCGCTGTCGTCCATCCACCTCCGGCCATGCTCCGGGTACAGGGAGGACCACCACTCAACGCTCGACCCATCCCAGCCATCTCCAGACCCTCTCGCCGTCGGGATCACCGGCAATCATCGCCGGTGAGCCGCCTCCCTCTCTGCCCCTCTCTCCCCTCTGTTTAAAATGAAGGGGCCCCACCTGTCATCCACTTACCGCCTTCGACGTGGCCGTTTCTTTTTTTCTGTTTGATTTATTTATCAGAGTTGACCAGCAGGTTTGACCGCTTATAACTTTTTATAGGAAGGTCCAAATGACCTGATTCTTTTTGCAATGGGTTCATAATTGAATTATTTATTTTTCCACCAAGTTTCATATTTTTCTCTCACTCACAGAATTGCTGGTGAATTAAACAGTGTTATGTGACATTTTCTTTTGCTGCTTTCAAATATTTTCAGAAGGAGAAAATTGTGGATTTGAAGATCAAGAGTTTCTGAACCACCCAACTGATCAAGGCAAGCCAGGGCACCCATATTTTGTGGCATTTCATAGCATTGCATTGTTCATATGCATCCCTTGCATTTATTTAACATGAACAATTCCAAGTAAATTATTAAAATGACTAATGTGACCAACTAAGTTAACTTGTTAAAATAACCTTGATGGCTAAGTTAAACTTAGTTGGTTGATCATGAGTCATCTGTCCGGGCTTACCCGTGCAACCACATTCACCGGTATGGGACGGCCTTGACTTGGTCTGGCTGCGTGCTCTTTCACCGGTACCTCCAAAGAGGGAGGGTTATGCGTGCGTGCTGCCCTGATCAGGTAGACGGCGATAACCCTGTGAGCCCAGTTGAGTTGTTTTGTCGGCGTCCCCGTTTGGGACAGTTAAGTTAGGCCACGATGGTGGCAGGTGTCGCGAGGTGACACAGGGCCACCCAGGGCTTGGCTCCAAGAGGGAGTGTGATTGCCGGTGGTATGATGGAAGAGTCACGATTCAGACAGGTTTCGTTGGAGCAATGCTGGTCCACTCGAATGGGATCACGAGGTCAGTGCTCCATAGTGTGGGTAAAGTGCGCAACCTCTGCAGAGTGTAAAATCTATTCGAATAGCCGTGTCCACGGTATTGGACAGCCCGACCAGACCTCTCTAGGCGATCGACCGTAATAACTGTAGTAATGATGGAAGAACTTGTCTTTCGAGCGGAAGTACTCATTGGTATCGAGTATTCCGAGGGTTGTGAGGCAACCCGGAGATGAGTAAGTTGGTAACAGTAAGTGAATCACTTGAAGTTTAACCTGTTTATTGCCATGCTATTACTTGCTGCATATTTGGTTGTCGTGTGCTTGCGAGTACATTCAAAGTACTCACCTAGCGTATCATGCCAGATGCAGGAGAAGACTAAGATAGAGATCACAAGGTCCATGTTGCGATGCCTAGGATGTGTCCACAGCAGTGTCCCTGTGGATGGAGTTCCTATCATGTTCCGCTACGCTGTAGTCTTCCGCTGTAGTATTCCGTAGTAATGCCGAGGCCCTGATGTGTTGGATAAATAATGTAGATATTGTCGTAGCACTAGATGTGCTTTTGGCCTTGATGATCATGTAATATATGTGAGCTTGTACCGACTATTATCAATAAAAGTTCAGCTATGTTCTGTTCCAAGTTGTTGTGTGTTTCCAGAAGACATGATCTCTGGGTTGGAAACACTGGTAAACCGGTTCTCTGAGCCGGGGTGCCACAACACTTGGTATCAGAGCCGTGCTGACTGTAGGACACCCTAAGTAACCGCGTTAGGACTGCGATTAGCATAGGACCTTGGGTGTGCATCTTGCTTGTTGCATTTGGTGGTGGCATAGTGCATCATATTTCATTATGTTATTAACCTTTGGCATTGTGAGTGTAGATGGCACCAGTTCCATATCACTACCATCATGAGCCAGAAGCCCACACCTTTCCAGTCTTGCTTCGTAGCGTCTGGCTTCGATTGTATCCCTACGGTGATGACCCAGTGTATCAGATGTTTCGGGAGTAGTTGGGCGAGTCGGTATATGAGTACCATGCAGTGGCTTACCTGACCGCAACTTCGGATATAGGAAGTTCTTCTCGCTCTTCCAAGGGCGGAGTGGCTTCTACTCCGGAGTTGGCGATCCAGTTTGCTGCCATGGAGGCTATTACTGACCTGCGCTTCCACGAGGCTGAGATGCAGACCCATCCAGGTTTACTCCACTATCCCACTCTGTCACCTACGATAGGGCGAGTCCTTTTCTCACCTGTAGACCCGGCGTGTGATCATGCGGCTGGTGTTTTGTCCCGCTACCTGAACGCCAGTTACTGTATGATCATCTCCTTGGCTGAGGAGTTGTGTCGTGTTCAGGGGGCACTTGCAGTAGTGACTCCAGCACCTCCTCCTGTAGTTCCACCTAGTTATCCACCACCAGTTCCACCTCCGCGTGTGCTGGATATCCCCTCTGGTTCTTCTGGACCATCAGGCTTATAGTCTGGTAGTCGATTTGAGACCCCAGCTGAGTGGGCCTCACTTCTAGCTACTCCTGCTCCGCCGATGCTGAGGCGACGTGCTCTGTCTCCCATGGAAGGAGAGCTGTCCCAGCAGGGACGCCGTGTCTCCTTTAACCCGGTGACTCATAACATCAGTTCTGATTCCGACTCAGGATCTGAGGACGAGGACTCTTCAGATGGGCAGTGTTCGTGTCACCGACGCCACTAGACTGGAGCTTGAGTAGTGATGCATGCATCTTTGCATATGTCAACTGCCGTATGAGCAGTTTAGCCATGATTTTCCCCTACTAGCTTGCCATGTATGATGTTGGGTTATATTGTGTAATTATGTTGTTCTCTTTATTCGCCTTCTTCATAAATCTTCTTTGGTGTCATATTACTGTATTTCTCCTTATGGATGTTGCTCATCGATTCGGTCTTTGCCATGGGAACAAAAAAATTAGGATGAAGAGAGGAAGTAGCAGTCAAGGCGGCGATGGAAACCCCGTCCGTCGATCCGCCAGGCAGGCAGGGCAACCGCCCGAAGACTTACCACCACCACCACCTCAAGCACCAACCATAGATCAGATAATGAGAATGTTTGAGGAAAAGAGAAACCAAGACCTCATGGAATTTCTCAAGAGTATGCAGACTATAGTTGGTCAGAATAATGGCAATGGGGTGCATTCTAAACTGTCTGACTTCCAGCGTACAAAACCACCCAACTTTGGTCAGGCCGTGGATCCTATTGAGGCTGATGACTGGTTAAGAACCATGGAGAAGAAATTGGACATCGCTCGTTGTGAAGAAGCAGATAAAGTTCCATTTGTCACCCATTATCTCGAAGGCCCGGCAGCCATATGGTGGGACAGCACCAAGCTAATGTGGCCTGCTGGAGAGGAGATTTCTTGGGAGAGATTCAAAGAGCTGTTCCGTAAGTATCATATCCCCACGGGTATCATGAAAGTGAAGCAAAGGGAATTCCTGGCCCTCACACAAGGGAGCATGTCTATGGGAGAATATTTAAACAAGTTCAACAACTTGGCCTGATACTCTCCTTATGATGTGGCTACCGAGGAGAGGAAGATAGACCGGCTCCTCGGAGGACTTAATCATGCCCTCCGATGTCAGCTATGCATGCTGGACTTTCCCGATTTCCAGACCCTGGTGAACAAGGCCTTCATTGCCGAGCGAGAGCACAAGGCTGGGAATGATGATCGTAAGAGGAAGTTTGAGCCAAAGAAAGACTACAAAGAGCCGTATGCGCAAAAGCTACGCAGCTGGCAGCCAGCCCCAATGGAGAACAAGCCAATATGGAGCAATGGTGGCAACAACAAGATAGGCACTCAGGCTAAGACCTTCGGCAAGCAGCCAGTCATAGAAGACTGTCGCCGCAACAACACCTGTTTCACTTGTGGCCAGAGTGGACACTATGCCAAGCAGTGTCCTACTAATAATGGGAAGCAATCAACGGACCACAAGCCACAAGTCAACCACCTTGGGCGCCGCAACTTCAACCGTGGATGCGTCCACCACATCTCTGCCGAAGATATCTGTGAAGCTCCAGATATTGTCCTTGGTATGTTCTCTGTCGATAACATACCTGCCGTAATTTTATTCGATTCTGGGGCTTCCCACTCCTTCATTTCGCAAAACTTTGCCACCATGCACAAATTTTCTCCTTCGCTTTTAGACAAAATCATGGTGGTGCAATCCCCTGGCTCCATGCTCAGAACAAATATAGTGTATAAGGATCTGGAAATCTCAATCCATGGAGTCAAATTTCCAGCAACCCTTGTGGCTATTGAATCCTCAGAATTGGATGTAATCCTGGGAATGGATTGGCTGACCCCGCACCAAGTGTGCATCAACTGTGCCACTAGAACGGTGACAGTGGTAAACCTAGCCGGACAAACCGTCTAATTTCTGGCCAGCCGAATGATAACAAGGAAGGGCACGGCATATCATACCACCGCTACGGACCTGAATTTGATTCTGGTGGTTTGTGAATTTCCGGACGTATTTCCTGAGGAATTGCCAGGAATGCCGCCAGATCGAGAATTGGAGTTTGCCATCGAGGTAGTACCTGGCACGGCTCCAATATATAAGAAATACTATCGGATGCCAGGCCCCGAGCTGGCAGAACTAAAGAAGCAATTGGACGAGTTGTTGCACAAGGGATACATTCGTCCAAGTATCTCACCATGGGGATCACCAGTGCTATTTGTCAAGAAGAAAGATGGGAGTCTACGGATGTGCGTATACTATCGGCAACTTAACGAGGTCACCATCAAGAACAAGTACCCGCTCCCTCGAATTGATGACTTATTCGACCAATTGAATGGAGCGCGGGTATTTTCTAAGATCGACCTCAGGACGGGATATCACCAGTTGAAGATCCGGAAAGAAGATATTCCTAAGACAGCATTCACCACTCGGTATGGGCTGTATGAATTTACAGTCATGGCGTTTGGATTGACAAATGCTCCAGCATACTTCATGAGCATGATGAACAAAGTCTTCATGGACTTCCTGGACAAATTTGTAGTGGTGTTTATTAACGACATCCTGATATATTCCAAGGATGAAGAGGAACATAAGCAACATCTCAGAGCTGTCTTGGAAAGGTTGAGAACCCATCGCTTATATGCCAAGTTCAGCAAATGTGAATTTGGGCTGAAAGAGGTGGGATTCCTTGGACATATTCTGTCAGAGCAAGGAATAGCTGTTGATCCCAACAAGGTTACTGTGGTCTTGAACTGGAAGACACCAGCCACGGTGACCGAAGTCCGTAGTTTCCTGGGTTTAGCAGGCTACTATCGTCGCTTTATTGAAGGCTTTTCTAAGATAGCCAAGCCATTGACTGAATTGTTGAAAAAGAATCAAAGGTTTATCTGGACAGCCGAGTGCGACAGCAGTTTCCAGGAGCTAAAGACGAGGCTAACTACAGCCCCTGTCTTAGTCCTGCCAGACATTCACAAGAGTTTCGATATATACTGCGATGCATCTAGGCGCGGAATTGGATGCGTGTTAATGCAAGAAGGGAAGGTTGTAGCTTATGCATCACGACAGCTACGACCTCATGAGGAAAACTATCCCACACATGATTTGGAGCTAGCTGCTGTGGTTCATGCCCTGAAGATCTGGAGGCATTATATTATTGGACAACGATGTGAAATATACACAGACCATAAGAGTCTCAAGTATATTTTCACTCAACCCGACCTGAACCTCAGACATCGAAGATGGCTTGAGCTAGTCAAGGACTATGATGTTGGAATAAACTATCATCCAGGGAAAGCGAATGTGGTCGCTGACGCCCTGAGCAGGAAACAAGCTGCTGTGAATGCACTAGTTGCGGGTTTGCATCTGAGCTTACAAGAAGAGTTTGCCAGGTTCAATATGGTGCTATGCGGCCCAATGACCCCGAACACATTGGAAATTACTCCAACCCTCATGGAGGAAATCAAGGAAGCCCAGAAGTCAGATGAAGAAATTCGGAAGATCAAGGAGTTAATTCAGCAAGGGAAGGCCAAGTCCTTCCGTGCGGATGAACAGAGTACCGTGTGGTTCGAGAAACGAATTTGTGTGCCGAATCAGAACAACTTGAGGCAACAAATACTCAAGGAAGCACATGAGTCCACATATTCGATCCATCCGGGAGGTACCAAGATGTACCAAGATTTGAGGGAGACATTTTGGTGGCCTGGAATGAAGAATGATATTTTATACTATGTCGCCTGTTGCGATATTTGCAACAAGGTTAAAGCAGAGCACCAAAAACCAGCTGGACTACTGCAACCGCTACCAGTTCCTCAATGGAAATGGGACGACATATGTATGGATTTCATCGTGGGACTACCCAAGTCCACGAGGGGTAATGATGCCATCTGGGTCGTTGTAGACACACTTACAAAAGTGGCGCATTTCATCCCAGTGAAGACCACTTACAACGCAAACCAGCTGGCACAACTTTACATGTCTCGGATTGTCAGTCTGCATGGGGTACCCAAGTCTATCACCTCAGACAGAGGTTCCCTATTCACCTCAGCATTCTGGCATCGGTTACATCAAGCTTTGGGCACCATGCTGAAACACAGCACAACATATCATCCACAAACGGATGGACAGACCGAGCGAGTAAATCAAAATTTGGAAGATATGGTTCGGTCCTGTGCTCTCTCTCATGGACCCAAATGGGAGGATAGTCTGCCGTATGCGGAATTCTCCTACAACAACAGTTACCAGGCCAGTCTCAAGATGTCGCCTTTTGAGGCATTGTACAGACGAAAGTGCCGCACACCGTTAAACTGGTCTCAGACAGGAGACAGTCGCATATTTGGAACGGACCTGATGCTCGAGGCAGAAAGACAAGTCAAGGACATTCAAGAGCGTCTACGAGCAGCCAAGTCCCGACAAAAGAGTTATTATGACCCGAAGCATCGGGAAGTAACCTTCGAACCTAGAGACTATGCCTATCTGCGAGTAACTCCTATGAAGTGAGTGAAGAGGTTTGGTACCCAAGGAAAGCTAGCCCCACGGTACATTGGCCTCTTTCCAGTAGTTGCTAGGAAGGGCAGAGTTGCATACCAGTTGGAGTTGCCACCAGTACTTTCGGATGTGCATGATGTTTTTCACATCTCACAGTTAAGGAAATGCATCGCACCCCCAGCCAAAGAAGCAGATATGAGTGAACTAGAACTGGCTAAGGATTTAACTTATGAAGAGAAGCCAGTCAAGATCTTGGATGTGATGGAAAGAACCACGAGGAGTAAGGAAATAAGGTTATATAAGGTATTATGGGAGCACCACACTGAAGAAGAGGCTACTTGGGAGAGAGAAGATTTCCTGAGATCCGCTTACCCATATTTGTTCCCTGAGCAACTGAATCTCGAGGACGAGATTCAACCTAAGGGGGTAGGTTTGTGACACCCTGATTTTTGGCAACCTTTTCTTTTCAAACTTTCTGGGTTTTATTGGAAATTTGAATGGTTTGAACCTTTTCCATTTGGACTTGGACATTATGAATTCTTTCCAAGTGATCCAAAGCCTCATCACCTTGCCAAAACTCTGCCAAGTACCTCCAGTACCCAAATTCCAATTTAAATCATTTTCAATAACTCTTTTCTTTTATTTGGGAATTTAGGGCATTACTATGGGTTATGAAGCAACCTATAGTTTGGATGCTCAGAAAATTCTCAAATAATTCCTAAAAATCTTTTGGACTATATCTTGCTCCAACACCCAAAAATATTCCATAAAATATTTCATATACTTTGCAAAATAATTCCTTTTCTCTCCTGGTCAGAATGGACCATTGTGAAGGAAGTGCATGTTTGGGTTGTCCAATTGCTACCTAATTTTTACAGCATGAAGACAACTCCAAATCATCACTCTCCACCAATTTTCAGCACCTCAAGATCAACCATGTGACAGTACTTTAAATGACAGATTCAGACCAGAATTGTGCTTCCCACATGAACTACCCTCATTTCTCCTCCAAACCAGCTCAAACTTGACCAGTTTGCAGTTCTTTTATCGTAGATCACACCAGACATCTCTCTTGGCTCCATCTCCACCTCACCCATGCTCCAGAACCTCTCCAATTTCACTGTCAGGAACTGTTGAAGACTAAACCTCTCATGTCTGTGCAAACCTAGCCAAAGCAAGTGCTCGGGTGAAGTGAGGGGACGAGGGACGACACGGCAGATAAAATTGGCCAGGCCAACGTGGCTCGAGGACATGAGGCATCGTGGTGAGCACGGTACTGGCGTGGCTGTCGCCACGCTCTGCGCTGCGCCCGTGCCTGTGCTGTCGCGTCCCACTGCCCCTTGCCTCTGTCGCTCGTCCGCTTGTGCCGACTACGTTCCCTGGTGACGCGTAGCCCCTCCAGACCCTTCGCCTGCGTCGAAGACGCCCTCGCCGGCCGCCGCGTCATCGCCGCCCTGTTCTGCCCGTGCGGCCACAGTGCTGCGGCGCCGTCATCTTCTTCCCCGAGCCGTCTCCTCCAGCATTCAATGCATCTGCCATCACCCGTCATCTTGCCCGCAAGCAGCCGCGCCAGCACGGCGTACGTTGCCGGTGCCAGGGCCGCATCCATGAGCTTCGAGAGAGCTCGCCACCTGCCTCCTCCTGGCTATAAATAGCCCCGCCCGGCGCTGCCAAGGTCCTCACCCAACTCCTCCTTCCCCATAGCCACAGCCAGCAGCAGCAATCGAGGCAGAGAGGACTCCGGCCTCGAGCTCGACCGGAGCTCCGCCGTGATCCCCTCTCCTCCACCAGCCACCTCCGACCACTTCCGGCTCCTCCTGACCCCTCCATCGTGACCATAGACCTCCACTGCTGCTCAAGAGCCTCTGCCCCGGTCGGATTGCTGCCGGAGTCGCCGTCGCCGGCGATGCCCGAAACTACCGTCCGCCGAGAAGAGGAAAGCGCTGTCGTCCATCCACCTCCGGCCACGCTCCGGGTACAGGGAGGACCACCACTCAACGCTCGACCCATCCCAGCCATCTCCAGACCCTCTCGCCGTCGGGATCGCCGGCAATCATCGCCGGTGAGCCGCCTCCCTCTCTGCCCCTCTCTCCCCTCTGTTTAAAACAAAGGGGCCCCACCTATCATCCACTTACCGAAGCGGTAAGTGGAGGCGCCCGGGGCGAATACGCCTTTGACGTGGCCGTTTCTTTTTTTCTGTTTGATTTATTTATCAGAGTTGACCAGCAGGTTTGACTGCTTATAACTTTTTATAGGAAAGTCCAAATGACCTGATTCTTTTTGCACTGGGTTCATAATTGAATTCTTTATTTTTCCACCAAGTTTCATATTTTCTCTCACCCACAGAATTGCTGGTGAATTAAACAGTGTTATGTGACATTTTCTTTTGCTGCTTTTAAATATTTTCAGAAGGAGAAAATTGTGGATTTGAAGATCAAGAGTTTCTGAACCACCCAACTGATCAAGGCAAGCCAGGGCACCCATATTTTGTGGCATTTCATAGCATTGCATTGTTCATATGCATCCCTTGCATTTATTTAACATGAACAATTCCAAGTAAATTATTAAAATGACTATTGTGACCAACTAAGTTAACTTGTTAAAATAACCTTGATGGCTAAATTAAACTTAGTTGGTTGATCATGAGTCATCTGTCCGGGCTTACCCGTGCAACCACATTCACCGGTATGGGACGGCCTTGACTTGGTCTGGCTGCGTGCTCTTTCACCGGTACCTCCAAAGAGGGAGGGTTATGCGTGCGTGCTGCCCTGATCAGGTAGACGGCGATAACCCTGTGAGCCCAGTTGAGTTGTTTTTCTGGCATCCCCGTTTGGGACAGTTAAGTTAGGCCACGACGGTGGCAGGTGTCGCGAGGTGACACAGGGCCACCCAGGGCTTGACTCCAAGAGGAAGTGTGATTGTCGGTGGTATGATGGAAGAGTCACGAGTCAGACAGGTTTCGTTGGAGCAATGCTGGTCCACCTGAATGGGATCACGAGGTCAGTGCTCCATAGTGTGGGTAAAGTGCGCAACCTCTGCAGAGTGTAAAATCTATTTGAATAGCCGTGTCCATGGTATTGGACAGCCCGACCAGACCTCTCTAGGTAATCGACCGTAATAACTGTAGTAATGATGGAAGAACTTGTCTTTCGAGCGGAAGTACAAGTTGGTATCAAGTATTCCGAGGGTTGTGAGGCAACCCGGAGATGAGTAAGTTGGTAACAGTAAGTGAATCACTTGAAGTTTAACCTATTTATTGCCATGCTATTACTTGCTGCATATTAGGTTGTCGTGTGCTTGCGAGTACATTCAAAATACTCACCTGGCGTATCATGCCAGATGCAGGAGAAGACTAAGATAGAGATCACAAGGTCCATGTTGCGATGCCTAGGATGTGTCCACAGCAGTGTCCCTGTGGATGGAGTTCCTATCATGTTCCGCTACGCTGTAGTCTTCCGCTGTAGTATTCCGTAGTAATGCCGAGGCCCTGATGTGTTGGATAAATAATGTAGATATTGTCGTAGCACTAGATGTGCTTTTGGCCTCGATGATCATGTAATATATGTGAGCTTGTACCGACTATTATCAATAAAAGTTCAGCTATGTTCTGTTCCAAGTTGTTGTGTGTTTCCAGAAGACATGATCTCTGGGTAGGAAACACTATTAAACCGGTTCTCTGAGCCGGGGTGCCACACATGGTCAAGTGGGTTCCCAAGACTACATCAAGTTCTACTGCATCAAGTACGACTACAACTCCAAAGATTCCCATCAAGTTGATGTGGATCCCAAAGAAGAAGAACTAGAGAGTTCTTGAGGGTGACTCCGCCAACATACATCACTCATATTCATTTTGGCAAGGACAAGTGCAATCAACTTCCATATCTTGCACTAGTTCAAGGAGTCACAAACCCTCTTGTTGGTAAGACAAGGGACAAGGTAACCTAATGCTTTCATGGACATCATCATATGTGTGTTTCACTCTATGTCTATGGATATCCTTGTGTATTCCTTGTGGGACCAACCCATGTAGGTATTGAAAGTGCAACTCACTCCAATGGATTGCTCCAAATTATCTACATCAACATTGAGCATCCACATCTTCAACACCTACATGAAGTCATCATTGACAAAACCCAAGGTTAGTTCATCCCTCTAAGGGGGGGATATCACATCTAGGGGGAGCTTTGCTCTAAGAATTGAGCTAAAGCAACTCTAATGATGTGAATACAACAATGCTTTATGTAAAAGTGGTAACCCCACTTGTGCTTAAATGATGAGTATGACCTATGATCAAATGTTCTCATTTGACTCCTAAGTCAATATACTCATATATAGATGACCTAGTCATCGCCAATTGCTTGATAGATGCTAGAATGTTTGTGCATGCTTTGCCACATGTTTTATTTGCCATCTTATTGTGTGAGCATGTTGGTTGCATAATTTTCTCCATTCGAGGACATCCATTTGTTGCTTTGATTGTTTGGTTTTTCTTTTTGCCAAATGGATGGAGAAGAATGCCTACGTACTCCCTCTAGCTATCTATGCTTTTTCTCGTCTCAAACTCTATTCATGCTACATCACAAAGTTTGAACAAAGTCGAATTCGGACCCTCCGGGTGAGGAGCACTCGGAGCCACCGATCTGTCAAGGGCTTAACTTCCAAAACCTCTTAATGCCTTTCGGTCAGACCAACTCACTCCTACTCGGTCTCACCGAACTCATTAAGTTGATCTAGGTTTTCAATCTCGATGCAACCGATTAGAACCATTAAGTCACACCAAGTTGCAGCAACTGCTAGCAGTTTTGCATCTCGGTGCCACCGAGTAGTTCCATTCGGTCACACCGACAGCGCCTGGCTATTTATACTCTGCGTACCCATACGGTTGAAAATCACTTCAACCGCACGAGCCCGCGCCCCAGCACTGCCGCCCCTGGTCTCCGGATCGTCGCCGTCGTCGCCAGTGACCTCCTACCGCTGGTCTCCACCGCCGTCAATGGAATCCTCACCGCCGTTGCCGCCGTAGCAAGTCCGTCGCCTAGTTAGGGTACGGATTTGACCCTTTGTGCTTTCCATAACTCCGACTCTTGCACAAAGTATAATGCCCATGTTCTTCCCATGTATGAGATTGATCTATCCACCAAAAGATCTCCTTAGAATAGATTTGATGCAAGAACTTAGGGTTAGGTTTCCGTCGAACCCATCTCGGACCGACCGATCTCAGGATCTCGGTCACACCGATTGGCCCTGGCCATTGCACAAGTACAATTCGGTCTGACCAAAGTGTACTGATTGGTGCGACCAAAATCACTTTCTCTGTGAAACCCTAGCATCTCAGAGTCACCGAACTGCATTTTGGTCTGACCGAAACTGTGTGTTTAGACTCTGTTAGTGCTTCGGTGTCACCGAGTTTGTCAAATCGGTAGCTCCGAAATGCTTTCTGCAGAAAACTAAAGTTAAGTTTTTGACTCAATATTTTGCAAAATAAGCTGCACTTTGTGATGCTCATCCACTCTATCTATATCCAACTATTCACAGGGTCAGTTTCAGCTATGTCAGAGGGTAGTGATAGTCAGAACAAGTCTGAAGAGTAGCTCAACCTCAGTGAGGGCACTAGTCCCTCTAGCAGCTATGATGAGGGGAGTAGGAGCACTCCCAGCAATTTGCCTAAGGCAGCTACCAGGACCAGGAAGAAGAGAACATCTAAATCTGAGGATGAAGATTTTGTTGTTGAGGAGGAGGTGACCTCCAAGAAGAAGGTGCTCAAGAGAGAGTCAGAAAGACCATTGCCAGAGTCATTGGCAAACCTTCTATGATGAGAGATTCTGAAGAAGAAGAGGAGGAGGAAGAGCCTGTTGCACCTCCTACAAAGACTCAGAATCTTATGGGGGATGCCATAAGGACTGGGGCTGCTCCATCTAAGCCCAAGTCTGCCCCCAAGCCTTCAGCTCAAGCTCAAGCTCCCAAGACAACTGCACCAAAGAGATCAACAAGGAATATACTTGTTGCTGAAAAGAACAAGGCCCCAATGCCTGAAGCTCAAGAAGAAGAAGAGTCACAAGTGATCAGAAAGCTGAAGTCCAAGATTCCAGATCATAGTGTGGCAGAGAATATGAAGCTAAGAAAGGATGCAGGTCTAAGACTTTGGAGACAGACTGATCCCTATGCCACCAAAAGAAGAACTGCTGTAGACTACCGCTTTCACACCAAGGAACAACAAGATTTCTATGAGACTGTCCTTTTGGACAAGAAGCCCATTATTTGTGATATGAAATGGGTTGACTGGAAACACATTGATGACAATGAAGACTACTTCCCAAGTGTGCATGAGAGGTTTAGATTGAATGGTGTTGACAAGTTTGTTGGTCAGAAGTTGACTAAGTGGAACGATGAGATGATCATGCAATTCTATTCCACTGCTCACTTCTACCCTGATGGAAAGATTGTATGGATGACTGAGGGAACAAGATATCAATCTACTATCTCAGAATGGGCCAAGCTGATCAATGCCCCAGAGGAGGGAGAAAATGACATTGATGTATATTCTAAGCCTAGGAAGGATCACAACTTCATGGCTAATATGTACAAGCTAATTCCTGATGAAGCCTTGGAGACTCACAAGTTTGGATCAATATACTATCTGCTTGCTGGTTTGACCACCATCAACACTATATTGAGGCATACTCTTTTGCCCAAGTCAGGAGATCATAGAATGATCCGTGGTCACTCCATCAACTTGCTTCACTTGTTTGATGTTCCTTAGAAGTTCAAGGTGATGAGCCTGATTGTGGAAACTGTGAAGAGAACAGCTGCTCATCAGAAGAGATCTTGTGGATATGCCCCTCACATTCAAATGTTGATCAATTCCAAGATGGGAACTGGGACATATCTTCTTGACAGAGAGCATCTTCCCTTGAGGCCAGATTTTGAGGACAACGAGGTTGTCATGGATGCATCCCATCCTACTTGTGTAGAAGCCCAGGAGAAGAGAGAGAAAGCAAAGGCTGCAAAAGCAGCAAAGGTAGCAAGTGCACCAGATGCCTCCACAGTGCTACTCAAGACCAAGCAAGATCAACTCAGTTATTTGCTTGAGGCTACAGTGAGAATTGAGAAGGGCTTGGCCACCCTGACTCAAAATCAGGAAAGTCTTGAGAGGATCATTGAGACAAAATTTCATGACCTAGATGTGAAGGTCACTGAGATACAGACCATTGTGGAGAAGCTCCAAGAAGATGCTGAGGTCAGGGAGGATAGACCAACTACAGATACTTTCCAGAGAGTGCCAAGGGCACAAAGGTCATCAGCAGTGCCAGTTGTCAGAGACTCCAGGACTACTACTTCAGCACCTGCAGCAACTGCCACGGTTGTACCTCCTGTGTCAGCCCCTCCAGCTCCACAGACTTCCTCAGAAGCATTTGCAGATGCCCTCCTCTCCACGCCATCTACGCACACTGGAGCTACAAGCTAGAAGACCCCTTCAGGAGCTCCTAGAGATCGTGCCTAGAGTGTCGTATAGCACTATACGTTTTCAAACTTTTTGGTAACTTGTTGCCAAAGGGGGAGAAAGTGTATAGATCTTAGGCTTCGAGAGAGAGAGTGTTGGTTTTATTTGGTTCTCTTGCTACTTTGATCGTTTGGTTGTTTGATTCCTATGCTATTTTTGTTATGCTCGTGAGATACTTATGATCATGTGTTTGATCATACCATGCTTAATGTGTGGTTGCTTGCTTATATCCATGAATTTGTGTATGATCAATCACTTTTACCCTTGGTGATGAGTGCATGTTATTTAACTCTTATCATTTTGAGCGCTCCACCAAGATGTATGTGACATGGAAGAGTGACCCATGATCCTAATCGATTGTGCATTTGCATTCAAAAGCAAATTTTTAAATAATGCACAAATTTAGGGGGAGCTCTTGCTTATCACATACTTCTCAAAGCGACGATGTATTTCATTCATATTATCATTTGTAGAAGCTTTGATCTATATGTTGTCATCAATTACCAAAAAGGGGGAGATTGAAAGTGCAACTAATCCCTGGGTGGTTTTGGTAATTCATAACAACATATAGCTCATTGAACTAATATCCATTCAAGTTAAATATTTCAGAAAGTTCAATGATTGGCATGGCATGGACTAGAGATGTGGACCCCTCAAAATGCTAAGGACACATATTGGCAAAAGCTCAAGACTCTTCATTTCTATTTTAGTGATCCAAGATCACATTGAGTCCATAGGAAAGCCAATACTATTAAAAGGGGATGAGGTGTTGCTTAATGGTCTACTTGCTCAAAGTGCTTAGTGATATTACTCCAAAACCCTCAACCACTCTCTCATTCCAAATATGTCCAAAACTCAAAGTCAAACTCGGCCCCACCGATTTGATCTATCCGGCGCCACCGAGTTCAGTTGACATAGCCACTGCCAGAAACCCTAGACAATTCGGTCACACCGATACGGATATCGGTCTCACCGAGATGGCCTTGCAAACTCTCTATTGCCTGTTGCAATAATTTCGGTCTCACCGAAATGTGCAATCGGTCCCACCGAGTTTGCTTGACCAACTCTCTGTTTGCTCTTTGCTGAAATCGGCCACACCGAGTTCAAGCATTCGGTCTCACCGAGATGAGGTTTTGCCCTAGCCCTAGCACATCGGTCCCACCGAGTTGTTCCAGTTGGTCCCACCGAGATTCCTAATGTTCACATTTTGAACTGAATCGGTCTCACCGAGTTCTTCTATTCGGTCTGACCGAGTTGGGTCAAATGTGTGTAACGGTTGGATTTTGTGTGGAGGCTATATATACCCGTCCACCCCCTTCTCCATTTGTGAGAGAGCCATCAGAACGTGCGTACACTTCCACTACTCATTTTCTGAGAGAGAACCACCTACTCATGTGTTGAGACCAAGATATTCCAATCCTACCACTAGAATCTTGATCTCTAGCCTTCCACAAGTTGCTTTCCACACAAATCATCTTTCCACCATAGCCAAATCTGTGAGAGAGAGTTGAGTGTTGGGGAGACTATCATTTGAAGCACAAGAGCAAGGAGTTCATCATTAACACACCATTTATTACCTTTTGGAGAGTGGTGTCTTCTAGATTGGTTAGGTGTCGCTTGGGAGCCTCTGACAAGATTGTGGAGTTGAACCAAGAAATTTGTAAGGGTAAGGAGATCACCTACTTCGTGAAGATCTACCCGAGTGAGGCAAGTCCTTCATGGGCAATGGCCATGGTGGGATAGACAAGGTTGCTTCTTCGTGGACCCTTCGTGGGTGGAGCCCTCCGTGGACTCGCGCAATCGTTACCCTTCGTGGGTTGAAGTCTCCATCAACGTGGACGTACGATAGCACCACCTATCAGAACCACGCCAAAAATCTCCGTGTCTACATTGCATTTGCCTTCTCCAAACCCTTCCCTTTACATTCATATGCAATGTTTTACTTTCTGCTGCTACACTCTTAGAATTGAATGTGTAGGTTGATTGCTTGACTTTTACTAGTTGCTAAAATCTGCCAACAATTAAAATTGGGAAAAGGTTAGATTTTTATTTGGTCAAGTAGTCTAATCACCCCCTCTAGACCTACTTTCGATCCTACAGCAATAGTTGGTGAGACAACCCCGACGCTATGATGGAGATCAAGGTGTCATGCCGGTGACGATGGAGATCATGCCGATGCTTTGGAGATGGAGATCAAAAGCACAAGATGATGATGGCCATATCATATCACATATTTTTGATTGCATGTGATGTTTATCCTTTATGCATCTTATTTTGCTTAGAACGATGGTAGCATTATAAGATGATCCCTTCACTTAATTTCAAGATAAAAGTGTTCTCCTCGAGTATGCACTGTTGCTAAAGTTTGTCGTTTCGAAGCACCTCATGATGATCGGGTGTGATAGACTCTACGTTCACACATAACGGGTGTAAGCCAGTTTTGCACATGCAGAATACTTGGGTTAAACTTGACGAGCCTAGCATGTACAGACATGGTCTCGGAACACTGGAGAACGAAAGGTCGAACGTGAGTCATATAGTAGATATGATCAACATAGAGATGTTCACCATTGAAGACTACCCCATCTCACGTGATGATCGGACATGGGTTAGTTGATTTGGATCATGTATCACTTAGACAACTTGAGGGATGTTGATTTAAGTGGGAGTTCATTAGTAATTTGATTATTTGAACTAAAATTTATCATGAACTTAGTCTTAATAGTTTTTGCATATCTATGTTGTAGATTAATGGCCCATGCTACCATTCCTTGAATTTTAATGCGTTCCTAGAGAAAGCTAAGTTGAAAGATGATGGTAGCAACTACACGGACTGGGTCCGTAACTTGAGGATTATCCTCATTGCTGTACAGAATAATTATGTCCTTGATGCACCGCTAGGTGACAGACCTACTGTAGGAGCTACTGCAGATGTTATGAAGTCTGACAGGCTTGATCTGATGACTACTCAATAGTTCAGTGTGCCATGCTTTACGGCTTAGAACCGGGACTTCAAAGACATTTTGAACGGCACAGAGCATATGAGATGTTCCAAGAGCTGAAGTTGATATTTCAAGCTAATGCCCGGGTTGAGAGATATGAACTCTTGATACGTCTCCAATGTATCTATAATTTTTGCTTGTTCCATGCTGTTATATTATCATTCTTGGATGTTTTACAATTATTTTATAGAAACTTTATATCATTTTTTGGGACTAACCCATTGACATAGTGCCCAGTGCCAGTTGCTATTTTTTTGCTTGTTTTTTACTTCGCAGAATATCAGTACCAAACGGAGTCCAAACGCAGCGAAACTTTTTGGAGATTTTTTTTGGACCAGAAGACACCACATGGGCCAAATAAGTACCCGAGGGGAGGCCCGAGGTGGGCACAGCCCACCAGGGCGCGCTAGGAGGCCCAGGCGCACCCAAGGGGGTTGTGCCCCCCTCGGTGAACTCCCGCACCGCCTCTTCGCCCTATAAATCCCCAAATATTCCAGAAACCCTAGGGGAGTTGACGAAACACATTTCCAGCCACAGCAAGTTCCAGAACTATGAGATCCAATCTAGACACCATCACGGAGGGGTTCATCATCCTCATTGGTGCCTCTCCGATGATGCGTGAGTAGTTCATCATAGACTTACGGGTCCGTAGGCAGTAGCTAGATGGCTTCCTCTCTCTCTTTTGATTCTCAATACAATGGTCTCTTGGAGATCTATTTGATGTAACTCTTTTTTGCGGTGTGTTTGTTGGGATCCGATGAACTTTGAGTTTATGATCAGATCTATATCCATGAATATTATTTGAGTCTTCTTTTGATCTCTTATAAGCATGATTATTTATAGCCTCATATTTCTTCTTCAAATCTTTGGTTGAGTTAGTCCAAATAGTTCATTTTTTCTTGCCATGGGAAGAGGTGCTTTGTGATGGGTTCGATTGTGCAGTGTTCTTTCCCAGTGACAGAAGGGGCAGCAAGACACGCATGTATTGTTGCTATTAAGGATAACAAGATGGGGGCTATTCCTACATGAATAGATCTCGTCTACATCATGTCATCATTCTTATTGCATTACTCCGTTTCTCCATGAACTTAATACACTAGATGCATGCTGGATAGCGGTCGATGTGTGGAGTAATAGTAGTAGATGCAGGCAGGAGTCGGTCTACGAATCTTGGACGTGATGCCTATATATTGATCATTGCCTCGGATATCGTCATAATTATTCGATCTTCTATCAATTGCCCAACAGTAATTTGTTTACCCACCGTATGCTATTTTCTTGAGAGAAGCCACTAGTGAAATCTACGGCCCCTGGGTCTATTCTTTATCATATTTGCTTTGAGACCTATTTTTATTTGCTTTTGTTTTCAGATCTATTATTCCAAAGACCCAAAAATACCTTGCTGCACTTTTTTATTACTTATTTTATTTCACGTTTTATCGAGATCTATTTATCAAACCTACACAATTTTTATCCTATCAACTTGACAATTTCTGGCGCCGTTACCCGTAAGAGGGATTGACAACCCCTCATAAGCATCGGGTTGCAAGTATTTGTTCTTTGAGTGCAGGTACAGTTTACGTAGTGTTGCTTGGTTCTCCTACTGGATGGATACCTTGGTTTCATAACTGTGGGAAATACCTACCGTAGTTGTACTGCATCATCCCTTCCTCTTTGGGGAAATACCGACGTAGTTCAAGCGACATCAAAAGGAATATCTGGCGCCGTTGCCGGGGAGACATCATCAACATCTATCAGGTTCCTAATCACAAATCTCATCTCCTTGCAATTTACATTATTTTCCATTTGCCTCTCATTTTCATCTCCCCCACTTCACAAAAATTTGCTGTTTTATTCGCCCTCTTTTTCGTTCGCCTTTTTCTCGTCAGATCTGTTTTTGTTTGCAATCTTGTTCGCGTAGTCACGATGACTCAAGAGAACACCATGTTGTGTGATTTTCCAATACCAATAACAATGATTTTATTAGCACTCCGATTGCTCCTCCCGCCACTAGTGCGGGATCTTGTGATATTAATGCCGCTTTGTTGAATCTTGTTATGAAAGATCAGTTTTCCGGTACTCCTAATGAGGATGCCACATCCCATCTAAAAACATTCATAGAATTGTGCGATATGCAAAAGAAAAAAGATGTGGACAATGATATTGTGAAGTTGAAATAATATCCTTTCTCTTTGAGGGATCGTGCAAAAATTTGGTTTTCTTCTTTGCCTCGCAATAGTATGGATTCTTGGGATAAGTGCAAAGATGCTTTTATTACTAAGTATTTTCCGCCCGCAAAAATTATTTCCCTTAGAACTCAAATCATGAATTTTAAGCAACTTGAGCATGAACATGTTGCACAATCTTGGGAAAGAATGAAATTGATGCTAAGAAATTGTCCTACTCATGGTTTAAATCTTTCGATGATCATACAATTTTTTATGCGGGATTGAACTTTGTTTCTAGAAATCTTTTAGATTCCGTCGCGGGTGGTACTTTTATGGAAATTAATTTGGGTGAAGCTACTAAATTGCTTGATAATATTATGGCAAATTATTCACAATGGCATACTGAAAGAGCACCTACTAGTAAAAAAGTTAATTCGGTTGAAGAAATTAGTACGCTGAGTGAAAAAGTTGATGCTCTTATGAAATTTGTTGCTAATAAAAGTGCTCCTATTGATCTTAATGACGTGGCTTTGTCTACTTTGATTGATAAAAATAGTGATCCCGTAGATGTGAATTTTGTCAGGCGAATCAATTTTAATAACAATGCTTATAGAGGTAATTTTAATCCTAGGCCTTTTCCTGGAAATTCCACTAATAATTATGGTAATTCTTCTTACAATAATAATATGAACACCTCTGATCTTGAGAATAATATTAAATAATTTATCAATGCTCAAAAAGTTTTCAATACTACGATAGAAGAAAAGTTGAATAAGATTGATGATATGTCTAGAAGCATTGATAGAATTTCTCACGGTGTAGAAAATCTCAAGTTAAATTTTTTGTACCCAAGGTTGATGAATCAATTAAAGCTTTATATGTTTCTATGGATGAAAGTAAGAAAAGAACAGCTATGCTTAGAGCTAAAAGAGAATTTTTAGAAAGAGCGTTTTCTATGATTGCTTTCATAAAAATGATGAAGATCTTAAAGTAACTGGTGTTTCCTCTATTGATTCCTTGTTTAGTAAAATTAAAATTGATGATAAAGGGACTGAAGAAGAGTCAACTTTAGTTAGAAGGCATCCCGATAATTCTGAGGGTGAAAATCTTGATGAAAAAATTAATAAAAGTGGGTTTGGAGAGGTCAAAACTTTAACTAGTGATGTGCCCACTCTTTTGGATTACAAAGACTTTAATTATGATAATTTATCTTTGATTGAATGTATTTCTTTGTTGCAATACACGATAAATTCACCACATGCTTATGAACAAAATAAAGCTTTTACTAAACATATCGTAGATGCCATGATGAAAGCTTTGGAAGAAAAACTGGAATTAGAGATTTCAATTCCTAGAAAATTGCATGATGAATGGGAACCTACTATCAAAGTCAAGATTAAAAATTATGAGTGTTTTTCTTTATAGTTATTTGGGTGCTAGTGTTTCCACAATTCCGAAATCTTTATGTGATGTGCTTGGTCTTACCGATATTGAAGAATGTTCTCTTAATTTGCACTTGGCAGATTCCACTATTAAAAAGCCTTTGGGAAGAATTAATGATGTTCTTATTTTTGCAAATAGAAAATATGTGCCCATAGATTTTATTGTTCTTGATATTGATTGCAATCCATCTTGTCCAATTATACTTGGTAGACCATTTTTACGTACTATTGGTGCCGTGATTGATATGAAAGAAGGCAATATTAAATTTCAATTTCCACTAAGAAAGGGCATGGAACACTTCCCTAGAACAATAATTAAGCCACCATATGAATCAATCATGAGGGCATCCTATGGATCTAAAACTAAAGATGACAATACTTGAATCTATGCATTATGCCTAGCTAGGGGCATAAAACGATAGCGCTTGTTGGGAGGCAACCGAATGAATAAAATTTATTTTTTCCCTTTTATTTCTGTTCTTGAGTGTTCACACAATTATGCCTTTGTTGTGATTGTGTTTTTTATGTTTTAATTAGTATTTGTGCCAAGTAAAGCCTTTGGGATAGCTTCGGTGATAGTTGATTTGTTCCTGTTGAAAAACAGAAACTTTTGCGCCCAGTAACAGAATTGTTTAAATTCACATAAGTGACAAAAAATTCTGAATTTTTTACACAAGATTGATATACAATTTTCCTCTGTTTTCCAAATGTTTCATAATATTGGAGTTATAAATGTATGAGAACAATTTGCATCTTTACAGACTTTTCTGTTTTTAACAGATTCTGTTTTCTTTGCATTGTGTGCTTATTTTGATGAATCTATGGATTGTATCGGGGGGTATAAGCCATGGAAAAGTTAGAATAGGGTATATATAATGCAATAACAAATTTTAATGGGTTTGCTACAGTACTTAAAGTAAAGATGGGTTTTCTATACTAACGGATCTCACGAAGGTTTTGTTAAGTTTTGTGTGATTGAAGTTTTCAAGTTCTGGGCGAGATCGCGATGGTTGAAGGAATAAGGAGTGAAAATAGCCTAAGATTGGGAATGCCCCATGGCACCCCAAGTTAATATTCAAGGAGAACCAAGCAACTAAGCTTGGGGATGCCCCAGAAGGCATCCCCTCTTTCTTCTAACGACCATCGGTATTTTACTTGGAGCTATATTTTTATTCGTCACATATCATGCGTTTTGCTTGGAGCGTCTTGTATTATATGAGTCTTTTTCTTGTTTTCCTTTTTAGTTTGTCACAAGTATCCTTGCTGGACACACCTATTTGAGAGAGCCAAAATTATGCTATGATTTTTTTAGAATTGCTCTATGTGCTTCACTTAAACTTTTTGAGCTATGGAATTGCTCTAGTGCTTCACTTATATCTTTTTGAGCACGGTGTGCTTTAATATTTTTGAAGAAATGCTCTCATGCTTCACTTAGATTAATTTGAGAGTTAGTAAATTTTTGAAGAAATTCTCTCATGCTTCACTTATACTATTTTGAGAGATGAAAATTTTTATGCTCATGTTCTTCAATTAAATTTATTTGAGCTTGTCAAAAGCAATTGCAATATATGAAACTAGTCCCAAAGTGATAGATATTCAATAGGGATATAATAAAAACTTTCACAAAGATCATTGGAAAAAATAAACTTGATTCTTTGTAATAGTTTTGAGATATGATGATAGTGATATGTGAGTCATGTTGGTGAGTAATTGTGCTTTCGTAAGAATATTGGTGTTAAGGTTTGTGATTCCCTATGCAAGCACGAAAGTCAATAGTTATGCAATGAAATTACATCCTACTTGTGGTGCATTATTCGGTGTTAGTTATCCTTAATGCTCGCTTATGTGATTTTTCGTTTCTTGGTTGGTTGCTTCTCAATCTTTTTGCTAGCATCCACTTGTACTAAGTAGAAATACTACTTGTGCATCCAAATTCTTTAAAACCAGTTTTGCCACATGAGTCCACCATACCTACCTATATGAGGTATTTCCATGCCGTTCTAAGAAAATTTGTATGTGTCATCTCTAATTTTCAAAATAAATTTCCTTTTTGTGTGCCCGTACCACTCATGAAGCGGCAGGCGGTGGCCAATATTTTCCATGCTAGATGTGTTATTCTCAAGATGAGTGTTTATTCACTTGTCATTGCACGAGTGTACGGCGGTAATAGGGATGCCCAGTCCCGAAATGAAAAAGAAATTTACTTTATGTTGTCAAATAATAAATTCCTTGGAAAGTGTTGGTATGGAAGGCACCCATGGATACGGCTAGCCATGGATTGTGAAAGAATGGTGGAAAAAGGAATAAACTTTATTTTCTGTTTGGGAACCGCCTATGATATATCTAGCATGCAAAGTGTTGGGAAATTACTCGGTCGTTTTCGTTGACGGGAAAAGTATGCCTCTCAAAATTTTTATCTCTCAATTTAAGCTTTAAGCTCTGGCACCTCTACAAATCCCTACTTCCCTCTGTGAAGGGCCTATCTATTTACTTTATGCAATTTTAATTTTTATTTCAGTCTCCATCTTCTGTTATAAAGCACCAACTAAGGGGCACTATGATCGTACTTGAGCATTGGATGTAGCTAATATTCGAGTGTGTTTCATGAATGGATCAATGATTGAGCATGATGGGCTAGGGATAACTTTCTTTAGTGTTGATATTTTGAAATACATGGTTGCTCATAGATATGCTTGAGTGTTGAAATCTTCATGTCAAAACAAGACAATTGCTTTGAACCATATAAAAGTCCAAATGTCCATGCTACAAAAGAAAATAATATGTGATGAACATGTTAGGCAGCATTCCACATCAAAAATTTTGTTTTTATCATTTACCTACTCGAGGACGAGTAGGAATTAAGTTTGGGGATGCTGATACGTCTCCAACGTATCTATAATTTTTGCTTGTTCCATGCTGTTATATTATCATTCTTGGATGTTTTACAATCATTTTATAGCAACTTTATATCACTTTTTGGGACTAACCTATTGATATAGTACCCAGTGCCAGTTGCTATTTTTTGCTTGTTTTTTAATTCACAAAATATCAGTACCAAACGGAATCCAAACGCAGAGAAACTTTTTGGAGATTTTTTTTGGACCAGAAGACACCACATGGGCCAAAGAAGTACCAGAGGGGAGGCCTGAGGTGGGCACAACCCACCATGGCACGCTTGGAGGCCCAAGCGTGCCCAGGGGGGTTGTGCCCCCCTCGGTGACTTCCCACACCGCCTCTTCGCCCTATAAATCCCCAAATATTCCAGAAACCCTATGGGAGTCGACGAAACACAATTCCATCCGCCGCAAGTTCCAGAACCACGAGATCCAATCTAGACACCATCACGAAGGGGTTCATCATCCTCATTGGTGCCTCTCTGATGATGCGTGAGTAGTTCATCATAGACCTACGGGTCCGTAAGCAGTAGCTAGATGGCTTCCTCTCTCTCTTTTGATTCTCAATACAATGGTCTCTTGGAGATCTATTTGATGTACCTCTTTTTTGCGGCATGTTTGTTGGGATCCGATGAACTTTGAGTTTATGATCAGATCTATATCCATGAATATTATTTGAGTCTTCTTTTGATCTCTTATAAGCATGATTAATTATAGCCTCGTATTTGGTTTAGTTAGGCCAACTAGATCAATTTTTCTTGCCATGGGAAGAGGTGCTTTGTGATGGGTTCGATTGTGCGGTGTTCTTTCTTAGTGACAGAAGTGAAGGAAATATGCCCTAGAGGCAATAATAAAGTTGTTATTTTATATTTCCTTATTCATGATAAATGTTTATTATTCATGCTAGAATTGTATTGATCGAAAACCATAATACATGTGTGAATACATAGACAAACACTGTGTCCCTAGTGAGCCTCTACTTGACTAGCTCGTTGATCAAAGATGGTTAAGGTTTCCTAACCATGGACATGAGTTGCCATTTGATAACGGGATCACATCATTAGGAGAATGATGTGATGGACAAGACCCATCTGTTAGCTGAGCATAATGATCGTTCAGTTTTATTGCTATTGCTTTCTTCATGTCAAATACATATTCCTTCGACTATGAGATTATGCAACTCCTGGATACCGGAGGAATGCCTTGTGTGCTATCAAACATCACAACGTAACTGGGTGATTATAAAGATGCTCTACAGGTATCTCCGAAGGTGCTTGTTGGGTTGGCATAGATCAAGATTAGGATTTGTCACTCCGAGTACCAGAGAGGTATCTCTAGGCCCTCTCGGTAATACACATCATAAGAAGCCTTGCAAGCAAAGTGACTAATGAGTTAGTTGCAGGATGATGTATTACAGAATGAGTAAAAAGACTTGCTGGTAACGAGATTGAACTAGGTATGAAGATACCGACGATCAAATCTCGGGCAAGTAACATACCGATGGACAAAGGGAATAACGTATGTTGTCATAATGGTTCGACCGATAAAGATCTTCGTAGAATATGTAGGAGCCAATATGAGCATCCAGGTTCCACTATTGGTTATTGACCGGAGAGCTGTCTCGGTCATGTCTACATAGTTCACGAACCCGTAGGGTCCGCACACTTAACGTTCGATGACGATATAGTATTATATGAGTTATGTGATTTGGTGACCGAATGTTGTTCGGACTCCCGGATGAGATCACGGACATGATGAGGAGTCTCGAAATGGTCGAGAGGTAAAGATTGATATATAGGACGATGGTATTCGGACACCGGAAGTGTTCCGGAGGGTACCGGGTACATATCGGGTCACCGAAAGGGGTTCCGGACACCCCCGGCAAAAGATATGGGCCAAGAGGGGAAACACACCAGATACAAGGGGCTGGTGCGCCCCCCATATGGGCCGGCTATGAAGGAGAAGGAAAGAGGGGAAGGGAAAGGAAAGAGAGGGAATAGGATTCCCCTTCCTTCCCTCTCCCCCTCTCTTTCCATCCCCCTCCGACAAATAAGGAAGGGAGGGGCGCACCACTTGGGAAACCCCAAGTAGGATTCAGATCCTACTTGGGGCGCCCCCTGGCTGCCTCTCCTCCCCTCCCACCTATATATATGTGGGGAAGGGGGCGCCTAGAACACACAACAACATTTGTTAGCCGTGTGCGGCGCCCCCCTTCCACAGTTTACGCCTCCGGTCATATCTTCGTAGTGCTTAGGAGAAGCCCTGCGCGGATCACTTCACCATCACCGTCACCACGCCGTTGTGCTGACGGAACTCATCTACTTCCTTGATAGCTTGCTGGATCAAGAGGACGAGGGACGTCATCGAGCTGAACGTGTGCAGAACTAAGAGGTGTCGTACGTTCGGTACTTGATCGGTCTGAGCTAGAAGAAGTTCGACTACATCAACCGCATTGTCAAACGCTTCCGCTTTCGGTCTACGAGGGTACGTAGACACACTCTCCCTCTCGTTGCTATGCATCTCCTAGATAGATCTTGCGTGAGCATAGGATTTTTTTTTGAAATTGCATGCTACGTTTCCCAACAGTGGTATCAGAGCCAGGTCTATGCGTAGATGATATGCACGAGTAGAACACAAAGAGTTGTGGGTGGTGATCGTCATACTGCTTACCACCAATGTCTTATTTTGATTCGGCGGTATTGTTGGATGAAGCGGCCCGGACCAACCTTACATGACCACGTTCATGAGACCGGTTCCACCGACAGACATGCAATTAGTTTTTCATAAAGGTGGCTGGCGGGTGTCTGTTTCTCCTACTTTAGTTGAATCAAATTTGACTGTGGCCGATCCTTGTTGAAGGTTAAAACAACAAACTTGACAAATCATCATTGTGGTTTTGATGCGTAGGTAAGAACGGTTCTTGCTAGAAGCCCGTAGCAGCCACGTAAAACTTGCAACAACAAAGTAGAGGACGTCTAACTTGTTTTTGCAGGGCATGTTGTGATGTGATATGGTCAAGACATGATGTGATATACGTTATTGTATGAGATGATCATGTTTTGAAAAAGTTATCGGCAACCGGCAGGAGCCTTATGGTTGTCTCTTTATTGTATGAAATGCAAACGCCATGTAATTGCTTTACTTTATCACTATGCGTTAGCTATAGTTGTAGAAGCAATAGTTGGTGAGACGACCACGACGCAACGATGGACATCAAGGTGTCAAGCCGGTGACGATGGAGATCATGACGATGCTTTGGAGATGGAGATCAAAAGCACGAGATGATGATGGCCATATCATGTCACATATTTTGATTGCATCTGATGTTTAGCTTTTATGCATCTTATTTTGCTTAGTACGGCGGTAGCATTATAAGATGATCCCTTAACTAAATTTCAAGGTATAAGTGTTCTCCCTGAGTATGCACCATTGCGACAGTTCGTCGTGTTGAGACACCACGTGATGATCGGGTGTGATATGTGACGACCCCGGCTTAATCATGCACTAACCATACACGCAAATGCACACGATCAAGCCTAAGGACTCACTTGAAGATATCACAACACAACTCTAAAACATAAATAAAGTCATACAAGCTTTATATTACAAGCCAGGGCCTCGAGGGCTCGAATACATAGCTCGATGGCATACAAGTGTCAGCGGAAGCATCAGATATCTGGGTACAGATATATTACAGAAATAGAGATAAGCCTTTAGGAAGGCGGGGCAAAATAAAACACTATGATCGAAAGGCGTAGGCCTCCTGCCTAGGACCCTCTGAATCCTACTCCTGGTCGTCTGTCGGTTCCTCATAGTTGTACTCGCCTGGAGGGTAGTAGTAGTAGCCGTAGTCGTCTACAGGGGCAGCTAACTCAGGGGCTCCGTCATCTGGCGGTGACATATGGATATGGGGAGAAAAAGAAAATAAAGCAAACGTGAGTACTCATCCGAAGTACTCAGCAAGCAAGGATCTATACTACATATGCAACATTTTCAAAGGAGGGCTGTATATGTGGACTGGGCTGCAGAAATGCCAGAATAGAGGGGAGAGCCTAGTCCTATCGAAGACTAGCATCTTCAAGCATCTTCATTAGTCTTGCAGCATTAGAAGAGTGCAGAGTAACATAATGTAAAGTAGTAGTATTGTCATCAACCTCGGCCAGAGATCCTTCCTCGACTCCCTGCGAGAAAGCAATCCCAGAGCCATACTATCCATTTCATCTCAAGTCTCCAGTTCTAGTTGTACCGATCGGGATACAACTCCGAGTGTCCGTTACCGTAGGACAGGCTATCGATAGATTAGTTCTTCCCTGCAGGGGTGCACCAACTTACCCACCACGCTCGATTAACTCCGGTCGGACACACTTTACTGGGTCATGCCCGGCCTCGGCCAAACGATACGCCGCAACCCGACCAAATACTTAACAGAGAGGTCAGCACACTAGACTAAACCTATGCCCCCAGGGGTCTTGGGCCATCGCCCCGGGAACTCCTGCACGTTGCGTCAGGCGGCCAAGAGCAGACCTAGGAAACCCTTAATACAAGCGAAGTTGCGTAACCAGTCCAACTCGGCGCGCGCCGCTCAGTCGCTGACGTGCATTAAGCTTCGGCTGAAGTATACGACGCAGAACGCCCATAATATGCCCACGTGATGGTTAGTGCTATCAGGCCAGAGGCCCCTCGGATCAAATATCCAAACCGTTAGTGTGTTGATAGTGCGGTAACGAGCAGAGACTCACGAAAGATGTGACACCGTCGCCCCATCTCGAGGACTTGCGGCAAGGGCTAGGAATGCCCGGCCACGCCTCATGTTCAACCCTCGGGCACCATCCAGGTCCACCCGGTCTCACATCACTCGCAATTAAGCTCGCGCGGGTACCCCTTAGTTCCGACCCATCTTTAGTAACATGGTTCAGTGTAAGTCATAGTAACAACAGTAACCGTGTGTCTAACACCAAGGGAACCCTGAGGAATCACCCTCGATGGAGTCCCACCTGATGTTCTTGTCAAGGTGAACGAAGGAGGTATCACCCTCGAGGTCCACACTTGAAGTGTTGCACGACGACGTCGTTATCGGGGGTGGTGTAGGAGGAATCACCCTCGCTTATTACGACCGATTAACTAACCTACAAGGTTATCATCAGAAGTGCAAATGAGGTATCACCCTCGGCACTTGATAATAACCCAGCAGTGTCCAGCAACTAAGGGGAAGTGACGTGCGGTGCCAGGGCCTGATCTTCGATCCCGTAGCTCGGGTCTTCTGATCATCCAGCGGGGCAGTCGGAACAAGTGGGGTCTCTGATGGTCTCTACCCAACCTAATCTTAATAGTTTAGGATAACAGGTAAGTATCAACAGCGGGTTACAAGTAAATAGGCTATGCAGCATATATAGGATACAGTAACAGCAACTGATTCTAATGCAAGCATAAGAGAGAAGAGAGTGGGCGATATCCGAATGCTCAAAAAGGGGGTGCTTGCCTGGTAGCTCGGCGGCAAGGGACTGATCGTCAGGAGTGTAGTCGACCTCCGGAGCTGCATCAGTCTCGGGAGCTACGTCGATGTCGGGGTCTATCGAGAGAGAAGAGGGGGAAGAAACATATAAATGCACAGCAAACGATGCAACACAGGGTATGCTATGCTAGGATGCAGTGCAGGGTTGCCTATAGATGCACCTAAGTCATTTTAGTTATTTTAGGATTAACACGGGATTTATTATCCGGTGTATAAGCACTATTCATCTACCGAATATGGCCTCGAAGTTGCGGTTTCACCTACATAGGGGGTTCCGGCATCGAATCAGCCGACACGATCAGATTCGTCTCGTCGTTCTGATCAACTTTCATGTTTTAAGTTTTTCGATCTGAGCTACGGTTTAAAAGTTATTAATTTCCGAAGTTTAAATGATTTTCTGGAATTATTTTTATTATCAGAAAATGATTTATGATGTCAGCATGACTAGGTGATGACGTCAGCAGTCAACAGAGATGCTGACTGGTCAAACTGACCAGTGGGGTCCACATGTCAGTGACAGAGGCTTAACAGAGTGGATTAAGACTAATCCAGAGAGTTAATTAGCAGCTGGCCCCACATGTCAGTGAGTGGTTAGGATATTATAGTTATTTTTAATTGTTAAGATGATTTAATTAACCTAATTGTGGTGGGGCCTGCATGTCAGTGACACTGGGTTGCCCAGTCAGCAGTTGACTGGGTCAACCCAGTCAACTAGGACCCGCGGGGCCCACTGTCAGCGGCTCTGGGGTGGGGGCCACCTGTGCCACATCGGCGTCGTCGCCGGAATCACGCCGGCAACCGGAAAACGCTGCGGACCTCGTCGGAGTCGTTCGGATTCGCTCCACAGACCACCAAATCAGACGCGGCCGGTTGCGTTCGATCGCGGGGACGACGCCGCGTCGAATGGTACCGGTGTAAGCGGCTGAAACGGCCAGAGCTCGCCGGAAATGAGATTGATGCGGCGGCCAGAGCTCGGACCTCGTCGGAAACATGGCTATGGCGTGCAAATTTAAAAACGCAAGGCGGCTACGGCGTCTACGCGATGCGGCGAATGCAACGGGGGTACACACGGGACCAAAAGGTCACCGTGGCCACGCCGGCGACGAGCTCGCGCGGCGATGGGTTCGGCCGTAGCTGTTGGAGTAGCTAGAGAGCGCGCGAGAGGGAACAGAGAGATGGGAGAGAAGTAGGGGTTCACCTTGCGGCACGCACGGTGGCCCTCGAAGGTTTAGTAGCTGCAGAAGCGTCGCCGGAGTCGAAGAGGAGCACCAGCGTTCGGAGATGGGGACGAAGGAATTCCGGCGCAGTGCTGCCTCCCGGCTCCCGCTGCGACCACCAGATGATGCGGAAGACATAGGCGAAGGCGTCGGACACGTCGGAGGGAGGAACGGACACCGGTGGCCGCGGAGTTGACGGAGGTGCGGCAGCGACCGCGTTGGCCGATGGATCTGAAGGGGAAGAGGAGAGGAGGAGCGAGCCGGGCGAGGGGAAAGTGAGCGGGTGAGAACGGCGGAGAGGTGGAGGGGTCAACCTTATCCCCTCCACGGCCTCTGTAGCGTCGCCGTGTCGGCGTATCGTCGGTGCGCGCCGGCGCGTCCACGGCCGTGCCGACACGCGCGAAGGGAAATAAGGGGAGGGCTAGCTAGGCTGGATCGGGGCACTGTGCACTTAGGCCCAGTGCACAGTGCCTCGTTTTATTTTTCTGTTTCTCTTTTCTATTTTTCTTTTATTTCTTTCTGTTTGGAAATAGTTAGGCCACTTGTGCTCGTATATAAAATGTGGGACTTGGTCCAACTATTACAATGCAATATTACCTTTCACCTAAAATTGGTTTGGGCAAATTTGGATTTCTTTTGGATTTGATATGATTATAAATGATTTAAATAATGCTGTTTTGGTGCTGTTTCATATTGTTGGAGACATTTAGCTAATTCAACTATCATTGTTTATATTTTTATGAGTGCTTCTGGAATATTTGCTATTTAATGAACATTTTTCCCATAGTGTTTGAGCAAATTTATTTTACACTTTTGAATTTGAGTTGATTTTCAGAATAGAATCTGAATTGAATTCTTAACCAAAGTGATTAGGCACTGCAAATTGAGATGACTTGGCATTATTAGCAGAGTGACACAGTGGCTATTACACAGGGGTGTTACAAATTCTCCTCCTCTAAAAGAAATTCTCGTCCCGAGAATTTAGGAGGTAGAAGGAAAGAGGTCGGGATATTCTTCCCGAAGATGATCCTCGCGTTCCCAAGTGGCTTCATCTTCAATGTGATTCGACCACTGCACTTTCAGGAACTTGGTCGTCTTCTGACGAGTTCGATGTTCAGCTTCATCAAGGATGCGGATCGGATGCTCCTTATATGATAAGTCATCTTGCAATTCAAGCATCTCGTGATCCACTGCGCGGTGCGGAGATTCCTTGAAGCATTTACAAAGTTGCGACACGTGGAAGACGTCATGGATATGAGAGAATTGTGGCGGCAACTCCAATTTATATGCCAATTGTCCACGTCTGGCAACAATGCGAAAGGGACCAATATAGCGAGGAGCTAGCTTACCCTTGATTCCGAATCGATGGGTGCCCTTCATAGGAGTGACACGAAGATAAGCTTGATCACCTGGTTGATAAGTCAGACCCCATCGCTTGCGATCATAGTTGCTCTTCTGGCGGTCCTGAGCCGCCTTAAGATTTTCTCGGACAATTCTAACTTGTTCTTCAGCGTGTTGGATAATGTCCGGTCCCACGAGAGGTTGTTCCCCAGTTTCTGACCAATTCAGAGGGGTTCGACATTTATGTCCGTATAGCACTTCGAAGGGGGCCATTTTCAAGCTGGCTTGATAACTGTTATTATAAGAGAATTCGGCAAACGGAAGAGATTCCTCCCACTTCTTACCGAATGATATAACACAAGCCCGAAGCATATCTTCAAGCACTTGGTTAACTCGCTCGACTTGGCCTTGGGATTGAGGATGATAAGCCGAACTCCAGGTAATGTGAGTTCCCATAGCTTCTTGGAAACTTTCCCAGAACTTGGACGTGAAAAGACCGCCACGGTCCAAACTGATCTCCTTCGAAATACCGTGGAGTGAAACAATTCTGGAGATATACAGCTCTGCTAGCTGGCTAGCAGTGATAGTCTCCTTGACAGGCAGAAAATGAGCAACCTTGGAAAGCTGGTCAACGACGACAAGAATAGCATCGTGACCTTTCTGAGACTTGGGAAGACCAGTAATGAAATCCATTTGCACTTTATCCCATTTCCACAGAGGAATAGGGAGTGGTTGAAGAATTCTAGCGGGCTTCTGATGTTCTGCTTTCACGCGACGACATATGTCACATTCAGCAACATATTGAGCAATGCCCTACTTCATTCTGGACCACTCGTACCTCTGTCGGAGATCCCGATACATCTTGGTGCTACCCGGATGGATAGACAGCGGTGTATCATGAGCTTCTTTCATAACCTTATCAATCATAAGCTCAAATCGAGGTACCATGATGCGGTCTCTGAAATACAGGGTTCCATCCTTAGCAACCGAGAAATCCCTGTACTTCTCAAGGTGAAGCTCTTTCTTCATCAGATCGATTTCGGCATCTTTGGCTTGCGCTTCTTTAACAGCTTTCTCAAGGTCTGGCTGTACCACAAGGTTATTAAGAGAACCCTGCGGAACGATACAGACGTTCAGCTTGCGCAGTTCTTCATATAGCTGGGGTTGAGCTTGCTTAACCATGAGGTTTTTGCAATAGGACTTGCGGCTCAAGGCATCAGCCATCACATTAGCCTTGCCAGGGGTATAATAAATACCACAGTCATAGTCCATAATTGTTTCCAACCATCGTTGTTGACGGAGATTAAGATCCGGTTGAGTGAATAAGTACTTCAAACTCTGATGGTCGGTATAAATCTCACACCGGTTACCAAGAAGGTAATGTCGCCACTGCTTCAAAGCATAGATTACAGCAGCAAGTTTGAGATCATGCACTGGATAGTTTTCTTCATGTCGACGCAATTGTCGCGAGGCATATGCAATTACCTTCCGTTCTTGCATTAGGACACAGCCTAATCCCTGACGAGAGGCGTCACAATATATCACAAAGTCCTTGCGAGAATCGGGAGGAGCAAGCACTGGAGCAGAAGTAAGATTGTCCTTGAGGGTCTGGAAACTCTCCTCACATTTGTCTGTCCACTCAAACTTAACGCCTTTGTGGAGCAGATTAGTCAGGGGCTTGGCGATCTTGGAAAAATTCTCGACGAATCGACGGCAATAGCTTGTAAGGCCGAGAAAACTTCGAACCTGCTTGGCATTCTTCGGAGTAGTCCAGTCAAGAATAGCCTGAACACGCTCTGGGTTAACGATGATACTGTCCTTGGAAATCACATGTCCAAGGTAGGTCACTTCAGAAAGCCAGAATTCGCATTTGGAGTACTTGGCATACAACTTATGTTCTCAAAGCCTCTCCAGGACAAGGCGAAGATGTTCAGCATGTTCTTCCTTAATCTTCGAATATACTAGAATATCATCCAAATATACCACGATGAACTTGTCAAGGTAATCCATGAATATATAATTCATCAGGCGGAAGAACGTAGCTGGAGCATTCGTTAGGCCAAATGACATGACGGTGTATTCATAGGAGCCATAACGAGTAACGAAAGCGGTCTTCGGGATATCCTCTTCACGGACACGGATCTGGTGATAACCCAACCTCAAGTCGAGTTTAGAGAACACCGAAGATCCAGCAAGTTGATCATATAAGTCATTGATCCGGGGAAGCGGATATTTATTCTGAATGGTTGCCTGGTTGATAGGATGGTAATCTTGAACCAACCTATTCGTACCATCTTTCTTCTTGACAAAGAGAGACGGTGCTCCCCAGGCAGAGGAACTGGGACGGATGATGCCCTTCTTAAGTGATTTATAGATTTCTTCCTTAAGCTCGAGAAGGTGGTGCGGAGGCATCTTGTAAGGACGCTTCGCAATAGGAGTTGTGCCAGGCTTCAAGTCGATGACGAACTCGACAGCTCTAGCAGGGGGTATTCCTGGAAGTTCTTCTGGAAAAACATCCTGGAATTCGCAAACAACTGGAACGTTTTTGATCCCCTCAAGCGGAGAAGCATTCAACGCATTCAAGGCATAAATTTGAGCCTCGGCGTTCTGAGTGATATGAGCATGGTAATTCACTATCTCATCTGATGGGTGCAGGAGGTGTACAACCTTAGTGGCGCAATTGATTGAGGCGTAATGAGCCTTCAACCAATCCATTCCCAGAATAAGATCGATCGAGGAAGACTTGAGTATAATGGGAGAAGCGCGGAACTTTAACCCTTCAATATCAATGATGACATCGGGGCTGAACATGAAGGCTCGGCACTGGCCCGCGGGAGTGTTCACAGCTAATGAATGGTGTAGCGCTTCACTTCTAACATCATGCATGAGTGCAAAATGTTCTGACATGAATGAATGCGATGCTCTTGAATCAAATAAAACAGATGCTGGTACTGAATTAACAAGAAGTGTACCCATCATGGTTTCAGGTTGATCCTGAGCTTCAGCCATGTTGATGTGATAGTTCTGTCCATGACCATAAGAAGGTCTGGCATTGCTGTAGTGAGGCTGAGAATTCCCACGGCCATTACCATGGCCAGCAGAAGGAAGAGCTAGTTGATTCTGATTCTGAGAGCAATCTCTGGCACGGTGACCTGGCTGGCCACACTTGAAACAGAGTCCACTGTCAGGACGTGGTGTAGGAGCTCAAGGTGGCGCAGCTCAAAGAGGCTGCCTCGATGGTGGAGGAGGCAGACGAGGTGCGGCATATGCAGGCCTGTACACTGGAGCTGCTGGACGGTACATGCTCTGTGGAATCCATATACGGCGCTTCTAGGAAGACGAGCCCGAAGATTAGCCCGCTTCACGAGTGTGTCTGGTCGCTTCCTTGTGCTTCTTCAGACCAGTCTCGACCATGATAGCCTTGTTCAGTAAGGTGGTGAAGTCAGGAAAATCTTGGACGAGCAGGGCTAACTGAATGTCATGGTGCAGTCCCTCACGAAACTTCTCCTGCCTACGAGCATCAGTAGGTATGTCTTCTTCAGCGTAGCGAGTCAAGTCAAGGAACTTGCGCTGATAGACTTCTACAGACTTGTTTCCTTGAACGAGGATATGGAAATCGGCCTTCTTGCGAGCTATAACAGCTTGAGGAATATAGCGGGTGCGAAAAGCAGTCTTGAACTCCACCCAGGTAACGACAGTTCTAGGGGGTAGGGTCTGTCGGTGAGTGGCCCACCATTGTGCTACGGGTCCCTTCAAAAAGTATGTCGCGAAGGTGTCATAGCTGACAGGGGGAACATCAGCTGACTCCATCTCATAGAAAATATCACGCAGCCAGTCATCGGCATCCAGCGGATTAACTATGTTGCGGAATACCGATGGATTGAGTCGCACAAACTCTGGCAGTGTGATTGAGGCTGGCTGATGGTTGGCATTGGGACGGGGGAATTGTTCCATAATCCCCGTCATGAACTGATGGTTTAGTTCAAACTGTTGCATCATAGCAGCCATATAGTCAGGCGGTGGCAGCGGAGGTGGATTGTTATCACCCATCCTGCTAAATTTCAACAGGGGTAGTTTAGCAGAAACCAACGCGAGTGTTTAGCAACAAGCATGATGTAACACAATGGAATTTAAGTAGTAGAATAGATGCTTAATAGTAGTCATTAAGTCATACAGATCCATACAGAGTCGGTTACATTTGGGCAGCATAACGGCGCAAATTCAAAAGCTAGACATGCTAGGCGGCACGCAGGCACGCGGTAAGGAAGTACACGACAAGACATAGCAAAGGCTACATCAACGTCGGAGAAAACCACTGAAACGGGGTAGCTGCAAGTGCGGACGACGGATGTTCGTCGCAGAAGGATCCTGCGCTCCATGTGCACTCTGATGCAGAACCCAGTCTCGAGCTGAAAGAAGAGGTCCATGTGCAGGCGTGTGACCTCCCACAGCAGGCCAATCGATCCCTGGTGGCATCTCGGTCCTGCGCGGGTAAAGGATGTGCTCCGGATGTATCCCTGCACGAACAGCTGGTAGCAACTGCATCATAGCCTCATAGAGTCGAGCTCGAGTGGCAAACAACTCGACGGCAAGAGCCCAAACAGTGCAATACAGAGCCTGGGTACACTGAATCAGAACTCGTGGATCGTAGCGACGAGGCTCGTACAGGGCTGAGATAGCTGTGTAGTATCCAGTAGCCTCTCCAGCAGGGGCATACGGAATGTATCTGTACTCAGAAGCATCCAAGCTAGCGCTGTGCTCTCCTCGAAGACGTGCGACAGCAGAGTAAGCGGCATCATGGACTGGCATCTCAATCGTCACGCCGATACCATGGAAGAGGTACATCTCAGTGTCTGAGTCATCCTGCTGATCATAGATGCGAACATCAGCATAGTACTGCTCCTAGTTGAACTCGCGGTAAACCTCGTAGACCATGTACTCAGGATACCAGTGGTAACCCAGTCTGGTCAAGAGAGCGATCGGGACAGCTGGAAACCCAGGGGCATCATGAGCCCAAGTGCGAAGCACAAGCTGCGTCGTAGGACGTTGTGGAAACAGACGATCCATTTGAAACAGAGGAAGTTTAGAGTTGTCATACGACGATAAGGAATATAACAGATCTTGAAGGGAAAGGTTAAACAAAACAATGGAAAGGAAAATGATTATCAGACTAATCAGATCAATGTCAGGGAAATCGCACAGAATCCAGCTCTCCGGATGGATGGAATTTACGAGATCCTAAGTGTCGGCGTTAGTAATTTAATAAACCTGAATAGAAGAGTGATCAGAGTCCCAGAGTAAAGATGAGGAATAAAAGATCCTAATACCACCGAGTTGGGGACGTGGGCCCATAAGCCACACAGCCAAGTTAGTAAAAGAGTTTTTCGGTTTCTAGACTCAACTTCGGCCAAGGAATTGGATAGGGGGATTCGTAGAGGCAGTCGGCTCTGATACCAACCTGTGACGACCCCGGCTTAATCGTGCACTAACCATACACACAAATGCACACGATCAAGCCTAAGGACTCACTTGAAGATATCACAACACAACTCTAAAACATAAATAAAGTCATACAAGCTTTATATTACAAGCCAGGGCCTCGAGGGCTCGAATACATAGCTCGATGGCATACAAGTATCAGCGGAAGCATCAGATATCTGGGTACAGATATATTACAGAAATAGAGATAAGCCTTTAGGAAGGCGGGGCAAAATAAAACACTATGATCGAAAGGTGTAGGCCTCCTGCCTAGGACCCTCCGAATCCTACTCCTGGTCGTCTGTCGGCTCCTCATAGTAGTACTCGCCTGGAGGGTGGTAGTAGTAGCCGTAGTCGTTGACATGGGCAGCTAACTCAGGGGCTCCGTCATCTGGCGGCGACATATGGATATGGGGAGAAAAAGAAAACAAAGCAAACGTGAGTACTCATCCGAAGTACTCAGCAAGCGAGGATCTATACTACATATGCAACATTTTCAAAGGAGGGCTGTATATGTGGACTGGGCTGCAGAAATGCCAGAATAGAGGGGAGAGGCTAGTCCTATCGAAGACTAGCATCTTCAAGCATCTTCATCAGTCTTGCAGCATTAGAAGAGTGCAGCGTAACATAATGTAAAGTAGTATTAGTGTCATCAAGCTCGGCCAGAGATCCTTCCTCGACTCCCTGCGAGAAAGCAAACCCAGAGCCATACTATCCATTTCATCTCAAGTCTCCAGTTCTAGTTGTACTGATCGGGATACAACTCCGAGTGTCCGTTACCGTAGCACAGGCTATCGATAGATTAGTTCTTCCCTGCAGGGGTGCACCAACTTACCCACCACACTCGATTAACTCCGGCCGGACACACTTTCCTGGGTCATGCCCGGCCTCGGCCAAACGATACGCCGCAACCCGACCAAATACTTAACAGAGAGGTCAGCACGCCGGACTAAACCTATGCCCCCAGGGGTCTTGGGCCATCGCCCCGGGAACTCCTGCACGTTGCGTCAGGCGGCCGAGAGCAGACCTAGCAACCCCTTAATACAAGCGCAGTTGCGTAACCAGTCCAACTCGGCGCGCGCCGCTCAGTCGCTGACATCCATTAAGCTTCGGCTAAAGTATACGACGCAGAACGCCCATACTATGCCCACGTGATGGTTAGTGCTATCATGCCAGAGGCCCCTCGGATCAAATATCCAAACCGTTAGTGTGTTGATAGTGCGGTAACGAGCAGAGACTCACGAAAGATGTGACCCCGTCGCCCCGTCTCGAGGACTTACGGCAAGGGCTAGGAATGCCCATCCACGCCTCATGTTCAACCCTCGGGCACCATCCAGGTCCACCCGGTCTCACATCACTCGCAATTAAGCTCACGTGGGTACCCCTCAGGGCCGACCCGTCTTTAGTAACATGGTTCAGTGTAAGTCATAGTAACAACAGTAACCGTGTGTCTAACACCAAGGGAACCCTGAGGAATCACCCTCGATGGAGTCCCACCTGATGTTCTCGTCAAGGTGAACGAAGGAGGTATCACCCTCGAGGCCCACACTTGAAGTGTTGCACGACGACGTCGTTATCGGGGGTGGTGTAGGAGGAATCACCCTCGCTTATCACGACCGGTTAACTAACCTACAAGGTTATGATCAGCAGTGCTAACGAGGTATCACCCTCGGCACTCGATAATAACCAAGCAGTGTCGAGCAACTAAGGGGAAGTGACGTGCGGTGCCGGGGCCTGATCTTCGATCCCGTAGCTTGGGTCTTCTGATCATCCAGCGGGGTAGTCGGAACAAGTGGGGTCTCTGATGGTCTCTACCCAACCTAATCTAAACAGTTTAGGATAACAGGTAAGTATCAACAGCGGGTTAAAAGTAAACAGGCTATGCAGCAGATATAGGATACAGTAACAGCAGCAGATTCTAATGCAAGCATAAGAGAGAAGAGATTGGGCGATATCGGAATGCTAAAAAATGGGGTGCTTTCCTCGTAGCTCGGCGGCAAGGGACTGATCGTCAGGAGTGTAGTCGACCTCCGGAGCTGCGACAGTCTCGGGAGCTACATCGACGTCGGGGTCTATCGAGACAGAAGAGGGGGAAGAAACATATAAATGCACAGCAAACGATGCAACACAGGGTATGCTATGCTAGGATGCAGTGCAGGGTTGCCTACAGATGCACCTAAGTCATTTTAGTTATTTTATGATTAACGCGGGATGCATTATCCGGTGTATAAGCACTATTCATCTACCGGAAATGGCCTCAAAGTTGCGGTTTCACCTACATAGGGGGTTCCGGCATCGAATCAGATGACACGATCAGATTTGTCTTGTCGTTCTGATCAACTTTCATGTTTTAAGTTTTTCGATCTGAGCTACGGTTTGAAAGTTATTAATTTCCGAAGTTTAAATGATTTTCTGGAATTATTTTTATTATCAGAAAATGATTTATGACATTAGCATGACTAGGTGATGATGTCAGGAGTCAACAGAGATGCTAACCGGTCAAACTGACCAGTGGGGTCCACATGTGAGTGACAGAGGCTTAACAGAGTGGATTAAAACTAATTCAGAGAGTTAATTAGCAGCTGGCCCCACATGTCAGTGAGTGATTAGGATATTATAGTTATTTTTAATTGTTAAGACGATTTAATTAACCTAATTGTGGTGGGGCCCGCGTGTCAGTGACACTGGGTTGCCCAGTCAGCTGTTGACTGGGTCAACCCAGTCAACTGGGACCCGCGGGGCCCACTATCAGTGGCTCTGGGGTGGGGGCCACCTGTGCCACGTCGGCGTCGTCGCCGAAATCATGCCGGCGACCAGAAAACGCGGCGGAGCTCGCCGGAGTCGTTCGGATTCGCTCCACAGACCACCAAATCAGACGCGGCCGGTTGCGTTCGATCACGGGGACGACGCCGCGTCGAATGGTACCGGTGTAAGCGGCTGAAATGGCCAGAGCTCGCTGAAAACGAGATTGATGTGGCGGCCGGAGCTCGGACCTCGTCAGAAACATGGCTACGGTGTGCAAATTTAAAAACGCAAGGCGGCTACGGCGTCTACGCGATGCGGCGAATGCAACGAGGGCACACACGGGACCAAAAGGTCACCATGGCCACGCCGGCGACGAGCTCGCGCGACGATGGGTTCGACCGTAGCTGTTGGAGTAGCTAGAGAGCGCGCGAGAGGGAACAGAGAGATGGGAGAGAAGTAGGGGTTCACCTTGCGGCACGCACGGTGGCCCTCAAAGGTTTAGTAGCTGCAGAGGCGTCCCTGGAGTCGAAGAGGAGCACCGGCGTTCAGAGATGGGGACGAAGGAATTCCGGCGCGGTGCTGCCTCCCGGCTCCCGCTGCGACCACCAGATGAAGCGGAAGACATAGACGAAGGCGACGGACACGTCGGAGGGAGGAACGGATGCCGGTGGCCGCGGAGTTGACGGAGGTGTGGCGGCGACCGCGTCGGCCGATGGATCTGAAGGGGAAGAGGAGAGAAGGAGCGAGCCGGGCGAGGGGAAAGTGAGCGGGTGAGGACGGCGGAGAGGTGGAGGGGTCGACCTTATCCCTTCCACGGCCTTTGTAGCGTCGCCGTGTCGGCGTATCGTCGGTGCGCGCCAGCGCGTCCACGGCCGTGCCGACACGCGCGAAGGGAGAGAAGGGGAGGGCTAGCTGGGCCGGATCGGGGCACTGTGCACTTAGGCCCAGTGCATAGTGCCTCGTTTTATTTTTCTGTTTCTCTTTTCTCTTTTTCTTTTATTTCTTTCTGTTTGGAAATAGTTAGGCCACTGGTGCTCTTGTATAAAATGTGGGACTTGGCCCAATTATTACAATGCAATATTACCTTTCACCAAAAATTGGTTTGGGCAAATTTGGATTTCTTTTGGATTTGATATGATTATAAATGATTTAAATAATGCTATTTTGGTGATGTTTCATATTGTTGGAGACATTTAGCTAATTCAACTATCATTGTTTATATTTTTATGAGTGCTTCTGGAATATTTGCTATTTAATGAACATTTTTCCCATAGTGTTTGAGCAAATTTATTTTGCACTTTTAAATTTGAGTTGATTTTCAGAATAGAATCTGAATTGAATTCTTAAGCAAAGTGATTAGGCACTGCAAATTGAGATGACTTGGCATTATTAGCAGAGTGTCACAGTGGTTATTACACAGGGGTGTTACATGATAGACTCTACGTTCAAATACAACGGGTGTAAGACAGTTTTGCACATGCGGAATACTTAGGTTAAACTTGACGAGCCTGGCATGTACAGACATGGCCTCGGAACACTGGAGACCGAAAGGTCGAACGTGAATCATATAGTAGATATGATCAACATAGAGATGTTCACCATTGATGACTACTCCATCTCACGTGATGATTGGACATGGTTTAGTTGATTTGGATCACGTATCATTTAGATGACTTGAGGGATGTCAATCTAAGTGGGAGTTCTTAAGTAATTTGATTAATTGTGCTTAATTTATCATGAACTTAGTCCTTATAGTATTTGCATATCTATGTTGTAGATCAATAGCTCGCGTATAGCTCCCCAGTTTTATTTTGATATGTTCCTAGAGAAAACTAAGTTGAAAGATGATAGTAGCAATGACACGGACTGGGTCGTGATCTGAGGATTATTCTCATTGTTGCACAGAAGAATTATGTCCTTAATGCACCGCTAGGTGACAGACCTATTGCAGGAGCAGATGTAGACATTATGAACATTTGGCAAGCTCGATATGATGACTACTCGATAGTTCAGTGCGCCATGCTTTACGGCTTAGAACCAGGACTTAAAAAACGTTTTGAATGCCACGGAGCATATGAGATGTTCCAAGAGCTGAAATTGGTATTTCAGACTCATGCCCGTGTCGAGAGGTATGAGACCTCTGACAAGTAATTTGCCTACAAGATGAAGGAGAATAGCTCAGCAAGTGAGCATGTGTTCAGAATGTCTGAGTACTACAATCGCTTGAATCAAGTGGGAGTTAATCTTCCAGATAAGATAGTGATTGACAAAATTCTCTAGTCACTATCACTAAGCTACTAGAACTTCGTGATGAACTATAATATGCAAGGGATGACGAAAATGATTCCCAAACTCTTCGCGATGCTAAAATCAGCAAAGTTAGAAATCAAGAAAGACCATCAAGTGTTGATGGTTAACAAGACCACTAGTTTCAAGAAAAAGGGCAAATGAAAGAAAGGGGAACTTCAAGAAGAATGGCAAGCAAGTTGTCACTCCCATGAAGAAGCCCAAAGCTGGATCTAAGCCTGAAACTGTGTGCTTCTACTGCAAAGGAAATGGTCACTGGAAGCGGAACTGCCCCAAATACTTGGCGGATAAGAAGGATGGCAAAGTGAACAAAGGTATATTTGATATACATGTTATTGATGTGTATTTTACTAGTGTTCATAGTAGCCCCTGGGTATTTGATACCGGTTCAGTTGCTAACATTAGTAACTCGAAACAGGAGTTGTAAAATGAACAGAGACTAGTTAATGACGAGGTGACAATGTGTGTTGGAAGTGATTCCAAGGTTGATAAGATCACCATCGCACACTCCCTCTACCTTCATGATTAGTGTTGGACCTAAATAAATAAATGTTATTTGGTGTTTGCGTTGAGCATGAATATGATTGGATCATGTTTATTGCGATACGGTTATTCATTTAAGTCAGAGAATAATTGTTGTTCTGTTTACATGAATAAAACCTTCTATGGTCATACACTCAATGTAAATGGTTTATTGAATCTCGATCGTAGTGATACACATATTCATAATATTGATGCCAAAAGATGCAAAGTTGATAATGATAGTGCAACATATTTGTGGCACTGCTGTTTAGGTCATATTGGTGTAAAGCGCATGAAGAAACTCCATGCAGATGGGCTTTTGGAATCACTGGATTATGAATCATCTGATACTTGCAAACCATGCTTCATGGGCAAGATGACTAAAACTCCGTTCTCCGGAACAATGGAGCGAGCTAATGACTTATTGGAAATAATACATACCGATGTACGCGGTCCGATGAGTGTTGAAGCACGCGGCGGGTATTGTTATTTTCTGACCTTCACAGATGATTTAAGTAGGTATGGATATATCTACTTGATGAAGCACAAGTCTGAAACATTTGAAAAGTTCAAAGAATTTCAGAGTGAAGTGTAGAATCATCGTAACAAGAAAATAAAGTTTCTACGATCTGATCGCGGAGGCGAATATTTGAGTTACGAGTTTGGCCTTCATTTAAAACAATGTGGAATAGTTTCACTATTCACACCACCTGGAACACCACAGCGTAGAGGTGTGTCCGAATGTCGTAACCGTACTTTATTGGATATGGTGCATTCCATGATGTCTCTTACCAATTTACCACTATCGTTTTGGGGTTATGCATTAAGAGACAACTGCATTCACGTTAATAGGGCAACGTCTAAATCCGTTGAGATGACACGTATGAACTGTGGTTTGGCAAGAAACCTAAGCTGTCGTTTCTTAAAGTTTGGGGACACGACGCTTATGTCAAAGGGCTTCAGCCTGATAAGCTCGAACCTAAATCGAAGAAGTGCATCTTCATAGGATACCCTAAGGAAACTATTGGGTACACCTTCTACCATAGATCCGAAGGCAAGATCTTTGTTGCTAAGAATGGGTCCTTTCTAGAGAAGGAGTTTCTCTCAAAAGAAGTGAGTGGGAGGAAAGTAGAACTTGATGAGGTAATTGTACCTTCTCTCAATTTGGAAAGTAGCTCATCACAGAAAACTGTTCCCGTGATGCCTACACTAACTAGAAATGAAGCTAATGATGATGATCATGAAACTTCAGATCAAGTTACTACTGAACCTCGTAGGTCAACCAGAGCACGATCCGCACTAGAGTGGTACGGGAATCCTGTACTGGAAGTCATGTTACTAGACCAAGGCAAACCTACAAACTATGAAGAAGTTATGATGAGCCCAGATTCCGACAGATGGCTTGAGGCCATGAAATCTGAGATAGGATCCATGTATGAGAACAAAGTGTGGACTTTGGTGGACTTGCCCGATGCTCGGCGAGCCATAGAGAATAAATGGATCTTCAAGAAGAAGACTGACCCTGATGGTAATGTTACTATCTACAAAGCTCGACTTGTTGCTAAAAGGTTTTCGACAAGTTCAAGGAGTTGACTACGATGAGACTTCCTCATCCGTAGCGATGCTTAAGTCTGTCCGAATCGTGTTAGCAATTGCCACATTTTATGATTATGAAATCTGGCAAATGGACGTAAAAACTGCATTCCTTAATGGATATCTCAAAGAAAAGTTATATATGATGCAACCAGAAGGTTTTTTCGATCCTAAAGATGCTAACAAAGTGTGCAAGCTCCAGCGATCCATCTATGGACTGGTGCAAGCATCTCGGAGTTGGAATATACGCTTTGATATGGTGATCAAAGCATATGGTTTTATACAGACTTGTGGTGAAGCCTGTATTTACAAGAAAGTGAGTGGGAGCTCTGTAGCATTTCTGATATTATATGTGGATGACATATTGTTGATTGGAAATGATATAGAATTTCTGGATAGCATAAAAGGATACTTGAATAAGAATTTTTGAATGAAAGACCTCGGTGAAGCTGCTCATGTATTGAGCATCAAGATCTATAGGGATAGATTGAGACGCTTAATAGGACTTTCACAAAGCACATACCTTGACAAAGTTTTGAAGGAGTTCAAAATGGATTAGTCAAAGAAAGGGTTCTTGCCTATATTCAAGGTGTGAAATTGAGTAAGACTCAAAGCTCGACCACGGCAGAAGATAGAGAGAGAATGAAAGTCATTCCCTATGCCACAGCCATAGATTCTATAAAGTATGCCATTCTGTGTACCAAACCTATTGGGTACCTTGCCTTGAGTTTGGCAAGGGGGTACAATAGTGATCTAAGAGTAGATCACTAGACTGCGGTCAAAATTATCCTTAGAGGACTAAAGAAATATTTCTCGATTATGGAGGTGATAAAGAGTTCATCATAAAGAGTTACTTTGATGCAAGCTTTTTACCGATCCAGATGACTCTGAGTCTCAATCTGGATACATATTGAAAGTGGGAGCAATTAGCTAGAGTAGCACCATGCAGAGCATTGTAGACATAGAAATTTGCAAATATACATACACATCTGAGTGTGACAGATCCATTGACTAAACTTCTCTCACAAGCAAAACAAGGTAACACCTTAGTACTCTTTGGGTGTTAATCACATGGCGATGTGAACTAGATTATTGACTATAGTAAACCCTTTTGGTGTTGGTCACATGGCGATGTGAACTATGGGTGTTAATCACATGACGATGTGAACTATTGGTGTTAAATCACATGGCGATGTGAACTAGATTATTGACTCTAGTGCAAGTGGGAGATTGAAGGAAATATGCCCTAGAGGCAATAATAAAGTTGTTATTTTATATTTCCTTATTCATGATAAATTTTTATTATTCATGCTAGAATTGTATTGATCGGAAACCATAATACATGTGTGAATACATAGACAAACACTGTGTCCCTGGTGAGCCTCTACTTGACTAGCTCATTGATCAAAGATGGTTAAGGTTTCCTAACCATGGACATGAGTTGTCATTTGATAACGGGATCACATCATTAGGAGAATGATGTGCTGGACAAGACACATTTGTTAGCTTAGCATAATGATCGTTCAGTTTTATTGCTATTGCTTTCTTCATGTCAAATACATATTCCTTTGACTATGAGATTATGCAACTCCCAGATACCGGAGGAATGCCTTGTGTGCTATCAAACATCACAACGTAACTGGGTGATTATAAAGATGCTCTACAGGTATCTTCGAAGGTGTTTGTTGGGTTGGCATAGATCGAGATTAGGATTTGTCACTTCGAGTATCGGAGAGGTATCTCTGGGCCCTCTCGGTAATAAACATCATAAGAAGCCTTGCAAGCAAAGTGACTAATGAGTTAGTTGCAGGATGATGTATTACGGAATGAGTAAAGAGGCTTGCCGGTAACGAGATTGAACTAGGTATGAAGATACCGACGATCGAATCTCGGGCAAGTAACATACCGATGGACAAAGGGAATAACGTATGTTGTCATAACGGTTCGACCGATAAAGATCTTCGTAGAATATGTAGGAGCCAATATGAGCATCTAGGTTCCGCTATTGGTTATTGACCAGAGAGGTGTCTCGGTCATGTCTACATAGTTCTCGAACCCGTAGGGTCCGCACGCTTAACGTTTGATGACGATATATTATTATATGAGTTATGTGATTTGGTGACCGAATGTTGTTTGGAGTCCCGGATGAGATCACGGACATGACGAGGAGTCTCGAAATGGTCAAGAGGTAAAGATTGATATATAGGACGATGGTATTCGGACACCGGAAGTGTTCTGGAGGGTACCGGGTACATATCGGGTCACCGGAAGGGGTTCCGGACACCCCCGGCAAAAGATATGGGCCTTATGGGCCAAGAGGGGAAACGCACCAGCCACTAGGGGCTGGTGCACCCCCCATATGGGCCGGCCAAGAATGAGAAGGAAAGAGGGGAAGGGAAAGGAAAGAGAGGGAATAGGATTCCCCCTTCCTTCCCTCTCCCCCTCTCTTTCCTTCCCCCTCCGGCAAATAAGGAAGGGAGGGGCGCACCACTTGGGAAACCCCAAGTAGGATTTGGATCCTACTTGGGGCGCCCCCTGGCTGCCTCTCCTCCCCTCCCACCTATATATATGTGGGGAAGGGGGCGCCTAGAACACACAACAACAATTGTTAGCCGTGTGCGGCGCCCCCTTCCACAGTTTACGCCTCCGGTCATATCTTCGTAGTGCTTAGGCGAAGCCTTGCGCGGATCACTTCACCATCACCGTCACCACGCCGTCGTGCTGACAGAACTCATCTACTTCCTCGACACCTTTTTGGATCAAGAGGACGAGGGACGTCATCGAGCTAAACGTGTGTAGAACTCGGAGGTGTCGTACGTTCGGTACTTGATCGGTCGGAGCTAGAAGAAGTTCGACTACATCAACCGCGTTGTCAAACGCTTCCGCTTTTGGTCTACAAGGGTACATAGACACACTCTCCCCCTCTTTGCTATGCATCTCCTAGATAGATCTTGCGTGAGTGTAGGATTTTTTTTGAAATTGCATGCTACGTTTCCCAACAAAAAGGAGCAGCAAGACACGCATGTATCGTTGCTATTAAGGATAACAAGATGGGGGCTATTCCTACATGAATAGATCTCGTCTACATCATGTCATCGTTCTTATTGCATTACTCCGTTTCTCCATGAACTTAATACACTAGATGCATGCTGGATAGCGGTCGATGTGTGGAGTAATAGTAGTAGATGCAGGCAGGAGTCGGTCTACTAATCTTGCATGTGATGCCTATATATTGATCATTGCCTTGGATATCGTCATAATTATTCGATCTTCTATCAATTGCCCAACAGTAATTTGTTTACCCACCGTATGCTATTTTTTTGAGACAAGCCACTCGTGAAATCTACGGCCGCCGGGTCTATTCTTTATCATATTTGCTTTGAGATATATTTTTATTTGCTTTTGTTTTCAGTTCTATTATTCCAAAAACCCAAAAATACCTTGGTACACTTTTTTATTACTTATTTTATTTCGTGTTTTATCGAGATCTATTTATCCAATCTACACAATTTTTATCTCGTCAACTTGACAATTTCTGGCGCCGTTACCCGTAAGAGGGATTGACAACCCCTCATAAGCGTCGGGTTGCAAGTATTTGTTCTTTGTGTGCAGGTACTATTTACATAGTGTTGCTTGGTTCTCCTACTGGATTGATTCCTTGGTTTCAGTACTGAGGGAAATACCTACCGTAGTTGTACTGCATCATCCCTTCCTCTTTGGGGAAATACCGATGTAGTTCAAGCGACATCAAGTCTCCAACAAGTTCTATAGCTGCAAGATGGAGGAGAACAGTTCTGTCAGTGAACGCATACTCAAAATGTCCGGGTATCATAACCACTTGACTCAGCTGGGAATTGATCTTCCAGTTGAGAGTGTTATTGACAGAGTTCTTCAGTTACTGCCACCAAGCTACAAAGACTTAATGATGAACTATAATATGCAAGGGATGACAAAAACGATTCCCGAGCTCTTCGCGATGCTGAAATCGGCAGAGGTAGAAATCAAGAAGGAGCATCAAGTGTTGATGGTTAACAAGAACACTAGTTTCAAGAAAGGCAAGGGAAAGAAAGGCAACTTCAAGAAGAATGGCAAGCAAGTTGCCGCCCCCGTGAAGAAGCCCAAAGCTGGATCCAAGCCTGAAACTGAGTGCTTCTACTGCAAAGGAAATGGTCACTTGAAGCGGAACTGCCCCAAATACTTGGCGGATAAGAAGGATGGCAAAGTGAACAAAGGTATATTTGATATACATGTTATTGATGTGTTCCTTACTAATGCTCGTAGTAGCGCCTGGGTATTTGATACTGGTTCGGTTGCTCATATTTGTAACTCGAAATAAGAGCTGAGGAATAAACGAAGATTGACTAAGGACGAGGTGACAGTGCGCGTCGGGAATGGTTCCAAGATCGATGTGATCGCCGTCGGCACGCTACCTCTACATCTAACTTCGGGATAGTTTTATACCTCAATAATTGTTATTTGGTGCCAGCGTTGAGCATGAACATTATATCTGGATCTTGTTTATTGCGAGATGGTTATTCATTTAAGTCAGAGAATAATGGTTGTTCTATTCATATGAGTAATATCTTTTATGGTCATGCACCTTTGATGAATGGTCTATTCTTGTTGAATCTCAATCGTAGTGATACACATATTCATAATATTGATGCCAAAAGATGCAAAGTTGATAATGATAGTGCAACATACTTGTGGCACTGCAGTTTAGGTCATATTGGTGTAAAGCGCATGAAGAAACTCCATGCAGATGGACTTTTGGAATCACTTGATTATGAATCATTTGATACTTGCGAACCATGCCTCATGGGTAAGATGACTAAACCTCCGTTCTCCGGAACAATGGAGCGAGCTAATGACTTACTGGAAATAATACATACCGATGTATGCGGTCCGATGAGTGTAGGCACGTGGCGGGTATCGTTATTTTCTGAACTTCACAGATGATTTGAGTAGGTATGGGTATATCTACTTGATGAAGCACAAGTCTGAACACATTTGAAAAGTTCAAAGAATTTTAGAGTGAAGTGGAGAATCATCGTAACAACAAAAAATAAATTTTCTACGATCTGATCGCGGAGGCGAATATTTGAGTTACAAGTTTGGCCTTCATTTAAGACAATGTGGAATTGTTTCACAACTCACGCCACCTGGAACACCACAACGTAATGGTGTGTTCGAACGTCGTAACCGTACTTCATTAGATATGGTGCGTTCTATGATGTCTCTTACTGATTTGCCTTTATCATTTTGGGGTTATGCATTAGAGACAGCCGCATTCACATTAAATAGGGCATCGTCTAAATCCGTTGAGACGACATCGTATGAACTATGGTTTGGCAAGAAACCTAAGCTCTCGTTTCTTAAAGTTTGGGGATGCGACGCTTATGTCAAAAGGCTTCAGCCTGATAAGCTCGAACCCAAATCGGAGAAGTGCGTCTTCATAGGATACCCTAAGGAAACTATTGGGTACACCTTCTACCATAGATCCGAAGGCAAGATCTTTGTTACTAAGAATGGGTCATTTCTAGAGAAGGAGTTTCTCTCGAAAGAAGTGAGTGGGAGGAAAGTAGAACTTGATGAGGTAATCGTACCTTCTCTCGAATGGGAAAGTAGCACATCAGAGAAAACTGTTCCCATGATGCCTACACCAACTAGAGAGGAAGCTAATGATGATGATCATGAAACTTCGGATCAAGTTACTACTGAACTTCGTAGGTCAACCAGAACATGTTCCGCACCAGAGTGGTAATCCTGTCCTGGAAGTCATGTTGTTAGACAACGACGAACCTACAAACTATGAAGAAGCTATGATGACCCTAGATTCCGACAAATGGCTTGAGGCCATGAAATCTGAGATAGGATCCATGTATGAGAACAAAGTTTGGACTTTGGTGGACTTGCCCGATGACCGGCACGCCATTGAAAATAAATGGATCTTCAAGAGAAGACGGACGCTGATGGTAATATCATTGACTATAAAGCTCTACTTGTCGCGAAAGGTTTTCGACAAGTTCAAGGGGTTGACTATGATGAGACTTTGTCACCTGTAGCGATGCTTAAGTCTGTCCGAATCATGCTAGCAATTGCCGCATTTTATGATTGTGAAATCTGGCAAATGGATGTTAAAACTGCATTTCTTAACGGATTTCTTAAATAAGAGTTGTATATGATGCAACCAAAATGTTTTGTCGATCCTAAAGGTGCTAACAAAGTGTGCAAGCTCCAACGATCCATCTATGGACTGGTGCAAGCATCTTAGAGTTGGAATATACACATATACACTTTGATGAGGTGATCAAAGCATATGGTTTTATACAGACTTACGGTGAAGCCTGTATTTACAACAAAGTGAGTGGGAGCTCTGTAGCATTTCTTATATTATATGTGGATGACATATTGTTGATTGGAAATGATATAGAATTTCTGGATAGCATAAAAGGATACTTGAATAAGAATTTTTCAATGAAAGACCTCGGTGAAGCTGCTTATATATTGGGCATCAAGATCTATAGGGATAGATCGAGACGCTTAATAGGACTTTCACAAAGCACATACCTTAACAAAGTTCTAAAGAAGTTCAAAATGGACCTGTCAAAGAAAGGGTTCTTGCCTGTGTTGCAAGGTGTGAAATTGAGTCAGACTCAAAGTCCGACCACGACAGAAGATAGAGAGAAAATGAAAGTCATTCCCTATGCCTCAGCCATAGGTTCTATTATGTATGCCATGCTGTGTAACAGACCTGATGTGTGCCTTGCCATAAGTTTGGCAGGGAGGTACCAAAGTAATCCAGGAGTGGATCACTGGACAGTGGTCAAGAACATCCTGAAGCACCTGAAAAGGACCAAGGATATGTTTCTCATTTATGGAGGTGACGAAGAGCTCGTCGTAAAGGGTTACGTCGATGCTAGCTCCGACACAGATCCGGATGACTCTAAGTCGCAAACCGGATACGTATTTATATTGAATGGTGGAGCTGTCAGTTGGTGCAGTTCCAAGCAAAGTGTCGTGGCGGGATCTACGTGTGAAGCAGAGTACATAACTGCTTTGGAAGCAGCGCATGAAGGAGTCTGGATGAAGGAGTTCATATTCGATCTGGGTGTAATACCCAGTGCATCGGGTCCAATGACAATCTTTTGTGACAACACTGGAGCAATTGCCTTAGCGAAGGAATCCAGGTTTCACAAGAGAACCAAACACATAAAGAGACGCTTCAACACCATTCGTGAAAAGCTCAAGGATGGAGACATAGAAATTTTTAAAGTACATACGGATCTAAATGTGGCAGACCCGTTGACTAAACCTCTTCCGCGGGCAAAACATGATCAACACTGATGTCTACTACACAACTTGTTCTTGTAGACTCGTGTTGGGCCTCCAAGCACAGAGTTTTGTAGGACAGTAGCAATTTTCCCTCAAGTGGATGACCTAAGGTTTATCAATCTGTGGGAGGCGTAGGATGAAGATGGTCTCTCTCAAACAACCCTGCAACCAAATAACAAAAAGTCTCTTTTGTCCCCAACACACTAAATACAATGGTAATTTGTATAGGTGCACTAGTTCGGTGAAGAGATGGTGATACAAGCATAGTAATGATAGCAGATATTTATTTTAAAATAGAAACAATAAAAACAGCAAGGTAGCAATTGATAAAACGGAGCACAAACGGTATTGAAATGCTTGAAAATGAGGCCTAGGGTCCGTACTTTCGCCAGTGCAATCTCTCAACAATGCTAATATAATTGGATCATATAACCATCCCTCAACGTGCGATGAAGAATCACTCCAAAGTTCCTATCTAGCGGAGAACATAATAAGAAATTGACTGTAGGGTACGAAACCACCTCAAAGCTATTCTTTTCGATCAATCTATCCTAGAATTCGTACTAAAATAACACCAAGCTATTCTTTCTGATCGATCTAACCAAGAGTTCGTACTAAAATAACACCATATGATACACATCAACCAACTCTAATGTCACCTAGATACTCCAGTGTCACCGCGAGTATCCGTGAGTTGATTATACGATATGCATCAAACAATTTCAGATTCAGAATACTCAATCCAACACAAAGAACCTCAAAGAGTGCCACAAGATTTCTACCGGAGAAACAAGGACGAAAACGTGCATCAACCCCTATGCATAGATTACCCCAATGTCACCTCGGGAATCCGTGAGTTGAGTGCCCAGACATAGATCAAGTGCTCACAAATCCATAAAAGTATTCAATCCGATAAAAACGAAATCTCAAAGGGAAAACTCAATTCATCACAACAAGATAGAGAGGGGAAAACACCATATGATCCAACTATATTAACAAAGCCTGCGATACATCAAGATCGTGCCATCTCAAGAACAAGAGAGAGAAAAAGAGAGATTAAACACATAGCTACTGGTACAAACCCTCAGCCCCGAGGGTGGACTACTCCCTCCTCATCATGGTGGCCGCTGGGGTGATGAAGATGGCCACCGGTGATGATTTTCCGCTCCGACAGGGTGCCGGAATGGGGTCTAGATTGGTTTTTTGTGGCTATAGAGGCTTGCGGCCGCGGAACTTTTGATCTAGCATTATTTCTAATGGTTTCTCTATTTATTGGATTTTTTAGCGTTGGAATCACGCGAAGATGGGCCTCGAGGTGAGCATAGCCCACCCGGGCAAGCCTGGCCCCTTTGGCACGCCCTGGTGCGTTGTGCCCTCCTCGTGGCTCTTCTGTCCCTCCCATGAAGCTTCTAGTGCCTCTTTTGTTCCAAAAAATATCATCAAAAAGTTTCGTTGCATTTGGAGAACCTTTATTTCTGCACAAAAAACAACACCATGGTAGTTCTGCTGAAAACAACGTTAGTCCGGGTTAGTTTCGTCCAAATCATACAAAAACCATATAAAATTATTGTAAACATGGCATGAATACTTCATAAATTATAGATACGTTGGAGACATATCAACATCCCCAAGCTTAATTCCTACTCGTCCTCGAGTAGGTAAATGATAAAAGAAATAATTTATGAAGTGTGAGTGGTAGCATAGTGCATTAGTTTGATCAATGATAATTTCAATCACTTTTTCTAGCATCATAACAACAACTCTTTCTCATAAAACTCATCATGATAAAGTAGCAATTGAAAACGGATTTTTTTTGTTGTGGAATGCTACCTATCATATGTGACGCCCGGGTAATTAAGCTACAGTAATCCCACGCTAATGATGCCATGTCACCACTGTTACTGTTGTTAAACTCGCGGTGATTCAAAACCTCGGTCAAATTCAAATTTAAAATAAAGTCAAACGATAAAAGTTTTCAAATATTATAACTAAAATGTTCGGGTTGTGCCAAATGTTGCATAGGTAATTATGGTGAAGAAACCACACTTTTATAAAATGTTTAAATACTCTAAAATAAATAAAACAACAGCAAAATATTTAATTAAATACCTTTTTCAAATTAATAAAATCTTAAACTATTTTATTTAGCTGTCCAAATTAATATGGCAGTGGCATAAATATTAAAATTAATTTAGGAACTAGTTACATATTTTATAAAACTTAAATAAATTGACAAATAAATAAAAACAGTAAAGGAAAATAAATAAAAAGAAAAAGGACTCCCCCCCCCTGACTGGGCCTCAACCCAGCAGGCCAAGCGGCCCACCAGGCTGGCCCAGCCGGCCACCCCCGCTATAACCCCCCCACTCTGAAACCCTAACCTAACCCCAATCCCACTAGCTCCTCTCCCCCCCACGAGCCGATGTGGATCGGGGCACGCTGCCCCGACCCCGTCACCGATCCCCGTCGCCGCACGCCGTCGCTCGCCGCCCGGCGCCACCCTGCCTCGCCCTCGCCCTCGTCGGACCTCCCCAGGCCTCGACGCCTGATCCCCTGCAGTGGGGGTGAGACCCCGACCCCCTCCTCCTCTCTGTCGCACGCCGTCCGCACCGCGCTCATCGCGCGTCGACCGCGCCCCGTCCGTGCGCGCTCATGGCCTCGCATAGCCCACGCCAGCCGTGCTGCCCCTCCTCGCTCGTGTCGCCTCGCTTGCTTCACCGCGCTCACCGCGCCCGCAGCTAGACGCCGCGGTCTGGCTCCGCGCCCGTCTCCTATTTCCCCAGCGCCGCGCTCCAGCCCGCTCGACTCACTGCGCCGGCCCGCTGTCGCCCTGCTGCTCCCCTCGCGCTCGGCCGCGCTCGAGTTCCGGCCACCGCGGCCTCGCTCGACCCCACCGCCGCTGCTGCTTCACCCCTGGCGCGCGCCCGTCCCGCCGCTCGCCCGCTCGGCCCCGCCGTCCCTTGCCGCGGCCTCGCCCATGCCTGACCACACCCGGGCTTGCTCCGCCCGCGCCCGGCGCCCACGCCCGTGCCCGCAGTGGCCTATGGGCCACTGACCAGTGGGCCTTGCCCCCCTTGTGACAATGACAGATGGGGCCCACGCCCTTAAAACGTAATTAAAAAAAGTAAATGAAAATAAAATTAGTAAAAATAATTATTAATTAATTAATTAATTAATTAGTGAATTAATTAAGTTAATTAATTCTGCTTAATTAATCTAATTAATTAGTTAGTTTAATTAAACAGTAATTAGATTAGTTAAACCCTAATTAACCTAAACAGAGTATGACAGGTGGGATCCACACGTCAGTTTGACCCAGTCAATGCCCTGTTGACTGCTGATGTCATGCTGACGTCATGACGTCAGCATACACTGTTCTGGATAATCTTGGATTTAATAATTTAAATAATTCCAGAAAATCAATAATACTTTGAAAAATCATATAAAATAATCCGTAGCTCAGATCGAAAAACTTTGTACATGAAAGTTGCTAAGAATTTCGAGAGGAATCCGAATACGCGATCCATTCGTCCGTCACATGTCCCTAACTATTCGAACATGGAACCGTTCCCCTCCGGTCATCTCTCTGACAAATGTCCGGAACCGGGAAAACATTCCAGGATGGATTCCGCCTTCCTCGGTGACGCGCAACCATACGTTAGGACACACCCGGCACTGCATATTGTCATGTCGTACATTGTGTTGCTTATGTTTGCTGTGTATTTATACTATTTCCTCCCCCTCTTCTCTCTCGTTAGACCCCGACGCAGTTCCCGGTACCGACGTAGCTCCAAAAACCGACGACACCGTTGACGACCTTGCCCTTGCCGCCGAGCAACCAGGCAAGCACCCCCTCTTTGAGCATACCGATATCGCCTATTCTTTTTCTCTAATGCTTGCATTAGAAATGCTGCTGCTACTGCTTTACCTATTCTGATGCATATCCTGTTTATTGTAACTTGCAATTGAAACCTTACCTGCTTACCCTAAACTGTATAGTATAGGCTGGGTAGAGACCTATCAGTGACCCCACTAGTCCCGACTGCACCGCTGGATTATCAGAAGACCCAACCAATGGGATTGAAGACCAGGCCCCGTCACCGCACATCACCCCCCTTAGTTGTAACGACACTGCAGCGTTACTATCGAGTGCTGAGGGTGATACCTCGTGTAGCACTTCTGATGTTAACTCTGTAGAGTAGCTATTTGGTCGTGGTCATCGAGGGTGATTCCTCCTTCACCACTTCCGAGAACGACGTTGTCGTGCAACACTCCAAGTGTGAACCTCGAGGGTGATTCCTCTTAAGTTCACCTTGACGGTTACATCGAGTGGGCATCCGTCGAGGGTGATACCTCGGATTCCCTTGATGTTATGGACACACGGCTACTGTGACTTTACCTCAGCACCCTGTTAGTGATGGGTCGGCCCCGAGGGCGACCCGAGCGAGTTACTTTACTGCAGGACTGGAGGGATAGGCGGTACCGCCCAGTAGAGGTGGACCTGAGTTCCCGACAGTCTTTTGCGAGACGGGTTGACCTGGATGGTGCCCGAGTGAGAATACGAGGCGTGGCTGGGCATTCTTGGCCCTTGCCGCAAGTCCTCGAGATGGGGCGACGGGGTCACATCAATCGTGAGTCTCTGCTCGTTGCCGCACTACCAACACACTTCGGTTTGGATATTTGATCTGAGTGGGCCTTTGGCCTGATAGCACTAACCATCACGCGGGAATAAATATGGGTACTCTGCATCGTGGTATCAGCCGACAGCTTTGTCAGACGTCCAGTTCAACATTGTGGCAGGGTCGGATCATGCCGTTGGCGCTGGTATCCACCCTGCTCGCAATGATCCGGAGTGCATAGGGCGACGACCCAAGACCCTTGAGCGCTTAGTATGTAGACCGGCGGGGACCTCTCTGCTAAGCTCTAGGTAGGGCTGCGGTGTGTCGTTTGGCCGAGGCCGGGCAGGACCCAGAAAGTGTGTCCGGTCGGAGTTAAGCGAGCATGGTGGGTAAGTTGGTGCACCTCTGCAGTGAAGAACTAATCTATGCATAGCCGGATCCTCGGTAACGGACACTCAGAGTTGTATCCCAATCGATACAACTAGAATTGGATACTATGGCTCTGGGGTTGCTTCTCGCAGGGAGTCAAGAAGGGATCTCCGGACGTGGTTGATGACTGTATGGCTCTGGGATTGTTTTCTCGTAGGGAGTCGAGAAAGGATCTCTGGGTGAGGTTGAGACTTAATGATACTACTACTTTATGCTGTACTAATCTACACTCTTCTAATGCTGCAAGACCACTGAAGATGCTAGTCTTCGATAGGACTAGGCCTTCTCTCTATTCTGGCATTTCTGCAGCCCAGTCCACATATACAGCCTCCCTTTGATAATGTTGCATATGTAGTGTAGATCCTTGCTTGCTGAGTACTTCGGATGAGTACTCATGATTGCTTTGCTTTCTTTTTCCCCCATATCCTTTTGATGCAACCAGATGACAGAGCCCCGGATATAGCTGCCCACACCGACGATCGCTACCACTACCCCGAGGGTGGATACTACTACGAGTTGGCCGACGACCAGGAGTAGCATCGAAGGGTCCCAGGCAGGAGGCCTGCACCTTTCGATCGTAGTGTTTTCTTTTGCCCCACCTTCTTAGGGCCTATCTGTGTTTTCTTTTATATCTATACTCAGATATCTGATGCTTCCGCTGACGCTTGTACGCAAGCTTATGTATTCGAGCCCTCGAGGCCCCTGGCTTGTAATATAAAGCTTGTATGACTTTATTTATGTTTTAGAGTTGTGTTGTGATATCTTCCCATGAGTCCTTAGGCTTGATCGTGTGCATTTGCGTGTATGATTAGTGCACGATTGAGCCGGGGGTGTCACAAGTTGGTATCAGAGCCGACTGCCTGTAGGAATCCACCTTTCCAACTCCTTGGCCGAAGTTGAGTCTAGTGGTCCAAAACTATTTTACTAACTTGGCTGTGTGGCTTACGGGCACACGTCGCCAATTGGGTGGTATTAGGATCTTTTATTCCTCGTCTATACTCTGGAATTCTGAACTCTCTTCTATTCGGGGTAAATGATTTTGCTAAATCTAACTCTAGGTTCTCGTAAATACTTTCTCCCGGAGAGCTCCTCACTACAGATGATCGCCTGCTTCTCCAGAAGGTTCCGAAGATACCCTTCGATGTTTTCCCGAGACCTTTGTGCTCATCGCTTTTGAAATTCCTTACCATCGATAAATCCTTAAGTATAACTGCATACACTTGCCACTCTTATATTCAAACCCATTGATCTTGTTATTACAGGATGCCCCGAATTGCTCTTCGTTGTTTCGACAATCCTTTGAGCTTACTGCTTGTAGTTCTTGCCTCATGAATACCCCCTACGGATAATTCCTCGCTCTTACTGAGTATCCGTTCTTTCCCCCTTTGTTGATATGATTCACAAGATACGTTGAAATACTATTTGATCTTCCAAAAAAAAATCATTAGCAGCTTATTGCTCTGCAAATACTTGTCTGCTTGCATTATGGATGTTTCCCAAATGTCTAGCAATATTCATTAGTATCCTTTGACACCGTCATTTTGATCTTATTGATCCAATTTGAGTGCGAATGCACGCAATCATCAGTTGATCCTTTTAAAATTATCTTTCCGGCTCAGACGTCATTTTGAACACGAGCTGGTTCTCGACCAAACTAATTGCCGTCGATCGTACCCTTAGGTCTATTCAAGTTACCCATCCTTGATCAGAGCGTCCGCTTCTGATCCTTCGTAGTGGAATTCATAATTCCTTTGTTATCTAAGCATCAAATTATTCAGATGTTCTATAATCTGATGCCTTTGCATTCCTTTCCTCATCTGGTTGTGTACCGATACTCACATCAGCTCTGCTATGGACCGTCAGATCCTTTGTTGGATTTTATCCGACAGCGTCCTTCATATTCAATCACTTCGGAAGTTCTTCCCCTGATACATAATGCCTTTTGGTAAATCGTGACTTATGCCTTTGCAGGAATGTATCCTCTACTTTGACAGCCATGCTCTGCTTTTGAGCTGGTGATATTTACTCCTGAAGTTTGTGCTATATGTTCCTAAGATACCCCGACGGTTTGAACCTATGACTTCCCTAATCTATGTGAACCCGAAGTTTATGCGGGTTATATCTACTGGTGTTTTGCCAGATAAGATTTCAACACTACAACTTCATGGAACGCGAGAAGAGAATGAAAGGTTATATATTGGAGAAGTGGGAGTCGACCTTGAACTTTGTGTTCATGCCCATGGAACCGATGTGGAACGTATCAGGAAAGCTTCTTGCAAGAATATTTAATCATTTGAATAATTCTTCCAGTGTCACTAAAATTGGATTCCTTGCAGCTATGGTCCCGACCATACTAACCTTGTTCATTATATCTGAAAGGAAACCATTCCAGTACCTTGTCTATTTTTGACAAGATCAAAGTATCTGCTATCGCAAGTCAACGATCCAGTTCAGTTTCTATTCTAGTCTACCTTCGAGTATTACCCCCTAGTATCCCGATAATATCATAGGACTACAATACTTCTTAAGAGACTTCGTCAAGTATTCCTTCTCACTGATTCAGTATTCCACGGGTTTTTGGGTTGTTTGTCAACTGAGAACAACGATAAATGAATCGAATCCACCCTATGATCCAATACTCCTAGTAATGTACTGCTGGGAAATTTAACTTTCAACTCATGTCATTCTTAGCCTAATCGGTTACATCATTGTCTTAACTGTGCTACCTAGTACTGCTTCTCGGAGCACAATTTCGAAAATGAGTTAATCTTACGTCGATCTTCATCGTCATATCTTTTTGCTTTGAATAGCAAGCTTGATTCCGAGTTTGTGTCGTAGCCGTGGTTTCGATAGCCTTTCGCTTCATTATACTTTGGCTTGATGTCATCGCCGATCGATTGCATCTTCATGAAATCTCTCGACAAGTGTATCGTGCTCATCATCAACATTTTGAGCTCTTCCAACATATCTATTGAATTCATGATGAGAAATATCATCCTTGCCCCTCGATGATTTGTGTTAGTCATCGACAACATTATTGCCTTCCCTCCAACACAAACTTGTTCATGTTTTGTGTTGTACCTTGAGTTCCTTGCTATCCGACTTATATTATGTTCTACCCTGGAATATTACCATCCTTTATGTTAAGGATGTTGTGGGAATTGCTCCACCTCTTGAAAATTCTTGGTATAGTGATACTTCTCCCCATCACCATAATTTCTTGGTTCCCGTGTTGTTTCTAACCGGAATACCGACACTCGAACTATAATGAGTGAATTCAACATTTCTGGCAAGCCTATTACTTTGAAGTGAATGGTCGGTAATTTCATTCTAAGTCTTTTGGTTATCGAATCACCATTCTAACATTGATCGTGCTACTTGGTCCATAATTCCAGGTGCATTTTCGTTCAATGTTTAATTGTGGGTGTTCTCCTCGAACACACCTCATTATATACTCTGGTGTGTCCAATGCTATCACCTTGTTCACTTAATTGATAAAATCCATGCTGTTGGATATCTCATTAAATTGTTGCTGAGCCCGTCGGCCACATCCTCATCTCTTCCTTGCTGAAATTTTATGGTTTATCCTATAAAGTTGTTCCCGATGGATCCTTTGTGTATCCAAAGTCTGACCTTTGCTTGAAGACCATGTCGATGCTATTCCGAAGCATGACTGTGGTACTCTAACATCAACGAGGGCATTAAAAACGCAATGCTAAATGTTTCTTGATCAGTTGTCCAAACACTGTTGTATGGGTACATATCATGATTCTTCCTACCCCTTTTATCTAAATGGCCATGACTTTGATCTCCTGACACGTATATCATGCCCTGCTTAACCTTGGGAAGGGTATACCCCTATTACTTGTATTTAAACAAATTTCGTTTCCATTGGTTTGTTTAAACTGATAATCACATTTTTCTTTCCATTGGTTTGTTTGACCTTTCTTGTGATCTACAAGATATGAGCAGAAATAAATCCCTGCTCAAGTAAGCACCTCGGTGTACAACTCTGTCAGCAAGACCCTGTTACTATATGGTTGATAACATTTTGGTAACCACCGATGGACGAGAACTTTGCCTATTGGTCCGCCTCGTTTCAACGAGCAGGAAAATGGTTCTCTTTGTCCCTCGCCTTGGTACCAACGTTGTTGCCAATATAACTGGCAGGCTATGCTCTGACCTGCCCTGCCATCATGACCGTACAAGATGTCACTGCTCCTTCTACTTCTAACCCACATGGTGAGCCCATAACCCACAGTTCCACAGGATCAAAACCTGACTCTCCTCTACCCCCTGTTGCCAAAGTTATTCCTCGCGCTTGATTTCGTATGTAATTCACGGGCCACCTTCCTAGTGATCTATTCTGGTATTAGACGCAATACTTGTTCTCGTTGCTCTGGACCCCTTTCACACCTTGTTCAGTCATTGAGTGATTGTCTATCCGCTTGGAACTTGTTATTGTACCTTCTTACTTGCTCTTGATGTGTTTCATTTGATCAACTCGAGATATACTCATGTGTTCATTCATGGGATAACCCAGATGATTACCCCTTATAGCGTCCTATCGTTGTCAAGCTGCCCCTTTCCTATTCGTAAGTACGATGGAGTTCCCGAAAAAAGGATGCCGACTTCATCATGACGACCTGAAGCAGAGAAGTGAAGACATCAGCGTAATGGGTCGACCTATTCGAGAAGAGCAACCAAGACCGAGAAGACCCGTTAGAATTTCGTAACCAGAACCTTCCCCCTTACTCCACCTCTTAAATCTCGGGACGAGATATCTTGTAGTGAAGGAGAATTGTGACGCCCGGGTAATTAAGCTACAGTAATCCCATGCTAATGATGCCATGTCACCATTGTTACTGTTGTTAAACTCGCGGTGATTCAAAACCTCGGTCAAATTCAAATTTAAAATAAAGTCAAACGATAAAAGTTTTCAAATATTATAACTAAAATGTTCGGGTTGTGCCAAATATTGCATCGGTAATTATGGTGAAGAAACCACACTTTTATAAAATGTTTAAATACTCTAAAATAAATAAAACAGCAGCAAAATATTTAATTAAATACCTTTTTCAAATTAATAAAATGTTAAACTATTTTATTTAGCTGTCCAAATTAATATGGCAGTGGCATAAATATTAAAACTAATTTAGGAACTAGTTACATATTTTATAAAACTAAAATAAATTGATAAATAAATAAAAATAGTAAAGGAAAAATAAATAAAAAGAAAAAGGACCCCTTCCCCCCGACTGGGCCTCGACCCAGCAGGCCAAGCGGCCCACCAGGCCGGCCCAGCCGGCCACCCCCGCTATAACCCCCCCCCCCACTCCGAAACCCTAACCTAACCCCAATCCCACTCGCTCCTCTCCCCCCCCCACGACCCGATCTGGATCGGGGCACGGTGCCCCGACCCCATCACCGATCCCCGTCGCCGCACGCCGTCGGTCGCCGCCCGGCGCCGCCCAGCCTCGCCCTCGCCCTCGCCGGACCTCCCCAGGCCTCGACGCCCGATCCCCTGCAACATGGGTGAGACCCCGACCCCCTCCTCCTCTCTGTCGCACGCCGTCCGCACCGCGCTCGTCGCGCGTCGACCGCGCCCCGTCCGTGCGCGCTCACGGCCTCGCACAGCCCGTGCCAGCTGTGGTGCCCCTCCTCGCTCGCGTCGTCTCGCTTGCTTCACCGCGCTCACCGCGCCCGCAGCTGGAAGCTGTGGTCTGGCTCCGCGCCCTTCCCCTGTTTCCCCAGCGCCGCGCTCCAGCCCGCTCGCCTCGCTGCGCCGGCCTGCTGTCGCCCTATTGCTCCCCTCGCGCTCGGCCGCGCTCGAGTTCCGGCCACCGCAGCCTCGCTCGACCCCACCGCAGCTGCTGCTTCCCCCCTGGAGCGCGCCCGTCCCGCCGCACGTCCGCTCGGCCCCGCCGTCCCTTGCTGCGGCCTCGCCCGCGCCTGACCATGCCCGGGCTCGCTCCGCCCGCGCCCGCAGTGGCCTATGGGCCACTGACCAGTGGGCCTTGCCCCCCCGTGACAATGACAGATGGGGCCCATGCCCTTAAAACATAATTAAAAAAAGTAAATGAAAATAAAATTAGTAAAAATAATTATTAATTAATTAGTGAATTAATTAAGTTAATTAATTCTATTTAATTAATCTAATTAATTAGTTAGTTTAATTAAACAGTAATTAGATTAGTTAAACCCTAATTAACCTAAACAGAGTATGACAGGTTGGACCCATACGTCAGTTTGAACCAGTCAACGCCCTGTTGAATGCTGACGTCATGCTGATGTCATGATGATGTCAGCATACACTGTTCTAGATAATGTTGGATTTAATAATTTAAATAATTCCAGAAAATCAATAAAACTTTGAAAAATCATATAAAATAATCCGTAGCTCAGATCGAAAAACTTTGTACATGAAAGTTGCTCAGAATTTCGAGAGGAATCCGAATACGTGATTCGTTCATGAAAGTTGCTAACATGGAACCGTTCCCCTCCGGTCATCTATCAGACAAATGCCCGGAACCGGGAAAACATTCCCGGATGGATTCCCCATTCCTTGGTGACGTGCAACCATACGTTAGGACACACCCGGCACTGCATATTGTCATGTCGTACATTGTGTTGCTTATGTTTGCTGTGTATTTATACTGTTTCCTCCCCCTCTTCTCTCTCGTTAGACCCCGAAGCAGTTCCCGGTACCGACGCAGCTCCGGAAACCGACGACACCGTTGACGACCTTGCCCTTGCCGCCGAGCAACCAGGCAAGCACCCCCTCTTTGAGCATACCGATATCGCCTATTTTTTTCTCTCATGCTTGCATTAGAAATGCTGCTGCTACTGCTTTACCTATTCTGATGCATAGCCTGTTTATTGTAACTTGCAATTGAAACCTTACCTGCTTACCCTAAACTGTATAGTATAGGCTGGGTAGAGACCTATCAGTGACCCCACTAGTCCCGATTGCCCCGCTGGATTATCAGAAGACCCGATCAACGGGATTGAAGACCAGGCCCCGGCACCGCACATCACCCCCCTTAGTTGTAACGACACTGCAGCGTTACTATCGAGTGCTGAGGGTGATACCTCGTGTAGCACTTCTGATGTTAACTCTGTAGAGTAGCTATTTGGTCGTGGTCATCGAGGGTGATTCCTCCTTCACCATTTCCGAGAACGACGTTGTCGTGCAACACTCCAAGTGTGAACCTCGAGGGTGATTCCTCTTAAGTTCACCTTGACGGTTACATCGAGTGGGCATCCGTCGAGGGTGATACCTCGGATTCCCTTGAGGTTATGGACACACGGCTACTGTGACTTTACCTCAGCACCCTGTTAGAGACAGGTTGGCCCCGAGGGCGACCCGAGGGAGTTACTTTACTGCAGGACTGGAGGGACAGGCGGTACCGCCCAGTAGAGGTGGATCTGAGTTCCCGATAGTCTTTTGCGAGACGGGTTGACCTGGATGGTGCCCGAGTGAGAATACGAGGCGTGGCCGGGCATTCTTGGCCCTTGCCGCAAGTCCTTGTGACGGGGCGATGGGGTCACATTGATCGAGAGTCTTTGCTCGTTGCCGCACTACCAACACACTTCGGTTTGGATATTTGATCTGAGTGGGCCTTTGGCCCGATAGCACTAACCATCACGGGGGAATAAATATGGGTACTCTGCATCGTGGTATCAGCCGACAGCCTTGTCAGACGTCCAGTTCAACTTTGTGGCCGGGTCGGATCGTGCCGTTGGCGCTGGTATCCACCCTGCTCGCAACGCCCCGGAGTGCACAGGGCGACTGCCTAAGACCCCTGAGCGCTTAGGATGTAGACCGGCGGGGACCTCTCTGCTGAGCTCTAGGTAGGGCTGCGGTGTGTCGTTTGGCCGAGGCCGGGCAGGACCCAGAAAGTGTGTCTGGCCAGAGTTAAGCGAGCGTGGTGGGTAAGTTGGTGCACCCCTGCAGGGAAGAACTAATCTATGCATAGCCGGATCCTCGGTAACGGACACTCGGAGTTGTATCTCGATCGATACAACTAGAATTGGATACTATGGCTCTGGGGTTGCTTCTCGCAGGGAGTCGAGAAGGGATCTCCAGACGAGGTTGATGACTGTATGGATCTGGGATTGTTTTCTCGCAGGGAGTCGAGAAAGGATCTCTGGGTGAGGTTGAGACTTAATGATACTACTACTTTATGTTGTACTAATCTACACTCTTCTAATGCTGCAAGACCACTGAAGATGCTAGTCTTCGATAGGACTAGGCCTTCTCTCTATTCTGGCATTTCTACAGCCCAGTCCACATATACAGCCTCCCTTTGATAATGTTGCATATGTAGTGTAGATCCTTGCTTGCTGAGTACTTCGGATGAGTACTCACGGTTGCTTTGCTTTCTTTTTCCCCCATATCCTTTTGATGCAACCAGATGACGGAGCCCCGGATACAGCTGCTCACGCCGACGATCGCTACCACTACCCTGAGGGTGGATACTACTACGAGTTGGCCGACGACCAGGAGTAGGATTGGAGGGTCCCTGGCAGGAGGCCTGCGCCTTTCGATCGTAGTGTTTTCTTTTGCCCCGCCTTCTTAGGGCCTATCTGTGTTTTCTTTTATATCTATATTCTTAAAGGGGTGGGGCCCGTATGTCATTGACTGGGGCCTGCCCAGTCAGCACAGTTGACTTGGTCAACTGGTCAACAGGGGGCCCCGGGCCCATCGGTCAGTGGCACAGGGGCGGGACCCACCGGGGCCAGGTCAGCGCCGGCCGCCGGAGCTCTCCGGCGAGCTCTCCCGCGGCGGCCGAACTCCGACGAGCTCGGAAACACGTTGTGGGGCACCGTTTAGCGCGGGGTCGGGCTCTCTGGAACGGGCGTTTCGAGCCGCGTACACTGGCGGTGGTCTCGGTGACTGAGGCAGCCGAAATCAGCGACGGCGACGACGGTAGGCGGCGGCGGCTTCGGGTGGCGTTTGGGTTCGGCGCTATGGTGCGCGCGCGGGTGAAATAAACAGCTAGGCGCGGTAAACGCGGGGCGGCAAGGCCGATGAGCAGCAGCACGCGACCAAATGGTCGTCAGAACAACACCGGCGACATGCTCTGCGGCGGAGGGCTCGGCACGATGGGGGGGGCGGCAGCTACGGCACCGAGGGAGAGCGCAGAGAGATATACTCTTTATTTTGTAGCATGGACATTTGGACTTGAATGATTCGAAGCAATAGTCTATAATTTGACATGAAGACATCAATACTCAAGCATACTAACAAGCAACCATGTCTTTCAAAATATCAATGCTAAAGAAAGCTATCCCTAGCCCATTATGCTCAATCATTCATCCATTCATGAAACACACTCAAATATTAGCTACATCCAATGCACAAGTATGACAATAGTGCTCCCTAGATGGTGCTTTATAAGAGAAGATGGAGACTCAAATAAAAAATAAAAATTGCATAAAGTAAATAGATAGGCCCTTCATAGAGGGAAGCAGAGATTTGTAGAGGTGCCAGAGCTCAAAGCTTAAATTGAGAGATAAAATATTTTGAGAGGCATACTTTTCCCGTCAACGAAAACGACCGAGAATTCCCAACACTTTCCATGCTAGATACATCATAGGCGGTTCCCAAATAGAAAATAAAGTTTATTCCTTTTTCCATCATTCTTTCATAATCCATGGCTAGCCGTATCCACGGGTGCCTTCCATACCAACACTTTCCAAGGAATTTATTATTGAACAACATAAATTTTTTTTTTTGCATTTCGGGACTGGGCATCCTGATTACCTTTGCCACACTCTCGTGCAATGACAAGTGAATAAGCACTCATCTTGAGAATAACGTATCTAGCATGGAAAATATTGGCCACCCCCTGCTGCTTCATGAGCGGTACGGGCACACAAAAAGGAAATTTATTTTGAAAATTAGAGTTGGCACATACAAATTTACTTGGAATGGCACGGAAATACCGCATATAGGCAGGTATGGTGGACTCATTTGGCACAACTTGGTGACGGTGTCCTGGACTAGGGGGTACTCATCACGTCGTCTCCCGACTAGTGGGTCGGGCCGAGGACCCCCGTGGTGGTTCACCAATGGGCCAGTTCGGACAGCCGATGACATATACGGGGAAGATTCTACAAGACTTGGTGATCAAGACAAGGACTCCTCTCCACCGACGTAGCCGACTAGGACTCTTGTTATCCTAGACCTCCGGTACATTATATAAGCCAAGGCCAGGCTAGTTGATAGATTATTATGACATTACTCATCATACCCCTAGGGTTTAGACCACAACATATGATCTCGATGTAGATCAACTCTGTACTGGATACTCTATCAATATAAACAAGAGCATGACGTAGGGTTTTACCTCCATCAAGAGGGCCCGAACCTGGGTAAAACACCGTGTTCATTGTCCTGTTACCATTGATCCGAGAATCCATAGCTCGGGACCCCCTACCCCGAGATCGCCGGTTTTGACACCGACAATGGTGCTTTCATTGAGAGTTCCGTTGTGTGGTCGGCAATGGATCAATGGCTCGCCTGCAGATCAACTGCGACGTCGGCATATTCGTCGCCGGCTCGACTGGTTACCTTGGCTCGATCGAGGACTGCGCTCCGCCTCAGATCGTCATAATCGGACGAGGGCCTTCATCAACATCAACTCTGATCTCTATCAAGATTATGGAGGAATCATCCATATAGCTCGGGGGCTCAAATTCAATATTGTCCTCGGGCGACCGTGCTGTTTCTCTATACAACGGATTTGTATTCGCCGTTGCCGCTTCCTCGCATGTCGCTTTGACAATTGCTTTGGTGGAATAGTCCGGAATTGTGTATATAACAACCGTGTAAAATTTCGTCGCGTTCCGATGGAGGAATCTCCGGCGATCTACGATATACCGGAGCCCTGTCAAATCTGGACGGGAATCTGGACAAGTTTAGGGCTAGGAGACCATCGCCTAGCTCGGATATCATTTGGAAGATCCAACCGTTGATCGGCTGCGTAATTCCCATATCAATCACCCCTCAAAATTTTAGCTCGATCCGACCGTTCACACTCCGGGAACGGCCTGAGGAGTGCGTCAATTTTCGGATCTGTTTTCTATGCGAAAACGAATACCCGAATTCATCTTTCTTCATGAACGGGATATTGAACATCCTTTTTGGAAGGAAACTTTTTCTAGGGTATTGTGTGTTGTTCTCAAACACGTGCCGACAAATTTTAAAGCCTTTTTCTGAGGCGGTCTTCATCATCGGGCCAATGTCAAACCGGCCCGAACACATTGCTCCATGGCTGCCGACTTGTGCCAGCATGGACTGCGCCGTCGCTCCATCAAGCCAATGATATCTCCTCGGATCATAACCTCAGCGAACCGAGCAAGAGTTCGGCATCGCGAAACCCTAACTTGAACAACCCTGAAGCTTTGACTTAGGGATCTGTCTCCGACCCGATCCCGGGGTCGGCTTTTATCTCGCATCCAGCTTCAAGCCTGAATGCGACCTCTGCATCCGAACAGCAGGAGTCAACCCTGGCCGGACTCGCCCCTCGCACCATCCTACCGGAGGACGACCCCGAAGAAATCCAGGATACCAATCCGGCTAATCTCTCCCTGCCAAACAAGATACTACATCGGATCCAGACGATGACCACTCCACCGGTCTGACCTCGGCATTCAGGCCATTTTTCTTTAATTATTTACTTCACTTAAATTAATTAAGTAGAAGATTTTTTAAAAATATACATATATTATTATCTTTATCTATTATTACTTTTGGTTTGCACTTTTTTATGTGCACACATAAATCGATGTCGACTGGTCTGCGTCGTCTGCTCCAACACCTCGGCTAGACCGGGGGCTTCGCCGTCTCTTCATCAACCTACTCTGGGGACTTCGGCGTCAACAGCCGACCAGCTTCATCACGTTAGCTGGACTGGGGACTTCGGCATCACCAGCCGACCAACTTCGTCACCTCGCCTAGACCCGGGGCCTTGCCTCGCCGCATCGACCATGCGGCGTCGCCACTTCATCAGGCCGAGCTCTTCGCTCGAGCACCTCGGAACCGGCTTGGGAGCTGGGACCTCGACCCGCTGCAAGCTCGGCCCGCGTCATCAACGCCGAACACATTAACCAGCTAAGTCACTTTCATGCTCAAAGTTTTTAAATTTTTAATTTGTGTTCGGTTTGACCATGCTCACATACATTGCTTGTTAAAAGAAACTCCCTCTATCCATGTTAACTAGGGGCTCTTAAAATTTATATGAGCCATTTTATAATAAATGTGTTTTCTTCTTAGTCGCTGCAAAGTCTTTTTCTACTACTCCTTTCTCGACTCGAGTGTGTGGTCAATAGCCGGATAGCCTGGCTTCTCTCTAAAGCCGCTCGAGTTTAGTTCGCTAAACTGGCCTGAGAAGCACTCCGCCTTCGGGATAGGAGGTTGAATCCGAAGGCTGACCCGCTTGAAGTCTGGAGATCAGATGTATCATGTTAAAGCACGACGGAAGTACAAGCTAATTTTAAGACCAATTTTCGAATTAGCACCAAAAAACTTAATTTAGTCCGGACGTTAAGTTTTTACATAAGTTTTTTTTGAGCTTATGGCACTTTTTAGCTATTTGTATGTTGTTCTTTCAGGAGGCGGGACATCCTCATGACCGAGGTGCCATGCGTAATAATCCAGCTTGGGAAATATTTTTCGACCCGCAGCTCGGCATTTTTTCCTTCCGACCTACACCTCGGCGTTGGATCCGAGCATAAATCTCGCAGTACATTGCCGGACACTTTTAAAGCATCGGCAATATCAACAGGGGGCTGCGGCTAGAGCCGAACCCACCAAAAAGCCAAGGTACTATGAGGAGTCCTCGGGAAAACGTTCTCGGGTATTTCTTTATATGCATCAATTTCGAATTGTGTCTTTGGTCAATAGTTGGGTTGCCCAGCTCCTGTGCTTGCCTCCTACGTTCCGCTTTGTTCGGCTAGGAGTGCAAAGGGAGAACCACTGCGATTGTACTTCCGGTTTAACTGGTCAAGTACCTTAGTGGAGAAACCCGAAAACTGACTGTCACAATAAGCGTAAACTGGTCGGCGATCCGATAACCGTATAAACAACGAGCCTTTCATAAAATTGGCGGAAGTGTTAACGGCTTGACCTCGGCTGACGCCGAACACTAACCGGAGGCTAGTAACTGGCCTTCCAACTTTAAGCTTCTATGACCAAGTGAAAGTTATAAAGCCTGGATATCTGATTGCCTCGTTTCCGCTAACACAACCGCCTCCGGGCACCGAGATGTCGGCTAAGGGTTGTCTTGTTACCGCGAAAACACCCTACGTAGTATCTACAAAGGGGTAGAAGCCGACGATGGGCCACTTTCAAATGATAAACGATCGCAATGGAGTCAATCAACGTTTATATTCAATATACGAGCGCTGCCTTCCGTAATTATCGTTATAAAGCCATAAATATGCATCAATTTGACTTAAGATTTTGGCCAAGCTGGGTTGCCTGGCTCCTGTGCTTACCCCTACATTCCCGATTGTTCGGCTAGGGGGTAAAGGGAGCACCTCTGTGATTGTTACTTCCGGGTCATCCGGGCAAGTATCTCAGACTGGGTGAAGCCAAAAGCTAGCCATCTTAAGAACATAATTGGTCGGCAACGACGGAAGTGACAATTTTGGTTCTTTAAAGACCACAGAGTTCGGGAACTTTTTCCCAACTAAATCCTCAATATTTTTCTCCCACATTGATCGGAGTTGAGGTTTCATGATCATTTTCAACATGACAGTCTGGGAAAAGGAACTTATAACGGAACTATTTTCCCCAGAAGATGTTTTATAACATATCTCTCTACGTACCTTTGTTTATAAAACCGTATGGCCGGATTGCCTTGTTTTCCGTAAATCTTTGCCCTTATAAAGGCTTTATAAAGTAGGAAAACACTCCTTGGCTACTGGCCGAGGAGGTTGAAACCGATGGTCGGTCAACAAAGTGTTGTACAATGCGGATCTGAGCGTTAATGATGTAAAGTACTTGGATACATAGAATCATTACACATAAATTGTGATATACTCCGGACATCTATCCTTAATTCGGCCACCCGTGCCCACATTAAGGCTCGGGGGCTACTGGGCTTCGCGCTTCTCATTTACAAATATTAAAGGGGCACATCGATCCCCTGATCAGGTGTTGCCACCCGACCATTGGCTCGGGGGCTACTGCATCGACGATTCAATGCAGACAATTCACAAAGTGTGAAATAGTTCTTGAGGAGATTACGATCCTCAGGTTGGTTGGCCGCACCCAACCTGAGTCTCGAGGAATATGCACACCGCGTTTCCATTCCTAAGTATGCCGCCGAGCTAGGAGTTGATCCTCAGGCCGATTTCGTGAATTGACCCGAGTCTCAGGGGCTACTGGGATCTGCGGTTTGATTTTATCCTTCATGTGCATCCCGGATATTAGGTCGGCATGCACCTTGAGGGCTAATGGCTATATATCTCGGCCGAGAATACATTGCACAAATAGGAATTAAATTCACAAAAATCAACCCACGGCCGAGGTGGTGCACCACCTCGGAAGCTGTCCGACATAAAGCTCGGATGCATGTGGCTGCCTCCATAGAGGGCATCTCCGGCATTAAGCTCGGTTTAACCCTTTTAACTTTTTCAAGACCGAGGTAATCTATGACATCTCGAATACAGTCCGGCATTGGTGCTCGGCTGTGAGATGACACCGCGGATGCGGTCCGGCGTTGGTGCTCGGCTGTGAGAGGCTACCTCGGAAGCAATCCGGCATAAAGCTTGGCTGCGAGTGGCTAGCTCTATAGTGAACTTTTCTCTGCATTAAGCTCGGATAACCTTCTCCAAACTTTTTTAAAGATGAGGTGCTTTATGCCTCCTTGGATGCTGTGCGACACTGGAGCTCAGATACAGTCCGGCGTTGGAGCTCGGATACAGACCGGCGTTGGAGCTCGGATGCAGACCGGCGTTGGTGTTCGGCTGCAAAGATACACCTCGTATGCAATCCGGCATTGGAGTTCGGATGCAAGAGGGCACCGCCGCGCGGGAAAAACTTCGAACCCAAGGTGTGGCGTAAAAAATAATGAGGCATTGATAAGGGCTGAAAACTTAAAAGAATCCTCGGATACCCGACGTATGAACTCTTCGGATACACCTCGGCGATCCTCAAGATCATAGATGGAAAGATTTGTTGAACCAGTTTTCAAGACCGACGACCGAAGACGAAGAATAGTTTGAAAGAACCGAGGAACGTCCCCAACTTGAAGACCGGTTTAGGGGGCTACTGACGGTGTCCTGGACTAGGGGGTACTCACCAGGTCGTCTCCCGACCAGTGGGTCGGGCCGAGGACCCCCGTGGTGGTTCACCAATGGGCTAGTTCGGACAGCCGATGACATATACGGGGAAGATTCTACAAGACTTGGTGATCAAGACAAGGACGCCTCTCCACCGACATAGCCGACTAGGACTCTTGTTATCCTAGGCCTCCGGTACATTATATAAGCCAATGCCAGGCTAGTTGATAGATTATTATGACATTACTCATCATACCCCTAGGGTTTAGACCACAACATATGATCTCGAGGTAGATCAACTCTGTACTGGATACTCCATCAATATAAACAAGAGCAGGACGTAGGGTTTTACCTCCATCAAGAGGGCCCGAACCTGGGTAAAACACCGTGTTCATCGTCCTGTTACCATTGATCCGAGAATCCACAGCTCGGGACCCCCTACCCCGAGATCGCCGGTTTTGACACCGACACTTGGTTTAAGGAGTTTGGATGCACAAGCAGCATTCCCGCTTAGTACAAATGAAGGCTAGCAAATAGATTGAGAAGCGACCAACTAAGAAACGAAAACGATCATAAACGAGCATTAAACATAACTAACACCGAATAATGCACCACAAGTAGGATGTAATTTCATTGCATAACTATTGACTTCCGTGCTTGCATAGGGAATCACAAACCTTAACACCAATATTCTTACTAAATCATAATTACTCACCAATATGACTCACATATTATTATCTCCATATCGCAAAACTATTGCAAGGAATCAAACTTATCATATCCAATGATCTACATGAAAGTCTTTACTATATACTTCTTGAATATCCATCACTTTGGTACCAATTTCATAGCTTGTGCAAATTGTCATCACTATTATCAACTCTCAAAATAATATAAGTGAAGCATGAGAGTGTTCGACAAACTACTCCAAAATGATATAAGTGAAGATCAAATGAGTAGTTAAGTAAATAGATAGCCATGTGAGGACTCTCTCTCATATTATTTTCCAGATCTAAGTATTTTAGTAAAACAGCAAGCAAAACAAAATAAAATAACATTCTAAGAATAGCACACATCATGTGAAGAAGCAAAAACTTAGGCTCAACCGAGGCTAACCGATAATTGTTGATGAAGAAAAGGTGGGATGCCTACCGGGGCATCCCCAAGCTTAGATGCTTGAGACTTCTTGAAATGTTACCTTGGGATTCCTTGGGCATCCCCAAGCTTGAGCTTTTGTGTCTCCTTAATTCTTTTTATATAACGGTTTCCCTAAATCTTAAAAACTTCATCCACACAAAACTCAACAAGAACTAGTGAGATACGTTAGTATAAATCAATGCAATAACCTTATCATTCTCTACTGTAGAAAATCACTAAAATTATTATTCAACATTGGATACTAAATGCCTCTGCATATTTAATACTCCTATCCTCAAATAGAATCATTAAACAAGCAAACATATGCAAACAATGCAAACATAACAGCAATCTGTCTAAACAGGACAGTCTGTAAGGAGTGCAATTTTACTCATACTTCCCTAACTCCAAAAATTCTGAAATTTTACTACACTGTAGAAAATTTATTATATATTATTGTGCCAAAAATTTCAACATTTTATCACATTCTTACTTTTCTCAACAATTCATGCACTAGCATGCAACTTTCTGTTTTCAAACAGCAACACATAGGCTTGCAAAATAAGCATGGCAAAGGCTATAATTGAAATTTTATTGAAATAAAAGCTATAAAACATGATTACTACAGTAGCTTAATCATGTGAACACACAAAAACAGTAGGTAAAAGTGTTGGGTTGTCTCCCAACAAGCGCTTTTCTTTAATGCCTTTTAGCTAGGCATGATGATTTCCATGATGCTCACATAAAAGATAAGAATTGAAACACAAAGAGAGAATCATGAAACATATGACTAGCACATTTAAGTCTAACCCGTTTCCTATGCATAGGTATTTTCTGAGCAAACAACTCATGGGAATAAGAATCAACTAGCATAGGAAGGCAAAACAAGTGCAACTTCAAAACTTTCAACATAAAGAGAGGAAACTTGATATTATTGAAATATGTAGAAGCATATGTTCCTCTCTCATAATAATTTTTAGTAGCATCATGAATGAATTCAACAATATAACAATCACATAAATCATTCTTTTCATGATCCACATACATAAAATTTTTATTACTCTCCACATAAGCAAATTTATTCTCATGAATAGTAGTGGGAGCAAATTCAACAAAATAACTATCATGTGATTGAAAATTAAAATCATGATGACAAGTTTCATGGTTATCATTATTGTTTATAGCATACATGTCATCACCATTATCATCATAGATAGGAACTTTGTTATCATAGTCATTTGAAACCTCTTCCAAAATAGTGGATTCTTCACTAAATAAAGTCATGACCTCTCCAAATCCACTTTCATAATTATTACAATAAGATGCAACACCCTCCAAAATAGTAGGATCATCATTACATAAAGTTGACACTCTTCCAAACCCACTTTCATCAATATAATCATCATAAATAGGAGGCTTGCAATCATCATAATAAATTTTATCATCAAAACTTCGGGGACTAAAAATATCATCTTCATCAAACATAGCATCCCCAAGCTTATGGCTTTGCATATCATTAGCATCATGGATATTCCAAGAATTCATACTAACAACATTGCAATCATGCTCACCATTCAAAGATTTTATTTCAAACATTTTATTGAATTCTTCTTCTATCAATTGAGCACAATTTCCCGATCCATCATTTTCAAGAAAGACATGATAAAGATGAATAATATGAGGCCACCTCAATTCCATTTTTTGTAGTTTTCCTTTATGAACCAAACTAGTGATAAAACAAGATACTAAAAGATTTAGTTGCAAGATCTAAAGATATACCTTCAAGCACTCACCACCCCGGCAACGGCGCCAGAAACGAGCTTGATGTTTACTACAAACTTGTTCTTGTAGACTCGTGTTGGGCCTCCAAGCGCAGAGTTTTGTAGGACAGTAGCAATTTTCCCTCAAGTGGATGACCTAAGGTTTATCAATCCATGGGAGGCGTAGGATGAAGATGGTCTCTCTCAAACAACCCTGCAACCAAATAACAAAAAGACTCTTGTGTCCCCAACACACCAAATACAATGGTAATTTGTATAGGTGCACTTGTTCGGCGAAGAGATGGTGATACAAGCGTAGTAATGATAGTAGATATTGATATTTATAATAGGAACAATAAAAAATAGAAAGGTAGCAATTGATAAAATGGAGCACAAATGGTATTGCAATGCTTGAAAATGAGGCCTAGGGTCCTTACTTTCGCTAGTGCAATCTCTCAACAATGCTAATATAATTGGATCATATAACCATCCCTCAACGTGCGATGAAGAATCACTCCAAAGTTTCTATCTAGCGGAGAACATAAGAAGAAATTGTTTGTAGGGTACGAAACCACCTCAAAGCTATTCTTTCTGATCAATCTATCCTAGAGTTTTTAGTAAAATAACACCAAGCTATTCTGTCCGATCGATCTAACCAAGAGTTCATACTAAAATAACAACATATGACACACATCAACCAACTCTAATGTCACCTAGGTACTCCAATGTCACCGCGAGTATCCGTGAGTTGATTATACGATATGCATCAAACAATTTCAGATTCATAATACTCAATCCAACACAAAGAAACTCAAAGAGTGCCCCAAGATTTCTACCGGAGAAACAAGGACGAAAACGTGCATCAACCCCTATGCATAGATTACCCCAATGTCACATCGGGAATCTGCGAGTTGAGTTCCAAGACATAGTTCAAGTGCTCACAAATCCATAAAAGTATTCAATCCGATAAAAATGAAATCTCAAAGGGAAAACTCAATTCATCACAACAAGATAGAGAGGGGAAACACCATATGATCCAACTATATTAACAAAGCCCGCGATACATCAAGATCGTGCCATCTCAAGAACACGAGAGAGAGATTAAACATATAGCCACTGGTACAAACCCCCAGCCCCGAGGGTGGACTACTCCCTCCTCATCATGGTGGCCGCCGGGGTGATGAAGATGGCCACCGGTGATGATTTCCCCCTCCGGCAGGGTGCCAGATCGGGGTCTAGATGGGTTTTTCATGGCTACAGAGGCTTGCAGTGACAGAACTTCTGATCTAGGGTTATTTCTGATGGTTTCTCTATTTATAGGATTTTTCAGTGTTGGAATCACGCGAAGATGGGCCTCGAGGTGAGCACAACCGACCGGGGCAAGCCAGGCCCCTCTGGCTATCCTGGTGGGTTGTACCCTGCTCATGGCTCTTCTGGCCCTCCCACGAAGCTTCTAGTGCCTCTTTTGTTCCAAAAAATCGTCAAAAAGTTTAGTTGCATTTGGAGAACTTTTATTTCTGCATAAAAAACAACACCACGGTAGTTCTGCTGAAAACATCATTAGTCCGGGTTAGTTCCATCCAAATCATACCAAAACCATATAAAATTGTTGTAAACATGGCATGAATACTTCATAAATTATAGATACATTGGATACGTATCAAGTACCAAGACTCCATGGGTGCTAGATTATTACTATGTAATCTAGATTATTGACTCTAGTGCAAGTGGGAGACTGTTGGAAATATGCCCTAGAGGCAATAATAAAGTGGTTATTATTATATTTCCTTAATCATGATAAATGTTTATTTTTCATGCTATAATTGTATTGACCGGAAACTTAAATACATGTGTGGATACATAAAAAATACCGTGTCCCTAGTGACACTACAAAAAAAAAACCACTTCCGTGATGATACGTGTTTGTCACAGTAGGTCACATTTTCTGTCATGCATGTACATCCATGACGATTTTATGATAGAATCAAGATAGTCATACCTGTGCTGTCGTAGAAGTGTTCCATGACAATACCAAAATTATCATCATGGAAGTGTCCACTTCCATGACGATAAATGGCGCGTCATGGAAGTGCTTTCGTCAAGGGTAACCGACACATGGCATCCACCGTAACGGGTCACCGTTAAGCTATCGGGTCCGGTTTTCTATTCGATAACCCGTTAACAGCAACAACCAATGGCGATTTTCCACATGTAAAATTCTCATTGGCCGAAAGAAACATGTGTGAACTCTACGTTGGGGCAGATTTCATCCAGCGATTGGATGGGACGCGCCTATGATACGTTGACACGTGGATCAACCCAACAGTGGCCCATTCAGATCAAAAGGCTGGCCCGTTTAACTTGGTCAAAAGGTGGCGGGCCGGCCCATGGAAAGCCTGTTAACGGCTTGTTTGCATATAGCCCATTTACAGCCCGCTAACTCATGGCCCGTTATTGCCTATCCGAATTTGGCCCAGTATTGTCATCTGGGCCGTCCAATATGATTCCAGCCCGTTGTAACTTCCGGCCCATGTACGGCCCATGATTTCTTTTGGCCCATATGAGGCCCTTTGAGCTCTGGGCCCATTAAAGGCCCGCGGTGTAACTGGCCCATAATGAACAGTGTATAACTTTACACCCATTAACGGCGCATTATTCCATTGGGCCGTTTCCAGCCCATATTATCTTTCGGCCTTCTAAGGGCCCATTTGTTCTTGGGCTCATTTCCAGCCTTCGATTACTTACGGTTCGTTACTGGCCTGTTCCGCTTGAGGGCCAAATCCAGCCTGTGGTTATAGTCGGCCCGTTTGTGGCCCGTTAATCCGTTAGGCTTTTTTCATAGCGTCATCAAATACGGCCCATTAATGAACCGTTATTCCTGTCGATAGAATTAAGCCCGTTATACATATCGGCCTATTAAGGGCCCGTTATGCTCGGGCCATAAACTGATGATTCTAGCCCGTTTGCGGCCCATATTGCGGTCCACTACGGCCCATGTTTGGCCAATCGATCGGCCCGTAGAAGGCCAATTGATTCTACGGCGGTAGAAGGCCCATGGATCATACAACCCATGGTCACCACAGCAGGTAGCGGGACCATGGTTACAACGGTTCGTATGTTGCCCATGGTTTATTGTGGCCACTAGCAAACATCGGAAAAGTAACTCCAGTGACTACAACAAAACAAATAAACAAGACAATAAGGAAAAAATAAGCAAGCAACATATGCTAGGCTATTACGGCTATTACACATATTACATCTACTGGGCATCAAAGTTCACCACCAGTGCGAATATGGGGAACAAAGCAGCATATTACATACACTGGGCGTCTAAATTGGCCACCAGTGCAAATAAATGTGACAGCAAAACAAGTCTAGAACTGAAACCACTTCAGAAGAGCTCAAGAAACAATATCCTGGATACCCACCATGCTGACAAGACGCTTGGCAAGTTAATTAGCTTTCCCTTGTTTGGCGCTTAAATCCTCCAACGCTTGCTGTTGCACCAGAAAGTATGCATCTGAATTCTGCAGGGACTTCCTCAGTCCTTCGACTTCCTGTCGCAGCACATCTGATCGATGTCTTTCAACTTGAAGTTGAGACTCAAGAAGCCGAACTGATTTAGGCAGCGAGTTCGAATAGCTTGTGCCAGCAGTAGTGGCCAGTAACTGGAACACTACATGAAGACAGGACTTTGCGGTGGTCTCACCATCTTCAAGATAGTTTTTATCAGCTTTCTTGGAGACCAACAGGGATGTCTCACTATCTTGAACCTTATCTGCATTACTTCCTTTAACATTGCATAACGGAGTACTCTTCTCCAATATTTTGTCCGCATTCTAAAAGAGAAACAAGCAGACACATCACAGGTTTACCATGTTGTATATGAAACTCATTTTGGTAAACCAGTTCAGTAGAAAGTTGGACAGGATAACAGCATGAAACAAACATATATCTATGCACTATGGTCACTGTATGGTCTATATCATTCTAGTGTATGTTGCCAAATCAAGATAGAGACAGTTCAAACCATATCTGTTTAAGACAAAGCAGCATAGAAAGAATATAAGTGCGGGAAACCACACATCATGACATGAGAACATAACTGTTTATTCAATTGAAACTGAAATCAACATAGAGCAAGTTACAACAGCAAACCAGTTAAAGAAACAGGTTTAAAACATACCTGTTGCGCCTTTGGAGTTTCAATTGCATCCTTCAAATTTGAAATTAGTTGGTATGAGTAAATACAGTAATGCAAGAGCAAAGGAGTATGAACCATAGCTATGGAACCTGACCTGAGAATTCTTCTTCTGCTTTAAGCATTGAGTTGGGGTTCGGAGTGGTGGTCCTCGTGCTTTGGGCACTGCAGTTGCCTTACTAACTGCTCGTGTTTAGGTGCTCTGTGGTGGAGACAGTGCCGTGTCAACTGGAACTAGGTTACTATCTGCTGGGGTTGGGGTTAGAAGAGGTGTAGCTGGTTGTCTGTTGAACTGGGTAGGGGTACAATCTGCAAGAGTCTGGGTTATGTGTGGTGGGACTGGTTCTTGGGCAAGTACAACCGTGGTTCTATCTGCATCAACGGGTAGCACTATCTTTTCTTAAGACCGTGTTTTTACTCCCTTAGATACTGCCATCACCCCCTCCAATTCAAATGGCTGATAAACAAGAAAAGTAATTGAACATACAGACATTATATGATAGACAAGTGCAATGGATAGTGGGGAATAAAAGAGGGCATGAAATAATTCACATTTATGTTGTCTAATCAAACAACATATCATGACACAATTTCAAATATATGATAGCTAACTAAACAGTATAGCATGACACAATTTCACATATATGATGGCTAACTAAACAGGATAGAATGACATAATTCAAAATATGATGACTATGTAAACAGGATGACATGATATAACTATATGATGTGTCTATTAAAGTGGTTGGCATGCTATAATTCACATACATGTCGTTTATGGAAACAAGATGGCATGATATAATTCACGGATAGAATGACAAAATTCAAAATATGATGACTATGTAAACAAGATGAGATGATATAACTAATATGATGTCTTTATTAAACGGGATGGCATGGCATAATTCAGATACATGCTGTCTATGTAAATATGATGGCATGATATAATTCAAATATATGGTTTATGTACTAACCAAGTAAGCAGATGGCAATCGCATATATGATGTCTAAACTAAGCAGATGGCATTCAATATTTTGTATATGATGTAAAAACTAAGCAATGCAAGACAACATATGCATGGTATGAGTAATATAACCCTGCCAAGTTTGAGCATACGCCTCAGGGGGAAAATAGGACTGGTCATCTGTCTCTGAATCCTCCTCTGAGGAGCTATCTTTAACCCGCAAGATATCTGCTTCAGCAGGTAGCATTGTCTGCTCTGAAGACCTTGTTTTCACTCCAGATTTTTTCATCACCAATTCAAATGGCTGATGCACAGGAAGAGTAGTTGAATATACAAACATTGTCGACAAATGGAATACGTAATACAAAAAAAGGATGGCATGATATAATTCACATATATGATGCTTAGCTAAACAAAATGGCATTGCATAATTCACGTATAATTGCAACATTTTAGCATTGCATAATTCACATATATAATGTATTGCAACAAGATGGCATTGCATAATTCACATATATGGTAATTAGACACTACAGGTGGCATTCACACAAAGCATGTCTAAACTAAGCAAATGACATAGCAATGCAAGACACCATATGCACGATATGAGCAATATAACCCTGCCAAGTTAGAGCATGCACCTCGGGGGGGGGGGGGAATAGGACTGGTCATCTGTCTCTGAATCCTCCTCTTAGGAGCTATCCATAACCAACAAGACATGCGCTTCGTCAAATAGCATTGTCTGCTATGAAGACCTTGTTTTCACTCCAGATTTTTCCATGACTGTGTCGAATGGCTGATGCACATGAAGAGTAATTGAATTTACTAACATTGTTGACAAATTTAATACATAATAAAAAAAGGATGGCATGATATAATTCACATATAAGATGACTGGCTAACTAGGATGGCATTGCAAAATTCACATATATGATGCCTGGCTAAACAAGATGGCATTGCATGATTCACATATATGATATAGAAACTAAACAGATGGCATTCACACAAAGCATGTCTAAACTAAGCAGATGACATATTTTATGTATAAAGTAAGCAATGCAAGGCACCATATGCATGATATGACCAACATCAGCATGCCAAGTTAGAGCAAAAGACCTCAGGGGGTAAATAGGAGTGGTCTGCTCCCTCTGAATCCCCCTGTGAACAGTTATCTTCCTCTTGATTATAGTCTAGAATGGGGGGAGGTGGGTTGCTTTTGCGCCCACCATTGAGCGACGTCTCCATGAAATTTTATTGCCACACAAGGCTCGTCTCTTTTGCTGTACATGTTCAGTAGCATTGTGTACAATAACTGACATGCATAGGAATAAAACATAGTGAGATTGTGTAAGGAGTGCATGCACAAATCAAGAGTGATGGTAGCAACCTGTGGATAGACCCAAAACCAATGATAGTAGGCAGATAATAGCTTCAGTTAAAAAATACAGAGAATGGCTCCTTTAATGTTTGTTTCCCACCCAATATGAAATTCATAGTAGACACCCGAGATTAAGAAGATAGTAGACATATACTATTGATTGCTGCCCCAATATGTACCCCACAACCATTTAAAAACTCAAGTTTGAGCATTAGTTTGGACCTGACTCGGAGTCTAATCAGTGAACAGGACAATAAAGTAGCATGCCATATTGAGCAATGCATAACGTAAGTAGACACGAAAGAGTGCGACCTCTCTTGTGGACACATGTAGTCCTCAAGGTCATCTGCTCAGTTGACGATGGTAATGCAGTTGTCGTGGCTGCCGGCGGCAGGGAAGAAGATCTGAGGCGGCGAAAGACAGTCTGGAGGGCGGATCCCTGCTGTGGTGAACCCTTCTTTCGTTGGAGCAGCTGAGCTGGGGTGGACGACAGCGCAACAGGTGTGGCACAAACCACACAAGGTTTTCTTTGACACATATCTATAACAGAAGTAATTTTGTAAGGGCTTGTTTGAATTGGAGGATTCTAACAATGCGGGGATAGGAAATACATAGGAATAGGATAGTAATGCACGTGCAAAACAGAGAATTTAAAAACACAGGATTTCTGTCAATCTGGGTGTTTGGTTGACAAGAATGGGAAGATCACAGGAACGCAAAGCATGGTGAAATTAAGTCAAACCACAATAAAATGTACAGTTATAATGCTATTATGCTACTATCTCTTAGTCTTGTGCTTCATGAATAGGAATTTGAAAAGGAGGCCAAGTGGATATTAAAATTCCTACGGTTTTTCTTTGAAGGAGACACTAAAGGAACAAATCATACAGTTTTGCATTGCTCCATTCCTTTGAACCAAATGCATGAATAGTGGTACCATAGGAAACTTTCCAAATCCTATGTTTTTCTTTCTCTTTTCCTTTCAAGCAGTGGCAATTCTATAGGCAGGCTTGAACAGGCAAAAGCCTACACTCCATAATGTTTTTGTGCTACTTCTACTACTTTGGACCTAGGCCACTGCCCTACCAGCAGAACTCCCAGGCCCATCTACAAATGCACAGCTCAAATGCGAAGAAATAAATAATGATGGCTTTCGAGAGAGTCCATCACGGATAGCTAAGTTGCCTAGTACCTCACTGCTTGTCATATAGTAGGAGAAACTAATTGTATTTCACGTTACTACGCGAGCTCAGTGGACAATATATATAACATGTAAAGTAAAAAAGTGATGCAACAACTGTACAACCTCTTTGGCGAAGCCATGTAGATCTCAGCATCATTGGGTTGGTCGCTGAGGATGCAACGGCTGATGTGGCTATCGGAGGAGGGGAAGAAGATCTTAGGCATCTAGAGATGGAGCAGAGGGTACTGCTCCACTATGATGGAGGGTTTCGTCGTTGGAGCAGCTCTGGTGAGTTGTATGACGACGAGGCTGAAGCAGGACAAGAGAGACAATGTAAACCTGAGTGGAATTCTAATACCATCTCCAATAGATGATGTAAAATACATAACTCCAAAGTGGTAGATGTAAAATACATCAGCCGCTCATCTCTGAACTTAACTGTCGAAACTGAATTTAACTGTCGAAACTGAATTTTACTGTCGAAACTGGATTTTGCTGTCGAAACTAAATTTTACTGTCAAAACTGAATGCACTAGTAGTGGAAAAGCAGTGCACTAATAGTTTTTCCCCCTCGAGCACTAGTGGCAGAGTAGCAGTGATCTAAATCGATAGCCGCTTCGACAGGGAACGTAGTACCAGAGAGCAGCCAGGGCAACTGGTCGTGCAGCAGCAACGCGTGCGAGAGCCGGGGCAACTGGTCGTGTAGCAGCATCTCGGGTAGCAGCAGCAGGAGCTCGACCGACAGCCGGAGCTGCTGCTCGTGCAGCAGCAGCGCGAGCAAGAGTAGAGCAGCAGTGCAAGCAAGAGCAACAACGCGAGCAAGAGCAGACCAGGCAGGGGACCGAGAGCAAGAGCAGAGCAGCAGCGCGAGTGAGAGCCGAAGCAGCAGCAGCAGTGCCAGCGAGAGCCGGAGCAACAACAGCAGCTCCTAGTGATGTCGACGTTGCCGTCGAGGGAGAGACGCCGTGGAGGAAGTGCCCGGCGACGCCGCCGTAGATGGAGTTGCGCCATGCTGGCTCGGGACCAAGCTCCAGTAGCACCGTGAGATCGAATCAAGAAGAAAATGCAGCGATTAGTGTAGAACCTCTTTGGTGGCGCCGATTAGGCCTCAGCTTCATCTGAGGAATCGGTGACGGTGCTGCTCTTCTAGTGGTGCAGGTGAAGATGGTGGTGTGGGAATGGAGGTGACGCGATAGACGAGGCGAACGTCGGGGCAGCTCCTTGGAGGTGGAGGAAGGGGTGGCTGAACCAGCGGGACGGCGAGATCGACGACAAATCCTCATCCGGTGCGGTGGATGAGGGACGTCGAGCTGTTGTGGTGGATGATGTTGTCGGGGAAGAGGCTCCGGCTGGGTGGCGGACGGAGGAGGGTGTGGGGCTTCACGGGTTTTCGCGGCCTCGGTGTACGAATTGGGGGGGGGGAGGGGATGGGAGGGGGGAACCATGGCTTAGGGACGTGCTTGTCCGGAATGTGGGGTAAGTTACGAAAGTACACCCACCGATTTGAACTAGGCGCTTCTTTCGGTTCAAGGGTATCACGGGAATTTCGTGTGTCGGGATTTCGCAGGAGGTGGGAGTTTTCGCGCGCGTTGTAATTTTGGGATAGCAAGGCGCGGGTTGAGATGGAGGGAGTTTTCGGAGCACAACGAGACAATGAGATATCTTAAAATTTTGGGATAACAAGGCGCCAGTTGAAGAGGCGGGAGTTTCACAGCACGATATACAGATATGCTAGCTTGAAATTTCGGCATAACAAGGCGCGGCTTGAAATTTGGGGAGAACAAGCTTATCGTGTACCAAAAAAAAAGACAATTCACACCCCACTAGCTAGAGAGAGCCATGTCCCGTTTTACTATATTATTACTAGAAATGCCATTAAAAAATAACAACAAAAAATAAAAAAATCGGGACAACAAGCTTAACGTGTACAGTACCAAATCAATTTGCATTTCCCTCAACAATAAAAAAAAACATTTCCTACTGTCCAGCATATGGACTAAATTTGAGTACATGTTCCCTGTTTGAATGGGATTGTACTCGGGTTAGTTATACAACCATCTAAATATTATCTTCACAACACATGACATGAATATGAGAGTAGTAAATTCCCATTTAAATATTAACTACATGTACATACGATCACGAATTCAAATATATGTATCCATTTTATGTTGAATTCAAATCATAGTACATGTATGCTCTAGCTAGATGTTCGGAATCTAAACCATGTATGATACTATGTACAATGTGTTTAACACACACACACACACACCATTTAGATATGTGCTGTGAAAGCCACCCATCATCTCCAATTTGAATAGTGTGTCCATGCATGGATGCAATGTCGTCAAACGATGCCTGCCATCGGTATCTCAAATTCAAATCAGTTTGACCTTGTTCAAATTCAAAACCACACCACGCATATCTCAATTATATTCATGCATGCATGGGTTTCAAACATCATGATATCTTATTCAAATATTTGAATTCAACTTTACATTGATTATGACCTCACCAAGTCTTTTACACCCACACAGTTGTCTTCTCTTTATAGTTGTACCACTTACTTTCTATCATGCATGCATGCACACACACTACCACTCGGCATTATCCATCGCACACACGCAATCTTTTTCTTAAGGTCGGTCTCCCATGCATGCACACACACACACACACCCTCTTCATCACTTCGGCCATTCTTTATCTCTCACATGCATGCACAATGATCGATGTTCCTCTATGTGTGTATATATATAGTTAGGTCTTTCCCAGTTTTCCACACAAACCGATCGATCTGTATCTCTAGTCAGGTCTCACCCTGCTCTTTCCCACGTACACATCGATCAATTCTACCTCTCTATATAGGACTACACAGCTAGTACATACACATTATCTATCCATCGTCTCCCTCTCGTCATCCATGCCTTCCGCTTCATCTCTCAGACACGCGCACAGTGGCGAAGACAGGGGGCAACAAGGGCCCTGGCCCCCCTAACATCACAGTTTTGAGGCTAATATGAATGTGATCAGTATATCAATTGCTGGTAAAATGGTTTAAGTTGATGAATTGGCCCTCCCCATAAAGGATTAGCAATGCTTGGCCCCCCCAGCTCATTTAATTTTCATGGCTCCGCCACTTCGCGCAACCGCGCACGTTCTCGCCCCCTCTCTTTAAATATCGATCTCGCACTTGTGCCCTCCTTCCCAGTCTCCCTCCAGTTGGCCCCTTGCACCATCTTCCAACACCCCCCATATCCCAGTGCTTCTACGCTCGTAGAGCTCTTCCCTCTATCTGTCTCTATCGATATCTCGCACGGTCGACCCCTCCCCTCCCTTCTCGTATATCACCCCGGCCCATGCACATACATGTATGTATATAGGCCTCTCCTTCACACAAATTGCATTGACACGTATTCCCTCACCATATCTCAGTATCTCTCCCATACACGGACTACGTGTACGAAATAGAAGAGGTGCACACATGCACTCGTTCCCACATACAAATGCGCGGGTGCATGATGGAGCACATTTGTACAAAAAATGAGCGTGTAGAAAGGCTTTAGACAATGTGCCACTAGTCTATATATCTATATCTATACCCCTATACAGTGTGCGAATAACTTTGAAAGATGGTCGTTGGATGAAGCCAATCCGACGGTGCAGAGATGGCAAATCCGAGCACTATCGGCCGTTGGATATCATCTACATTGCACCAGATTCTGCCACATGTACAATCTAGAATACTCCATGGTTGAACTAAAGCATAATGCACAAACCTCAAAACACAAGCATTTCTCCTTTATTCTAGAATATTCAGTGTCATAATTACCCAAATTTTTATTATAGATGAATTTCCATTATTTGTTTTTACTTTATGCTTTACAACACACAATTCCATGAATCTTAAAATAGATTAACTTTTTTATAAAAACTATTTGGTTTTGAATGGGATGAACTATAAGAATTAAACGAACATCTACATCATGCATATATGACTCAAAGCTTACATGCTATAGTGTGGTGTTTATTCATAATTTGGTTGCCAAATCTCATGCGTGCAATGCACGTGTACCTTACTAGTACTTCCAATATATGCAAAACACGTAAAATTAGAATTCCAATGGCACGCTACATAGTGACTCTCCCTTTTTCAGTTAATATATTATGATTAAAATGATGTGGGGGGCATCCATGAAGCCACGTGGCACATGTGGAGGCGTTATCACGACCTTCTTGTGTGGATTGATCACAGTGACGTGCTGCTGGTTCCAGAAGAATGTACTCGTCCTCTCTCACGCACACTGGCAGTACGTGCACAAAGCAAAGATGTGCACGCACGCACTCATTCCCTATCACGCACACGCGGGTACACGGTGGGACGCATTTTTGTACGAACATCCACCCCATGTGATAATTTGACGCGTGTAAAGTCGTTCACTTAATTGATGGTCAATTAATACAGCGCATGCAAATTGAGTGCACGTGAGGGAGGAAGTAGTTGAGAATGACATTACTACTCCACTGCGTGCATGCGAGTAGTTAAATCATGCGTTGCAACTTCCATTGATCTCCTTCGTATTTTGTGCCAATTTTTGACCATATTTTTAAGTAACATAATATTTATGCATGTCATAAAAAGTAATATGATCGAAAACTATGTTCAAATGCGATTCCAATGATATAATTTTTGTGACGTGCATTAACATTTTCTTAGTTAAATTTTTGGTCAAAAATTGGCACAAAATAAAAAGGGGGCCTATAAACCAGGACGCAAGCAGCATGATCAATTTTTGCCTGGGCTACTGTTGGTGGCCTTTGTATTTAAATATGGACGAAGTGGAGTAGTACTATCTTTATCTTAGCCTTGTAGGGCTCTCCCAGCGCCTAGGCTTGCCTCCCCGCCTCACCCACCGGATCCTACCATGGAGGATCCCGCCATGGATAATCCCTTAGATCCCAGGATCCCGCGGGCTGCCCTCTCACTGCGGCCCACAGCACTGCCGCCTTTGAGCGAAACCCACATGTGTTTCAGAGGGGATCCATTGCTCTGGAATCACAGATCGGTGGCGCCGGAGGACATGCCAGGGCTGCTTTTCAGGTGGTGGGCAGCATGGGCAAATCGGATCGAGGAAGCGTCGCATCGATTGGAGACAAGTTCGAAGGAGTTGCGCCTGGCGAAGCACAAGGCGGATGCGCAAGTTGATCTCAGGGAGAGATGCTGAGGGATGTCATCATCTGGCAGCATCGCATTGATTTCGAGCTGGGGCTAATGGCAGAGATCATATTCACGGAGTCGACTGCGGAGGAAAGAATGCGCATGCCTGCGGGATGGGATGAGGAGCCGGTGAAACTATTCAAATGGGCGGTAGGAGAAGCCAAATCGCAGAGCTAGCTGCGGCGGTGGCGCTGGGCATGCATCGTAGGCGAGGTGAGCTGCCCTCCTTCTCCGCCAGCGATGCAGTGACCTACTCGGTTGCTGCTGCAGTGAACTTGTGGTGCCATGGCGGTTTGCAACCATGACAATCACTCCATATATATGTACTGTATTCCTGTGAAAATACTTAGTCGTTTGGAAAAAGATGGTAATTGATTTATCACTAGTTTTTGAATGCTTGGTCATGACAATCACTCGAAGCCACAACCACAAGTCTCCATCGCGTAATACTTACGGACGGTCGCACCAACAGACGGTCGGTCAGACCCGCGTCTCACCAAAGGGACACGCATCGGCTTGGTCTGACATGTACGACCAGTTACATCACTGACTTGTGCGACCGTATTTGAGCAGTAGTACTTGAAATTTGTGTTCCAGGAAACTCATCGGGAGCCGTTTCGGGCCTCAAAACCAAAACCATCAATTAATCTTTAGCTTGTTCCCATCACATTCCAAAGTAGTAGTATTAAACCTGAACATGTTCCCACTATGCAGGTTTTAGTACTAGTGCTAGTACTATGTTATAAAAAGGGGAACTACCTAGCCAAAAATTATTCTACTTTCCTCCTCATAAGTCTTTCTTGTTTGTCCTTCCCTGCCATGTCCGGTGTGCAGAGCTCTAGGTCGAGAACTACTAGTAAGAAGGGAGCGGCGACCAAGGCGGCGGAAAAAAAAGAGAGGGCTCACCGCCTCGCGAGGGGCTCGAAAGATCTCTCACGGGCAGGCGACGACTCCCAGGAGCGCCCTAGCCGCGGAGGCGAACATGCCAAGCTGGCGGTGCTAGAGTCGTTATCCCTCGACGACATGCCCGATCAGCTCAATAAGCAGAAGGAGTTCATCGACGGCTTGGTGGAGCTGCCGAAGGAGAGCCTCGACGACATGCCCGCTGAGCTCAATGAGCGGGGGGAGTTGACCGCCGGCTTGGTGATGCTGCTGAAGGCGAGCATTGCCTCGGGTAAGAAGGCGACTGGCGAAATCCTGCAACTTCAGGAGGACAAGGCGAAGCTCCGCCACGAGCTCGACCTGCTGAAAGAGGAGAACGCCGGCTGGAAGAAGCTGCATGAGAAGAGTAGTTCCTCGGTGAAGATGCTGCATGCCCTCGTCATGGAACAGAAGGAGGAGTTGGCGAAGCTCCGCATCGAGCACCCGACTGCTGTCAAAGTACGTAATGCGGCCGTGAAAGAGATGATGATGGCTCGTGTCGAGAAATCCCGCGTCATGGACAGAATGAAGAAGATGGCGGAGGAGGCGAGTGAGGTGATGAAGGTCGTGGAGGTGATGAATAAGCAGTTAGGACTCTGCGGTCAACTCTTCATGAAGTAGAGAGCAGCGCCCTAGACTTCTGTCTGCGTCTTCCTTCTTTTTTGGGGGGCAATCTTCCTTCTTCTTTTGCTCCTGTGTTTCTTATTTTGCTTCGGGTGTTTCGCCGCATGTGTCATGTTCTCTGCGAGGCACGAATAGAACAATGCTAACAATGAGCGGCACCGTGGGATCGCCATATCGTACTGGGCTGCCGTGTTTCGCGCTCCTCCGTCGTACTAGTCCTACTCTAGTAGAAAACTTGAGTATACCGCACGGTTCTTTGCTCCTCCTCAGGTCGTCGGCAACATTTATACGAGCAATCAAATCACAAGGCCCCACCTTCTAGCAGTAATGAGCCGTCAAATCACAAAGGCCCTCGCCTCTTGTGAAATCGACCAAGCGAGACTGCCCCACCCTCTAGCCTTTTAAATGTACTTTTGTACAGTAGTAGTATCGATGGATTGTGCCATGGAGCAAAACTAACAAGATGAAATTAAAGAAAAAAGGTGGTACATATAGAGAGCGCTCGTCGCCAAATTATGCATATAGTACTATTAAAAAAGCTAGTACGTGCTTAGATGGGGTGCTAAAGTCTCTTAAAGAAATTAGCATACGTATTTAATTCTTTGACAACTAAACTTCTTCATGCTTTGGGTAAACTTCTCTCATTTAAGTTTTTTTAATTACTTATCTCATTTAAGTGTTTTGCGTATGTGCCATGCTTAGAGCGTGGTTATATTATAGCCAATATGATGTTGGCCATATCATATATAGTACGTATATAATGTGAAGAAACGAGTGGTAGTACTACCAACTACAAGATGAACTGTAAGAAATACTAGTATGTACGTACTAAAGAGTTAAAGTAACGAGAAGGAGCATAACATAGTTCTGCTGGGGGCTCAGCACAACACACCCCTCAAATAAAACTAAGCACCCTGAAATTAAACTAAGCAACTAATCTGGTAGACACTGCATTAGAACCACCATGAGCAACGACACTGCCACCTTACTCGGACTCCTCGTCCACGTGCTCGACTTCGTCCTTGTCCCTCTTCCTCTTGGCTGATACTTCTTTGCTTGAACCGCGCACTTGGCTCTCGCTCTTCATCCAACACTTGTAGATATTGAAACAAAGGTAGGCATCCATTGCAGCGTACTGGATGTGGTCTCTATCTAGTACATTCCACTGCCATGCAAGATGAAACTTGGGCGGAGGTTTTGTTAGTTTACCGTACGAAGGATCAACCATGGCTCCTGCCAGGGTCAGCATTGAAGGCTGACGGGAGGACACCAACCCATTCTTCTGGAGGTCGAAGGGCCGGCCTACAACGAGGCCTATCCGATCCAGGACTTTTTTGTTGTTCGTAAAGTCTACAGTAACGAATTTGACTTTGCCACCCGTGAGGAAGTTCTTAAATTCCTCGCACGCAACGTCGGCATGGCATATGTGGTAGACCAAGCACAAGTTATGCATGCAAACCTGGATCACGGCGGGCTTCTTCTTCTCTTCCTCCTTTAGATTCTTTTCTTTGTCTAGGACTATGGTGTACTCAACATCTAGCCCAGCGACCCACTCATCATCATTGGACTTTTCGAACATGCGTCTGAAGCGAGCAAGGCATCCTTTCAACGTCGCGAAAGAATGGGTGTAGATGACGTCGAACTCATCGCCGGTGATGGTTCTAACCTTGTACTCACCGCCGATCATGGAGATTTGGGATGCCATTGATTTGGGAGGAGGGTTAGGATTAGTGGAACTACTGTAATGCGAAAGGACGGGACGACTAGGAGCGAACTACTGAAATGTTAAAGGATGGCCAGGGACGAGTAGGAGCAAACTACTAGCGGGTTTTTGATTGTAAAAATGCTGAGTGGGGCGTGCGAACGGCAGGGTAGTGGCTTGTCTGCTGGATAAATGGCTTCATGCACAGTACTATGGGGGCCCAATTAGATGTCATGTCTACTAGACGCCCAATTAAATGGCTTCATGCATCTGCGTGTTCGCACGTCAAGCGTCGGGAAAATTACAGGTGATACGAAGCTTTCCATGCTCCCATGATACGGGCTGCCGAGAGCCCTTGGATCTGAGATCGAACGGTTGCATGGCGTGATTCTAGACCTATGGGTGAATATCCTATCCTGGAGGGTTATTCTGCAAATTTTCAGCAACTTAGCATGCGACTGTTCGATCTTAGATCCAAGGGCTGTCAGCAGCCCGTATCATGGTCGCGCCTACCACGACCGTCGCCTCGCTCACGCGGTTACACCCTTGGAGATTTCAGACGGCTATAAATGAGCATTTTTTTTACCTACTTCGCATGCATGAAACTACTTCCTCCATCCAGGTGCGTTAGGCTATCTGATGTTGGCATGTCATACATAGTCATCACTTATAGTGACTCATACAACAAGGTTAGCTATAAGGTTGGCTATAAGAGTATTTTTTTTACTTCTCTTATCTCTTTCTTCGTAGTATTTATTGCATTTGCCAAGGAGTAAGTAGCTAGGCAGTACTTGGCACCTGTATACCATGGAGGTGGTCAGGAATCGGGAGACTCACGCCAGTCGTAGCACCATAGTAATAATGATAATGGCAAGTCAAATCACAGGGCCCCACCTGTCCAGCAGTAACGAGCCGGCAAATCACACAACCCTACGTTTGCAGCAGCCTACTCCCTCATCTTCTCGCCTCTCTGTCGAACCGACTAGGCGGAACTACCCCGCCTACCATGCGGGAAAAGCCCCGCCCTCAACTTTTAAATATAATTTGTATCCATGGATTGCGCCATGGAGCAAAGCCTGAAGAAAATGGCGGTACACATGTATACAGCACGCCCGTCGCATTCGCGTCGCACCCCAGACGGTCGGTCGGTCTGGCACGCCGCTCTCCGAATGGAACACGCGTCATATTGCGTTTGCATACACATGTGAGACCGCAATTGAGAACCGACCATAGGCACACTACCCCGTCCCTGCAAGTCGGCTGAGTTAATAGAAGAGAGAGACGAGAGATAGTACTAGAGCAGTGCTGTAAACACATCGGTGCCTGGACGATCCCTGCACGACACGGGAGATCAGTTCGTCTATGCATGTGACCAGACTCTAGCAGACGACTGGATTGGCTATCGTCTACATATCGTGCAGGCTGTGTTGTACTGGGTTGTAGTTCTGATGTGAAATCTAGAAAAAAGGTTTCTTGTCATCTCACAATATTAGGTGTCATGTGCTTCGGATCACTGCGAGGGTTAAACAGTGACAACTGCGTTCCTCCAAGGCACTGGTCATTGGGGGCACATGCACGAAGACTACCCGGCTGCCATCTAGGTCAACCTGGCTATGTTAATTAGGACATCTATTGATTGACCCCTTTTCTATGAGTTTGTCTTTAATTTGAGCTTTGATCCTCGTCTAGTTTATCCGTCGGGATTCATGTTGTCTCCTTGGGGCAGCGAGGTTATGGTTTCTTCTCATGTGGCATTTTTTCGTGTTATATGTTAATCCGGTGCTTCAGATCAAAATGACGACAACTGCGCCTCCGGGGCACGTGCATGAAGACTTCTCCACAGTCATTGACAAGGTTAAGCCGGCTCCGGTAGATAAAAGAAAACTACTCCACTATATAGGCAGGAGCCTCCGCGCTTCCTTGCTAGTGTTGCTCTCTTCACACTCTCTTGTCCTCTCTAGATCTAAACACGACAGCGGTGGCCACACTCTCTCTCTGCTCACCACTGGTCACAGATCCGGCCAGATCCCCTCTGCTGGGGAAGGTGAGAAGGTGCAATGTTCACGCGGTTATCCTCAGCGATGGCTCTTACCCACTGCCGGCATGTCCTGATAAGCGTGCCTTGCCGTTCTCTCCCACACAGCACCGGCTAGGGAGGGCCTCCGACCCCTTCTTCCTCGCTACCGTAGTGTGGGCAGATCCGGCCTCCCGCCGCCCACCTAGCGACATCCTGGCGATCCTCAGGTATAACTTCCTTTGAAACCGGCCTTGCTCTACTGCCCCAGCTCCTCACGTCGCTGCATTTGTATCTTTTACTATTTCTCAGGCCCCCTAATAGATAGGATCGATCGGCTGTTCGAAAGCCACCTAAATTTTTACTGTTAAGAGGTAAAACTACTTCATGCAGTCGAATCTAGTACTACTTGGTTCAAACAGGGAAGAAAGGGGGTGGGGGTGGGGGAAGATTTGTTACCTAAATCTAGGACTTAGTCGAAAGAGGAAATAATGGGGGCAAAAAGTAGTAGAGACTAGCTATCCAACTGGTCTCTTGGTCTAATAGGGAAATAAAGGGAAACACAGTACAAACTCAATATAAACCGATCTATTGGTTGAAAAAGGAAAGAAAGTGGGGACTGGGGGACAAGTCAACAGAGTATGTCCAGCACTAGATTTGCTAGCCTCACACAGTATAAGGTGGATATACCGAGCAAAAATGGGACCAACCCAGATATCCTGTTTGGATGTTTGTTGCCTCGAGCCCCTCTTATGTAATGCCACTGGTAGAATGTAACAGTCCCACTGTTAAAGTAAGGACACGTTAAACCAATGTTGTTTTCAATGTAATGCCTCCAGTAATATGAATCAATGGCACTGTTTTTCATGTCCTGCTAAATTTCCCATTAAGATAAGTTGCTTCTTTTCGTTAGAAATGCAACTGTCCTGGTCCGCCTACTCTCCTGTGACCAAATACCAACTCTTTAGCAGCTGTTGATGTAATGTTGCTGGTAAAGTGAAGCAATGACACCATTAAAGTAATGTCGTATTTAACTGTTGTCATAGTTAATCCTAATGCCCACACTAATATCTAGCAATGCTACTGCTTTATAAATTGCTACTATCCTTGTAGGATCGCCATTGAGATAAGGAACATGCTTCTTTTCATTTGATGTATGTTTCATCACTTGTTAGTCACCCTCCTTTCCACCTTTTTGTGCAAACAAAGATATACATTTCATGCTTGATCTTAGTTGAACTGCACAAAATGATATCCAAATTATAGTTGAACATTCCACGAGCTTCACGACCAACCTTGATGTTGCTCAATTTTATTGCAACTGATGAAGAAGAAGCTGCTAGCTCATGGGACCAAGTACTTGCTAACTGCATGATGCCAACACTGCTTCATTTTAGGTGAACCGCACAAAAAGGTGTTGGAGATATGCCCTAGAGGCAATCATGTATGATGATATTTCCTATGTGTTTATGAATAAAGATAGTCCTTGGACATTATCAATGATGTGTATCAACAAGTACGTGACTTGTTTGTGAGACTATGCATTGTATGATGACTGTCCTAAAAGGTCCCTAGTCGAAAGGGCTGTGTGGATGCACAACCAACTAGACTAGCATATGACACGATTGATTGCTTGGTCTCACTAGCCATGGAGCATTGGATGCTAACCGGATAATATGGACTCAGAAGGGTCTGGTCGGATTCCACATAGTCGGATCCGAGTTGAGATAAGGTCCGAGTCAGACAGACCCAACTATGAGACGCAACGATATGTCATCTGTGAGTCTCTAGTACAACATACGTTCTATGTCCTAAGACCTGAGCTGGCGCATGTACTCGGGATGGTGACAGACCTACTTTGGGCCGACCAAACACTACTCCATGACTGGAAAGTTACAAAGGTAGGTTTCGGGCTTGTCCAGACCCATGTTGTGAGACATGGTCGAGCAAGATGGGATTTACCCCTCCGATTAGGAGAGATATACTCTGGGCCCCTCATGTGATTCGACCAAGATAAGCATGGCCATGCGACGGGGATTATGAGATAATCCGGTTAGTGGTCGGCATCACTGGAATGAGAAAGAGGTCGGGCTAGCACAAGGATGACAGACTCGCCTTGAGCCTGACAACATATATCGTGTGGCAAAGGGAACAGAAGTGTGACATGTTGTATTGGTTCGCCTAACCAGCTTCATCGGACACTTGGAGTCGGCATGCTTTGCTAGAGGCCACTACCGACTAGCCGAGTCGGATGTGATCTGACTCGCGACCAAGTGAACGAGAACCTAAGGGGTCAGACGCTTAAGGCAAGGAACCTGTGAGGCCCGGTTCGACTCCACGAGTCACAGTGATCCTACTCAGACTCGGATCCAGGTCGAACAAATTTTGGGCTTTAGGGTCTGTGCGAGGCCCAAGTGTTGAGCCCGCGACGGACGCCTATATAAAGTGGGGGTGCGGCACACTCATGCGGTTGATCGCTTCGGCGCTGTCACTAGGGTTTGAAAGTCTTGCGAATAGCCACCTCCACTCGCCGCTGACTGTGTGATCGAACCTAGCAGTCCGCCGCACGGTGTTCCTCTTGCACGCGCGGATACCGTTAGAGGCGGTGCACTTGTGCCACTCCGGCGAACCTGTACGTGGGATCCGATGATCGGCTGTTCGTGGGAGATCGGACGAGGAGGAGACGACTCTGGACGCGCTGCCCCAACTCTACTTCCGCTGCACGGCACTGCGCATCTAGTGGTAAAGATCTGCGATCCATCTCCCGTAGCCTGTTCTTGGTTGTTCCGCGCGTACAAAAATTTCAATTTGCAGTCGACGCATCCTACCGTAGATCCCAATAGTGGTATCAGAGCCTCTGCTATAGGATTTGGATTCAGATCATTTGCATATTAGATATGTGGAGGCGGCAGATGAGATCTGTTGTCGTTTATGAGATCGGCTGTGTGCACGATTGATGAGATCAACTGCACATGGGGATCGATGAGGCTATGTTTTCTATCAATCGGGATCGATGAGGTCGTGACACAACCTACCCCTACCGGTCGGTATCCGCCATCGGTGTTAACAGTGAAACGTAAATCCGAATCGGATTCGCGATGATCGACGAGATCGGTCAGATCGAAAAATTCAGCGTGAATGGAGTGCAGATACGATCTGTGATTTCCAAAAACGTGTCGTTTATGGGACCGCCGTGTGCGTAGCGCCTTGTATTTCATACACGATCACTCAAACCGGTAGAATGCGATTCTATGCATAACTTTATTTTGCAGGGTTTGATGTGAATAGTATGGCTCATGTGTATGTGATGCATGTGTGTAATTTATACATGGCCTGCGCGTCTTGTTTGTCAGCCGGCATGAGCCAAAGTGCTGTCATTATAATGTATAACGACCTGCATGTTGACTTGTGACTATGTAAAATTCATTACTAGTTGTAGTAGTTGGATAATGGAGATCAGGTTGGTGGCTTGGCGTCCCGGCGTGACAAACAAGATGGAGTTCCTAGATGGTCATCGGAGTCGGAGCCGACCTGGAAGAACATCCATGAAGGAGCCATACTATTTCACAATATATATTTATTTGTGATTGTTATGCTTCTTTATTTCTATGCATGTTAAAATGGTAGAAAGATCCCTTGTTAATATCAAGTGAATTGCCATCCCCGATGTTGCACCTTCGCACGTCAAGTACGTCTAGTAGTGGGCTCATAAAATTGGGGTGCTGCTAGGTGTCCTTGAACTGAAGGGTTCATGTCGGACACGGACATGCACTGCATCTGGTTCTTGACAAGGCTATCAAAATGGTTTTGGGCCTTGTGGCAAAGAAGGTTGGGAGCCGGGGTATGAGATACCTACCCGACCGACAGGAGTCGTATAGAGATACGATTAGCAAAGAGTTGCTTACCGGATAGTCATGTTGGCTAGCAATGATGCTAAAGCTCACTAGTCGCATGCACTAGTCGGATCCTGAATCACTGAGAGTTTGCGGAGGGATGCTGACTTTAGTGGGAGTATTTCTGTTTAAGGCTTGATTACTCCACATAAACACATTGCTTAGTGATTGCATATTTTTCTGTTATATATCAATGGCACCACCTGCTCAACCCAACTTTGCATTGAAATCAATTCTGGAAAAGGATAAACTGAATGGAACAAACTTTACCACCTGGTATAGAAATTTGAGAATTGTTCTCAAGCATGATAAAAAGGAACATGTTCTAGAGGATCCACTTCCAGACGAACCTGCCGATAATGCTAATGCCACAACCAAGAATGCCTACCAGAAACTCGTTGATGAATCAACGAAGATCAACTGTCTGATGCTGGATTGTATGGAGCCCGATTTGCAACAGTGAAAGTGCAACTAATCCCTGGGTGGTTTTGGTAATTCATAACAATATATAGCTCATTGAACTAATATCCATTCAAGTTGATTATTTCAGAAAGTTCAATGATTGGAAATGGCATGGACTAGAGATGTGGACCCCTCAAAATGCTAAGGACAAATATTGGCAAAAGCTCAAGACTCTTCATTTCTATTTTAGTGATCCAAGATCACATTGAGTCCATAGGAAAAGCCAATACTATTATAAGGGGATGAGGTGTTGCTTAATGGTCTACTTGCTAAAAATGCTTAGTGATATGCTCCAAAGCCCTCAACCACTTTCTCAATTCCATATATGTCCTAGACCTAAAGTCAAACTCGGCCCCACCGATTTGATCTATCCGGCGCCACCGAGTTCTTTTGACTTAGCCATAGCCAGAAACCCTAATCAGTCTGGTCTCACCGATAGGGATCTCGGTCTCACCGAGATGGGATTGCAAACTCTCTGTTTCCCTTCATAACATTTCGGTCTCACCGAAATGAGTGATCGGTCCCACCGAGTTCACAATGCAAACTCTTTGTTTACCTTTCGTAACATTTCGGTATCACCAAAAGGAGCAATCGGTCCCACCGAGTTTGCCTGACCAACTCTCTGTTTGCTCATTGCTGAAATCGGTCTCACCGAGTTCATGCAATCGGTCACACCGAGATGAAGTTTTGCCCTAACCCTAGCGCATCGGTCCCATCGAGTTGATCATGTCGGTCCCACTAAAATTCCTAACGTTCACATTTTGAACTGGATCGGTCTCACCGAGTTCTTCTATACAGTCTGAACGAGTTGTGTCAAATGTGTGTAACGGTTAGATTTTGTGTGGAGGCTATATATACCCCTCCACCCCCTTCTCTATTCAAGCGAGAGCCATCAGAACGTGCCTACACTTCCACTACTCTTTTTCTGAGAGAGAACCACCTACTCATGTGTTGAGACCAAGACATTCTAATCCAACCACAAGAATCTTGATCTCTAGCCTTCCCCAAGTTGCTTTCCACTCAAATAATCTTTCCACCATAGCCAAATCTGTGAGAGATAGTTGAGTGTTGGGGAGACTATCATTTTAAGCACAACAGCAAGGAGTTCATCATCAACACACCATTTATTACCTTTTGGAGAGTGGTGTCTCCTAGATTGGTTAGGTGTCACTTGGGAGCCTCCAACAAGATTGTGGAGTTGAACCAAGGAGTTTGTAAGGGCAAGGAGATCGCCTACTTCGTGAAGATCTACCCGAGTGAGGCAAGTCCTTCGTGGGCGATGACCATGGTGGGATAGACAAGGTTGCATCTTCGTGGACCCTTCGTGGGTGGAGCCCTCCGTGGACTCGCGCAACCGTTACCCTTCGTGGGTTGAAGTCTCCATCAACGTGGACGTACGATAGCACCACCTATCGGAACCACGCCAAAATCGTGTCTACATTTTGTTTGCCTTCTCCAAACCCTTCCCTTTACCTTCATATGGAATGTTTTACTTTCCGCTGCTATACTCTTAGAATTGCATGTGTAGGTTGATTGCTTGACTTGTGCTAAGTTGCTAAAATCTGCCAAGACATAAAATTGGGAAAAGGCTAGATTTTTATTTGGTCAAGTAGTCTAATCACCCCCCTCTAGACCTACTTTCGATCCTACAAACAGCATTTCGAAAATGTTGAGGCTTACGATATGATCGAGAGTCTCAAGAGCATGTTCCAGACACAGGCTAGGAATGAAAGGTTCAACGTCTGGCGATCCTTGATGGATTGCAAGCTGAAGGAAGGTGATCCACTGAGCCCACATGTGATCAAGATGATCGGATATGCGCAAGCTTTGGATCGGTTTGGCTTCCCGCTCTTGGATGAGCTGGCTACTGATGCAGTTTTGGGTTCTCTTCCGCCCAGCTATGGGACATTCATCTCGAACTATCATATGCATGGCATGGATAAGAAGCTCACTAAATTGCATGGGATGCTCAAAGTGGCAGAGCAGGATATTAAGAAAGGCATGCATCAAGTGTTGATGGTGTAGAAATCGGCTAAGTTCAAGAAGAGTTGGTCCAAGAAAAAGGCTAAGGAAAAGGTGAAAGTGTGTTATATCGACTACAGGGGGGTGAATAGGCGATTTTACAAATTCGTCACTAAGGAAATACTACTTGAAGAATTTGCTGAGTGACAAACTACAAGCAGTGGAATAAGTACTCAGGTACATGCATAACAAAGTAGTAGCATAGTCATCATGATGAAATGAAACATACATAGAGCACAGGTAGTGTGTAAACAGGATAAGTAGGCTGAAGACAAAGTGACTGAAGAAATAGGAATGAGGAAATTGAGAAAGTCTTCAGTCAAAGTCTTCAAACAGTAACGATCAGGTACATAGCAGGTATGCGAGGAAATGAAAGGGATGAGGAAATAGAACCAGTAGCTTGGTGAAGACAGTGATTTGGTAGACCAGTTCCAACTGCTGTGACAGCTGTACGTCTGGTTGGAGCGGCTAGGTATTTAAACCTGAGGACACATAGTCCCGGACACACAGTCCTCACCGTATTCTCCTTGAGCTAAGATCACACAGACCTCGCCCAATCACTCGTGGTAAGTCCTCACAGGTGACTTCCAAACCTTCACAGACTTGGTCACTCAGCGATCCACAATTCCTCTTGGATGCTCTAGACCATGACGCCTAACCGTCTGGAGGATTCACAGTCCTCAAAGGTAACAAGCGTCGGTTCCACACAGGAACAATATCTTCAGTGATACTCAATCACTTTGGGTTTTAGGTGTTGGGTTTGGGTTTTTCCTCACTGATGATTTTCTCTCAAAGTCCTCGGAGGATGGGATGCTCTAAGTGACAAGTGTTAGTTTCTCTCGGAGCAGCCAACCAGCTAGTGGTTGTAGGGGGTGTCTATTTATAGCCGGGGAGCAGCCCGACATGATAAGACATAAATGCCCTTCAATGATATGACCGTTAGGTGGATAGGATATTTTGGATAGCTGGCGCATAGCACAGCAACGGTCGGAAGTTTGAGCTCTCAAATTCCTCAGGGCTATCATGTTCCTCACTTGTAGGAAATCCGCACTGGCGAATTCCTAACTCCTCAGTCAGAACAAATTCCTCAGAGAACAGAAGATCTTTGTCTCTGTCACTGAAAAACTTGACTGAACTGTATGAGATTTCCAATGGCTTCACTCGAAAGGATTGGGTAGATGTAGGATTTGAGAAGAGCATCACTTGGAAACTTTTCCTTAGTTTTACCTCGACCCCCTTTAACAGTACGGTGTTTCCTATGAATCAAGAAAGGGAAAACAAAACTACGAAAACAAAAGTCTTCACGCTTCATAATCCTCGCATCAATATCAAAGTCTTCAAGGTCACACCAATTTCCTCATTTTCAAAGTCTTCAAGAAAACCAAAGTCTTCAACTGAAGACATTCATTTTTAGGGGTCGACTTTCTTCGTAAATATCAAACTCCTCATAGACTTATAGAACCTGTGTACACTCACAAACACATTAGTCCCTTAACCTATAAGTCTTCAATACACCAAAATCACTAAGGGGCACTAGATGCACTTACAATATCCCCCTTTTTCGTGATTGATGACAAATAGGTTAAGTTTTCAACGAGGATAAAACATATGAACTGTAAATACTAATATTGAGGAATTTGATTGCAAGATATAGAGGAACTCCCCCTGAAGATGTGCATATTGAAGAATTTGCTTTGGATTGCAAATGCACATTGTAGAGTAATATCATGGAGATCTCCCCTATATCTTGTAATTCATACACACATTTAACATATGATCTGAAGAATTTGAAATGCATGATGAAATATGGTGTCTGATGAAATTCAGCATGCGTGCATTAAGGTACTTGAGGAAATAAGCATGCAGAAAGCAGTTCAAAAATATCAGACCATCATAGGACTTAAGTTTACAACTCATTAGATCAAACACCTCAGAAGAGCAAGAGTTGTAACTTAACAGAAAACAGCCCATATATGAGACCCGCTTGAAGACTAACTCAAATTTCTCCCCCTTTGTCATCGAATGACCAAAAGGGACGAAAAATGAGGACTAACGCCCCTGAAGAATATCATCATGATGTCGATGGAGGAGCGCAAGCGTTGTTGGGGTCATCCGTTGAGGTAGGGCCTGCCGCAGTGTCGTTCAAATCTTCAGCTTCATCCATCTCGCGCGATGAAGAATATGAACTTGTGACCAGCTGAGGAACTTTGACTTTCTTGAATTTCTTCGAAGGTGGCTGAGACCAATCAAAGTCCTGTTGAAATCCCATCTGCTTGAGATCATCATCACCGTATTGATGAGATAATATAGCCCAAGTACGATCGAAGAATTCATGCGCATAGTAGTGATTCTTCTTCACAGTGTTTTGCGTGATAATCATATTATGAAGAATTGAGCCAAATTGACGCTTGACCCACTTGTGATTACGATCGACCTTCTGATGAAGACTTAGAAGAAGCTCACGATCAGTCATCACTCGTGGAGCAGTGGCTTGAGGAGTTGGCTTTGAAGCTTTTGTAGCAGAATCTTGGATTGCAGAGTCATCATTGGTGGAGTAAGATGCAGCTTTGTGAAACTGACCATCCAATGGACGAATGCCTTCATCAATGACAACAGCTTTATCTTTTCCATCAACTGAAGAAATAATCCGCTTGAGGACTTCAATAGGAGGCAAATAGCTGAGATAATTCTGACAATCTGCCTGGTAGTGAATTGAAGACCTGGTTCTGATGAACTTCATGATCCATGGAGCATAAGGCTTCAACTCAAACGGTGATAGTGCAACATTCGCCAAAGTCCTCATGAAGAAATCATGGTAATTAATGGGAATGCCATGTATCATGTTGAACAGCAGATTCTTCATGATGCCAACAACTTCCTCTTCTTCAGAGTTGTGGCCTTTGATCGGACTGAGGGTTTTGGTCAGAATGCGGTAGATTGTCCTAGGCACATAAAGCAAATCCTTCACTAGGAAGGTAGCTCTTGGAGCTTGGCCTGCCTTCAAAGGCTTCATCAACACTTGCATCAGATGATTTGGAAGCTCAGGTTCTTCATACATGAGCCTGGCGCCTTCAGCAGGAGGACTGACTGGTACATTATGAAGTAATTTAGAGGCCGGGGCTTTGTAATGAGTGTTATCAGTCATTCAGTCAAGCACCCATGAGTTCACATCAGCCACATTTCCAGTGAGGTGCAGTGTGGCATAGAATTGAAGAATTAGCTCTTCATTCCAATCGCAGATGTCGGTGCAGAAATTTAGAAGCCCAGCTTCATGAAGAACATTCAAGACTGGCTGGAAGCAAGGTATAGACTCCATGTCAACATGAGGAATTTGACGGTGCTCAAATACCTTGTCCTTATCAAACAGGAGTGAAGAATAGAAGTTCATCTGACTGGCTATCCAAAATCGCTTGTGTCGAAGTCTTGCTGAGTCATATGGATTGAAATCCGTGAAGAAATGGTGCTCAGCGAAGAAATCATCAGCCTTGAATTTTGGCCTTTTAGCATGAGGGTTTTGCTGCTTGGGCTGAATATTAACAGTTGATGTTTTCATAGCCTCATGGTTCAGAATCTCTGGTTCTGCTGACTGAGGAATTGAAGGTTCAGGTTCTTCAGCAGCGGTATGTGTTTCCATTTCTTCAGCTGTAGTAGCTGGAATTTCTTCAGGAATGGACAGGAGAGATATTTGACGTTCTTCAGATGTGATGTGAATTTCTTCAGTTTGTACAGGGGACTGAGGAATTGGATGCAGATGTGTGGTCAATGGTGAATTGGGGTGAATTCTTTCCCAATAATCATCATTAAGCACAGGAGTGGTAGAACCGATATCCATGTCTTCTTCTTCCATTTCCTCAACGCCTGCCTCTTCAGCTGTGAACTGAGGCATGGGCGATGATACCAGTGGGGTTGAAGGGATTTCTTCCACTTCAATTTCTTCATCCAACTGCTCTGAGGTAGCAGCAGAAGGATTTTCTTCATCTGTGTCATCTGGAATAACATATTCCTCACCATAGGGAATGAGTTCCTTGGACGGTACAACAGAAATTGGAACAACGTCAATTGGGTTAGTGAAGGAACTTGTCAAAGTCCTCACTTTCTTGGGAGCTGAAGACTCTGCAATCGTTGATGCTTTCCTCTTTTGCACAGCTGTCTTCTCTGCAGCTTTGGTTTTCTTCACTTCTGATGCAGAAGGAAGAGATGGAGCCGGTTCAGTTTCTTCAGGCGCAGCAAATGCTTCAGCTGGCCTGGGTGGTTCTTCAGGCGCAACATTAGTGGTTGCCCTGGCAATTTCTTCAGGAACTAGAATTTCTTCAGCAGCCCTGGTATCCATAGTTTCTTCAGCAGCCTGATTTTCATCAACAGACTGAGCAGAATTATCAGCTTGAGGATTTTGTTGTTGCGATGGTGCTGCAGCGTTTGGCTTGAGGGTCTTGGCAAGCTTGACAAATCTGACTTTGGCCCCCAGCCAATCAGCATAATATCTGTCAAATTCATCACTGAGGCCTTTGATTTCCTTTTGCAGAGATACAAGTTCTTCAGGAGACATGCTAAGAACATTTTTCTTCAGAAAACGCTCTTTCTTGTACTGAGCCTTCTTGACTTGCCTTGCCTTCCCTTTTCAAATTTCCATTTTTCTTCACTGATGAATGCAGTCAACATGTGACTTTGACCAGGTGTGAGGTTTAATTCAGGCAGTGGAGTGTTTGGATCTTTGTGCCAGAGATCGATGAATTCAAGGATTTTCTTCGGATCTAGCATGAGAGGCACAAAACTCCCTTTGGCTCTTGCAGCCCTTTCTTGCCTGTTCCTGATGATTTTAGCAAGTTCTTCATCATCAGCTTCATCATCATCAGACGGAACATGGAATGCCACTTGCTTCTTGTGAGGACTTGGCCTCGTTCCACGTCCAGTAGTGGCCTTTTTCTTCAGTAGAGTTGGACCAGTTGAGGACCGTGGTGGAGCTGAGGAACTTGCAGATGCTCCAGAAGCAAGTGAAAAGCCTGCAGTCCATTGGCATGTTGCAAGATGCACTGGTGTTGAGGACTTAGCAGCAGCAACTGAGGATTTTGTGGCAACAGAGGGAATTGGCACAGCCCTTGAAGAAGTTGCCTGAGGAATTTGCTTTGAGGGCTTTGAGGAACTTGGTCGTGAGGGAATTGCTATTGAGGAACTCGGCTTTATAGCAGATTTCTTCAGCATGGCCTTTTTAGGCTTACTGGCAGAGGCCTCAGTAGCAGCAGCTGCAGAATCTTCATTGAATTTCTTCACTGCTTCTTTTGCCACTTTAGCCAATTTGGCTTGATGCTTAGCCCATTCTTTAGGAAATTCCTCACCGCGCCTGATGCTTGAGGGATTAGCTTCTTGGCCAGGTGCCAATGGAGGTCTTGGACATAGAGGGTTTACAGCGAATTTCTTCATGTACTTTGGAGTGACGTATCGGTATTCCCTCCATTCCTTAGCCCATGTCCTTTCAATCCTCTGTATGCGCACTTTGCGCTGATTCTTGTTCTCTTTGGCATGATTTGCTTCATCAGGTGTGCAATATTCATCATATATGTCTTCAGGGATCTCAAAAAGCAATGTTTGTTTCAAGCCTCTTGCCTCCCTTCTGAGGTCTCTTCCTATCTGTCATTTTGCTCACTTGAGGATTTTGAACATTGGAAGTTTCTGAGGAAGTATGCAACTTAACTTCGAGGAATGCTGCAAATGAATTAAGTTGATGAGAACCTAGTGATTCAGCAGTGGACATTTTGTACCTGTGAACAGAATATAGGTGCGAAGAATTTGGAGAGGTCATATGCGTTCTTAGAAATTTTTCAAAAAGTATCAAGTTTGAGGAATTTGACCATAGGTGTCTTTAGGAATTTCACTAAGCGTTCTTGACTTAGGTTCCAGAGGTGTATAGATTTTGAAAATCCACACAATTGAGGAATCTTGAAGAAAAATCATAGCTTAGAGAAACAAATCAAGATACAGAAGCATTCGGGTGTTTATGGAATGGGAAGTTGAAGAATAAACACCTTTTGAAGATTTTGTGGAAATCATAAGAATCAAAGCAGGGCAGTAAAAATTAGATTTTATTTACCCTGGACGAAGAACACGACGAACTGGGAGTGGAGTTGGAGAAGTTCGTCTGCTCAGATCTCTCACGCCCTAACTTGGCGGCGAGAGACAGCTACAGCGGCGGCGGAGTGAAGATTTCCACGGCCGGCGCGAGTACGACGGCGACGAGGTCGAGGCAGTGAAGCTCTTCCTCACCGGCGACGATGGAGAGTAGCGACGGTGCTATGTCTGAGAGTTCGAACGAGATGGTGGTCGAGCGGAGTAAATGAAGACAGAGGAAGGGAGGGGGTATTTATAGCGACGGTGAAAAACAGCCCGTCCAAAAATTTTGGACGAACATGCCCCTGACCCTTACTCTTCTAATGACATGTGTCACCCACGTAAAGAGTGGTGGAGATCGTAGGTGATCGTGGGTGAATATTTTAATCCATCGTGGGATGCGGAACGGTTTGAGCGTCAAAAGCCAAAAATTCAGATATGAAAATTTTAAAGTTTCATTCGCAAATTCTTCAGCTGTCAAGGACACAGTGAAGACTTTGAACGGGTTTCAAATAGAACGCACATGAAGAATTTGTGAACAGACTGGGTTGAGTTTAGCACAGAGGGGGAACAGGTCCGATCACATTCACTTAGAGGAAAAAGTCAACTTGAAGAATTAGCAATAAGTGAATGCTATTGAGGACATGAAAAACTCAAGTATATATATATAGTCAATGAAGAACACCAGTCGAAATTTTTTGAAGACTTTGCAAGTTGAAGAATTTGAAAGTTGAAGAATTTGCAAAATGAAGAAAAACTCAATTTTGAAGATTTTCAACTTTTGTGGTGGCGTGACCCACCGTATAAGAATGATGATTTCAGACACCACGCACAATTGTCGTAGGGCTCTGAGAATCAAATTCTTCGTTAATTTCTTCACACTTAGAGGGTTAGTCTTCATTGATTGAACAAAAATGTTACTTCGTGTGTTGCACATCTAAGTCATCAATTTTGCATAAGTGTTAGGATGTGTGTCCTTTCAATGAACATTCAAAAATGCTAAGATATTTAGCGCACATCGCAACTTGCTAAATCTCTTCTCATCCAAGGGCTTGGTGAAGATATCCGCTAGTTGTTCTTCAGTCTTCACGTGATCAATAGAGATGTTGCCCTTCAACACATGATCTCGAAGAAAATGATGACGAATCTGGATGTGCTTTGTCTTTGAGTGCTGAACTGGGTTATGAGCAATCTTTATGGCACTCTTATTGTCGCAGTAGAGTGGCACATTCTTCATGTTGATGCCGTAGTCCTTGAGGGTTTGCTTCATCCACAGCAATTGAGCACAACAAGAACCAGCAGGAATATACTCAGCTTCAGCAGTAGAGAGTGATACGCAATTCTGCTTCTTCGAGGACCAACATACTAAAGATCATCCGAGGAAATGGCATGTGCCTGATGTTGACTTGCGATCCACTCGATCACCAGCATAGTCAGAGTCAGAATATCCAATGAGATCAAAAGCTGAGCCCTTGGGATACCATAATCCAAGTGTTGGAGTGTGAGCTAGATATCGAAGAATATGTTTCACAGCCTTATGGTGTGATTCCTTCGGTGTAGCTTGAAAACGGGCACACATGCAAACACTAAGCATAATATCTGGCCTAGATGCACATAGGTATAGTAAAGAGCCAATCATGGAGCGGTATACCTTTTGATCGAAGTCAATACCATTTTCATCAGTGCATAGATGGCCATTTGTGGGCATAGGGATTTTAACGCCTTTGCAATCTTGCATACCGAATTTCCTCAGAACGTCCTTGAGGTATTTCTCTTGAGAAATGAAGATGCCATTGCGTTGTTGATGAATTTGAAGACCTAAGAAGAATTTCAATTCTCCCATCATGGACATTTGATATTCCTCACTCATCATATAGGCAAATTCGTCATTGTAACGTTGGTTAGTACAACCAAAGATAATATCATCAACATATATTTGGCACACGAATAATTCATCATCATATGTTATGGTGAAAAGAGTTGGGTCGAGTGAACCAGGTTTGAAGCCTTTCTTCATGAGGAATTCCTTCAGTGTGTCATACCACGCTTGAGGGGCCTGCTTGAGGCCATAGAGGGCCTTATTGAGTCTGAAGACTTGATCAGGATGCTTAGGATCTTCAAAACCTGGGGGTTGAGCAACATATACTTCTTCCTCAAGCTTACCATTGAGGAATGCACTTTTCACATCCATTTGATATAAGATGATATTATGATGGTTAGCATAAGCAAGCAATATGCGAATAGCCTCAAGTCTAGCAACAGGTGCAAAAGTTTCATCGAAATCAATTCCTTCAACCTATGTGTAGCCTTGAGCTACAAGATGAGCCTTGTTCCTCACCACTAGGCCATTTTCATCTTGCTTGTTGCGGTAGATCCATTTGGTACCGATGATATTGTGCTTGCGTGGGTCTGGTCGCTTGACAAGCTCCCACACATTGTTCAGCTCGAATTGATGTAATTCCTCTTGCATCGCTTGAATCCACTCAGGCTCCAGAAATGCCTCATCAACTTTGGTGGGCTCTGTGATAGAGACAAAAGCGAAATGCCCACAAAAGTTAGACAAATGTGAAGCTTTTGAGCGAGTGAGAGGACCTGGTGCGTTGATGTCATTGATGATTCTCTCAATCTGTACTTCATTTGCAACACGAGGATGAGCAGGTTGACGACTTTGATTTGGCGCAGCATTTTCTTCAGAGCCATTTTCTTCAGATGCACCAGCATGATTTTCTTCACGATCTGGAATGACTTCTTCAGCAGATTCTTCAGTAGGTATGACATCCTCAGTAGCCTTTAGCTTGATGGATTCCTCAGGAGTCATTTCATCTAGCACAGGAGGTAGGTGCTCTCTTTGCGAGCCATTAGTTTCATCAAACCGCACATCTACAGTTTCAACAACCTTGTTGTGATAGGTGTTGAAGACTCTATAGGTGTGCGAGTCCTTTTCATAACCAAGCATAAAACCCTCATGTGCTTTCGGTGTAAATTTAGAATTGTGATGGGGATCTCTAATCCAACATTTAGCACTGAAGACTTTGAAATAACTCACATTGGGTTTCTTGTCAGTGAGGAGTTCATATGAAGTCTTCTTGAAGAATTTGTGAAGATATACCCTGTTGATGATGTGGCATGCAGTATCAATTTTCCCAGGCCAGAAGCGACGAGGTGTCTTGTATTCATCAAGCATGGTGCGAGCCATCTCAACAAGAGTCTTGTTCTTGCGCTCCACAACGCCATTCTGCCGAGGAGTGTATGTGGCAGATAACTCATGAGTAATACCAAGTTCATCAAGATAGTCATCAAGACCAGTATTCTTGAACTCGGTCCCATTGTCACTACATATATGCTTGATCTTCACACCGAAATTCGTCGAAGCCCTTGAGGAAAATCGTCTGAAGACTTCATGCACTTCAGTTTTATAAGTAATGACATGCACCCATGTGTAACGAGAATAATCATCAACAATGACAAAGCCATATAGAGATGCTGCATTTCTTAGTGTGGCATAATGAGTAGGGCCAAAGAGGTCCATATGAAGCAATTTAAAGGGACGAGAGGTAGTCATGATAGTCCTCGAGGGGTGCTTGGCTCTGGTCATCTTTCCAGCCTCACAAGCCCCACAAAGATGATCTTTGAGGAATTTGACACCCTCAATGCCCATGACGTGCTTTTTCTTCACGAGCGTGTGTAAGTTCCTCATGCCAGCATGACCCAGTCGTCCATGCCATAGCCAGCCTTCTGAAGCTTTTGCAAGTAGACATGTGGCAGGCTATGGTCCTGCAGAGAAATCAACAATATACAAGTATCCTCTCCTAAAGCCTTCGAAGACTTTGGAATTGTCAGATTCCATGAGCACTAAGCAGTGATATTTGCCAAAGACAACAACCATATCAAGATCACAAAGCATTGAGACAGACATGAGGTTGAATCCGAGGGACTCGACAAGCATGACTTTGTCCATGTGTCGATCCTTTGAGATTGCAACCCTACCTAGACCCAATACCTTGATTTTGCCTTCGTCAGCGTAGGTGATATGCTTCAAATGTGATGGAGATAAAGGAGAGTCCATCAGTAAGCTCTTGTCACCGGTCATGTGATTTGTACATCCATTGTCGAGGACCCACTCAGTAGCTTTGGGTAAATCATCCTGCAGATGAATTAGTGCTTCTTATGAACTCATATACTTCAGAGTGAAGAATATGACATCAAATTCATCAGACAAAATTTCATCAATTAATGCAACATATGTATATATAGCAGTATAAGGACGTGAGAAATGAATGAATCATTTCTTCATGATAAGCTTGCGCCCTTTCAAGCATTTCAGGTCTCCAGAAAATTCTTCAGACGATTTAGTTCGTCTGGAGACCTGACCCTACATAAGAGATTAGTTCTTTTTCTTCACCACCCACATCTGGAGGGGTGGCAAAGAGTTCATCATTCTGCGAGCTCCATAAGAGAAAGGTGGCATTGAAGCCAACGCGCTTCGTTTCACAAGAGAGGGGTTAGTATAGGCAGATGAATAAGCAGAGAAATTCTTCGAGGACTTATGAACATAATGATTTGAAGAGTAATGCACATATTCATAGCCCTTAGATTTTTCCTGCGAAACAGAAGTGTTAGCACAATGATGTTCATATGAGGATTTGGATCCATGTGAGGAATTTGATCCATATGAGGAATTTGGTCCATATGAGGACTTGGATCCATTTGAAGCCTTTGGTACATATGAAGAATTTGATCTGGGGTTCCTATTCTTCACAGGTGGTGTCATGATGACATTTACCTGAAGACTTTCAAGGCACCTTTTGGGAAACCAGATTTTCTTCATAGGGGGACCGTTCCTGCAGTTAGTTCCAACATACTATCTAGCAAATACTTCACCATTCTGATTTTTGAACAGTTTATAGTTGGAGTCAAATGACTCATCAGATGAATATGAGGATTCACAAGTAAAGCCAGATAAAGTGGATGGATCTATGGGAGGTCCCTTCGCAGCAACCCATGAGGTTTTGGGGTACTGCTCAGGTTTCCCGTAGGTTCCATCAGCATTGAGTTTCCTCTCAAAGACAATACCCTCTTTCCTAGGGTTCCTGTTCAAGATCTCCTTTTTGAGCACATCACAAAGAGTCTGATGCCCTTTGAGGCTTTTGTACATGCCTGTCACATACAATTCCTTCAACCCTGCATTTTCGTCAGTGATACTAGTGGTATCCTCAGATGAGGAATTTGTGACCATAGAGATAGATGAAGAATTTGCAGCAATAGAAGCATTTGAACTTTCAGGTGAAAAATTAGCAGTTTCACGTTCAATGCATTTCAAACATGGTGGAATAAATTCTTCCTGAGCGGAACTGATCTGTTGAGCAGGTAATGAATCATTTTCCTTCTGAAGATCTTCATGACTCACCCTTAGCTTCTCAAGATCTTGCTTTCTTTGAAGAAATTCATAAGAAAGCTTCTCATGATCGGCTAAGAGAGTTTCATGACGACTTTGAAGGTTGTCAAACTTAGACTGTAGTTGCTGAAGATTATCAGTCAGTGTTTGAGTTCGATCCATTTCCTCACCTAATAGATCATCGCTTTTGTCTAGCATATTTTGAACCTTTTCCAAAGCCTTTTGTTGTTTAACAGCAATATTTGCAAGTTTGGAATAGCTGGGTTTGAGGTTTTCATCAGATTCATCCTCACTTGTTTCAGAGGAGGGATATTTGAATACCTTGGCACCTTTTTCCATGAAGCAATATGTGGGAGCATAGTCATCATTGCCGTCATCAGCAGTGTTGGGGAAGCCATTTTCCTCAGTGTTGAAGATGGACTTTGTCGGAGTAAATGACCACGGGTAGCCCCATCACCTCCCATGGGTATTTCAAGACATCAGGGCAGGCTGCGCCCCTGGAACATCAAAGGCAAAGGACCGCCTTCTTGGGGCCGGCTGGTCCAAGTGGCCGGTTGCCAGGAGGCGGCGGAATCCAGAAGACGGCCATGAAGTGGGCCGACTCCTAGCAGGCGACTTCCTGGGAAACCGGGTCCTAGCAGGAGGCCCCTTGCGCCCTCAAAGTTAGCACCCACATAAACACGAAGAGATGGGGCGTGGCTACAGTACAAGCCTGCCACCCCCGAATCCAGGGCAGAGCATGGCCACAGTGCGGCATACCAAGCGGACATCCCACGCCCGACGCGGCACTGTTGCCATGCTACTCCTGACATCACCCATGGCAGAGGAAGCCATGCCCCCATGACGGGCTGTCGGTACGGCCCGCAGGCGGCGGGCCCTACCTGTCCGTGAGAGGCCAGAAGGCGGCGAGCCTTGACCAGTCGGCTCAAGAGGAGGCCGGCTCCTAGCAGGCGGCCCTCCCCCTTCCTTGGAGTTTGTGCGCCATTAACCAAAAGAGACGGGGAGTGGCTACAGTGAAACGCCCGCCAGGCGGTGGGACTGTAGCCACGCTCTCCCTGACCAAGCATGCATCATCAGTGGCACGGCTACAGTGCTACGCAGCCGACAGGACCCGCAAGCGGTGGGCCCGGCTTGTCGGCCGAGTACGAGACAGCTGGGGGGACCCATCTGGCGGCGGGCCCCTGCAGTCGGCGGAGAAGTCGGCGGCCAGAGACACTGAATGCCGGGTCCTATGCCCGGCCGGATTACCATTGTACCCCTGGGGGGTAGGCCTATATAAACCCCCCAGGTCACCCCATGCAAGGGGTTGGGACCTTGGTGGAGAGAAAAGAGCCTTAGTTCTGCACTCACACACACACATAGAGAGTAGAGTAGAGCTAGCCTTGCTCTCCTTCCTCCTCTAGCAAAACAGCTCAAGGAGCAAGTTTGTAGCTACTTGTTGAGGTAGTGATCATGCGGAGACCCCGCAGAGCAGGACTAGGGGTGTTATCTCCTAGGAGAGCCCCGAACCTGGGTAAGATTCGCAGGCATATGCGATCTCGCTCACTCCCGCTTCTAGAGCCCGGCGACGTACTTTAGTCCCCATCCACGATAAGACACCCCTTGGCATATGTCGCACGATATCCCCGACATTTGGTGCCCACCGTGGGGCTAGGTGCACCGTCGTCCGGAAACACGTTCTAGATGGGAACCCTCTTCCTTCCTGGCGAGCGCAGCCAGCCCGGCACGCCTGTCGGCGTTTGTGCCAACACGCTGCGCGGCATGGAAGTTGCCTGCGCCGCAAGCAGCCTCGCTGATCTCATCGGCGGGATCCGCCTCTCCGACGAGCCCGCACTCGTCGCGGGCGCGGCCAGCCCCGAGAGCTGCCTCATCGACTCCCTCGGCAGGCTTCACATCGCCAACGAGCCGGTCACCGACCTGGGGTCTGTTGGCTCCACCGACCCTTCCGTCGACATGGTCATCGACGCCGACGCCACGCTTTCTGATGCCTTCCCCGGTGACATGGTGATCTTCGACGACCCGCTCCCTGCTGTAGACAGCAGCGCCAGCACCAGCACCGTCACCGCGGTGCTGGTCATCAGCCACGACGGAGCCTCCGACCAGGCCGGCCGGGACCCGTTGCAGACGGCAATGCGGGACCTGTCCACGCCCGTAGCGCCCGGTGCGAACGGCGAAACGATGTAGGCGTGCCGTATCGCACTCCTCGACAGCGCCAACAAATTGGCGGCCATGAGGCGCCTCACCGAGGCCTACCACCGCGAGATCGACCGTGCTGTCTGCGGCACGCCGGCCGCCGCCGAACCCAGCCGCGCGGGCACGGTCCGGCAGCGCGGCGCAGCCATCGCCAGCATGTTGGGGGCCGACCGCCCAGTCTACGCCATGCCAATGGAGAACTTACGCGCCGCCCAGGCGTCGGCGAACGAGCTGGACTGCCTGGAGGGCGACGAGCGTCGCTGCATGACAGAGCGCGTCCAGCAGCTCATCGACGTGGCTGCCGCGCAGCAAGAAGCTGGCCGCCGCGTGGTGGAACCCGGATTACAGGCAGGGAACCTTCCCCCTCGCCGAGAGCCCGGCGCGACCTCCAGGACGCCGACAAGCGGCGCCCGCGACCGAGGAGACCAAGAGCCGGTGGTTAGCCACAGCCGCACCCACATCTCCATCGAGCGCGACCAGGACAGCCGCCCACGAGCAGTGGAACGGCGGGACGGTCGTCCGCCTCCCCCGCGCAGGGAGAGGCCCGCCTCCCCGCCGCCTGTTGAGCATCCGACTCTCGGAGGCCGGCTGGGCCCCGTGAAGGAGTCGGAGAAAATGACGCCCGCACCCGGATCGACCGCTTGGCTCGATCCCTGGCGTTAGAAGAAGAAGATGCGATCGGCCCGCCTTGTTTCGGCTCCCGCATTCGCGACGAGCCCTTCCCCAAAGGGTTCTCACTCCCTCGGGACACCCCCAAGTACAATGGCTCTGTGAAGCCGGAAGATTGGCTGGTCGACTACTCCACTGCCGTCAACATAGCAAACGGCAACAAGCGTGTCGCCGTGAAGTATGTCCCGCTCATGCTCCAGGGCACGGCCCGGACATGGCTGAATAGCCTCAAGCCCTACAGCGTCAACAGCTGGTTGGACTTTACCGAAGTTTTCATCCGCAACTTCACCAGCACCTACAAGCGGCCGCCCAAGCCCCGCCAGCTCTCCCTATGCATCCAAGGCCCAACCGAGTCCACCCGCGAATACTTGACGGGGTGGGCCGAACTGCGCAACTCCTGCGAAGGGGTGCATGAGGTGCAAGCCATAGAATACTTCACTACCGGGTGTCGAGAGGGCACCTTACTCAGGCACCGACTCCTCTGCGACGAGCCGGCTACACTCGATGAGCTGCTAATCATAGCGGACAAGTACGCCACCGCTAACTCCTCCATGAAGTCGGAGCTCCGAGTGGACGCGTCTGGAAAGATGCTCCCTCCGGACCCTCAGACGCCTGCTGGCGACTCCAGTCGGCGCCAGCAGTCAAACGACAACAAGCGCAAGGCCCAGCAGCCGGCAGGTGGCGGCAGTTGAAGACTAACAGCCGAAAGGGCAGCCCGGCCCCAAGCGTCAAAAAGGCGGCAAGCCTGCTTGGTTGCCTGCTTTCTCCTTCGAGCAAACCCTTGATGCTCCCTGCAAGTTCCACAGCGGCGCGAAGCCGTCCAACCACACCACCCGGAAGTGCCACTGGCTCACCCGCATTGCCAAAGGCGAAGGACTGCCCCCTCCGCCCGCTGGCCCGCCGGCTCCGCCTCCTCAACAGCCGGCGGCCCGCCCCGTCGGCGCAATTCAACATGAATTCCCTGAGGAACACGGAGCCTACGTCGTCTTCACCAGTGTGGCCGACGACAGGCACTACCGGCATCAGCAGCGCCGTGAGGTGAACACGGTCGCTTCTAAGGTCCCAGAGTTCATGCACTGGTCCGAGAAGCCTATCAGCTAGAGTCGCGCTGACCACCCAGAGGTGATGCCTTCTCCGGGTTCCTATGCCCTGGTGCTGGATGCCACCTTTTCAACGGAGCGGCGAGCCTGTCGCTTCTCCCGAGTTCTGATAGACGGCGGTAGCAGCATCAACATCCTCTACCGTCACACCCTGGAGAAGTCGTGCGTCAAGGAGAAGCAACTCCAGCCCAGCTGGACTGTCTTCCATGGCATTGTACCTGGCCTTTCCTGCTCTCCAATCGGCAAGATCAAGATAGATGTCCTCTTCGGAGACAAAGATCACTTCCGCCGTGAGCCAATCTGGTTCGAGGTGGTGGATCTGGAGAGCCCCTACCATGCACTCCTTGGCCGGCCTGCTCTGGCCAAGTTCATGGTGGTACCACACTACGCCTACCTCAAGATGAAGATGCCGGACACCAAGGGCATTATCACCATAGCCGGCGACTACCAGAAGTCTGCCGAGTGTGCCGCAGCCAGCAATTGGCTGGCCAAGTCCCTTGTGATTGCTGCCGAGAAGCGGCTCCTTGACCGGGTTGTGGCCATGGCCGGCAAGCAGCCGGACCTGTCGCCAGATCCCAAGGAGTCAGAGGCTCAGGGCTCTTTCCAGTCGGCCAAAGAAACCAAGAAGATACCCTTGGACCCGGAGCACCCGGAGAAGTTCGCTGTCATCGGAGCTCACCTTGACAGCAAATAGGAAAGCGAGCTCGTCGATTTCGTCCGTGAGAATCGGGACATCTTTGCATGGTCTCCAAAGGACATGCCGGGTGTTCCGACGGATTTCGCCGAGCACAAGCTACATGTTAGAGCAAATGCAAAACCAGTCAAGCAACCCCTCCGCCGCCTGTCGGAGGAGAAGAGAAGAATTGTTGGTGAAAAGATAGCCCGGCTTCTAGCAGCCGGCTTCATTATGGAAGTGTTATTTCCAGAGTGGCTTGCCAACCGAGTCCTTGTACTGAAGAAGAACAACAAATGGCGGATGTGTATTGACTATACCAGCCTCAACAAAGCTTGCCCCAAAGATCCGTTTGCCTTGCCTCAGATTGACCAAGTGATAGACTCCACGGCCGGATGCGAGCTGTTGAGTTTTTTGGATGCCTACTCAGGGTACCACCAGATCAAGTTGAGCCCGGCCGACCGCCTGAAGACCGCCTTCATCACACCATTCAGAGCCTTCTGCTACCTGACCATGACATTCGGCTTGAGAAATGCCGGTGCCACATTCCAGCGTTGCATGCACAAGTGCCTCCTCAAGCAACTCGGCAAAAATGCCCACGTCTATGTAGACGATATTGTGGTGAAGACGGAGAAGCGCGGTACCCTCCTGGAAGATCTCAAGGAAACTTTTGATAATCTGCGCCATTTTCAAATCAAGCTCAACCCAGAGAAGTGCGTCTTTGGAGTACCGGCCGGCCAGCTCCTCGGTTTCCTTGTCTCAGAGCGCGGCATAGAGTGCAACCCTATCAAGATCAAGGCCATCGAGAGGATGGAGAGGCCCACCCGACTGCGAGACATTCAGAAGTTCACCGACTACTTGGCATCCATCAGCCGCTTCATCAGTCGGCTGGGTGAGAAGGCTCTTCCCCTGTACCAGTTGATGAAGAAAACCACTCATTTCGAGTGGAACGACAAGGCAGACGAGGCTTTCCTCCAGCTCAAGAAGACGTTGACAACGCCGCCCGTTCTGGCCGCTCCGGCTGCCAAGGAGCCCATGCTTCTTTACATCGCCGCCACCAGCCGGGTGGTCAGCACAGTCATGGTGGTAGAGCGCCAAGAGGACGGCAAGGCACAGCCGGTCCAGAGGCCCGTTTACTACTTGAGTGAGGTACTGTCAGCCTCCAAGCAGAACTACCCCACTACCAAAAGATGTGCTACGGCGAGCACTTTGCCGCCAAGAAGCTCAAGCCATACTTTCAAGAGCACCCCATCACGGTTGTCTGCACCGCCCCGCTTGTGGAGACCATGGGCAGCAGAGACGCGTCGGGTCGGGTGGCCAAGTGGGCCATCGAGCTGGCCCCCTACACCATCTTCTACCAGCCTTGCACTGCCATCAAGTCCCAAGCACTCGCCGACTTCCTCGTCGACTGGGTCGAGACCCAGTACCTGCCGCCAGCTCCAGACTCCACTCATTGGCGGATGCACTTTGATGCGTCGAAGATGCGCACCGGATTGGGAGCCGGCATCGTCCTCACCTCTCCCAAAGGCGACAAGCTCAGATACACGTTGTAAATCCATTTTGCCGCCTCCAACAACATGGCCGAGTACGAGGCACTAGTATACGGACTCCGGCTGGCCAAGGAGATTGGCATCCGCCGGATTCTGTGCTACGGCGACTCGGACCTGGTCGTCCAACAGTCGTCTGGCGACTGGGACACCAAGGATGCAAACATGATGAGCTACCGCTCCCTCGTCCAGCAGATCAGCAGATATTTTGACGGGTGCGAGTTCCTTCACGTGCCACGGGCCGACAACGAGCAAGCAGATGCCCTGGCACAGATCGGCTCCACCCGGCAAGCCATACCAGCCGGCGTGTCCCTTCAGTGCCTCCGCAAGCCGTCTATCAAGCCTTCCCCGGAATCAGAATCCATCTTCCTGCCGGCTGCCCCCGAAGCAGTCGGATCCGACTCGGGGGCTGCAGCAGCTGGCCCGAGGACTTCGGCAGGCGGCTCGGGGACTGCAGCAGTCGCACCCGGCCCGGGGACTCCACAACCCGGCCCGGTGGCTGCAGCAGTCGACCCGGGGACTTCAACAACGCAGCAAGACACGGCCGACTCCACTCCGCCACCTCCCAACCCAACCGCCCTAGTTTCAGTGGCCGTAATGACAGTGGACGAAGTCGAAGCACCATCATGGGTGCAGCCCATCCTAAACTTTCTGGTGAGCGGAAAGCTGCCAGCTGATGAGGTCTCGGCCTGGCAGGTGCAACGCCGGGCAGGAGCTTACACGATAGTAAACAGAGAGCTTGTCAGGCGTAGCGTGACCGACGTCTTCCAACGTTGTGTCGAACCAGAGAAAGGCAAGGCAATCCTCAGAGACATACACCAAGGCGAGTGCGGCCACCACGTGGCCTCCAGGTCCCTTGTCGCCAAAGCTTTCCGCCATGGTTTCTTCTAGCCGACTGCTTTGGAGGACGCCAAGGATCTGGTCAAGAAATGCAAGGGGTGCCAAAAATTCAGCTCCAAGCAACATCTGCCGGCTTCTGCACTCAAGACCATCCCCCTTACCTAGCCTTTTGCCGTCTGGGGGCTGGACATGGTGGGCCCATTCAAGATAGCACGCGGCGGCATGACCCTTCTGCTCGTCGCCATCGACAAGTTCACCAAGTGGATTGAAGCAAAGCCAATCAAGAAATTGAATGGTTCGACTGCTGTGACCTTCATCGCAGATATCACCGTCCGCTACGGTGTACCACACAGCATCATCACCGACAATGGCACTAACTTTGCCAAAGGCGCCTTGGCCCATTTCTGCATGACGCAGGGCATCCGACTGGACTTAGCGTCCGTTGCCCATCCGCAGTCAAACGGCCAAGTCGAGCGAGCAAACGGCCTCATCTTATCCGGCATCAAGCCCCGACTGGTCGAGCCACTGGAGCGCTCGGCCGGCTGCTGGAACGACGAGCAGCCGGCCGTCCTCTGGAGCCTCCGCACCACCCCGAACAAATCAACCGGCTTCACTCCCTTCTTCCTCATATACGGGGCCGAGGCCGTCATCCCAACTGACATTGAGTTCGACTCACCTCGCGTCACCATGTACACGGAGGCGGAGGCGAAGGAAGCACGTGAAGACGGCGTCGATCTGCTGGAAGAGGGCTGGCTATTAGCACTCAGCCGGTCCACCATCTACCAGCAGAGCCTGCGCCGCTACCACAGTCGGAGGGTCAAGCCACGATCCTTCCAAGAGGGAGACCTTGTGCTCCGGCTGATCCAGCGAACAGCCGGCCAGCACAAGCTCTCGGCCCCTTGGGAAGGGCCCTTCATCATCAGCAAAGCCTTGGGCAACGACTCCTATTACCTGATCAACGCGCAGAAGCCCAAGGCGCGCAAGAGGGACGATTCCGGCAAGGAAATAGAGCGCCCATGGAACGCAAATCTCCTCCGAAGATTTTGCAGTTAATACAGTATGTACCACGCTACCTTTTGTATTAAGCGCAAAGACACCAGGTCCCTCGAGGAGCACTCGGGGGCTACCTTTCTTATCTATATGATAAGTTTCATGCCTGTGAATGAGTTATTTCATTCCTCCGCCCGGCACCGGGTCCGACCAGTCAGCCTGAGGGCTTGCCGCCATGTACTATGTCAGCGCTACCTGCAGTCGGACAAGTAGTGTGCCGGCAGCTAAGCCCTCTCTTGCCATAAGCCGCAGCTCGCAGAGCGACTGTTTGGCTGGCAAGAGTCAAAGGCAGGAAATGGTGCCCACATGAAAAATGACTAAGGACGAAAGCACTCACATAGGCCAAGCCGGCCCCTCGCCTAGTCGTCCGGTTGCTGAGCAGCCGGCTGGCTGGCTTCTCACTTAACTTGCTACGTTCTAAGCGGCCAAAGTACTTGCCTTCCCAAAATGGCCAAGTACCTGACCCAGCCAACAGACCGAAGAGCGGCTGACTGGCCGGCAAGGTGGCAGCCAAGGGAAGGCGGCAAAGGAGAAAGCCAAAAGAACAGAAAAGCAAGACAAAGTCAGAACCCGGCAGAGCACAGCTTGTGCGAATAAAGTTAATTTACATAGCAAAAGCTCTTAGCCAGCATTCAACAGAGTTTGAATACACCCCCAGCGGGTGGAATTGCGCGAATTTAACATACTTGTCCAAAAGATTACAAGAGCAGGAAAAGATAAGATAAAGTTGGCAGCCTAAGCCAGAGGAGCAGCAGGCGGGTCCGGCAGGTTGGTGGAGTCGGAGGCGCCGGCTGGTGGAGTGGCCGTCTGGCGAGTCTTGTCTTGGTCGCCATCAGCAGCAGTCGGTGCACTCGCACACGGCTCATTGCTCGAGGCCCGATCGAGCTAAGGCTGGCCGTCCGCTCCGCCCTCCGGTGCATCGTCTTCACCATCCTCGTCTTCCTCGTCCTCGCCTTCGTCACTGGAGGTGATTTCTTCCGCCGAGTCCTTGCCCTCATCCGGGTTCGGCTCAAACCAGTCCGGCGGCACCTCAGCACCCTCCTCGTCCAGCTCGGGGAGGAAGACACTAGGCGATCGCCGCCGCACGACGAGTGAGCGCAGCCCCCACTGCCACCAACTCTTCCCTGGACTCCTGCCGGAACGTGGCCAACTTGGCTAGGTTCAGCCCAGGATACCACGCCTTGACGAACTCCAAGGCCCTTCGGGCGCCTGCCCGAGCGGAGGAGCCCTTCCAAGCCTCGAAGCGGCCGATCGCCGCCTCTAACCAGTTGGCGGTCCGACTGGGGGTGCGTGGAGCTTGGACGCCTGGCCAGAGGGCGGAAACCAGCTGGGACCCGGCGCGCTGAAGGCGGCGGAGCAGACGGTGAATCGGCTGCAGGCGCGTCCTCACGGCCAGGAGCTACTCGTTCATGTTTCGAGGCGCGTCGACCGGGATCTCCACTCCTTCCCTCCTACGCTGGTCACGCCGCACATTGATGGCCTGGCTGACGGTGATGGTGTGTCCAGGAAAGAAGTCTAGGCAAAGAAAAAACAAAGATCAGAAGTCGGAAGCCGACTCTCGATGCAGTCGGCAGCTATTCCAAAGAAAGAAGTTTACCATCGATCATATCCTCAATCTCGCCGTAGCCAGCGGTGAGGATCGCCTCCTTCTCGACCCACTTCGAGCGCTCGGTCTCAAACTCGGCCTGGAGGGCGCCTTCCGCCTCCTCGAGTTTCTGGAGCTCCGCCTGGTCTGCCAACTTCTTGGCCAGACGGTCGCGCTCCTGGGCCGCCTTGCTGAGCTCCTCCTCCTTGGCGCGCAGCTCGGTCTGAGCTTCGCCCAGGCGCTGCTGCAGTGTGGCGTTGGCTCCTGCGAAATTGAGAAAGAGAAGACAATCAACGAAGTTGACCAAAAAGAAAAGTGGTTGCCGGAAGATCCGGCCCGACTGCTCAGCAGTCGGCCCAAATCTCGGGGGCTACACCCAGCGGGTGCGCTGGCGCGCCCCTGCGAGGAAGAAGACGGTATGCTTACTCTGGCTCTCGGTCAGGTCGGCGGTCCGCTTAGCCAGCTCCTGGACCTGGAAGTTGAAAGCGGCTGCGCGGATGTTGTGGTAGTCCTGCAACGAAGACAAAAGAAGAGAAAACAAGTTAGCACTCAGAACTTACCTTAAAAGTTCTGAGCCGCCTGCTCAGCAGCCGGCCCGGAACTCGGGGGCTACACCTAGTGGGTGCGCTGGCGCGCCCCCACGGAAGATTGCAAGAATAAAAAAAACAAAGCAACGAAGTGTACCAGGACGGCCGCTCGCGTCGCCAAGAACGTCTTCATATACTACTGGAGGGCGGTGCCTTGGGCCTGGAGCTGGGCCTGAACGTCCTGCGCGGCCTTGCTTAGCATGCCCATCCCACCCGCAAGCGTCCATTCTGGTGGGGCGGCACTGGTGGCCTCTGCATCTGGGGCCGACGAGCTCGCGGCCCCGATATCCTGCGCCCGTGGCGCCGAGGCCGCCTTCGCCACACGCTGGCGCCCCGGAGGACGGACCATAGGGGTCGCCCCCACCACCAGCTCGCCACTGACCGGCGGCGCTGGTGGCACGTCAGAACGACTGCCTCGGGCCTCGGCAGTCGGCGCTTGCGGGGGCACCTTCGCCCTCGGGACGATGGCGTCGCCTCCTCTCCTCTCCACGACCGGCTGATCGTTACCGACTCCTCCAGTCGGCGCCGGGTCCTCTGGCACTGGTGGCACTGTGCGCAGCGGGATGACAAGTTGCGGAGTCCGGCCGCGTGCGGCCTCTTCCGCTTGCACCTTGGCGGCGGCGGCCGCCTGGGCCTGGGCTGCGGTGTCCGCTTGGACCCTGGTCGTAGCGTCAGCTAGGGCCTTGGCCGCCGCATCCGCGTCCGCCTTGGCCGCCTCCGCCTTCTGCCAGTCCACCTCCTCCCGCTCCTCGCGCGCCCCCCGCGCGTTCCTCTCCATCGCCTCCTGGAGGTCGGCGAGCGGGTCCACGCGGCGGGTGTTGGCGGAGCCTTCCGCCGCCCCGATCACTGAAGCAGCGGTGGACCGCTCAAGAGAGAGCGGGGCCCTGTTCAAGCAAGACAAGAGGAAACTCAGAAAGAGTTTGCAAGAAAGAAGAAAAGAAAACGCATGAGAAATCAAGCACTTACGCGGACACCGTCGGGGGCTGCTTCGGGGTCTTCTGGAACTGGGCCGCCTTCGTGGCGGCCTTCTGCTGCTTGGTTGCGGCGGCCGTGTTCTTGGACCTCTTTGGCCGGCTGCCGAACAGCAACGAACCGGCTTGGCGCTTTGGTGCGCCGCCTGCTGCAGTCGGCGCAGATGAAGAACTCGCGCCCGCCTTGTCGGAGCCGTGCATGCGGCGTGGCTCGTTCTCCTCCTCGTCGTCATCCGGCCAGGCCTCGAGGCCACCTACTCCATCACCGCCACCGGGGGCGTCGTCCTCCTCCATGGCGGCCGCCCCCAAGTCGGGGTCGACCACGTCGCTCCTTGTTCGGTCCGGCATATACTGCTGACCCGGATCCAGAGCGCCGGCGGCCGACTGGGCCGGGAGGACCTGCACCATGGCCGACTGGTCAGATGGCAAAACAAGAGCTCGGACCAGCAAAAGAGAAAAAGAATTGCAAGACTCACCGCAGGCGGCGGATTTGCGCGGTCATACGGCCGCTTGCCGAACCGTCAATCCGTCTCCGATAGTTTGCAGTTGGAGAAGTAGTTGACCAGCCGAGCCACCTCCACATCCGGCAGCTCCCATGTGCACGTCCGTCATGGGTCTCGGTGCCCACTCATGCAGCTAATGATGTGAGGTCGGGCTTGGAGGGGAAGCACTCGGCGCGTCACGAAGGCGGCCAGCAGGTCCGAGCCCTTCTGGCCCTCTGACTCCATCATCACCTGAAGTCGGGCGAGGGCGGCGGAGGAGGCGGCCGATAGGGAGCTCGGCTTGTACTGCCAGTTGGCGTGCGGCTCGGCTGGCGGGCCGGCTACGTAAGCCGGCAAGTTGATGTAGTCGCTCGTCGGGTGGATATTCTTGATGTAGAAATAGGATTTCTGCCACAGCTTGGCCGACTGCAGCAGGGAGATGGGCGGGAAGTGGTTCACGGTGCCCGGACGCCGCACCGCCATGCAGGATCCGCATTGAGCCACCTGGCCCATGGTGGCGGTGCCGAGTTTGAGATAAAAGCACCCCCCCCCAGAGCTCAAGGGTGGGGAGAGTGCCGAGGTACCCTTCGCACATGGTGACGAAGGCGGCCAGTAGCACCACCGTGTTTGGCGTGAGGTGGTGCGGCTGGACTCGGTAGAAATCAAGGAAGGAGCGGAGGAAGCCGCTCGCCGGAAGGCCGAAGCTGCGAAGAAAATGGGACCGGAAGACGACGTGTTCATCGCCCTCCGGCACCAGCGAGATTTCTGCCTCGGGGGGGGGGACACGTACCCGCACATTCGTCTCCGAGGGCAGCCATCATGTTTAACGAAGGAAAGAGAGGTGATCCTCGTGGACGTTGGAATCGTCCCAGTTGCCGGCCCGCGAGCGCGCCATGGGCGAAGGAGCTCGTCGTAGGCGCGACGCGGCGACGAGCGGGCGAAGCCGCGGCGGAGCGAAGAAGCCGCTGCAAGAAGAAGCTCGACGATGGTGGGCTGCGGCAATGCCTCGGCAAGAGGAAGGGGCGCTGCGGCAGCGGAGAGGAAGAAGAATGGCGAGGGGAGGGGAGGGCATGCATGCGTCTGCCACCCCCCTCCTCCCCCTACTTATAGCCCCAGGCGGCGGAGCCGAGGGGGCGAGAGCGTGGGGGGTCGTGGGATTAACTGTGCCCACTCCCCCACGATCCCATGATTGCGGCGCCAATAAAGGCATGTATTAATTACCGCAGAAGCCCAACCGTCTCCCTCGGCCGGTTGCTAGGAGGCGGCGGAATCCAGAAGACGGCCATGAAGTGGGCCGACTCCTAGCAGAGGAAGCCGGGTCCTAGCAGGCGGCCCCTCGCGCCCTCAAAGTTAGCACCCACTTAAACACAACGAGATGGGGTGTGGCTACAGTACAAGCCTGCCACCCCCGAATCCAGGGCAGAGCGTGGCCACAGTGCGGTGTACCAAGCAAACATCCCACGCCCAACGCGGCACTGTTGCCATGATACTCCTGACATCACCCATGGCAGAGGAAGCCATGCCCCCACGACGGGCTGTCGGTACGGGCCGCAGGCGGCGGGCCCTACCTGTCCGTGAGAGGCCATAAGGTGGCGAGCCCTGACCAGTTGGCTCAGGAGGAGGCCGGCTCCTAGCAGGCGGCCCTCCCCCTTCCTTGGAGTTTGTGCGCCATTAACCAGAAGAGACGGGGAGTGGCTACAGTGAAACGCCCGCCAGGCGGCGGGGCTGTAGCCACGCTCTCCTCGACCCAGCATGCATCATCAGTGGCACAGCTACAGTGCTACGCAGCCGACAGGACCCGCAAGCGGCGGGCCCGGCTTGTCGGCCGAGTACGAGACAGCTGGGGGGACCCATCTGGCGGCGGGCCCCTGCAGTCGGCGGAGAAGCCGGCGGCCAGAGACACTGACGACCGGGTCCTACGCCCGGCCGGATTACCATTATACCCCTGGGGGGTAGGCCTATATAAACCCCCCAGGTCACCCCATGCAAGGGGTTGGGACCTTGGTGGAGAGAAAAGAGCCTTAGTTCAGCACTCACGCACACACATAGAGAGTAGAGTAGAGCTAGCCTTGCTCTCCTTCCTCCTCTAGCAAAACAGCTCAAGGAGCAAGATTGTGGCTACTTGTTGAGGTAGTGATCATGCGGAGACCCCGCAGAGCAGGACTAGGGGTGTTATCTCCTAGGAGAGCCCCGAGCCTGGGTAAGATTCGCAGGCATATGCGATCTCGCTCACTCCCGCTTCTAGAGCCCGGCGACCTACTTTTGTCCCCATCCACGATAAGCCACCCCTTGGCATATGTCGCACGATATCCCCGGCAGACTTGCTGACGTAAGCAGTAGCGAGGGCTAGGCTCGCCACACCAGAGTCTGACTCCTCAGATGCCTCCTCTTCCTCATGTTCCTCAGATTCAGCTTCAGAGTCCATTTCCTTGCCAATGAATACCCGAGCCTTCTTGGAACTGCTCTTCTTGTGAGATGAAGACTTTGAAGATTTTGATGATGAGGACTTTGAAGATTTCTTCTTCTTCTTTGAGTCATCTGAACTATCATCCTTGTATTTCTTCTTCTTTGATTCCTTTGCCCACTGAGGACAATCAGTTATGCAGTGACTAGGTTTCTTGCATTTGTGGCAAGTCCTCTTCTTGTAATCACGGGATGAGGAATCTGATCTAGTGTCATCACCTTTTGAAGATTTTACAAAGCGACCACGCCTTGAGAACTTCTGGAATTTCTTCACGAGCATTGCTAGCTCCTAGCTTAGTTCTTCAGGGTTACCAATGCTGCTATCAGATTCTTCTCCTTCAGATGAGGAAACTGCCTTGGCCTTCAGTGCGCGTGATCTTCCATAGCTTGGCCCGTAGAGATCTCTCTTTCCAGCTTGTTGGAATTCATGAGTGTTCAGCCTCTCAAGGATATCAGCAGGATCTAGTGACTTGTAGTCTCCAAGTTCTTGAATCATCAGTGCCAGTGTATCGAATGAAGAATCAAGTGACCTCAGCAATTTCTTCACCACCTCATGGTTGGTGATGTCAGTGGCACCCAGTGCTTGAAGCTCGTTTGAAATGTCAATGAGGCGATTAAAGGTTTGATGGACATTCTCATTGTCGAGTCTTTTGAAGCGGTTGAAGAGATTGTGAAGAACGTCAACTCGAGAATCACGTTGAGTTGAGATTCCTTCATTGACCTTGGACAGTCAGTCCCAGATAAGCTTTGCAGACTCCAAAGCACACACTCTGCCATACTGTCCTTTGCTCAGATGGCCACATATGATATTCTTCACTTGAGAGTCGAGTTGCTTTAATCTCTTCACATTAGCAGCGTTCACAGAAGGAGAGATAGAGGGAACGCCATTTTCCACAACGTACCAGAGATCGTTGTCAATTGCCTCAAGATGCATGCGCATCTTATTCTTCCAGTAGGGGTAGTCTGTCCCATCAAAGGTAGGACACCCAACCGAGACCTTGATCATGCCTGCAGTCGACATAACTAAAACTCCAGGTGGTTAAACCAAAATCACACAGAACAAGGGAATTCCTTGCTCTGATACCAATTGAAAGTGCGTTATATCGACTAGAGGGGGGGTGAATAGGCGATTTTTACAAATTCGTCACCGAGGAAATACTACTTGGGGAATTTGCTGAGTGACGAACTACAAGCAGCGGAATAAGTACTCAGGTACATGCATAACAAAGCAGTAGCATAGTCATCATGATGAAATGAAACATACACAGAACACATGTAGCGTGTAAACAGGATAAGCAGGCTGAAGACAAAGTGACTGAAGAAATAGGAATGAGGAAATTGAGAAAGTCTTCAGTCAAAGTCTTCAAACAGTAATGATCAAGTACATAGCAGGTATGCGAGGAAATGAAAGGGTTGAGGAAATAGAACCAGTAGCTTAGTGAAGACAGTGATTTGGTAGACCAGTTCCAACTGTTGTGACAGTTGTACGTCTGGTTGGAGCGGCTAGGTATTTAAACCTAAGGACACACAGTCCCGGACACACAGTCCTCACCGTATTCTCCTTGAGCTAAGATCACACAGACCTCACCCAATCACTCGTCGTAAGTCTTCACAGGTGACTTCCAAACCGTCACAGACTTGGTCACTCGGCGATCCACAATTCCTCTTGGATGTTCTAGACCATGACGCCTAACCGTCTGGAGGATGCACATTCCTCAAAGGTAACAAGCGTCCGTTCCACATAGGAACAATCTCTTCAGTGATGCTCAATCACTTTGGGTTTTAGGTGTTTGGTTTGGGTTTTTCCTCATTGATGATTTTCTCTCAAAGTCCTCGGAGGATGGGATGCTCTAAATGACAAGTGTTAGTTTCTCTCAGAGCAGCCAACCAGCTAGTGGTTGTAGCGGGCGGCTATTTATAGCCGGGGACCAGCCCAACATGATAAGACATAAATGCCCTTCAATGATATGATCGTTAGGTGGATAGGATATTTTGGACAGCTGGCACATAGCACAGCAACGGTCGGAAGTTTGAGCTCTCAAATTCCTCAGGGCTATCGTGTTCCTCACTTGTAGGAAATCCGCACTGGCGAATTAATACCTCCTCAGTCAGAACAAATTCCTCAGAGAACAGAAGATCTTCGTCTCTGTCACTGAAGAACTTGACTGAACTGTATGAGATTTCCAATGGCTTCACTCGAAAGGATTGGGTAGGTGCAGGATTTGAGATGAGCATCACTTTGAAACTTTTCCTTAGTTTTTCCTCGACCCCCTTTAACAGTACGGTGTTTCCTATGACTCAAGAAAGGGAAAACAAAACTACAAAAACAAAATTCTTCACGCTTCATAATCCTCGCATCAATATCAAAGTCTTCAAGGTCACACCAATTTCCTCATTTTCAAAGTCTTCAAGAAAACCAAAGTCTTCAACTGAAGACATTCATTTTTAGGGGTCGACTTTCTTCGTAAATATCAAACTCCTCATAGACTTATAGAACCTGTGTACACTCACAAACACATTAGTCCCTTAACCTATAAGTCTTCAATACACCAAAATCACTAAGGGGCACTAGATGCACTTACAATCTCCCCCTTTTTGGTGATTGATGACAAATAGGTTAAGTTTTCAACGGGGATAAAACATATGAAGTGTAAATACTGATATTGAGGAATTTGATTGCAAGATATAGAGGAACTCCCCCTGAAGATGTGCATATTGAGGAATTTGCTTTGGATTGCAAATGCACATTGTAGAGTAATATCATGGAGATCTCCCCCTATATCTTGTAATTCATACACACATTTAACATATGATCTGAAGAATTTGAAATGCATGATGAAATATGGTGTTTGACGAAATTCAGCATGCGTGCATTAAGGTACTTGAGGAAATAAGCATGCAGAAAGCAGTTCATAAATATCAGACCACCATAGGACTTAAGTTTACAACTCATCAGATCAAACACCTCAGAAGAGCAAGAGTTGTAACTTAACAGAAAAACAGCCCATATATGAGACCCGCTTGAAGACTAACTCAAATTTCTCCCCCTTTGTCATCGAATGACCAAATGGGACGAAAAATGAGGACTAACGCCCCTGAAGAATATCATCATGATGTCGATGGAGGAGCGCCAGTGTTGTTGGGGTTGTCCGTTGAGGTAGGGCCTGCTGCAGTGTCATTCAAATCTTCAGCTTCATCTGTCTCGCGCGATGAAGAATATGAACTTGTGACCAGCTGATGAACTTTGACTTTCTTGAATTTCTTCGAAGGTGGCTGAGACCAGTCAAAGTCCTGTTGAAATACCATCTGCTTGAGATCTTCATCACCGTATAGATGAGATAATATAGCCCAAGTGCGATCGAAGATTTCATGCGCATAGAAGTGATTCTTCTTCACAGTGTTTTGCGTGACAGTCATATTCTGAAGAATTGAGCCAAATTGATGCTTGACCCACTTGTGATTACGATCGACCTTCTGATGAAGACTTAGAAGAAGCTCACGATCAGTCATCACTCGTGGAGCAGTGGCTTGAGGAGTTGGCTTTGAAGCTTTTGCAGCAGAATCTTGGGTTGCAGAGTCAACATTGGTGGAGTAAGATGCAGGTTTGTGAAACTAACCATCCAATGGACGAATGCCTTCATCAATGACAGCAGCTTTACCTTTTCCATCAACTGAAGAAATAGTCCGCTTGAGGACTTCAATAGCAGGCAAATAGCTGAGATGATTCTGACAATCTGCCTGGTAGTGAATTGAAGACCTGGTTCTGATGAACTTCATGATCCATGGAGCATAAGGCTTCTACTCAAACAGTGATAGTGCAACATTCGCCAAAGTCCTCATGAAGAAATCATGGTAGTTAATGGGAATGACATGTATCATGTTGAACAACAGATTCTTCATGATGCCAACAACTTCCTCTTCTTCAGAGTTGTGGCCTTTGATCGGACTGAGGGTTTTGGTCAGAATGCGGTAGATTGTCCTAGGCACATAAAGCTAATCCTTCACAAGGAAGGTAGTTCTTGGAGCTTGGCCTGCCTTCAAAGGCTTCATCAACACTTGCATCAGATGATTTGGAAGCTCAGGTTCTTCATACATGAGCCTGGCGCCTTCAGCAGGAGGACTGACTGGTACGGCATGAACTAATTCAGAGGCCGGGGCTTTGTAATGAGTGTTATCAGTCATCCAGTCAAGCACCCATGAGTTCACATCAGCCACATTTCCAGTGAGGTGCAGTGTGGCATAGAATTGAAGAATTAGCTCTTCATTCCAATCGCAGATGTCGGTGCAGAAATTTAGAAGCCCAGCTTCTTGAAGAACATTCAAGACTGGCTGGAAGCAAGGTATAGACTCCAAGTCAACATGAGGAATTTAACGGTGCTCAAATACCTTGTTCTTATCAAACAGGAGTGAAGAATAGAAGTTCATCTTACTGGCTGTCCAGAATCGCTTGTGTCGAAGTCTTGCTGAGTCATATGGATTGAAATCCGTGAAGAAATGGTGCTCAACGAAGAAATCATCAGCCTTTAATTTTGGCCTTTTAGCATGAGGGTTTGCTTGCTTGGGCTGAAGATTAACAGTTGACGTTTTCATAGCCTCATGGTTCAGAATCTCTGGATCTGCTAACTGAGGAATTGAATGTTCAGGTTCTTCAGCAACGGTATGTGTTTCCATTTCTTCAGCTGGAATTTCTTCAGGAATGGACAGGAGAGATATTTGACGTTCTTCAGATCCCGTGTGAATTTCTTCAGTTTGTACAGGGGACTGAGGAATTGGATGCAGATGTGTGGTCAATGGTGAATTGGGGTGAAGTCTTTCCCAATAATCATCATTAAGCACAGGAGTGGTAGAACAGATATCCACGTCTTCTTCTTCCATTTCCTCAACGCCTGCCTCTTCAGCTGTGAACTGAGGCATGGGCGATAATACCAGTGGGGTTGAAGGGATATCTTCCACTTCAATTTCTTCATCCAACTGCTCTGAGGTAGCAGCAGAAGGATTTTCTTCATCTATGTCATCTGGAATGACATATTCCTCACCATAGGGAATGAGCTCCTTGGACGGTACAACAAAAATTGGAACAACATCATATGGGTTAGTGAAGGAACTTGTCAAAGTCCTCACTTTCTTGGGAGCTGAAGACTCTGCAATCGTTGATGCTTTCCTCTTTTTCACAGCTCCCTTCTCTGCAGCTTTGGTTTTCTTCACTTCTGATGCAGAAGGAAGAGATGGAGCCGGTTCAGTTTCTTCAGGCGCAGCAAATGCTTCAGCTGGCCTGGGTGGTTCTTCAGGCGCAACATTAGTGGTTGGCCTGGCAATTTCTTCAGGAACTGGAATTTCTTCAGCAGCCCTCGTATCCATAGTTTCTTCAGTAGCCTAATTTTCATCAAGAGACTGAGCAGAAGTATCAGCCTGAGGATTTTGTTGTTGCAATGGTGCTGCAACATTTGGCTTGAGAATCTTGGCAAGCTTGACAAATCTGACTTTGGCTCCCAGTCAATCGGCAAAATATCTGTCAAATTCATCACTGAGGCCTTTGATTTCCTTTTGCAGAGATACAAGTTCTTCAGGAGACATGCTCAGAACATTTTTCTTCAGAAAATGCTCTTTCTTGTACTGAGCCTTCTTGACTTGCCTTCCCTTTTCAAATTTCCATTTTTCTTCCCTGATGAACACATACAACATGTGACTTTGTCCAGGTGTGAGGTTTAATTCAGGCAGTGGAGTGTTTGGATCTTTGTGCCAGAGATCGATGAAATCAAGGATCTTCTTCAGATCCAGCATGAGAGGCACCGAACTCCCTTTTGCTCTTGCAGCCCTTTCTTGCCTGTTCCTGATGATTTCAGCAAGTTCTTTATCATCAGCTTCATCGTCATCAGACGGAACATGGAATGCCACTTGCTTCTTGTGAGGACTTGGCCTCGTTCCATGTCCAGTAGTGGCCTTTTTCTTTAGCAGAGTTGGACCAGTTGAGGACCGTGGTGGAGCTGAGGAACTTGCAGATGCTCTAGAAGCAATTGAAAAGCCTGCAGTCCATTGGCATGTTGCAAGATGCACTGGTGTTGAGGAGTTAGCAGCAGCAACTAAGGATTTTGTGGCAACATAGGGAATTGGCACAACCCTTGAAGAAGTTGCCTGAGGAATTTGCTTCGAGGGCTTTGAGGAACTTGGCCGTGAGGGCATTGCTGTTGAGGAACTCGGCTTTACAGCAGATTTCTTCAGCATGGTCTTTTTAGGCTTACTGGCAGAGGCCTCAGCAGCAACAGCAGCAGAATCTTCATTGAATTTCTTCACTGCTTCTTTTGCCACTTTAGCCAATTTGGCTTGACGATTAGCCCATTCTTTGGGAAATTCCTCACTGCGCCTGATGCTTGAGGGATCAGCTTCTTGGCCAGGTGCCAATGGAGGACTTGGACATGGAGGGTTTACAGCGAATTTCTTCATGTACTTTGGAGTGACGTATCGGTATTCCCTTCATTCCTTAGCCCATCTCCTTTCAATCCTCTGTATGCCCCGAAGTCAGGACCGGACTCGAAGACCATTTGCTATCATTGCAAGGAGACCGGTCACTAGAAGAGGAACTGTGGCAAGTGGCTTGCAGAGCATGGCTAGAAGGCCGGAAATGCTTCTTCAGGCAAAGGTACACTTGTTGCATATGTTATAGACATTTACCTTGCTGACATACCTAGTAGCTCTTGGGTATTTGATACCGGATCGGTTGTTCATATTTGCAACTCGATGCAGGGGTTGGTAAGAACTAGGCGTGTGGCACAAGGGGAGATTGACATCAGGGTCGGCAACAAAGCAAGAGTTGCTGCGTTGGAGGTCGGCACGATGCAGCTCCAGCTTCCTTCTGGATTTATTTTGGAATTGAATAATTGTTATAACATTCCTGCACTTAGTCGGAACATTATTTCTGCCTCATTCTTGATGAGTCAGGATTATGAATTCAATTTAAAGGACAATGGTTGTTCGTTTTATTTGAATGGTATGTTCCACGGCTATGCACCCATTGTTGATGGGCTTTTCATATTGAATCTAGAAACTGAACTGGTCTATAACGTGAATGTCAAGAGGCATAAGCCTAATGAGATAAATCCGGCATACTTCTGGCATTGCTGGCTTGGACACATTAGTCTGAAATGCATGAAGAAGCTCCATGATGATGGGCTCCTAACTTCGTCCGACTTTGGGTCGTTCGAGACATGCGAATCATGCTTGCTCGGCAAGATGACTAAGTCTCCTTTTGCAAAGAGTTGCAAGAGGGCGTCCGAGCTGTTGGAGCTTATACACAATGATGTGTGTGGTCCAATGAGCACAACTGCTAGAGGTGGCTATCAGTACTTTGTGACTTTTACCGACGACTTGAGTAGATATGGATATATCTATTTGATGAGGCATAAGTCGGAAACCTTTGAAAAGTTCAAAGAGTTTCAGAGCGAGGTTAAAAATCAGCTCGTCAAGAGTATAAAGCTTCTACGATTAGATCGTGGAGGTGAGTACATGAGCCAGGAGTTTGATGATCATCTGAAAAGCTGAGGTATAGTACCTCAGCTCAGACCTCCTGGTACGCCACAGAGAAACTGCGTGTCGGAATGGAGGAATCATACCTTGTTAGACATGGTTCGATCCATGATGAGCAAATTGGATTTACCCTTGTCATTCTGGGGATACGCTCTAGAAACTGCAGCTTTCACATTTAACAGGGTACCATCAAAATCCGTAGACAAGACACCGCATGAGATTTGGACCGGGAAGAGTCCCAGTTTGTCTTTTCTAAAAGATTTGGGGTTGTGAAGCTTTTGTCAAGCGACTTAGATCAGACAAGCTTACACCCAAGTCAGATAAATGCATATTCGTGGGATATCTGAGGGAAACCTTGGGATATTGCTTCTACAACCGGGAAGAGAACAAAGTGTTTGTTGCTCGGAACGGGGTTTTCCTTGAGAAAGAGTTTCTCAGTTGGGAGGCCAGTGGGAGGACGGTCCGACTCGAAGAAATTTGAGGACCACTCGCGGACGGCTCAGCTGGTGATGAGATCATACCAGAGTCAGTCAGGGAACCCGTAGTGGAAGCGGCACCGGAACCACGGAGGTCAGAAAGATTACGCAGAGTGTGTGATGTATTGTTGCTAGAAAGCGACGAGCCGGCCACGTATGCAGAAGCAATGGTGAGCCCAGATTCTGAGGCATGGCTAGAGGCCATGAGATCCGAGTTAAAGTCCATGGATGAGAATCAAGTCTGGGACTTGGTTGATCCGCCATCTGGTGTAACGGCCATTGGCTGCAAATGGGTCTTTAAGAAGAAAACCGATGTGGATGGAAATGTTCAGATCCACAAAGCTCGGCTTGTCGCTAAAGGTTATGGAAAAGTTGAAGGAATTGACTATGACGAGACTTACTCGCCGGTAGCGATGCTGAAGTCGGTGAGGATCATACTAGCTATAGCTGCATATTTCGATTACGAGATATGGTAGATGGATGTTAAAACGGCTTGCCTTCATGGAAATTTAATTGAGGATGTGTATATGATACAGCCCGAGGGTTTTGTCGATCCGGTAAGCACTGGTAAGGTATGCAAGCTCAAGAGATCCATTTATGGGTTGAAGCAAGCATCTCGGAGTTGGAACATTCATTTTGATGAGGTCGTCACTAGTCTCGGTTTCATCAAAAGCGAAGAGGACGCTTGTTTATACAAGAAGTTAAGTGGGAGCTCGATAGTGTTTTTGATCTTGTATGTGGATGGCATACTAGTGATCGGAAATGATGTTTCGATGCTAAACTCAGTCAAGGAGTCATTGAATGGCAAGTTTTCAATGAAGGACCTCGGTGAAGCAGTTTACGTATTGGGCATTAAGATCTATAGAGATAGATCAAGGAGGCTGCTCGGCTTACGCCAGAGCATGTACATAGATAAAGTGTTGAAGCGGTTCAACATGAGTGAGGCCAAGAAAGGGTTCTTGCCTGTCTCACATGGTATAAGGCTAAGCGAGACTCAGTGTCCTTCGACATCTGATGAGCGAAGCAGGATGAGTCAGATTCCGTATGCCTCGGCAATCGGATCCATCATGTATGCCATGATATGTACACAACTTGATGTTGGTTTTGCAATAAGCCTAACAAGTAGATACCAGGGCAACCCAGGTGAGAGTCACTGGGCAGCGGTAAAGACTATTTCAAAGTACCTGAAAAGGACTAAAGAGATGTTCCTAGTTTATGGAGGTGAGGAAGAGCTCGTCGTAAGGGGTTACGCCGATGCTAGTTTCCAAACCAACAGAGATGATTGTCGATCACAGTGCGGTTTCGTGTACGTCATGAATGGAGGAGTAGTGAGATGGATGAGTTCCAAGCAAGATACGGTGGCCGATTCTACCACAAAAGCCGAATATATTGCGGCTTGTGAAGCTGCAAAGTAAGATGTTTGGATCCAGAACTTTCTGGATGATCTTGGTATTTTCCCAGCATCGGTAAAACCGTTGGACCTTTATTGTGATAATTCTGGTGCCATCGCACAAGCCAAGGAGTTGAGGAATCACCACAAGACCAGACACATAGATCAGAAATATCACCTGATACGAAAGATCGTAAAGAGTGGTGATGTAGAGTTATGCAAAATTCACACGGATGCAAATGTTGCGGATCCGTTGACTAAGCCGCTTCCACAACCCAAGCATGAGGGGCACGTTAGAGCTATGGGCATACGATGTCTATTTGATTGACTCCAGTGCAAGTGGGAGACTGTTGGAGATATGCCCTAGAGGCAATCATGTATGATGATATTTCCTATGTGTTTATGAATAAAGATAGTCCTTGGACATTATATATGATGTGTATCAACAAGTACGTGACTTGTTTGTGGGACAATGCATTGTATGATGACTGTCCTAAAAGGTCCCTACTCGAAAGGGCTGTGTGGACACACAGCCGACTAGACTAGCATATGACACGGTTGATGGCTTGGTCTCACTAGCCATGGAGCATTGGATGCTAACCAGATAATATGGGCTCGGAAGGGTCTGGTCGGATTCGACATAGTTGGATCCGAGTTGAGATAAGGTCCGAGTCGGACAGACCCAACTATGAGACGCAGCGATATGTCATCTCTGAGTCTCTAGTACAACATACGTTCTATGTCCTAAGACCTGAGTTGGCGCATGTACTCGGGATGGTGACAGACCTACTTTGGGCCGACCAAATGCTACTCCATGACTGGATAGTTACAAAGGTAGGTTTCGGGCTTGTCCAGCCCCATGCTGCGAGACATGGTCGAGCAAGATGGGATTTGCCCCTCCGATCAGGAGAGATATACTCTGGGCCCCACGTGTGATCCGACCAAGATAAGCATGGCCATGCGACATGGATTATGAGATAATCCGGTTAGTGGTCGGCATCACTGGAATGAGAAAGAGGTCGGGCTAGCACAAGGATGACAGACTTGCCTTGAGCCCGACAACATATATCGTGTGGCAAAAGGAACAGAAGTGTGACATGTTGTATAGGTTCGCCTAACCAGCTTCATCGGACACTTGGAGTCGGCATGCTTTGCTAAAGGCCGCTGCCGACTAGCCGAGTCGGATGTGATCTGACTCGCGACCAAGTGAACGAGAACCTAAGGGGTCGCGCGCTTAAGGCAAGGAACCTATGAGGCCCGCTCCGACTCCATGAGTCAGAGTGATCCTACTCGAACTCGAATCCAGGCCGAACAGATTTTGGGCTTTAGGGTTCGTGCGAGGCCCAAGTGTTGAGCCCGCGACGGACGCCTATATAAAGTGGGGGTGCGGCACACTCATGCGGTTGATCGCTTCGGCACTGTCACTAGGGTTTGCATGTGTTGCGAATAGCCACCTCCACTCACCGCTGACTATGTGATCGGACCTAGCAGTCCACCGCATGGTGTTCCTCCTGCACGCGGGGATACCGTTAGAGGTGGTGCACTTGCGCCGCTCCGGTGAACCTGTACGTGGGATCCGATGACCGGCTGTTCGTGGGAGATCTGACGAGGAGGAGACGACTCTGGACGCGCTGCCCCAACTCTACTTCCGCTGCACGGCACTGTGCATCCAGTGGTAAAGATCTATGATCCATCTCCCGTAGCATGTTCTTGGTTGTTCTGCGTGTAGGAAAATTTCAATTTGCAGTCAACGCATCCTACCGTAGATCCCAACAAAAGGTCCCATGAATTGAATCATCCATGTTGGTGACTGGTGTCATCCCTTCTACGATGGCGTTGACTGCAGATATGGTTCCCATCATGAGGTATGTTCCTTTTTGGTCCGACCGTTTGCCAAAGATCCTGCATGTTAACTCTGCTCTTGTGCTACTGTTTTGGCACTTCCATGATAAAGGAGTAATGTTATTATTTTGCACCTTAATCTAGTGGCACTATTAATTTGAGGCAATGTTTTGGCACCGCTAGTGCCACTGATTTATTTTATATATCAAAAGAGGGGGTTTCCTCCAATTTCATTAAAGAAACCCAGCCATAGAGAACCATTATCCGACAACATCTCAGTGTAAACAGGCAGTTATGCAACTACTACTAGAACAGATTGAGTACTAACAGGAGACAAGTTCGCCACATAAGCTAGGCAGGTAGGGGGACGCAACCCCAGCTCGACCAAGTTTGGATTACAACCCAAATGCTACCACAGAAACATCAGGGGGGAAGATAGGGACTGAAAGAGCCAGCTTCAGCATCTCAGTCTAAGCACCCCCGGCCTCCATCCTTGTGACGCACGGTACACCTCGCTTGCCACCTGCTCGACCCTAGTGCCACTGATAAAATGAAGTATTAATACAGTTAAAATAGAGCGAGTGTCTTCTCTATCATTTCATTTCCAATGTACATAAAGAAAGTGCATCTCTTTAATAGTATATGTTTCATCAACTAGTCCCATTGTTAATGTTTAAGTGTTTCTGCAAACTGGGGTGCTTAATTTTAGTTGATCTGCACAAAAATAGAGATTGGAATGTCCCAAGGCCCCTCCTTGTACTACCGCTGTACACTGATGTTCATCACTGGCAGAAGGTGTATCGGGGAGAATTGGGTCGATTTCCAGTATGAGGCCTACCGTATGAGGCGTCGCAGGGCCCATCTCACCCTCGCAGCATGGCATACTGTGGTACTATCGCAATATTTCACCATTAAGAAAATGAAGTTTCTTCTATTTATTAGTGTATGTTTCATCAACTAGTGCCACTATAATGTAATCACGCTTTTTCATTATCTGTGCAAACAGGGTTATTTCAGCTGCATTTTGGTGGAACTGTAGAAATGTACGGATGGAACCGGCATATATGTAGAGTGCAAGGTGCCAAGTAAAAATTACCGACACCAACCATGCTCCATCTAACCATTGGCATCCACCACCGATGGGATGGGTGGCGCTCTCTGTGGATGGATCTTTCTCGGCAGCAAATTCTGTAATCAAATACTAGTAGCTTATATTGGCACTTTTCTAGGGAGTACTCTTTTCTGAAAGAAGCACCAATCGATTTTTCTTTATTTGTACACAGCGTCACAACTTTGTGTTTGGTCCAGAGCTATTTCAGGGTGATTGGCGTAGTACTCGGAGACTGATTGTAAGCATGATTTTCATTAGCCGTCACACTGATTGTAAGCTTGAGCAGATGGAAGATTAGGTTAGTACGAAGCTTACCTTAAACCCTACCGCCGCCGTTGAAACAAGGTGAGCGAAGAGGGAACCGTGGAGAACGGCGGGGAAGCGACGTCGCACCATCCGGCCTCCTCTTGCGGTGGGAGAAGGAATACTCCTGTGGACCCGGCTGGCACTGCACCCTCACGAACGGCACACCATACTCGATTGATTCATTATCCTCTGGATGCTCGACCTTTCGACCTGTACGCCCACGACCTCCACCTGACTTTCGCCTCGGGCAAATCTGTCTGCTCCATTGCCTAGAGGAGATACTCGAAGGACTGTGGCGTGACTGCCACCGGGGAGTACATCGCCGCCCTCATCGCCACCGTCTCGCTCTTTCGCATACATTGCCACATGGCCCTCACCGTCCTCGAAATCTCCCACTCATTGTCAAACCAAGTAAGGATCTCCTTCAACCTGACTAACTTCGCCTGGTCGCCGCCGACGATCTGCCCGATTCGCTGCTGCATCCTCTCCATAGATGTCCTTCTGAGAGGTCCGGTGCTAGCTTTGGAAGATGGGAGGAGAGACGGTGGTCTTGCAATGGAGAAGAGGGAGAGACGAGATTGTGGTTTTGCAATGGAGAAGATGGAGAGGAGAGGGGTGGTTTTGCAATGGAGAAGAGGGAGAGGCGAAATGGTGGTTTTGGAATGGAGATGATGGAGAGGAGAGGGGGTGGTTTTGCAATGGAGAAGAGGGAGAGGAGCGTGCGGCAGCGATTTAGGATTGGACGAGAGGGCCGGCGTGCTGTGACTGGATCAAAATCAAAATCAATTTACCCTTCAATTAAGAAAGCGACCCCACATTAACTAGTCTCCCTTGTATTCTGGGTCATATTTGACCATGATTTTCACAAATAAAATATATGTTATACGTTGCAAAAATAATATAATTTGAAAGTACATTCCGATACAAACCAAATGATACAATTTTTGATGACATGCATTCACATTTTGCTTGTCAAATACAGTACGTGGTTAAACTTTGACCCAAAATACGCAAAACAAAAAAATACTTCCAAGACCAGCGCCGCTCCTCTCCTCTTCAACCACCGCCGCTCCTCTCCTGTTCCAATCCAAAACCAGCGCCGCTACTCTCCTCTTCCATTTCAAAACCACCGCCGCTCCTCTCCTATTCCAATCCAAAACCAGTGTCTCTCCTCTCCTCTTCCATTTCAAAACCACCGCCGCTCCTCTCCCGTTCTAATCCAAAACCAGCGCCGCTCCTCTCCTCTAACATTCAAAACCACCGCCGGCGAGTGAAGGTGTTGTGGAGAAGTAGATCGATGGAGGAGTACAACCGATATGTGTGGCTCGCAGGCGACGACCCTATGAAGATAGCTAGGATGTTGGAGATACAGTCTTGGTTTGACAACCCAGAGCAATTAGCGGCGACGGCAAAAGCGATGGCCAAATATCTGGAAAAGGGTAAAAAGGAGGCGATACACCGGGAGGGAGTCGCACGGGAGTACATAGAGCTGCTCCTGTGGGCCATGGAGCAAACAGATTCACTGGATCCGATCGTGAGGCTGCGGTGGTGGGAGTATCGATCCAAGATGGAGCATCCACCCGAGATTGAAGGATCGAGCATCTACACGGTGCCGTTTGTGAGGGTGCCGTGGTAGAGCGATCCGGTGGAGTCTTCGTCGACCGAACCCAACTACAAGAGGAGAAAAATAGTTGGCGCGACGACGCTTCCCCGCCATCCTCTCCCTCGCCGTTCACCTCATCCCACAGGGCGGCTGTCTGCCGTCAAGGAATAGGAGGGGACTCCCCCCCCCCAAATAGTCTGAGGAGGAGCTTAGGGTTGTCAATATTTGCAGGTTGTGAATTGTGTTTTGTGTTTCAGATTTGAGAGTACTTTATGAATTCTAGAGATCTATTTTTAGTACTTTCAAAAATGTAGTTTCATATAAAAGTGCAGACAATGTGATTCTCAGAGAAGAAACTGCAAGTTTCAGTTTCAGATAAGAAACTGCAAGTTTCCGAGGCAGAGCATTTATATTAACACACCCTTTTCAAACAGGCATAACATCATGTTGGAAGTTTTATTCATGGTCAAAAATGGAACTACCAGCCAGTTAAAATCATGCTGATCAACATTCATGCATAGCACATCTTCATATGATGCACAGTCAAAAAGATATGCTATTTTCAAAGTGCCCACACAATGTTGAGTGTGTTGGAGGTAGTGTGCGTAGATGACAATGGGCACCCACATGTCAGAGGCAGAGGCAAAAATTTGTGGATATTTTCACTGCATCAGGTGGAATCGAACCCAGGCGGAGCAGCGGTTGGGGAGGGGAACTTGGCCACTAGGCTACTCTAGTACTTTCGCTCAAAATTAGGCACAACATCTACCACTACTGTAGCACGTCTTCCCCGGCTCTGGTGCATTCTCGTCTAGGGCCTGGACGTCATCCTCCGCCTTTGTGCGCTCTCCGCGGCGCTGCTGTCGGCCATTGTGGACATGCTCAACAACCGAGAGGAATCTGGAGAGGACTGTACGTGGAGAGGCGGACAGTCGGGACCCACCAGGTCCATGGCCGTATGCAAGCAAGTGCCTCATTGAAAAAAATACTTTCTCCTAATGCTATACTGACGTTGGGGGCCACGGGTTTGTCAACGTAGTTACTAAAGGAGATAAATTTACAACGAAGCTAGTCATCGGGGAGCTGGCATGTATCATTTATTATCAGTAGGCCAACAAATATCAGCTGGGTTGTGAGCTACCCAGTCTAGGCTTTCTTTTTTAACATGTGCAGCACACGACATGCCGGTTTGTATTTTTTTTGAGGGCCGTCATGTATCGACCGGCCTATGGCCCTCCCATCCTAGGTTTTATTTTTTCTTAAACATCCGCGGCCCAACTTAGGAACGCCAGGTCCAACTTATGTTTCCCTTCTAACTATATTATATATATTTATATTATTTTATATGTTATTATATATTATTGTTATTATCATCATATATTTAACAGATACTTACATATATAAGAAAAAAATATCCCATGTATTATGAACTTATAAAAATAAATGTTTAACAATAAAATCCTAGGTTTTTTACTTAAGGTCAACGAAAATACAGGTGATTGTATACAAAAGCTTGGTCACATTTAAGGACCAATGTAAATAAAGCACTTATTATTTAAATATATTTATAACAAAATGCTCAACCCCTGTTTATTTTTGGATAACATTGCTGCGCCCAACCCAACATTATAATTAGAACCAGCCCAGCAAAATCGTGTATTTCGTGTAAATGGGCTATGATTTTTTAGGAAAAATAAACGGGCCGCATGGACGCTACATTATTTGTTCACCCAGGCCAGCAAATTCGTGTATTTCTAGAAAGTACAAATGGGCTGTAGTTCTTTTAGAAAAATATAAATGGGTCGCATGGACGCTACATTATTTGTTCACCCAGCGCAGCGAATTGACTATAAATTCTAAAACAATGGGTTGAATATGTGCGACATTTTTGGAGGCTGAAATGTGGGCCAATAGGTTGAAGCCAACGCAAGGCATTGTCAACTTAGTCAAAAAATGATTCTGACATCGATAGATCCAACGACTGGCATTCATCTTCAATCTCTCGTCTTCTTGCTCCAGCGCCACCGGGACCACCTACTCCCGCCTCCGGCTGCTAGTAGCTCTGCTTAGCACGCTTCACTGTGAAGCGCTACCCCATCGCCGGCCAAGCCATCCCTCCACCCCTCCACACCTCCTATTATTCTCTGCCGACTGCAGAACCATGCCGCACCAGAACCAGTTAACCCTCGTACACCTCTTCGTCTGCGACTCCACTGCCGCATCTTCCCATCACTGGCTCGTTGCCATCCGGGGCCTCGTCGTCGTCCACCGCCTTGGTGCGCATGGCGCGGCGTGGTTAACGTGGTCAACAAACGAGAGTCATCGAAAGAGGACTGTACGTGGAGAGGTTGACAGTGGGGACGCACCAGGTCCATGGACGCACGCATGCAACCGCCTCCCACGCGAAAATAAAATTATTCCTCCGCCTGAAAGCTGGGACCCATCACTTCGCAAGGAAGGAAGTGCCTCCTTATGCCTGCCCCTGACAGCTAGGACCCACCAACAACATCTTTGCATGCAAGGAAGTGCCTCCTTATTACGGGCAAAAATATATGATTCCGCCCCTGACTGTTGGGACCCGCCAGCTATATATTCGCACGCAAGGAAGTGCCTCCTTGTCCTCCCTGACAGTTAGGACCCACCCGGTCGAAGCGTACGTAGCGTTGTCTGTGTACATACCGGTCGATCGGTCTTTCTGCCACGATGAACCATGGCCGAGTAAGGAGCGGTAGCAGTTCAGGCAGTCCAGTCAAAACCGTGTACCCGTACGTACAGCCAGATGCCAAAAAATACGGCCACATACGTACATACAGGCGGGGTCTCGAACGTGTACTCGCGCATACGTATGGCCAGGACTCGTGTACATGGAGAGGCAACGGACGGCAGCAACGGCGTCCTGTTCATCGGAAGCCAACCGGCTGGGTCAGAATGGAGAAACTGTGTCGTGTTCATCGAGAGGCAACGGAATGCGTCGTGTTCATCGGGAGGCAACGAAATACGTCGTGTTCATCGGGAGCCAACCGGCTTGGACGGAACAGCCGAAACGAGGTCTGGCGTACCGCAGAACGGAGGAAACGGGCCTTCTGTTCGACCTTGTACGGCCAAAACAGGGTCCTATTCATCGGGAAGGGTCTGGCGTACCGCAAAACAGAGGAAACGGACTTCTGTTCGAGTGCCTACGGTCAAAACGGGGTCCTGTTGATCGGGAGGGGTGTGGCATACCGCAAAACGGAGGAAACGGACTTCTGTTGGAGCGCCTACGTTCGAAACGGGGTCCTGTTCATCCACCGTCTACTGCCTCGCTCCTGCCTCCACGGGCTACAGTTCATCCACCGTCGACCTCCTCCAGCCTCCACCAGCTACTGTTCATCCACGGGCTACTGTTCACCCAGCCTCCACCGGATACTGTTCATAGAGCCTCCACGGGGTCCTGTTCATCCACTCCCAACCGGTTGGGGTGCGGCAGCCTCCTCGAGGTCCTGTTCATCCAGCGGCAATGGCCTACTACCACAGGGCCCTGTTCATCCAACCCTCACCAGGAACTGTTCATCCACAGCCAACCAACCGGCTCGACTCACCACATCTCGACTCGTTCTACGTACTGCGCGCACGGTAGCAATGGTCATTGTTCATCGAGAGGCAACCCAACACCGGGTGGCTACATCTCGCATGGGGGCTCGATCGGCTTCAGTAAGCAGCACCAGTGATCGATTGCTCGGTTCAGTTAGCAGCAGTAGCGAAGGAATCGCTCAGGTTCAGTCAGCAGCGAATGAATCGCTTGGGTTCAGCTAACAGCCAAGGGATCGATCGCTCGGGTTTAGTACTGTAGCTAGTGCGATCGCTCGGGTTCAGTTAGCCAATGCCTCGCACACACGCGCGTACACGAGAGAAACGTGCAGACCACAGTGCATCGCTCGGCCCTGACCACCCACCGTAACCGAGAACTCCCCGATATTTTCCTCGCCCTCGCTTCTACCATGATTTTTTCCATCAAGGACGGCCCAAAGAATGTCATGCAGGTGCGTCCCCGGCCCGCCCAGGATGAAAAGCCCATTTTCTGTCATGATTTTTTGTCATAGAAGTAGGAGCCCACCACATCTATGATGATACGTGCTTTTGTCACAATTATCATCATAGAAGTGTGATAAGCATGACAGAAAAAAAATTCATTCGGCCCAAAATGTCACGGATGTGTCTTTTTTTTGTAGTGTGAGCCTCTACCAGACAAGCTCGTTGATCAAAAGATGGTTAAGGTTTCCTAACCATAGACATGTGTTGTCACTTGATAACGGGATCACATCATTAGGAGAATGATGTGATGGACAAGACCCATCTGTTCACTTAGCATATGATCGTTCAGTTTATTGCTACTGCTTTCTTAATGTCAAATACATATTTCTTCGACCATGAGATCATGCAACTCCTGGATACCAGAGGAATACCTTGTGTGCTATCAAACATCACAACGTAACTGGGTGATCATAAAGATGCTCTACAGGTATCTCTGAAGGTGTCTGTTGAGTTGGCATGGATCGAGATTGGGATTTATCACTCCGTGTATCAAAGAGGTATCTCTGGGACCTCTCGGTAATACAACATCACAAGAAGCTTGCAAGCAAAATGACTAAGGAGTTAGTTACGAGATGATGTATTACGGAACGAGTAAAGAGACTTGCCGGTAACGAGATTGAACTAGGTATGGAGATACCGATGATCGAATCTCGGGCAAGTAACATACCGACAGACGATCGATAAAGATCTTCGTAGAATATGTAGGAACCAATATGGGCATCCTGGTCCCGCTATTGGTTATTGACCGGAGAAGCATCTCGGTCATGTCTACATCATTCTCAAACCCGTAGGGTCCGCACGCTTAACATTCGTTGATGATATAGTATTATATGAGTTATGTGAATTGGTGACCGAATGTTGTTCGGAGTCTCGGATGAGATCACGGACATGATGAGGAGCTCCGGAATGGTCCGGAGGTAAAGATCGATATATAGGACGATACTATTTGGTAACCGGAAAGGTTTTGGAATGCACCGGGTATTTATCGGATCTCTGGAAGGGGTTCCGAGAAGGCCACGGGGAGTTATTGGGCTTATTGGGCCAACGAGGGAGGCACACCAGCCCACAAGGGGCTGGTGCGCCCCTCCTCTAGGCCACCGGCCCTTAGGGAAGGAAAGGGGGAGGGCTAGCCCCTCCTGCCTTCTCTTCTACATGAGAGAAAGGAAGGGGGGGCGCCTCCCCTCCTACCTTCTCCCCAAGCGCCAAAGAAGGAAGGGGGGCGGCGGCCTGGGCCGGCCCTTGGGCTGGCCGCCGGCCCCTTGGGGGCGCCCTAGGCTGCCTCTCGTAGCTATGCATCTCCATGGATAGATCTTGCATGTGCGTATAATTTTTTTTTGTTTTCCATGCAACGTTCCCCAACAGCAAGAACAATATGTGAAAAACCCGTAGGCATTGGATCGGTGATAATGTTGGATACACTACAAAAAAAAGACACATCCGTGACATTTTGGCCCGAACGAAATTTTTTCTGTCATACTTATGACACTTCTATGATGATAATTGTGACAAAACCCAATATCATCATAGATGTAGTGGGCTCCTACTTCTATGACAAAAAATCATGACAGAAAATGGGATTTTTATCCTGGGCGGGCCGGAGACGCACCTACATGACATTCTTTGGGCCGTCCATGATGGAAAAAATCGTGGTAGAAGCGAGGGCGAGGAAAATTTCGGGGAGTTCCCGATTACGGTGGGTGGTCGGGGCCGAGCGATGCACGGAGGTTTGCGCGTTGCTCTCGTACACGTACATGCATGTGTGCGAGGCGTTGGGCTATAACTGAACCCGAGCGAGGCGTTCGCTTACTGAACCCGAGCGATTGCACTAGCTAGGTAACTGAACCCGAGCAATCGATCCCTTGGCTGTTAACTGAACCCGAGCGATTCCTTCACTACTGCTGCTAACTGAACCCGAGTGATCGATCGCTGCTGCTGCTGCTTACTGAAGCCGATCGAACCTGTTGCCTCTTGATGAACAGTGAATGTGGGGGTTGGTTGAACGAGTCGAGACGTACGTGGTTAGGGTTGGATGAAAAGTTCCCGGTGGGGGTTGGATGAATAGGACCCCGTGGTAGTAGGCCGTTGCCGCTGGATGAACAGGACTCCGAGAGGAGGCCGCCATAGCCGAGGTAGTTGGGGGTGGATGAATAGGAACCCCGTGGAGGGCTGGTTGAACAGTAGCCGGTGGAGGGCTGGTTGAACAGTAGCCCGTGGATGAACAGTAGCTGGTGGAGGCAAGAGGAAGACGCGGTGGATGAACAGTGTAGGTGGAGGCTGAAGGAAGTCGACGATGGATGAACAATAGCCCGTGGAGTCCTGTTTTGCAGTACGCCACACCCATCCCAATGAACAGGACCCCGTTTCGACCGTAGCACTCCAACACAAGTCCGTTTCCTCCGTTTTGCGGTACGCCACACTCCTCCCGATGAACAGGATTCCGTTTCGACCGTAGCTGGTCGAACAGAAGGCTGTTTCATCCGTACTGCGGTACGCCAGATCCCGTTTCGGCTGGTCCGTCCAAGCCGGTTGGCTCAGATGAACACGACGCATTCCGTTGCCTCCCGATGAACATGATGCGGTTTCTCCATTTCGACCCAGCCAGTTGGCTTCCGATGAACAGGACGCCGTTGCTGCCGTCCGTTGCCTCTCCATGTACACGTGCCCTGGCCGTACGTATGCGCGAGTAGCTAGGCGTTCGAGACCCCGCCAGTATGTGGTTGTACGTACATGTACAAGGTTTAGAAGAGACTGCCTGAACTGCTACGTCGGTGGCTCTACTACTACACGTGCCGCTGCTTGCTCGGCCAAGCTTCATCGTTGCAGAGAGACTGATCGACCAGTATGTACGTACATGTTCGGGACCAGACAGAAAACGCTACGTACGCTTCGACCTGTGGGTCCCAGCTGTCAAGTAGGATAAGGACGCACTTCCTTGCGTGCGAAGATATAGCTCGTGGGTCCCAGCTGTCAAGGGGAAGAATCATTTTTTTGCCTGTAATATGGACGCACTTCCTTACGTGCGAAGATGTAGCTAGTGGGTCCATCTGTCAGCCTCACCGTGTAGAGTCCTCTTCCGATGGCTGTCGTTCATTGACCACGTTGACCACGCCGCGCGGACAGCACCCAGGCGGTGGACGACGGTGAGGCCTAGGAAGGGAACAACGCAGAGCCAGGGAAGATGAGGCAGGTGGATGCCCACGCGGAGCGGAGTACAAGGGTTCACTAGTTCGGCTGCGGTGTGAGGCTGCCGTCGTCGGAGAATAACAGGAGGTGGTGGTGAGTAGAGGAATGGCCTGGATGGCGATGGGAGTAGGGTGGACCGGTGAGTCCTGCACGGCAGCACAGCCAGCCACGGGAGGCGGTAGCAGGCGGTACCGCCGGCGGTGGTTTGGGCGGCTGAAGCAAGAATATCCGAGATTGAAGAAGAAGCACGACATCCGTTGGATGGACATCCAACGACCACTACTGCTAGAACCGCGTTTGACTATAAGTTGACAAAGCCTTGCGTACGCGTCAACTTAGTAGGCCCACAAGTGTGTGGTAGAGAACATATAGCTCATTTGCGATTTGTAAGAATATACAGCCCATTTTTGAATTCTAATGGAATTTACTACAACCCATTTACAGTTTGTTAAAATTACAGCCCATTTTCTAGCTAGGACAACGATTAATAATTTCAACCAACCGCTCAAAACAGAATTCAATAAAATTTCCCACATTATGATGGGATCCGAAATATTTTTATCCCGAAATTTCTAGTCAGATTAATATAATTTCAAAATAAATTTGTATTACGTAAAAATCCAACGAAATATTGCGCGCGCAACAAGTAATGAAATTAAAATTTTCAAAATCCAAAAACAATATTTTTTAACTAATTACGTGTTTGGTGAATTATTTTATAGTTACAACCCAGTTTTTATAATTACATCCCATTTATTATTTCTTAAAGCCCATTTTCTTGCTAAGCCTGATGCATCCCTCCTAGGAAAGATTTGCAGCCCAGCGGGGCGGAGAATAACAAGTTAACCTGGGTTGGGTATTCCTCAAGAAAAAGTATAGCTAGGCTAGCCATTTTCAGCTTGAAAAAAATTAATATGTGGGCTGGATATTTGGTCGACATAAAATAATAGCCTGGGCTAGACGGGCCACAGCCCGCCCAGTTGATACCCTGCTCTCCTCTGAACAACAACAAAAACATCGCTCAAGAAAAACTCTGCTCACACCTCAAAAACACAAATACTGCTCGAGCTGCTGGGTCCCAGCTGTCGGCCGCTCCTTGTGCAATTCTCTCATTTATTGACTATATAGGTTGACAATGGTGTGGGATCGTGATGTCAGGAAACCAGGAGGAAGCAAAAAAATTTATAATTGTATATAATAAGGAGGCACTTGCGTACGTGCGGCTATGGCCCTGGTGGGTCCCCACTGTCATCCTCTCCAAGTTAAGTCATCTTCTCATTCCTCATGTTTGTTGACCATGTTGACAACGCGAGATGGCGGCGCCACAGCGAGCGCAACAACTTGAAGGACGATGGATAAGGCCTCGCGGGCCCTACGGATGGTCTGATACAGCGTCCGCTGCTCATTCAGGAAGCCAAGATCATAGGGCCACATGTCCGCGACGGCATTGTCGTTCGCTTGTTCGCCGGCGATTCGTCCTTCCGCGAGCCGGTGCTCATTAAGGAGATGGAGGTTGCAGCACAGATCCTCCTGCGCTGGTAGCTCTTCCGCCATTAGAGCGTCGAAGTGCGGCCGCACCTGCTCTATGGTGAACACGGCATGAACCGGCTTGGGCGGTGGCGCCGGCTCCTGGTCGGAAGCCACGTCCATCGTCTGATTGTGGTCGCTCAGCTCGTCGAGCTTGCAGGCGAGCCAGCATGTCTGGCTGCTAGACCGACCCGTTGCCAAGCATGAGTCTGACCGCCCTGGCCCACCCAGACCACCTCCCTCGCCCGCCCACGCTTTCTGCCAGAAACGGTCAGCGCCGCCCGCGCCGCTTCCCGGTGCCGGCGATTGCTCCATGTTCAAACGACACAAGTACCGTCCGTTAATCCGTCTGCCACCCACATTAATGATATGCGGTTGCCAAGGCGGCTACTCCGGCGCCACCCGTCCGTCCTTCGCCGCCCACCATTGCTATATAAACTGCTGCGCCGGCCATAGCCGCAGTCATCCGCCTTTGTTCCCTTTCTCCTGTCCACACCACTCCCACCATGGCTTCCTCGTGCTCCAGCGCTCTTCAGGGTGGGCGGATGACGAACAAGAAGGAGATGGCAGCCATTGCTGCCGACTGGCTGGCTGGCAGGCAGCCGGAGGACGACGACATCCCAATTGAGAACGTGGTAGTCGACGATCCGGCGCCAACCCCATCCTCCGCGCCATCCTCGCCGGTGCATTGCACCATGACCATCGGCGAGGACCGTGCCCAATACATGGAAATGGTGAGGCAGAAGCATGAGAAGCAGTTCCGGGAGGCGCAGACCGACGCCGCCTACAACCACCATGTCCTCCAGGAGCACCTGCAGGCAAGGTAGTTAGAGTCGGGATTCGTAGCCAGATCGATTTTCCTTAGGCAGAATCGAGTCGTAGTATCGAGTCGTGGAATCGAGGATTCTACTAGATATACTTAAATAAGATATTTTGTATCCACGCCAGAAATTTATATGGGTTCTATAGAGTGTTGACACTAAATATAGAGCAAAAAAAGTACACATCAATGTTAGTTGTATTCCACTTCTTTTTATGGTTAACCTACTATCTAGCTTACATGTATGGAACATATATGAGAGGGAAATATATAGAACATTTAAGTCTTCAACGCACAAAATTTAATTGGGAGGTTTTTTTAGAGTATGTGAATAGCCGATGACTTGTATAGCTCACCCGAAGTGCTGAACATTGAAGGGTCTTGCTCATCTTCTTCGATCAATCTTGATGCGTCCTCCTTCTCATTCCAATTCCATTCGTTGACAAGCCTGATCCTCAGTTTTGACCTAGGATTTTTGAGAGCTATATCAAAGGTGTCGACGACTGAGTGTTTGCGTTTGCGAGGGGAATAAAGGGCCATGAGGCATGTGAAAAGGGGTTTGGATGATGGCATACTATTCTTCTGCACTAAACAAAACCTTAGATAAATTTGTAGAATCAGACATAGTCCATAGCATAGTCGGGATTCTACAGTTTTGTTCAGGATTCTATGATTTGGATCGTGACTCAACATGGATTCTACCAGATCTGGATTCATAGTGGGACTTGGATCGACATGCTTCCGTAGGGTCGTGAAGTCGTAGGATTCTAGGAGTCGAGTCGGGATTCTGACTACCTTGCCTGCAGGCGGAGGAGCAGATCGCCGCAGAGCGGGCAGAGCAGGAGGCGCTGCTCAAGTCGTACCGCTCGCCCGCGAGAGCCGCCTCGCACGCTGGCGGTACCGCATGCAGGTGGCGGAGGTTGCGGTCCCCTACAAAGAGGGCGATGAAGCGGGCGAGCCGCTGTTTGGCAATACCGACGACGAGGCGGAGGACAATGCCAGCTCTGCTGAGGCCCTGCCCCGCAGGCACCGAGGCGGAGGACTTCACCGGCTTCGGCGAGGCCCTGCTCCGCTGAGGCCCCGCCCCGCCAACAACGAGGAAGAGGACACCACTGGCTCCACCGAGGCCCCGCCCCGCCGGCACCGAGGCGAAGGACTTCGTCGGCTTCGGTGAGGCCCTGCTCCGCCGAGGCCCTGCCCCGCCAACAACGAGGCAGAGGACATCGCCGGCTCCGCCGAGGCCCCGCCCTGCCGGCAATGAGGGGGAGGATTTCTCCCGCTCCGCCGAGGCGCCGCCCCGTCGGAAATGAGACAGAGGACATCGCCGGCTCCGTCGAGGTCCCGCCCCGCTGCCAACGAAGCCGCACCACACAGAAAACGAGGAAGAGTAGAACACGGTAGGTCGCCGCCGCTCGGGTCTAAGTAAGGCCACCACTGCTACCCTCCGGTTGAAGCCAAGCTTGGTGGGTTGAACACTGGTGGCCGATTAGCTTCTTGGCAGTGACGTGGAGTCAGAGAGCTGTGCTGGAGAAAAAGCTTCTGTTCGGCTCAGCTGGACACAGGAAATGGGCACCGGACCTCATAGAATAGGTTAATTAATTATACCTCCAGCGCACCCCTTTTTAGTTGAAGAATGTATGAAATGTAATGAAATCCGGCATGTTTATATGAAATCCGGCCGTGTATGAATGAATTTAGTTCGATTAGTTTGAATTCTTGTATCGCTAGCATTGGATGAACATGCAAAACAATACGTACTAGCATTATTCCCAGGACGCATGGTGATCACCTTGTTTGCAGCAGTTTCACACGTACAAAAAGTTTGAGCAGCTTTTTAGCGTGCCTGTACATTGCAATCAAACTCACAAGCCTGGCAATTCATAGAGAACATTCAAAACAATCGATGATTATGCATCTCAGTGATTCACATGTCAGAGCCAATATTTACTACCTCTGTCCTGGTTTATTAGTCCCCTCTGTAATTTGTGCTAAATTTTGACCAAAAATTTAACTGACAAGATGTTAGTGCATGTCAACAAAAATTATATCATTGGATTCGTATTTGAACATAGTTTTCAATGATATATTTTTTACTGACATGCATTAAGATTTTGTTAGTTAAATTTATGGTGAAAATTTGGCACAGATTACAATGGGGACCAATAAACCAGGACGGAGGTAGTACTTCACAACTAAAGAGTAAAGAAAAATCGATCGATGCTGCTGATAGCAAAGGGCGTCCCATTCGAAAATATCAAATGCATGTCTTCTTGCTAACATCAATGAGCAAAATTTGACAAGGTTGCCCCATTCCAAAATATCAAATGCGTGTCTTTTTGCGTACATCAATGAGCAAACTTTGACAAGGTTTTCCCATTCCAAAATATCAAATGCCTACGATTGTGGAATGGGCGGGGTTTGCCATCAGTTCGGACATTGACATGGCACCTCGTGCTAAATAAACCAGCTGTTCTTTTTGTGGAATTCCACCAAAATCAACCAAATTCGCGCGTAGCTTGTATGATTTTGCCTTTATATGTTGCAATGCCTTGAACATATCGGCACCTCCTTTCTTGTAGCTAATTTTGTGGCTGGAGGTGGAAATGAATGATTCGAGAACGTTCGATGTATTGTGCATGACGAAGTATAATGGGCACGAACCATCAGAACATTTTGTGCAGTTCCCATTGAAATCAAGTTGAGCACCCCTATTTGCATAAATACAAAAAAATGATTAGTAAAGCAAATTGTATTATGAATTTACAGTTTAAACAGGCACCTACATGGTCCATGCAGAGCACACATTTAAAAAAATGGAACTCACCAGAAAGAATCCTAGAACAACATTGTACTTGCCCATCACATCAAAAAAGATGGAAATCTGTGAGTCCTTCTGAGCTGAAGTTAGTTTGGTCTTGTGGGGAGTAATGTAACCATCCTTCAACTGCTCCTTCTGATGAGAAGATAGACTGGGCTTCTTCATCCTGGTATAATCGGAACTAGGCACTTCACGTACTCCATATTCTTCTTCAGAGGAGGATGGTCCTGTTGTGCAAAGACAAGAGAACAACTAAATGCTAGCATCCCTGTTTTCTCGAAAAAAGGAAAGGAAATATTTAAAACAGCCATTACATTAACAAAGGGAGTAACTGATGAAATGTATAGTCATAAAGAGATGCATCTCCTCATTATCCTCATAGGAAATGATATGATACCAAACGCAGTAGCTCAACTTGAATTGTATTATTACTTAATTTTATCAGTGGCTATAATGGTGGCAAACCGGTGCATCAATTTATTAGCAGCCTTAGATTAACATGCGAAACAATACCACTTTCTCATGAGACTAGCTAAACAGTAGCACAACACCAATAGAGATGACAAAGCTCAATCATATGGATGAAATCCATGGGCTGGTACCAACCTTTGTCAGGAGGCTTATTGTGTAGAGCATGAAGATGAAGCACTTCTCCGGAACCATCCATTATTATCTACTGTGGTTGCCATGCTTACTATAAACTCCTTGATTAGTTTAATGTTTCCAACATCTTCTTGTGCAGTTCCACTAAAATATATGTTATCTTCAAACAAGATCCCTGTTTGCACAAGTAGAGATAATTACATATTACATTAAGAGTGGCATCAAATCACAGTGGCAAAACAATTGCTCGTTCCAGCCATAGCAATAAATTAAGATGCAAAACTATATCACTACTTGTGTCATCATAGTTCCAGTGCTTCATTACAGCAACGAGAGTTGATTTTTGCTCTTCTTCCGCTTGTTCTTCCCCTTCATCACTTGGTTCAATAACAGACAAGCTTCGCCTTCAATGTAAGGTTTGGCATGTCAATTAGGGAGCACAAGTATAGCACTAAACAACAACATTACTTTTATGATAACAGTAGCAAAATACAGGCCAACAGTTGTGAAATATCATTATCTTACCTCAATGGGATATTACGGTGCACATACAGATTGGAAGTCTGGTCTCCTTTTGTGGAGTTCACTAAAATGAAGCAACATTACAGTATAAGTAGCAGAACATATGAAAGCACACTGCACAATCATGTGGAAGAAGGCCATTACTGACCTCTCATGACGCAGAATTCAAACAACTCACAAGAAGAAGATCTGAAACAAATTTGCCAACATAGATAGGAAGTCAGATCTCCTCTTATGCAGTTCCACTAAGATCAAGCAATCAAGCAACGTTGTCGGTGTGACATTTTGGTTGAACTGCACAAAACACTCTTAAAGCAAAAGTGTTTTGTGCAGTACAACAAAAGGTTGCAATAGCAACAAGGTGAAGTAGATAACCCTGTTTACACAGAGGTGCAAAGGAAACAATTACTGGTCAATAATGGTGGATGACACATAAGCCGACAAAAAGAAGCATCTTACTTATCTAAATGGGAAAGAAAGCAAGACAGTAGCATTTCTCAAACAGTGGCATTGATTCATATTAACAAAGAGATTATATTAACAATAAAATCCGTTAAGCATGAAATTTGCTTTTAACTGTGGCATTGCTTCAATTTTCCAGCGGCATTATTAGATTAACAACAGCTAAAGAGTTGTACAGGACAGTGGACGCACCAGCACCATGTGCATCTACCGATGTATAAAGGGGTGATGCACAGTCTGTTGCAACAAAGAACAAACAACCAACGAGCATATTTGTGTTGGTCCCAGTTTTGTTATCTTTAGACACCTTTCCCTATGTGAGGGCAGCAAATCTAGTCCTGCTCAAACTCTATAGCCTTGTCCCCCACCCATAGAAAGATCAGTTCGTTACAGATGTGCATACTGCATTTGTCATTGTTTTCCCTTTTCAACCAACGTAGGTGCTGGATAGCCAGTTTGTACTACTTTCCCCCTTCCTTTCCTCTTTGAACAACGTCCTAGATTCATGCTAGACAACTTTCCCCACTACTTTCCTGAATGATCCAACACCTAGATTCTAGTGCAGAAGCGGAAAAAATCCACATGCAGCTAGAGCAATGCATGTGGATTAAGTAAATTATACCTTAAGGTTCTCGGGGTGTGGCTCAGTGGGCGGCCGGAGGCCAATCTGCCCACACTATGTACGGCAGCAAGGAAGAAGGGGTCGGAGGCCCTCCCACACTGCCGCTGGGTGAAAGAGAACAACTGCGCCGGTAGTGGATTCCCTCCCTCGCCGACGGCGACAGCGTTAAGCCTCCTTCCCTTCCCTGGCAGACGGGATCCTGCTGGCTCTTTGACTGGTAGTGAGGGGAGTGAGAAAGAGAGAGCCCAATGTAGTATTACTTAGATCTGGAGAGGGTGAGAGAGTGTGAAGAGAGCAACTACAAGCGCTGAGGATCCATCGTGTATGTATATAGTGGAGAGAGAGTGTGAAGAGAGCAAACCCTAGAAAACAAGGGCCGAGGCTGCAACGTATATAGTTGGAGTGGTTTTCTTTTTCTCTCCATAAAAATCGTTATAAATTGTGCACAAAACAGAACTCTTTATTTAACGTAGTGAAGAAAAATACTAGGGTAGTGCTAATAAGTGAAGAAAAATTAACGCTCGAAGGAGTCAACTCGCAATTAACGCTGCACGCCTCCCGGTCGCGCTTACTATCGTTCACGTGTGGTACACGAACCTCCGAAGTGAACAAGAACTGAACCACACATGGTCAAAATATCAGAAAGGTGGGCTGCACCATCCTCCAATTTTAAATATTTTTGAGAAATTCAATTTTAATTACTTTGTATGTACACTTTGCTCTCTTCCAATAATGAGCAGGCACTTGTATTCGGCCTAAGTCAGTGTGCCACCGTATCTCGTACTACTACCTCCGTCCACGTTTTTACGCCATGTCATATATTTTTTGTCAAAGTTTGACCAATTTTTTTAACTACTCCCTCCTTTTCGGTTTATAGGGCTTAAATTTGAAATCTCATAAACCAAGGCAGATGATGAGTGGAGAAATGTACTCCGTCTCGTAGTTTACAAAATTACTCAAACTTTAATCTGCATTAATTATAATATTTTCATGGACGACCACTAAATGAGTAGGAATGGTTACGTACACTGGTTGGTTTGTTTTAATCCTTGCATGCATCAATTTAATGCACCTTGGAATGTGAGCATGTGGTGGAAAGAAGTGAAAATAAGACTGTAATAATATGGTAAAACAAAGAAAATGAGATTAGCCTGGAAGTAGTAAACTGCTAATACATGCCAACAAAAAATAAATATTATTGGCTTGTTTTTTTATGTGTTCTAATCGCTATAGTGCGAGGCAGCGACTGTGTCTCCGACGGACGTGCGTGTACCTCTTTTCTTCTTGTACGTACTCCATTTATCTCAATTCCTGTGGCTTCCCACTCCCAGGATATTCCTATTCTATGAACATGTGTGTGCGTGTGTGTGTGTTAGAGCATGGTTAATAGTATAGCCAACTGCTGGCTATATGGACATGCCATGTCACTAAGAGTTAACATTATTAATTAGTCATACAATAGAGTGGGCTATAAGGTTGGCTATAAGCTCATTTTTTTTCACTTTCTCTCTATCTCTTTCCTCTCATTAAATGCCTTTGCCTAGGAGCACACGTAGAGCCTGGCTCTTTCATGAGAGCCCACTCCTTTACTTTTTCCTTGTCTCTCTCCTCCACATAGGCAAAAATGCCATGTAAGCGAGCTTATAGCCCACTATTGTACTTACTCTTAGAGAGAGCGACACATCGACCTACAGAGAGATGGTGTGTAGTACTACGTACCAACTACAAAGCCACGAGAGTCGGTGCATCCTCTCGTTTCCGGTCGGGACAGCTGCCATGCCCGCTCCTGACTAACCACCCTAGCCCACCCAAGGCCCCTCCATCACCCGCGCGCGCTTCCCGCCCAACGCTCCAGAGAATCGGTGCCGCATTCATGCCCGAGCAGAGTGGACGCGACCTCTCACTGGCACATGTGTTGAAGGGAGAAGTGGATTCAACGAAGAGTGATGGTTGCTTCGTCCGTCCAACTTATTACCGGGTCTATGTGATTTGACGGCCCATTGGTCATTATTACTGAGGTGGTACGACGGTGCTAAGTCTCACTTGTACTGTACACTTTACTTTGGTGCATGACACATGCACCGGATGCTGGATGTCCCACATTTCGGCGAAAGGAGGTAGAGCGTGTCCACTCTATACAATTTTCTCCACTCTTACAGTGGAGGAGTGCGAAATCAGCGAAAACATGGCAGCTCAGCGAAAACACGAAAGCAGTGAAAAATGTACAATGCTATGTAGCTTTCAGCTTCTGTTTCATGTATCTTGCATCCAAGGTTTTCCCCGTTGCAACATTCCATCAAATACAAAGGAGACCAACATGCATGCTATTGCATCTCAATGATTCACAGATCATAGCCAATACGCCCTCCGTTCCAAAATAAGTGTCTCAACTTTATGCCAACTTTGCCAACTTTAGTACAAAGTTGTACTAAAGTTGACACTTACTTTGGAACAGAGATAGCTAAAGAAAAAAATGATCCATGCAGTCCCTAGGCCTTGAACCCTGAACCCTAACCAGGCTTTAATTTGCTGGTGAGGTTGAACCTTCCGAAGGAATGAAGTTTCCAACCCTTTGACCATCGGATCATTTTGTGCAGTTTCACTAAAATCAAGCTGAGCATCCCTATGGCAAAGAAATTGAAGTGTGATTAGAATAAGACTAGTGGGACTAGTTTTTATGAGACATAAACTCATCACAAATACAGTAGAAGCCAGTAGAGGTACGTGCGGGGCAAAGAAGTAGAGAAATATCCACATGGAGCGATGTGGGCAGCTGGGGCAGTGGTGCAAGCCGACTGTAAAGGAAGTTGTACCTGAGGGATTGCGGGATGTAGCTAGCTTAGAGGAGGGCAGTGGGAGGCGGCAACTTCCCATGTCGCGGCAGTGAGCAAGGGGCGAAGGCAACCACACCGGCTTTGTGAGAAAGAACAGCGGGGACCCCTGATCGGGACGCGCCGACAGTGGGTTTTCGCCATCGGCGACGGCGACCGCATCTACACAAAGCATCCACCCCTTCCCCCGGCAGACGTGATCTGCCCGGATGTTAGTGATGTGGCCACAGTCATTTTGTGCGAGAGAGTGTGAAGAGAGCAACACCAGCAAGCAACCGTGTAGGCTCTTGGCTATGTATATATAGTGGAGCAGTTTCTTTTTCTCTCCATATGAACCTATTTATACTGCGTACGTGCCACTGAAGAAAAAAACTTTATTTCTAAATAACGCGGCACCGTTCATGCGTGGTTCCCGACCCTCCATTAAGTGCTACTAGACGCGTCAAATTATCACGTGGGCTGCATCATCGTAGAGAAATGAGCTCCACCGTGTCACGTGTGTGGTTGGGGAAGAAGCAAAGAGTGCTACTAGTATGTGCGTGGGTGCGTGCACCTCTTCTCTTCGAGCATGGTTATTAAAAGTATAGCCAACTACTCTACCATGCGGTTATTATATGGGTAAAGAATATAGGCAGTAATAATGACTAATGAGCCGTCAACTCACGAGGCCCACCTTTCTCTATGTTTAACCAAGGAAGAAGCCATCATTTCACTCCTCATTGAATATCCATCCGCTGCTACCTTCGCAAATAAATAAAAAATTGCTGCTACCTCCGCAGCATGGTTAATAAGATAGCCATGTCAATCACGACGTAGAAATATCATTCACTGATACAATAGGGCTGGCTCTAAGGCTGGTGATTTTTTTCACTTTGTCTCTTTCTCTTTTTGTCTCATTTACTCATTTGACATAGGAGCACCTGTAGAGGATGGCAATTCCTTTCGATGGGACTTCTTCATGGGGTTTAAGACTAAGCAGCTCCGAATATTATTCCCGCTGCCCACCACTCTGAATCATGCCATCTATGATACTCCCATTGCAACAATGAGGTCCACTAGGTCTAGCACGTTCTGTAAGAAGAGACTGTCATGCAAAACATACATTCTTGTTGCTTCTTCCTCATACACTACGTACTACTAGTACTACTACTACTCGTTCTCCTATAAACCTTGCGCTTGGCATCTCAAAAATATTATAATCTTGCGCTTGGCTCTTCGCCTCTTTGGGAAGTCGAGCAATGATGGTACTACAGTATATGGTTCTGGCTATCTGAGACCGAATGAATTGCTGCATGTCCACCACGTGGGCGAGGGTCGAGAGGCGAGGGGCGAGGGAGAGTGCGTACTACTACGTCCATTTCAAGATGGACTACATATGGAGCAAAATGAGTGAATCTACACTCTAAAATATGTCTATATACATCAGTGTTTGGAGTATGTACTAGTAGTTCATATTGAAATCTGCTAAAAGATATATATTTCAAACAATATGATAATCTCTCTAAACAAGGTAGGGACGAGGAGTATATATACGTCTAACCGAGGGAGTAGTAAATTTTTCTCCTCGTCCTGCGAGCCACCACGCGCGTGGGTGAGGGAGCAGGCGTAGGCATAGTAAGCAAGCTTCTCCTCGTCCTGCGACTCTGCGAGCCACCGCGCCCGTGGGCGGGGGAGAGGGCATACTAAGCAAGCTTCTCCTCGTTCTGCGAGTTAACGGGACACATCAAAAGTAGTATAGAGCATCTCCAGTGTATAGAGCCTTGCCTCTAAGGTAGGCCCCACATGGTTTGCCTCTTTTTTTAAAATAACGCATCAAGTCGCAATTTGTTTGTTCACCCGTGGTACACGATCCTCCATCAAGTGGACAACCAGTACACGTGTCAAATTACCACGTGGGCTACCTTTTCATACAGAAATGAGCTCCGCCGTGTACCCGCGCGGTTGTGGTTGGGAAAGAGACGAGAGTACGTGCGTCGTGCGTGCACCTCTTCTCTTCGTGCATGTCCCCCACCTCCGTGTGTGTGTGTGAGAGAGATACAAACCTAGATAGATGTCATGTGCGTTCGTGAGTGTTTTTTGTTATGGGAGGGAGGGTGATTTCGTGAATGTATTTGTGGGAATATGTGTCGATGGTGTCTCAAACATAAATGTGACACATGCAATATGTGTGAAATAGAGGCCTATCTATATCATATATAGAGGGGGCGATCCACGAGAAGAAAGGGAGGGGTCATACATATCGATAGAGTCGAAGAGGGGATCAAGTGTGTGGGTGCGAGATCGATGAAGAGAGCCATCGAAATTGTGTGTGTGAACATCAAAGATATAGGGCGACTAACCTACCAGAACATCAGAGGGGAGAGGGCAAGTTTGTGTGTGGCGGGGATACATGACTAGAGCGCTCGATGTATCGGTGTGTGTGGGGGGGGGGAGGCAGAGACCTAACTAGAGAGGTAGATCGACTCGTATATGTGTTGAGAAGGAGAGACCTAGCCATGTCTTGAGGGCGATCGGTCGACATCCATACATAAGTGAAGGACGGGAAATAGGTTGGGAGAGAGAGAGAGAGAGAGGTAGAGTGCCAGAGGGGTGGTGGAGTTGCTTCTCGAAGATGGTGGGAGAGGCCTACTAGACAAACTGAGGGTATAACTGCAATATCAAGAAGAGTGGGGATGTGTTTCTGTGTGTGTGCGTGATAGATGTGTCGGGAGGCATGCATGGATGATGAAGGGGGGCCATGTGTTTGGTAAGCAGACCTAACTAGATCGGTAGATCAATTGTTGTGTGTCGGAGGAAGGGAGAGACATAACTAATGAGGTAGATCGATCGGTGCGTGCGGAAAACGACTTATAAACTACCTAGCTAGCTATATGTATAGTGGGAGATCGGTCGGTGTACATCCATTTGTTAGAGGCAAATAAGGCCCAGAGAGACAGATAGAGAGAGATGGAGCTAGGAGGTGGTGCGAGAGGCCTACTGGCTAGATAGGGAGAGGAGTGTGCGATTGTGAGATCGATGAAAAGAGGGGCGAGAGTTTACACGTGTGTGGGACCGTATGAGAGACACGAGGCATGGACAGAGAAAGGAGGAGATGGAAAGTGTGTGTGTTTGTGGTAGGCAGACATCGCTAGAGAGGTTCATCGATCGGTGTGTGTCGGAAAGAAGGAGTTGTGGAGACCGTGGGAGAATGACCTAAAGAATAAAAATTAATGTGCGCGATGGATAGAATGCTGAGGGAGGGGAGGGCGAGGAGGGTGTGTGCATGCATGAGGGGAAGTTAGGGTTAGCTAGAAAGGTTAGAGGATTGTGTGTGTGTAAGAGACTAACAAAGATCATAATTCGATATGAAAGTGGATTCTTATATTTGAATAAGAGATCGTAGTGTTATAAACCTATGCATGCATGAATATAGTGGTGATACGCGTCGTGTGGTTTTGGACATGTTATACTATAATGTGATAATGCGTGGCGTTTGCAACTCACAACTAAATATCGAACAATCTAAACCATACCATATATCGAACAATCTCACATTTTATTTGATTTTGTGACAATATGTGGCGTTTGTAGCTCACAACTAAATATCGAACAATCTAAACCATACTATATATCGACCATCTCACATTTTATTTGAATTTGTGATAATGTGTGGTATTTGCAAGTCACAGCTAAATACTTGTAGGTGTAGGGGGCGGGGCACCATACATTATGTGATAAACACATTATACATATGAGACATGGTTTAGATTATGAAGATCTAGCTAGAGCTTGAAATGTACTGTGATTTGAAATCAACATAAAGCGGATTAAAAAAAATCAAGTTCGAGTTCATATAGTACACATAGTTCATATCTAACTCGACAGTAATCATGTGGTGTGCTGTGAAGATAATATACAAACGATGGTTTAACTTGACAATAATGATGATTGTAGATCTTATTAAAATAGAGAAACAAATTCAAATGGTTTAACTTGACAACAATCTACAATCATGATTGTAGATCTTATTCAAATATAGAAACGAATTCAAATTTAGTTCATATTGAAGCGTAGTATACACGTTTGGAATGCACTAAAATGTTCATTTGAGTAGCAGGTTGCATGCATTATACACGTAGCGAAATATTTTAATTGAACATAACATGGATTCAAAGTTTTGAATGGCATTTGTAGTGCGAATTGATTTGGTACAGTACACGGGACTAGACTCTCTTGTGTGGTGCGAATTGATTTCTTTTTCGTTTTTTCGTCGAGGGAAGTGTGAATTGATTTGATATAGTATACATGTTAGGCTTGTCCGGAAATTTCAACCCGCGCCTTGTTATCCCAAAATTTTAAGATATCTCTTTGTCTAGTTTTGCTCCTAAAATTCCCTACATCTCAACCCGCGCCTTGCTATTCCAAAATTACAACGCGTGCAAAAACCCCCACCTCCTGCGAAATCCCGAGACGCAAAATTCCCGTGATACCCCTGAACCGAAAGAACCACCTAGTTCAAATCGGTGGGGCTACTTTCGTAACTTACCCCACATTTCGGACAAGCGCGTCCCTAAGCCATGGTTCCCCCCTCCCATCCCCTCTCCCCCCCATTCGTACACCGAGGCCGCGAAAACCCGCGAAGCCCCACACCCTCCTCCGTCTGCCACCCAGCCGGATCCTCTTCCCCGACAACATCATCCACCGCAACAGCTCGACGTCCCTTATCCACCACACCGGATGAGGATCAGTCATCGATCTCATCGTCCCGCCGGTTCAGCCAGCCCGTCCTCCACCTCCAAGGAGCTGTCCCGACGTTCGCCTTGTCTATCGTGCCACCTACATTCCCACAGCGCCGTCTTCACCTGCACCACCGAAAGAGCAGCACCATCACCGATTCCTGGGACGAAGCTCAGGCCTAATCGGCGCCACCAAAGAGGTTCTACAGTAATCACTGCATTTTCTTCTTGATTCGATCTCACGGTGTTGCCGGCGCTCGGTCCGGAGCCTCCATGGCGCGGCTCCATCTACGGCGGCATCGCCGGCCACTTCCTCGACGACGTTGATCCCTCGGCGGCGACGTCCACATCAGTAGGAGCTGCTGTTGCTCTGGCTCTCGCTGGCCGTGCTGCGGCTGCTGCTTCGGCCATCGCTCGCGCTACTGCTCTGCTCTTGCTCTCGGTCCCCTGCCTCGTCTGCTCTTGCTCTTGCTCTCGCTGCTGCTCTTGCTCTTGCTCTTGCTCTTGCTTGTGCTGCTGCTCTACTCTTGCTCGCGCTGCTGCTGCACAAGCATTAGCTTTGGCTCTCGCTCGAGTCCCTGCTGCTGCTACCCGAGATGCTGCTACACGACCAGCTGCTCCGGGCACTGCTGCTGCTGCAGGACCAGCTGCCCCGGATGCTTTCTGGTAGTACATTCGCTGCTGGAGCGGCTACCAATTTAGAACACTGCTCCTCTGCCACTAGTGCTCGAGTGGCCAAAACTATTAGTGCACTACTTTTCTGCTACTAGTGCGTTCAGTTTCGACAGCAAAATTCAGTTTCGACAGTTAAATTGAGTTTCAGCAGTTAAGTTCAGAGATGAGCGGCTGATGTATTTTACATCTAGCACTTTTTGGTGATGTATTTTATTTACATCATCTATTGCAGATGCTATTAGAATACCACTTCAGGTTAATGTTGTCTCTCTTGTCTTGCTTCAGCCTCACTGTCGTACACCTCACCGGAGCTGCTCCAACGACGAAACCCTCCATCACAGCGGAGCAGTACCCTTGACTCCACCTAGAGACGCCTAAGATCTTCTTCCCCTCCTTCGACAGCCACATCAGCCCCAGCATCCTCAGCATCCTCAGCTACCAACCCAATGATGCTGGGATCGACATGGCTTCGCCATAGAGGTTGTACACTTGTTGCATTGTTTTTTTACTTTACAGGTTATATATATTGTCCACTTAGCATGCGTAGTAATGAGGAATGCGATTAGTTTCTCCTATATGACAAGCAGTGGGTACTAGGCAAGTTAGCTATCCGTGATGGACTCTCTCGAAAGCCATCATTATTTATTTCTGCGCGTTGGAGCTGTGCATGTGTAGATGGGCCTAGGAGTTTAGGTAGTAGGGCAGTGGCCTGGGTCTAAAGTATTATTTGTTCCTTTAGTGTCTCTTTCAAAGAAAAACCGTAGGAATTTTAATGTCCACTTGGCCCTCCTTTTTAAATTCTTATTCATGAAGAACAAGACTAAGTGATAGTAGCATAATAGCATTATAACTGTACATTCTCTTGTGGTTTGACTTAATTTGACCATGCTTCTTTGCATTACTGTGAACCAAACACCCAGATTGACAGAAATCCTGTATTTGAAAATGCTCTATTTTGCACGTGCATTCCTATCCTATTCATGTGTATTTCCTATCCCTGTGTTGTTAGAATCCTCCAATTCAAACAAGCCCTTACAGAATTACTTCTGTTACAGATAGGTTTCGAAGAAAACCTTGTGTGGTTTGTTCCGCTCCTGCCGCGCCGTCGTCCACCCGAGCTCAGCTACTCCAACGATGGAAGTGTCCAGCACAGCAGGGATCTGCCCTCCAGACTGTCTTTCGCCGCCTCAGATCTTCTTCCACGCCGCCGGCAGCCACCACAACTACATTACCATCTTCAACTAAGCAGATGACCTTGAGGACTACACGGGTCCGCAAGAGAGGTCGCACCCTTTCGTGTCTTCTTACGTTATGCATCGCTTAATATTACCTGCTACTTTATCGTCCTCTTCACCTGTTAGACTCTGGGTCAGCTCCAAACTAATGCTCAAACTTAAGTTTTTAAATGGTTGTGGGGTACATATCGGCGTAGCAACGAATATTATCTGTTTACTACCTGGTTAATCTCGGGTGTCTACTATGACTTTCATGTTGGGTGGGAAACAAACAGTAAAGGAGCCATTATCTGTATTTTTTAACGGCAGCTATTATTTGCCTGCTATCACTGGTTTTGGGTCTGTCCACAGGTTGCTACCATCACTCTAGATTTCTGCATGCACTCCTTACATAATCTCACTATGTTTTATTCCTATGCATGTCAGTTATTGTACACAATGGTACTGAACATGTAGAGCAAAAGAGACGAGCCTTGCATGGCAATACAATTTCATGCAGATGTCGCTCCATGGTGGGCGCAAAGGCAGCCCCCTCCCCCCCATTCCAGATTGTAATCAAGAGGAAGATAACTATTCAGAGGGGGATTCAGAGGGAGCAGACCACTCCTATTTACCCCCTGAGGTCTTTGCTCTAACTTGCCATGCTGATGTTGGTCATATCATGTATATGGCACCTTGCATTGCTTACTTTATACATTAAAAATGTCATCTGCTTAGTTTAGACATGCTTTGTGTGAATGCCATCTGTTTACTTTCTATATCATATATGTGAATTATGCAATACCATCTTGTTTAGCCCGGCATCATATACGTGAATTTTGCAATGCCATCCTGCTTAGCCAGTCATCTTATATGTGAATTATATCATGCCATCCTTTTTATTTCATTACGTAGTACATTTGTCAACAATGTAAGTACATTTAACTACTCTTCCTGTGCATCAGCCATTTGACACGGTGATGGAAAAATCTGGAGTGAAAACAAGGTCTTCAGAGCAGACAATGCTATCTCACGAAGTGCATATCTTGCTGGTTACGGATAGCTCCTCAGAGGATGAAAGGATCGAGAAGAGGTGTCTAGAGGGGGGGGGGGGATTAGACACTCAACTAGCAAAAGTAGCAGATTTTAAGTTCTTCAAGTTGAGGTAGAGTTTTAGCACAAGTTTAAGCATTCACAATACATTTCAAGCAAGCATGATAAGAGTATATGAGCAGCGGAAAGTAAAGCATGCAATTTGCAAGAAAGTAAAGAGATGGGATTGGAGTGTGCAAACACAATTGGAGACACGGAGATTTTTGGCGTGGTTCCGATAGGTGGTGCTATCGTACATCCACGTTGATGGAGACTTCAACCCACGAAGGGTAACGGTTGCACGAGTCCACGGAGGGCTCCACCCACGAAGGGTCCACGAAGAAGCAACATTGTCTATCCCACCATGGCCATCGCCCACGAAGGACTTGCCTCACTCGGGTAGATCTTCACGAAGTAGGCGATCTCCTTGCCCTTACAAACTCCTTGGTTCAACTCCACAATCTTGTCGGTGGCTCCCAAGTGACACCTAACCAATCTAGGAGACACCACTCTCCAAAAGGTAATAAATGGTGTGTTGATGATGAACTCCTTGCTCTTGTCCTTCAAATGATAGTCTCCCCAACACTCAACTCTCTCTCACAGATTTGGCTATGGTGGAAAGATGATTTGAGTGGAAAGCAACTTGGGGAAGGCTAGAGATCAAGATTCTTGTGGTTGGATTGGAATGTCTTGGTCTCAACACATGAGTAGGTGGTTCTCTCTCAGAAAATGAGTAGTGGAAGTGTAGGCACGTTCTGATGGCTCTCTCTTGAATAGAGAAGGGGGTGGAGGGGTATATATAGCCTCGACACAAAATCTAACCGTTACACACATTTGACCCAACTCGGTCAGACCGAATGGAAGAACTCGGTGAGACCGATTCAATTCAAAATGTGAACGTTAGGATTTTCGGTGGGACCGATAAGATCAACTCGGTGGGACCGATGTGCTAGGGTTAGGGCAAAACCTCATCTTGGTGTGACCGATTGCATGAACTCAGTGAGACCGATTTCAGCAATGAGCAAATAGAGAATTGGTCAGGCAAACTCGGTGTGACCGGTTGCACATTTCGGTGAGACCGAAATAGTTGCAACAGGCAACAGAGAGTTTGCAAGGCGAACTCGATGACACTGATCGCTCATCTCGGTAAGACCGAAATGTTACGAAGGGAAACAGAGAGTTTGCGTTGCCATCTCGGTGAGACCGAACTGATTAGCATTTCTGGTAGTGGCTATGTCAAAGAAACTCGGTGGCGCCGGATAGATCAAATCGGTGGGGCCGAGTTTGACTTTAGGTTTAGGACATATCTGGAATTGAGAGAGTGGTTGAGGGCTTTGGAGCATATCACTAAGCACTTTGAGCAAGTAGACCATTAAGCAACACCTCATCCCCTTTTAATAGTATTGGCTTTTCCTATGGACTCAATGTGATCTTGGATCACTAAAATAGAAATGAAGAGTCTTGAGATTGTGCAAATCTCTGTCCTTAGCATTTGAAGGGGTTCCACATCCTCTTGTCCAGGCCACACCATCGTTGAACTATCTGAAATATACTAGATGAAAATATTAGTCCAACAAGAGATATGTTGACATTAATTACCAAAACCACCCAGGGAGTACTTGTGCTTTCAATCTCCCCCTTTTTGGTAATTGATGACAACATACATCAAAGCTTTAGATAAGGATATGAAAGGTAACAAGTAAAGCTTTGGAAGGACATGTAAACATGCATAGGCTCCCCCTACATGTATGCAATCATGCAAAGATAGAATATGAGAGCATGTCAATGGATAAGCATGTCAGAGCAAGCATTGAGTTACATGTATCTTGGCTATATGCATCAGAGAAAATGATGTAGATACAGGGAATGTACCTTCATGTTTATGTGTCCTTCTTGCAAACAATATGTACATCAGCAAGAGATCATCATGCACATGAGTGTGATGCATATACTTACCTTGTGGTCTTGAGCTGGCTTTGGAAGAGATGACTCTGAGAACACATGGTTAGATAACACAGAAACACTACTAAACAAAGCAAGTTCAGAAAACCACAAGAGTACCAAGACTAGGATGACATGAAGTAAGTGAGTACTTAGTACTCTATTTGGGTATAGACATGTCCCCAAAGATTAAAGATATGCAATGAATTCCAAAGATTTTCTTCCCTTAGATATGAACTCCCTCTCCCCCTGAATCTAATATTGGATAATGGGAGAAGGTAGGGTAAGAGAAAATCAGAGCAAGAAAAATCAGAGCAAAAATAAACATACATTAACATGTCTTTCCCCTCTTAAAGACATGTGACTTCTCTCCTCTATTGTTAATAAGCATCTGGAGATGTGCTTTTCTCTCCCATGTGATAAGCTTTGATGTGCTCTCTCTCCCCCTTTGACATCAATTTCCAAGAAGGGTCTTCTAGAGCATGAGCCAAATAGGATTGGTCCTTGAGTCACATTATAAAGCATCATGTAGTTTAAGATGCGAGTAGAGGATAAGAATCATTGAGTGGAGCTGGAGAAGAAATGACGTTTGTAATGGCAAAAAGTTTTCCCAGTAGTGAAATCGGTAACGCTGATTCATTTTCATCGGTGACACCGAGTTGGCAGTGTCATAGATGATGCAAATCGGTCAGACTGGGTTAGTCCTTGTCGGTTGCACCGATGAACTATCTACAAGGTGTTCTTGTAGTTTGGTCTAGCCGATTGGCGTGAATTGGTGAGGCTGAGTTCAGTACAGAGGAAAATTTTGTCACCTCAGCTCACTTGGCAAATAAGATCTGACAAAGATTTGCAAGGAATTAACTAAAGGATTTGCAATGAATTAGATGCAGAAAATGCAGAGAAAAATAAAAGAAAGGATCTAGATGAAGTTTTTTTTTTGAAAAGGGGAACAAACAGGCAAGAAACATGTGCAAGAACACAAAGAAACAATAGAGAACTTCATCTAGAAGGTGTCGGCGACAAAGTCACCTATGTTAGAGTATATTGACTGAGGAGTCAAGTGATAGCACTTGATCGTAGGTCATACTCATCGTTTGAGCTCAAAATGGGGTTACCATTTTTCGTTTAAGCATTTTGATGTATTCTCATCTTGTTGAGTTGCTTTGACCCATGACTTTTGGTAAAGCTTCTCTAAGATGGAATAACATACCTTGGGTGGTGGTGGTGATCTTGATCATGTAGTCGAACTTGTGTTGGATGCTCAAGGTTGATGTAGTTCATCAAGAGTTGGGAGCACCACTTCTAGATTGAGTTCATCTTCCTACACGGGTTAGTATTGCAAGGAAGAGCACTTGTGTATCCAAAATGACAATCATGAAACTTGATACCAAATGAAATTTGATATATAGAAATTGTCAAAGGATATGTTGAGTGAATTCGAGCTTCCTTGTCTTTAACCACCATATTGTAGAGACTTGGTGATGTAGAGACCACTCTAGATGTGAGTTGCTTGCAATCTCATAGATTTGGGATTATCCAAGTACCTACAAGGGTTAGATAACATGCAAGGGTACAAGTATAGATCCAAGACATATGATCATCATCGTAAGAGAAATATCAAGGATTAGTCAAAGGCTCATGCCTTGCATGTATCCACATGGAGTTTCTTCTCCAAGTTTGAGGCATCAATGATGTGCAATTCACTTCTCAAATGGCAAAATACTTTCTCATCAAGCGGTTTGGTGAATATATCCGCCAATTGCTTATCGGTACGAACATGCTTAAGATTGATGTCTCCTTTAGCAACATGATCTCGAATGAAATGATGACAAACTTCAATATGCTTAGTTCGAGAATGTTGCACGGGATTGTGAGCAATCTTAATAGCACTTTCGTTATCACAAAGTAATGGAACATGTTTCACATATATCCCATAATCTTTAAGAGTTTGGGTCATCCAAAGTAATTGAGCACAACATGAACCGGCGGCAATGTATTCCTCTTCGGCGGTGGATAAGGATACCGAGTTTTGTTTCTTGGAGGACCAAGACACAAGAGATCTACCAAGAAATTGACAAGTTCCCGAAGTGGACTTTCTATCAACCTTGTCACCAGCATAGTCCGAATAGGAGTAGCCAACAAGATCAAAAGAAGACCTCTTAGGATACCAAATGCCAAAGTTTGGTGAATGAATTAAGTATCTCACTATCCTTTTCACAGCCTTAAGATGACATTCTTTATGGGCCGCTTGATATCGTGCACACATGCACACACTTAGCATAATATCGGGACGGGAGGCACATAGATATAACAATGAACCAATCATAGAGCAATAAACCTTTTGGTCAACCGGTTTGTCATCCTTTGTCAAGTCAAGATGTCCACTAGTAGGCATGGGTGTTTTCATACCTTTGCTCTCTTGCATGTTGAACTTCTTGAATAAGTCCTTGGTATACTTTGTTTGAGAGACAAAAGTACCCTCCTTAGTTTGCTTGATTTGCAAACCGAGAAAGAATTTAAGTTCACTCATCATAGACATCTCAAACTTCTTCGACATTAGCCTTCCGAACTTTTCACGAAAATGAGTGTTAGTCGAACCAAATATGATATCATCCACATAAATTTGACACACAAATAATTCATCATTAACCCTTTTAGTAAAAAGTGTAGAATCAATCTTTCCAGTCTCAAAGCCTTTTTCAATAAGAAACTTAGTCAAGCATTTATACCATGCTCTAGGAGCTTGTTTAAGACCATAAAGAGCTTTGTGAAGTTTGTAAACATGATTAGGTTTCTTGGGATTAACAAAGCCGGGAGGTTGTTTAACATAGACTTCCTCCTCAATTTCACCATTTAGAAAAGCACTTTTAATGTCCATTTGGTATAATGTGATATCATGATGATTGGCATAAGCAAGTAAGATGTGTATGGACTCAAGTCTAGCAACGGGGGCATATGTCTCACCATAGTCCATACCTTCGACTTGAGTGTAACCTTGGGCAACGAGACGGGCCTTGTTGCGTACAACTTGTCTATATTCATCTTACTTATTCCGAAACACCCATTTGGTTCCAATGACATTGTGCTTTTCATCGGGCTTTTCAACAAGCGTCCACACTTGATTCCTCTCGAAATTGTGTAGCTCTTCATGCATAGCGTTCATCCAACCCGGATCATCAAGAGCTTCTTCAACCTTCATAGGTTCAATGTTAGAAATGAATGAATAATGTTCACAAAAGTTAGCTAAACGAGACTTAGAGCGAGTAATTCTACCGGTTTGAATATCATCAAAGATTTGTTCAACGGGATGATCTCTTGAAACTCTTGCTCTAACTCGCGAGAGCTTTTGTTTGGGTTGGGGTGGAACATCCTCTTCATCATCTTGTTCTTCCTCTTGTCTTTCTTCATTGTTGTTGGCGTTGATGTTCTCTTGTGGAGGTGGAGAAGGAGGTCGATGAGGTTCATCTTGGTGTACTTCCTCGTTTCCTTCATCTTGACGTGTTCCACTTGTGGATGCCTCCAAGTCAACTTGTGGTTCACCTTGGTGTGAAGTTGAGGCTTCCACTTGAACGGACGAGGTACTCTCCTTCACCTCCGTTGGGTGAATCTTGCTAATAGACAAGTCTTGAATCGCTTCCGAAGGGTCTTTGTCACCTACATCAATTGGCAATTGCTCTACTTGCAAGCCATTAGATTCATCAAACTTCACATCTACCGTCTCTTCAACCTTTCGGGTGAAATTGTTGTAGACACGGTAAGTGTGAGAGTTTGATTCATAACCGAGTAGGAAACCTTCATGAGATTTAGGAGAAAATTTCGAACGACGATGCTTATTAAGAATGTAGCACTTTGAGCCAAATACTTGAAAGTATCCAACTTGGGGTTTGTTACCGGTGAGAAGCTCGTATGCCGTCTTGCCGAGTAGCTTGTGAAGATATAGCCGGTTTGTTGCATGACAAGCTGTCTCAACCGCTTCCGCCCAAAAGTGTTTTGGCGTCTTGTATTCATCAAGCATAGTTCTTGCCATCTCAATGAGTGTTCGGTTCTTCCTCTCAACAACTCCATTTTGTTGAGGCGTGTACGTAGCCGAGAACTCATGTGAAATCCCTTCTTCGTCAAGAAAGGTATCCACATTTGTGTTCTTGAACTCCGTTCCATTGTCGCTGCGAACCCTCTTGATCTGCACTTCAAATTGATTTTGGGCCTTCCTAGCGAAGTTCTTGAAGATCTTTTGGACCTGCGATTTATCATCAAGAAAGAACACCCACGTAAATCTTAAAAAATCATCAACAATGACCAAACCAAACGAGTTACCACCGAGACTCTTGTATGCATTGGGACCAAAAAGATCCATATGAAGTAGCTCAAGCGGTCTTCTCGTGGTCATGATGTTTTTCACGGGATGACTTCCTCCAACTTGTTTTCCTGCTTGACAAGCACTGCAAAGTCTATCCTTGTCAAATATAACATCTTTAACACCAAGGATATGATCACGTTTAATAAGCTTATCAAGATTTCGCATGCCCACATGACCGAACCTTCTATGCCACAACCAACCTTTAGAAGATTTAGCAATTAAGCAGGTTCTAGGTCGAGCCTTTTTAGTGAAGTCAACAATGTATAGATCACCTCTACGTATACCGGTAAAGACCATATTATGATTATCTCTTCGAAACACTTGGCAATCTACTTCAGTGAATAGAACATTGAGACCGAAATCGGCTAGTCTAGATACGGAAAGTAAATTGTAGCCAAGAGATTCAACGAGCATAACATTTTGGATGGAGCTATCATGTGAGATGGCCACCTTACCAAGGCCAACCACCTTACCCTTTGAGTTATCACCAAAAGTGACATACTTTCGAGGGCCGTCATTTTCAGCAAGCTCACGAAACATATCCTTGTCTCCGGTCATGTGATCTGTACATCCACTATCAAGAACCCATTCCTTTCCTCCGGCCATGTAACCACGAAGGTTAGCCATAAGACCAAAGTGCCTCATAGACTCTTCAAGATCAAAGTCACTATCATCATCCTCGTCATAATATCCATGTTCAACATCATCATCATATGAATGATCATTACCTAGAGAAGGTAACTCATTAGATTTATGACCATGACAATGTTCATATTTATGAATTCTAATAACTTGAGAGATGATGTCACTAATGATTCCAACATCTCCTTTGGCTTGCATGAGGTCACGAAGCTCAAATAAACAATCACCAAACTTAGGATCACTAGAATTCATCTTATTTAAAGCAATGGACTTTTGAAGAATCTCATCTAAATTTTTCAAGGAATAGTTTGGAAAGCATTTCCCGAGATATCTCCATAAAGTGTAAGCACATTCAAGTGATATTCGTTGAAAATCTCAAGCATCTCATTTTTCCAATCATGATAGAACTCTCCATCAAGTAAAGGTACTCTACGTCTAATACTCCCAATCGTAGACTCATCCATCTTCCTCCAATGGTGATTAAACCAAAGCAATGGAGACCAATGCTCTGATACCAATTGAAAGGATCGAGAAGATGTGTCTAGAGGGGGGATTAGACAGTCAACTAGCAAAAGTAGCAGATTTTAAGTTCTTCAAGTTGAGGTAGAGTTTTAGCACAAGTTTAAGAATTCACAATACATTTCAAGCAAGCATGATAAGAGTATATGAGCAGCGGAAAGTAAAGCATGCAATTTGCAAGAAAGTAAAGAGATGGGATTGGAGTGTGCAAACGCAATTGGAGACACGGAGATTTTTGGCGTGGTTCCGATAGGTGGTGCTATCGTACATCCACGTTGATGGAGACTTCAACGCACGAAGGGCAACAGTTGCGCGAGTCCACGGAGGGCTCCACCCACGAAGGGTCCACGAAGAAGCAACCTTGTCTATCCCACCATGGCCATCGCCCACGAAGGACTTGCCTCACTCGGGTAGATCTTCACGAAGTAGGCGATCTCCTTGCCCTTACAAACTCCTTGGTTCAACTCCACAATCTTGTCGGAGGCTCCCAAGTGACACCTAACCAATCTAGGAGACACCACTCTCCAAAAGGTAATAAATGGTGTGTTGATGATGAACTCCTTGCTCTTGTGCTTCAAATGATAGTCTCCCCAACACTCAACTCTCTCTCACAGATTTGGCTATGGTGGAAAGATGATTTGAGTGGAAAGCAACTTGGGGAAGGCTAGAGATCAAGATTCTTGTGGTTGGATTGGAATGTCTTGGTCTCAACACATGAGTAGGTGGTTCTCTCTCAGAAAATGAGTAGTGGAAGTGTAGGCATGTTCTGATGGCTCTCTCTTGAATAGAGAAGGGGGTGGAGGTGTATATATAGCCTCCACACAAAATCTAACCGTTACACACATTTGACCCAACTCGGTCAGACCGAATGGAAGAACTCGGTGAGACCGATTCAATTCAAAATGTGAACGTTAGGATTTTTGGTGGGACCGATAAGATCAACTCGGTGGGACCGATGTGCTAGGGTTAGGGCAAAACCTCATCTCGGTGTGACCGATTGCATCAACTCGGTGAGACCAATTTTAGCAATGACCAAACAGAGAATTGGTCAGGCAAACTCGGTGTGACCAGTTGCACATTTCGGTGAGACCGAAATAGTTGCAACAGGCAACAGAGAGTTTGCAAGGCGAACTCGGTGAGACCGATCGCTCATCTCGGTAAGACTGAAATGTTACCAAGGGAAACAGAGAGTTTGCGTTGTCATCTCGGTGAGACCGAGATACCTATCGGTGAGACCGAACTGATTAGGGTTCTGGCAGTGGCTATGTCAAAGGAAGTCGGTGGCGCCGGATAGATCAAATTGGTGGGGCTGAGTTTGACTTTAGGTTTAGGACATATCTGGAATTGAGAGAATGGTTGAGGGCTTTGGAGCATATCACTAAGCACTTTGAGCAAGTAGACCATTAAGCAACACCTCATCCCCTTTTAATAGTATTGGCTTTTCCTATGGACTCAATGTGATGTTGGATCACTGAAATAGAAATGAAGAGTCTTGAGCTTGTGCCAATATTTGTCCTTAGCATTTGAAGGGGTTCCACATCCTCTTCTCCAGGCCACGCCATCGTTGAACTATCTGAAATATACTAGATGAAAATATTAGTCCAACAAGAGATATGTTGACATTAATTACCAAAACCACCCAGGTTGCACTTGTGCTTTCAGAGGAGGATTCAGAGACAGATGACCAGTCCTATTTCCCCCCGAGGTGTATGCTCTTAACTTGGCATGGTTATCTTGCTCATATCGTGCATATGGTGTCTTTCCTTGCTATGCCATTTGCTTAGTTTAGACATTCTTTGTGTGAATGCCACCTGTTTAGTGTCTAATTACCATATATATGTGAATTATGCAATGCCATCTTGTTGCAAGGCATTATATATGTGAATTATGCAATGCTATCTTGTTGCAAGGCATTACGTATGTGAATTATGCAATGCCAAGCTGTTTAGCCAAGCATGATATATGTGAATTATATCATGCCATCCTTTTTTTGTATCATGTATTCCATTTGTCGACAATGTTCTTATATTCAACTACTCTTCCTATGCATCAGCCATTTGAATTGGTGATGGAAAAATCTAGAGTGAAAACAAGGTCTTCAGAGCAGACAATGCTACCTGCTGAAGCAGATATCTTGCGGGTTACAGATAGCTCCTCAGAGGAGGATTCAGAGACAGATGACCAGTCCTATTTTCCCCCTGAGGTGTATGCTCAAACTTGGCAGGGTTATATTACTCATATCATGCGTATGTGTCTTGCATTGCTTAGTTTTTACATCATATGCAAAATATTGAATGCCATCTGCTTAGTTTAGACATCATATATGCGATTGCCATCTTCTTACTTGCTTAGTACATAAATCATATATAGTATTTGAATTATATCATGCCATCATATATAGTATCTGAATTATGCCATGCCATCCCATTTAATAAAGACATCATATTAGTTATATCATCTCATCCTGTTTACATAGTCATCATATTTTGAATTTTGTCATTCTATCCGTGAATTATATCATGCCATCTGGTTTCCATAGATAGCATGTATGTGAATTATAGCATGCCAACCACTTTAATAGACACATCATATAGTTATATCATGTCATCCTATTTACATAGTCATCATATTTTGAATTATGTCATTCTATCCTGTTTAGTTAGCCATCATATATGTGAAATTGTGTCATGCTATCCTGTTTAGTTAGCCATCATATATTTGAAATTGTGTCATGCTATGCTGTTTGATTAGACAACATAAATGTGAATTATTTCATGCCCTCTTTTATTCCCCACTATCCATTGCACCTGTCTATCATACAATGTATGTACATTCAATTACTCTTATTATTTATCAGCCATTTGAATTGGAGGGGGTGATGGTAGTATCTAAGGGAGTAAAAACACGGTCTTCAGAAAAGATAGTGCTACCCGTCGATGCAGATAGAACTACGGTTGTACTTGCCCAAGAACCAGCCCCACCACACATAACCCAAACTCTTGCAGATTACACCCCTACCCAGTTCGACAGACAACCAGCTACACCTCTTCTAACCCCAACCCCAGCAGATAGTAACCCAGTTCCAGTTGACACAGCACCGTCTCCACCACAGAGCACCCAAACACGAGCAGTTAGTAAGGCAACTGCAGTGCCCAAAGCACGAGGACCACCACTCCAAACCCCAACTCAACGCTTAAAGCAGAAGAAGAATTGTTCTCAGGTCAGGTTCCGTAGTTATGGTTCATACTCCTTTGCTCTTGCATTACTGTATTTATTTATACCAACTAATTTCAAATTTGAAGGATGCAATTGACACTCCAATGGTGCAACAGGTATGTTTTAAACTTGTTTCTTTAACTGGTTTGCTGTTGTAACTTGCTCTATGTTGATTTTAGTTTCAATTGAATAAACAGTTATGTTCTCATGTCATGATGTGTGGTTTCCTGCACTTATATTCTGTCTATGCTGCTTTGTCTTAAGCAGATATGATTTGAACTGTCTCTATCTTGATTTCACAACATACACTAGAATAATATAGACCATACAGTGACCATAGTACATAGATATATGTTTGTTTCATGCTGTTATCCTATCCACCTTACTACTGAACTGGTTTACCAAAATGAGTTTCATATACAACATGGTAAACCTGTGATGTGTCTGCTTGTTTCTCTTTTAGAATGCGGACAAAATATTGGAGAAGAGTACCCCGTTATGCAGTGGTAAAGGAAGTAATGCAGATAAGGTTCAAGATAGTGAGACATCCCTGTAGGTCTCCAAGAAAGCTGATAAAAACTATCTTGAAGACAGTGAGACAAACCCAAAGTCCTGTCTTGATGTAGTGTTCGAGTTACTAGCCACTACTGCTGGCACAAGCTCTTCGAACTCTCTGCCTAAATCAGTTCGGCTTCTTGAGTCTCAACTTCAAGTTGAAAGACATCGATCAGATGTGTTGCAACAGGAAGCCAAAGGACCAAGGAAGTCCCTGTAGAATTCAGATGCATACTTTCTGGTGCAACAACAAGCGCTGGAGGATTTAAGCACCAAACAAGGGAAAGTTAATAGGCTTGCTAAGCATCTTGCCAGTAGGTTGGGTACCCAGGATATTGTTTCTTGAGCTCTTCTGAAGTGGTTTTAGTTCTGGACTTGTTTTGCTGTGGCGTTTATTTGCACTGGTCGCCAACTTTGACAACCAGTGTATGTGATATGCTGCTTTGTTCCCTATATTTGCACTGGTGGCGAACTTTGATGCCCAGTGGATGTAATATGTGTAATAGCCGTAATAGCCTAGCATTATTTGCTTGCTTATTTATTTCCTTACTGTCTTGTTTAGTTGTTTGCTTGTAGTCACTGCAGTTCTTTTTCCGCGTTTTTCTAGTGGCCACAATAACCTATTTTTTATAACTAGGCCACAATAACCATGGGCAACATACGGACCGTTGTAACCATGGTCCTGCTACCTGCTGTAGTGACCATGGGCCTCCTACTGGCCGTAGAATCCATGGGCCTTCGATGGGCCGTATAATCAATGGGCCTTCTACGGGCTGCATGATCGATTGGCCAAACATGGGCCGTACTATAACGATCCGCAAAATGGGCCGTAAACGGGCTAGAGTGGAAATCGTGTGTTTATGGCCCAACCATAACGGGCCATTAATCGGCCGAAATGTATAACGGGCTTAATTCTATCGACAGGCATCACGGGTCATTAATGGGCCGTATTTGATGATGCTATGGAAACAGCCCAACGGGTTAACGGGCCACAAACGGGCCGACTGTAACCACAGGCTGAAGTTGGCCCACAAGCGGAACAGGCCAGTAACGGACCGTAAGTAACCAAATGCTGGAAATGAGCCCAAGAATGAATGGGCCCTTAGAAGGCCGAAAGGTAACAAGGGCTGGAAATGGCCCAACGGAATAATGGGCCGTTAATGGGTGTAAAGCGATACACTATTCATTGTAGGCCAGTTTCACCACGGGCCTTTAATGGGCCCAGAGTTACGAAGGGCCTCATGTCGGCCGAAAGACGTCACGGGCCATACATGGGCCGGAAGTTACAACGGGCTGGAATCATATTGGACGGCCCAGATGACGCTACTGGGCCCAATTCGGATAGGCCATAATGGGCCGTGAGTTAGCGCGCTGTAAATGGGCTATATGCGAATAGGGTGTTAACAGGCTTTCCGTGGGCCGGCCCGCTACCTTTTGACCATGTCAAATGGGCCAACCTTTTCACCTGAATGGGCCTCTGTTGAGCTGAGCCACGTGTCAACTTATCATAGGCGCGTCCCGTCCATTGGCTGGATGACATCTGTCCTAAGGCTTAGCTGACACGTGGATCCTCCAGTGTATCAGAATTTTACACGTGGAAAATCACCATTGGTCAGGGCTGTTAATTGGTTATCGGATCCAAACCGGAACCTGATAGCTTAATGGCGACCCGTTACGGTGGATGCCACGTGTCGGTCACCCTTGACGAAAACACTTCCATGACGCACCATTTATCGTCATGGAAGTGGACACTTCCATGATGATAATTTTGGTATTGTCATGGAACACTTCTACAACAGCACAGGTATGACTATCTTGATTCTGTCATAAAATCGTCATGAATGTACATGCATGACAGAAAACGCGACCTACTTTGACAAACACGTATCATCACGGAAGTGTATTTTTTTTGTACTGGTAGTATTCATCAAATAATAGTCATAACCTAGGGTGACACAGAACTAGCTCCAGTTCATCGATATAATGTAGGCATGTATTCCGTAAATAGTCATACATGCTTGTGGAAAAGAACTTGCATGACATCTTTTGCCCTACCCTCCCGTGGCAGCGGGGTCCATAAGGAAACAAAGGGATATTAAGGCCTCCTTTCAATAGAGAACCGGAACAAAGCATTAACACATAGTGAATACATGAACCCCTCAAATTACGGTAGTCACCGGAAAGAATCCCAATTGTTGTCACCTTGGGATATGCGGATCATAACACATAATAGGTGCATATAACTTGCAAGATAAGATCTAGAACATAGATATAATGGTGAAAACATAAATAGTTCAGATCTGAAATCATGGCACTTGGGCCCTAGTAACAAGCATTAAGCATAGCAAAGTCATAGCAACATCAATCTCAGAACATAGTGGATACTAGGGATCAAGCCCTAACAAAACTGACTCGATTACATGATGAATCTCATCCAACCCATCACCGTCTAGCAGGCCTACGAAGGAATTACTCACTCCCGGCGGTGAGCATCATGAAATTGGTGATGGAGGATGGTTGATGATGACGAAGACGGAAGATCCCCCTCTCCGGAGCCCCGAACGGACTCGAGATCTGGCCTCCATATCGTAAAACGCGATGAAACTTCCTCTCCTATTTTTTTATCCAAAAATAGGAATTTATAGAGTTGGAATTAGGGTCAGCGGAGCCTTGAGGGCCCCACTACCCATCAGGGCACGCCAGAGGAGGGTGGCGCGCCCTGGTGCCTAGTGAGCAGCTGGGCCCCCTCCAGTGGGTCTTGGTTCCAGTATTTTTCTCTTATTCCAAAATAATTCTCCAAAAAGTTTCATCCGATTCCGAGAACTTTTATTTCTGCACAGAAAGAACACCATGGTAGTTCTGCTGAAAACGTCAGTTCGGGTTAGTTTCATTCAAATCATGCAAATTAGAGTCCAAAACAAGAGCAAAAGCGTTAGGAAAAGTAGATACGACAGAGACATATCAACTCCCCCAAGCTTAACCCATTGCTTGTCCTCAAGCAATTCAGTTGACAAACTCAAGGTGACAAAGAAAAACTTTTATGAACTCTTTTGTTCTTGTGTTTATATATATGCTTAAATAATACCCAGGTTTTCAGCAAAGATCATGACGACCCTTGCAGACAATAACTATTAGAAATTATATTCACTCATATCAATGTCATAATAAACTAGCGAGCAATAATAAGATATCTGAAATGCCAACACTTTGTCAAAACAATCATGATATAATATGACAATAATGGTATCTCGCTAGCCCTTTATGAGACCGCAAAACATAAATGCAGAGCACCTCCAAAGTTCAAGCAGGGACTAAGCATTGTAATTCATGGTAGAGGAGATCCAGTCATGATGCACACAACATTAACTATACACAATGCATGAGGATGGCAATAGTGCTCTCAGGACTGGTGCTTATTTGAGAAGGTGATGACTCAACAATAAAAGTAAAATAACATAAAAGTAAATAGATAGGCCCTTCGCAGAGGGAAGCAGGGATTTGCAGAGGTGCCAGAGCTCAAAGCTTAAATCAGAGATAAATATAATTTTGGGAGGTATACCTTACCTGTCAACGTTACGACCAAGAGTTTTCAATATCTTCCATGCTAAACAAATTAGCGGCGGTTGCCAAGCGGTTAAAAGAAAAGTTTACTCCCCCTCCACCAACAAACACAAGCCATGGCTAGCCGAATCCTCGGGTGCCCTCCATACCAACAACAGTCCAGGGGAGTTTTGTTTAATTATTTGCAATTTTGATCATGGGATTGGGCATCCCGATTACTGGCCCCTCTTGTGCAAGGATGAGTGAATAAACACTCATCATGAAAATAACCCGCTTAACATGGAAGATACTGACCACCCCCTGTCGCTCCATGAGCGGTCCAGGCACACAAAACAGATGTTCATTTCAATTTTTAGAGGTGGCACATGCAAATTTACTTGGAACGACAGAGTAATACCGCATATAGGTAGATATAGTGGACTCATCTGGAATAACTTTGGTTTAAGGTTTTGGATGCACAAGCAGTTTTCCCGCTTAGTACAAGCGAAGGCTATCAAAAGGTTGAGAAGCAACCAACTAGACAGCGAAAACAGTCATGAACATGCATTGTGAATAATTAACATTGAATACTAGCATGAGTAGGATATAAACACCATGAACATAAATATCGTGGAGGCTACATTGGTTTTGAATCAACTACATGTGTGAACATGTGCCAAGGCAAGCCACTTGAAACATTCAGAGGAGGATACCATATCATCATACTACATCACAACAGTTTTAATCCATGTTGACATCTAAAATAAATCATTATCCACTCCTAGTTACTTAAGCATGGCATGAGTAACTATGATCTCTAATTGTCATCATAAACACATTTAATCATAATATGCTGAATCATGGATACTGAGTTAAACATATCTACAAAAACAAAAACAAGTTGAGTTCATATGCGCCTTTCCTTGCCTCAGTCACTTCAACATATATCGTCATTATGGCCTTTCACTTGCACGACCGAATGACATGAAAATAATAATAGTGCAAGAGTGCCATGGACTAAGCTGGAATCTGCAAACACTTTATTCGAAGGAGAAGACTAAATAATATAGGCTTTTTGTTAGATCGAAAATAATGCATATGAGAGCCACTCAACATTTTCATTGTGGTCTTCTCCTTAGTACGACTCAACAAAAGAAAAGAATTTCAGAGAAACACACTGAAATATTTTTGGAGTTTTTAGTTTTTCTTGAAGGAAGCAATTTAAAGAAAGGGAAACAAAAATGAGAAAAACTATTTACATGGGAAAACTCCCAACAAGTAAAAGAAGAAACGATAAATCTTTTTGGGTTTTCTTTTAATACTACAACTAAATTAAACTAGAAAGAAAGACCGCAAAGAAGCGAGAAATATTTTTGGATTTGCTCAAAGTTTTTCAAACACATAAGAAGAAAGTGGGAAAATAAAACTAGCATGGATTATACAATGGAAAAATGTGAACACCGACAACTGGAATGAAATGTGTGAGCATGAATGTAATGTCGGTGGGAAATACATACTCCCCCAAGCTTAGGCTTTCTCCTAGCTTGGTAATCACCATCCCTGGCTCGAATAATAGTCAGAATGATTGCTCATGGTGGCCCTGGGTGTGGCCTCCTCAGCTCGACGGGCAGATTCTACCGCAGCGTTGTACTCACATGCCTCTCTCTCATAAATGTAATATCTTCCTTTTCCCTGGTAATCAAAGAGATGAGGTGCCGGCAAAATAACAGGTACAATAGGTTTTTTATTGAACATCAAGTTATAATTGTAGTTCGTGGCCCTATATTTAATGAACTCGTGACACTGCATTGCATCAAAGTCTAAATAAGTATTAGGCAAAACAGGATCATTTGGCAAAGGCGAAACTCTTAGCCTTGTAGCTAAGCGGGAGGCATAAATTCCTCCATACAAATGACCACCATCAGCATTATGTTGCAGCCTTAGTGCAACAATTGCTCCAAGATTATAACATTTAATGCCCGTTAAAGTAGTATGAATAAGGCTCAAATCAGGGGCACAAAGTGTGCTATAGTTTTGTTTACCTACGATGCATTTGCCATTAAAGAGTGCAAAGTAACGGATGGAGAGAAATTGTATACTGTTTATTCTAGCTTGTGTAACCCCCCGATCCTCACTACAACAGAGGCTGCTTAGGAACATTTCATACTCAGATTTTGGTGGTTCATCTAGCGAGCCCCCGTATGGAATTTTGCATCCATCACAGAATTCTTCTAAGGGAACACTAAAGGTTCTATCATAAAGGCAAAAGGAGACTCTGAATTCATGAGGATGATACTTAAACTTTTTGGTGAATGATTCAGTAAGGTTGTAGTGCTGAGTGCACTTATCTGCGATGAAGGGTGCAAGCTTAGTGTTGTAAACATACTGCTCAAATTCTTCCTTAATGCCTGCACCTAGCATGAACTCATCACACGGCCATAGGCACGATCTGGTGTCGGTATCCCACACTGAACTTCCCCTTGGTTCATCATAGGCTTGTCGTATCAAGCTTTCACTTGACGATGCCTCTGAGGACCTTCGCCTCGAAGAACCCCTCCTGAAGAGGTACATTTTATCTGCGAACAATTTCTGAAAATTTTGGCCACAAAAATGATATCAATAAAACTTAACAAGATTGATAGCAACTACTCATATGGATGTTTAGAGGCTATATCAAGCATTCAAACTACTTGGAACTCAAAGAATTCAACATGCAAGTGTTGGAAATATGTCCTAGTGGCAATAATAAATTGGTTATTATCATATTTCCTTGTTCATGATAAAGGTTTATTATTCATGCTAGAATTGTATTGATCGGAAACTTAAATACATGTGTGAATACATACACAAATGCCAAGTCCCTAGTGAGCCTCTACTGAACTAGCTCGTTGATCAAAAGATGGTTAAGGTTTCCTAACCATAGACATGAGTTGTCATTTGATAACAGGATCACATAATTAGGAGAATGATGTGATGGACAAGACCCATCCATTAGCATAGCATATGATCGTTCAGTTTTTGCTACTGCTTTCTTAATGTCAAATACATGTTCCTTCTACCATGAGATCATGCAACTCACGGATACTGGAAGAATACCTTGTGTGCTATAAAACGTCACTTCGTAACTGGGTGATCATAAAGGTGCTCTACATGTATCTTCGAAGGTGTCTGTTGAGTTGGCGTAAATCGAGATTGGGATTTGTCACTCCGTATGACGGAGAAGTATCTCTGGGCCCTCTCGGTAATACATCATCACAATAAGCTTGCAAGCAGACTGACTAAGGAGTTAGTTATAAGATGATGTATTATGGAACGAGTAAAGAGACTTGCCAGTTACGAGATTAAACTAGGTATGGAGATACCGACGATGGAATCTCGGGCAAGTAACATACCGACGGACAAAGGGAAGTATGTATGTTGTCATAAAGGTTTGACCGATAAAGATCTTCGTAGAATATGCAGGAACCAATATGGGCATCCAGGTCCCGCTATTGGTTATTGATTGGAGAAGAGTCTCGGTCATGTCTACATCATTCTCGAACCCGCAGGGTCCGCATGCTTAACGTTCATTGACGATATACTATTATATGAGTTATGTATGTTGGTGACTGAATGTTGTTTGTAACACCCCAAAAATCGGGTTATCAATTATTGTGCTGTTATTCCTTCCTAGCTTTTCACTCCCAAATTTTTTCCTATGGAATCTGGTGAGTGACCAGGTGAATCCAGAAAATCCTCAACCTCTCAGTGCCTTCGCATGCTCTTGTGCCAGTCAAGCTCCTGCTAGTAAACCCCGAATCTCACTCAAACCCTAGTTCCAAAATATTGGAACTGGAAATCCTGCCTTTGTGTTTACAAAGGAGCTATTATTGTCCTTGCTTTGTAATCCTCCCAAAATTTCCAGAGATCCTCCTTCACTCATAAACCCTAGATGTGCAAAAATATTGCCAAGTCATATGCAATATTTCTCATCTAGAATTAATTCCTTTTTCTGTCTTTCTGAGGAATTAAATCTAGCAATATATCTATCCATCTCCAAAGTTCATGAAAACTTGTGGAGATATTCCTTATGATCATATTGAGCTCTCATAAAAATATTGGCCATAATTAAATAAGGGAAATTGCTTTTTCCTATTTTAAGCCAATATTTCAATTTGGGGCCTTTCCAAAGGAACTACCATTTTGGTAGCTAGGAAAAATCCCAAATAACTTGTGGAGCTTCTCCAATCCATATCTTCACCATTTCCATCAACATCACAAGTTCCACCAATTAAATTTTGAGCACAACACCGCTTTGAAAATTCTGTCAAGATTTCCAAATTGCAAAGGAAGTGCTTGATTCCTTGATCTCCTTGGGCTGAAATTTTGCAGGGTGATTCATTATGAGATACCACCCATGGATACCAAAAATCAGCCCATTTTATCTAGCCAATCTTCCTCAGGAAATTATCTAAATTTCTGTTCAGATTGAATCATTGTGAAGGAAGTACCTTCATAGATGATCAATTTGAGCTGAAACTTTTCCAGCTAGCTCTCATAACCAAACCATAACCCTACACCAAAAACCATCCAAATCCATTTATCCATTTGACCCCTACTTCCTCATTTGCATTTCTGGTCAGATTGGTGCTTTGTGAAGGAAGCACCATCTAGACCTGTCCATTTGTGCTGAATTTTTGCCAAGATGGTAACCTTAGTGGATGATTGACTCATGCCAGAGATCAAGCCAAGAGGAGCACTGTAGTGGCCACTGCACATATCAAACACTTGGCTGCCAGCTGTTGTTTGACCTTGGTTTAGTCACTTCAGACCTCTCCCGTGGCTTCCAGCTACATAGGTAAACTCCAGGAAGAGAGGAGAACACTCCAGACATGATTTTATTGCGTTTTGGAGCTTAGTCCACATGGTGCTAGTGGTGACCACGGACGTTGTCGGCAGAACCAGAGCTCTGTGCACTGGACGCTTCGGGAGGCCGTCTCCAGCGAGCTCCAGCTCGTCCTCAAATGCCGGAGAGCTGCCCACCGCATGCGTGGACCTCCTAGAGTTTTCCCCCTCGTCCCGTAGCTCCTGGGCGCCTCTGCTGATGCCTATTCGCCGCTCGGGCACCGCCACGGCGACGAGCTCTCGGAGCTTCGGCCGTCGTCGTGTAGCTCTCTCCGTGGCTATAAGTAGCGCCTCCGAGCCCCTCCTTGATCACCAGAAGCCGCAACCCTCTCCCTCTCGAGCTCGAGGAGCTCCTCTCTTCGCCATAGCCGCGGCTCTGCCGCTCACACCCCTCGGCCATCCCCACACCCTGGCATTTCCCTTCCCCTCTTGTCCGTGCCCTCGGTGTCTTCTGATGCCTACGAAGCCACCACCCCCCTCCAATTTTGGGCCGGTGGAGATCCCCATGCCCACATCCAACAATGGCAGCGGCGGCCGTTCGCCTCAAGCTGTCCTCGCCTCGGTCAGCCCCGGCAGCCGTGGGCTAGCCCCACGGGCGCCGTGGGCTGCCCTGATCAGGTAGGCGGCGATAACCTTGTGAGCCCAGTTGATTGTTTAGCCCGGGAGTCCCCGTTTGGGACAGTTGTGTTGGCCACAACGGTGGCAGGTGTCAAGAGTGACACAGGGGCCACCCAGGACATGACCCTGGGAGGGTATGATTGTCGGTGGTACGATGTAGGAGTCACGGGTTAGACAGGTTTCGTTGGAGCAACGCTGGTCCACCCGAATGGGATCACGAGGTCAGGTGCTCCATGGTGTGGGTAAAGTGCGCAACCTCTCCAGAGTGTAAAATCTATTCGAATAGCCGCGTCCACGGTATTGGACAGCCCATCCAGACCTCGCTAGGTGATCAACCAAAATGATGATAATAATGGTGGAAGAACCTGTCCTGCATAGACATCAGATGTTCTCATGAATATGGTATGTTAGCCATAGGATGGCTATGGAAGAGATGGTCAGATGACCGAAAAACTTGGATTGGACTGGGATCAGTTTCAGATTGGATCATGAGAATGTTCGGGATATGGATTGTATACTTAATATGCTTTACTTTACTGTACTCTACTTCAGTAGTTATCTTGCTAACCTCGTTAGGTCATGATGATCAATGCTGCTAGATGTTTAAACATGCCAGGTAATCTTGCTACGACATGATAATTAGTAATGCTAGATAGGTATGCTATGCCATGCTTGATTCATGTTTTCCTGTTAATTCCATGCCATGTTTAGAATAAATTCTTGCATAGCATAGGGCTTGCTTTGTTATCTTCTTGTTTGGATGCTATGTGTTTGGTTGTCTTGCGAGTACATTCAAAGTACTCACCTGGCCTTGCACGTGGCCAGTTGCAGAAGAAGAACCGTTGTGCTAGATCGTAACCCAGACAGTCCTGTGAGTTGTGGAGCCCAGCCAGAGACGTCGTTGCCACTGAACCAAGACCTCTACTGCCATTTTAGTTAGCCTTGGAGCTATGTAATATTGTTGTAAGCAACAGTATTGTAATACTCCATTTTATATAATAAAGCCATTTTGTGCCTGGAATTGCTGTATCATGTCTTTGACATGTGCCAGGTCTTATCCTGGGGCTGGCGTGTGTCGGCCCTCGATCGGGGTGCCACTGGATGTGGTATCAGAGCCAGTCTGGCTGTAGGTTACCCTAGCACCAAACCACCCCTATTTCCAACCCGTAGTAAGCCCACTAGAGTTGACCCAGCTTTGGCATCCGACACGGCCACTGTTGATCAACAGGCGGCGTAGTCGGAATTGACGTGTCCCTACCCAGCTGTCCGCCCACCCAGCCACCCCGGATTAGACCGTGACCCTACCCAGCTATCGGCCGTGCCGGCATATCTTCTGCCCGGCACGAGAAGGATCCAGGCCATGCTGGTGTGTCCCAGCCCGACTGCCCATTTAACCCCTCCCACCTGCAAGTCGCAGCTCTCCCCATTCAGTAAGCCAGATCCCCGCAGGAGACCCAGGCTAGTATCCTCAAACCAGTAGCCATGGCTAGTTCTTCCAGAAAACCCACTTTCCATAGCCGAACCTTGGCTGATGGTTATCCCGGCTTTCCTCCTATCCTTTCGAGTATGCTCACCCAAGCCCTTGGCCGTAGTACTCCTCCGGTGTATCTGGTGTTCCAATCGGAACTCGTTCCCCACCTTTGCCGATTCTGTGCGAAGGCGCTTATCAATCCAGGTCCAGCCGTGGATGGGAAGCCCATGATTTTTCAGGGCAAACCCATGCCCACCCCGCGTTGGCTGTTCAGGCAGCTGCTGCGAAAGCCATCACCCGTCTTCGTTTCCAGTTTTTGCAAGTAGCGGAGATGCAGGAGTTTCGCTACTTTCCCTCTTCATCCGACGCAGGTTGCGAGTTCTCCAGCACAGTTGGAAATGCCGACCCAGCAGTGGCTCGCCTGGTTCAGTTCATTACTGCTCAGGGACTGCTACTTGCCGGCATTCTTAGAGAGTTCAAATCCGTTGACCATGACACCACTCGGGTTGTTACGGAAGCATACCATACGGCCCGTCAAACTGCATCCCAGACTACCCGTTCCCTGCTGCCAAACCCAGTGCCACCTTCGGAGCTAGTACCACCCTCGCAATCCATGAACCCATGTCTACCCGGCATCATCCACCAAAATTCCATTCGAGGAGCTATTCGGCGTCTTCGTCATCGGGATGTGTTCCGTCAAGTTCCAACCACAGCTCCAGCAGCTGAGCCCCAACCTATAGAGGTGTCCGACGATGAAGATGGAAGTTGGCTCAGCCTTCGTCCCCCAGGAGAGCCCCAGCCGGAGGAGGCCCATTTGTGGCTCCGGCAGTAAGTGAAGCTAGGAGATGCCGTGGGTGTGTGTGTTGCGAAGACTGTTTCTTCGCCTTCGTCTAGGATTAGGACCCTGTAGTTCGGAGTGAGTTGTTGCTGTTAGCTGCCTAGTAAGGTTGGGCTTTGTTGTAATGCTTGTATTGCTTGTGCCTGTGTGCTGTTGTAATGTTGTGTATGCCTGTTTGCTCTCTGTGTTTTGGTTCATCTGTCTCTCTATTAAGCAGAAATGTTTAATAGAGCTGGCAGTGGATTCTTAATAAGATTTTAGTCAGTAGAGCACTTACACCTAATAACATTGGACTCGCCCAGAGTCCCTAATAAAATGCGAGCTGGTGTAGGTGTATGTATACCAGGAGTACATACACCCACTAGCATTAAAACACCTTAGTGTAATCTGCTTGATATGTTTCTTTCCTCTGTCTATATTTTGCTACGATGTGCATTCTACATTTGCTTGCATATTAGTCTGAACAAATTGCATGTGTATCATGTGAGCAATGTCTGCACGCCAAGTTCTTTCTCCTGAGTACAGTCGCCGTAGTACTCGGGTAGAATGCAAAGCCACCTATCCATACCCATCTATGCTTACTCCATTTTTCAATTTTCCCGAACCCAGTGTTCTGGAAAACCAGCTCTATTCAATAATTTCTCCGGTCCCGAAATCTTTTCCCCGAACCCGGTTGCAATCTCAGAGAAGTTCTGAGAAATTTTATTGCAACATAAACCATTACAACCCCTCCAGTCTAAGATCTAAACCCTGATTCTACCTCAACCCCCACTCGTTGTGGATGTTGTTCAGTGAGGAGCAACCAGCAGTGTGGCCTCCACACTGGTAGAGCTCCGCTGACCACACCGCACTAACCATAGACCCAGCGGTGCCTCTGTCAGCATCTTGTGTGATGCTGACCGGCCACCCCCTTTGCCCCGCCGCAGCCCGCGCTTATTCCGCCGGCCTAAGACGGCGTAGATGATCACCAGCCACCGCTCGGTGAATGGCTTCCCGACGATCATCGAGGATCATCGCACATAGCAGCAGCGAGGAGCCAACCAATGCCGCCAGCAGACCCGCCAAGAGGATGGTGATCAGCTCCGAACCCATGTCCGCCATTAACGCCTCGCCTCGTGCCCCTGCAACCAGAAGGAAAAAGAGGAAGATGAAGAAGAGGTGAGGTAGGATGCGAGGTGGAGAGAAGAAGAAACTGCGGTCGTTTTATAGCCCAAGTCCGATGTACGGTGAGCGAGGTCCAGGAGAACCGCGCGTCGCTCGATCACCGGCGTCCAGGAGACGAATCCGCGAGCAGTGCCGACCGGCGCTGGCCCACGATGGGAGTGCTCTGTGCGTTGGTCCCGTGCATGCCACACACTATCGCCGTAGGGTGCTTTATGCCCCAGGAGCTAGGCGTGCGCAGTGCCTAGCCGCACTCAGGAGAGCGCGGGACGGGAGAGAGCCGTTGGCCGGAGAAAGAAGAAGGCTGCCAGTGGGCCCTAGGCCCACCTATCAGCGAGAGAGGCCAGTGTTCATTGTGGTGCCCCAAGCATTTTTGGAAGAAGGAAATTCTGTTTTTCTAAAAATGTCAGGGCTACCCAGTGGCCCCTACCTGTGGAATAAATCCCGCAATATCCGTATCTCGATCTGGGTGTACCAATTTTTGGTACTTTTAACTCGGTTGTTTTTCAACCACAGGGTTAAGACCCAACCCAGAGGTTTTTCCAGGAGGCGTAATTTTTGTTCTGAGCTAACCCTAGGAATCTCGAGGACGAGATTCTCTTAAGGGGGGAAGGTTTGTAACACCCCAAAAATCGGGTTATCAATTTTTGTGCTGTTATTCCTTCCTAGCTTTTCACTCCCAAATTTTTTCCTCTGGAATCTGGTGAGTGACCAGGTGAATCCAGAAAATCCTCAACCTCTCAGTGCTTTCTCATGCTCTTGTGCCAGTCAAGCTCCTGCCAGTAAATTCCGAATCTCACTCAAACCCTAGTTCCAAAATATTGGAACTGGAAATCCTGCCTTTGTGTTTACAAAGGAGCTATTATTTTCCTTGCTTTGTTAATCCTCCCAAAATTTCCAGAGATCCTCCTTCACTCATAAACCCTAGATGTGCAAAAATATTGCCAAGTCATATGCAATATTTCTCATCTAGAATTAATTCCTTTTTCTGTCTTTCTGAGGAATTAAATCCAGCAATATATCTATCCATCTCCAAAGTTCATGAAAACTTGTGGAGATATTCCTTATGATCATATTGAGCTCTCATAAAAATATTGGCCATAATTAAATAAGGGAAATTGCTTTTTCCTATTTTAAGCCAAAATTTCAATTTGGGGCCTTTCCAAAGGAACTACCATTTTGGTAGCTAGGAAAAATCCCAAATAATATGTGGAGCTTCTCCAATCCATATCTTCACCATTTCCATCAACATCACAAGTTCCACCAATTAAATTTTGAGCACAACACCACTTTGCAAATTCTGTCAAGATTTCTAGTTTGCAAAGGAAGTGCTTGATTCCTTGATCTCCTTGGGCTGAAATTTTGCAGGGTGATTCATTATGAGATACCACTCATGGATACCAAAAATCAGCCCATTTTATCTAGCCAATCTTCCTCAGGAAATTATCTAAGTTTCTGTACAGATTGAATCATTGTGAAGGAAGTACCTTCATAAATGATCAATTTGAGCTGAAACTTTTCCAGCTAGCTCTCATAACCAAATCATAACCCTACACCAAAAATCATCCAAATCCATTTATCCATTTGACCCCTACTTCCTCATTTGCATTTCTGGTCAGATTGGTGCTTTGTGAAGGAAGCACCATCTAGACCTGTCCATTTGTGCTGAATTTTTGCCAAGATGGTCACCTTAGTGGATGATTGACTCATGCCAGAGATCAAGCCAAGAGGAGCAATGTAGTGGCCACTGCACATATCAAACACTTGGCTGCCAGCTGTTGTTTGACCTTGGTTTAGTCACTTCAGACCTCTCCCGTGGCTTCCAGCTACATAGGTAAACTCCAGGAAGAGAGGAGAACACTCCAGACATGATTTTATTGCATTTTGGAGCTTAGTCCACGTGGTGCCAGTGGTGACCACGGACGTTGTCGGCAGAACCAGAGCTCTGTGCACTGGACGCTTCGGGAGGCCGTCTCCAGCGAGCTCCAGCTCGTCCTCAAATGCCGGAGAGCTGCCCACCGCACGTGTGGACCTCCTAGAGTTTTCCCCTCGTCCCGTAGCTCCTGGCCGCCTCTGCCGACACCGATTCGCCGCTCAGGCACCGCCACGACGACGAGCTCTCGGAGCTTCGGCCGTCGTCGTGTAGCTCTCTCCGTGGCTATAAGTAGCGCCTCCGAGACCCTCCTTGATCACCAGAAGCCCCAACCCCCTCCCTCTCGAGCTCGAGGAGCTCCTCTCTTCGCCATAGCCGCGGCTCTGCCGCCCACTCCCCTCGGCCATCCCCACACCATGGCCTTTCCCTTCCCCTCTTGTCCGTGCCCTCGGTGTCTTCTGATGCCTACGAAGCCACCACCCCCCTCCAATTTTGGGCCGGAGGAGCTCCCCATGCCCGCATCCAACAATGGCAGCGGCGGCCATTCGCCTCAAGCTGTCCTCGCCTCGGTCAGCCCCGGCAGCCGTGGGCTAGCCCCACGGGCGCGGTAGAGCCCCGCGGCCATTCCCCGCTCGCCGGCCGGTGCGGCTGAGCAAGGAGGCACCGGCGACGAGCACGGCCTAAGTGGCCGAAGCCCTCGTCTGTCCTCTGTACTATGTCGTAAGGAAGAAGGAGGCAGGGGAGAGAAAGGAAGCCAATGCGGGACCCGCTCGTAAGTGAGACGACCGCCGGGCCTAGCCAGTAAGTGGAGGCGCAGTTGGTGAAATACGCTTTTGGTTTAGTGAAAGCGTAAACTCTGAAAAGGTGCTTTCTCTTTTTCCAGCTGGCGGCCAAACTGCTTAATTAATGAACGTTCATCCGTTAAGACCCAAAATGGACAGTTTCTATCTGTTTCTGCACTTAACGAACGAACGGCCATTTCTCCGCGACCGTAACTCCGATTGAGGTAAAACAAACGCCCACGTCTTCAGTTCGTCGAGCCCGTTCCGGTGCCATCTTTTTCATAATGTTTTCACACTGTGAAAATGACCATTTTGCCCTTGCCCTTCGATCAAACCCTCCGGGAGGGAAACTTTTCCGGCAAATCTTGTCGGAGTTTTATCACACTTCCACCCGGTGTATTCCTTCACCCCCAGGCAAGCCAACCTCTTATCATGAGCTCCGGACTTGCATGATGACTTTTCTTGCACCCTATGTATTCATCGTAGCACATCTGTATCACCTGTTAGTCTGCACTTGCATACACCTATTATGTCATCTGTATTAGATTTTAGCATTACCTTTCATCTAATGTCATGACTTGTTTTCATGCCATATCTTGCCATGCTAGTAGTAAACATTTGTGTCATTATTATCATGTTAATGCTATGACTTCATGCCATGACTGTCATTACTATGATGTTGATGTGCTGTCATTAAGTAATGATTCTCGCTTATAATTGTTGAGGTAATGGTGGGATGATGGAGATGTTGAATTAAATACATAACTAAACTTAGTCGGTTGATCTAGAGTCACCTGTCCGGGCTTATTCGTGCAGCCACATTTGCCGGTATGGGACGGCCTTGACTTGGTCTAGCTTTGTGCTCTTTCACCGGTACCACCAACTAGGGAAGGTTATGCGTGCGTGCTGCCCTGATCAGGTAGGCGGCGATAACCTTGTGAGCCCAGTTGATTCTTTAGCCCGGGAGTCCTCGTTTGGGACAGTTGTGTTGGCCACGACGATGGCAGGTGTCAAGAGTGACACAGGGGCCACCCAGGACATGACCCTGGGAGGGTATGATTGTCGGTGGTACGATGTAGGAGTCACGGGTTAGACAGGTTTCGTTGGAGCAACGCTGGTCCACCCGAATGGGATCACGAGGTCAGGTGCTCCATGGTGTGGGTAAAGTGCGCAACCTTTGCAGAGTGTAAAATCTATTCGAATAGCCGCGTCCACGGTATTGGACAGCCCATCCAGACCTCGCTAGGTGATCAACTGAAATGATGATAATAATGGTGGAAGAACCTGTCCTGCATAGACATCAGATGTTCTCAGGAATATGGTATGTTAGCCATGGGATGGCTATGGAAGAGATGGTCAGATGACCAAAAAACTTGGATTGGACTGGGATCAGTTTCAGATTGGATCATGAGAATGTTCGGGATATGGATTGTATACTTAATATGCTTTACTTTACTGTACTCTACTTCAGTAGTTATCTTGCTAACCTCGTTAGGTCATGATGATCAATGCGGCTAGATGTTTAAACATGCCAGGTAATCTTGCTACGACATGATAATTAGTAATGCTAGATAGGTATGCTATGCCATGCCTGATTCATGTTTTCGTGTTAATTCCATGCCATGTTTAGAATAAATTCTTGCATAGCATAGGGCTTGCTTTGTTATCTGCTTGTTTGGATGCTATGTGTTTGGTTGTCTTGCGAGTACATTCAAAGTACTCACCTGGCCTTGCACGTGGCCAGTTGCAGAAGAAGATCCGTCGTGCTAGATCGTAACCCAGCCAGTCCTGTGAGTTGTGGAGCCCAGCCAGAGACGTCATTGCCACTGAACCAAGACCTCTGCTGCCATTTTAGTTAGCCTTGGAGCTATGTAATATTGTTGTAAGCAACAGTATTGTAATACTCCATTTTATATAATAAAGCCATTTTGTGCCTGGAATTGTTGTATCATGTCTTTGACAAGCGCCAGGTCTTATCCTGGGGCTGGCGTGCGTCGGCCCTCGATCGGGGTGCCACATTGTTCGGAGTCACGGATGAGATCGAGGACATGACGAGGAGCACCGAAATGATCCGGATGTAAAGATTGATATATAGGATGATATGGTTGGGCCAAGGGGGTAAGGCCCACGAGGCCTTAAGACAGTGCACAAAGGGGTTTTCTCGGAGGGTAAGGGCTAGACGCCAAGGTTCCTGGCGTCTACCCCCTGGGCCAGATGTCGTAGTCCATGGCATTTACGTAAACGCCTGGAACCATGGTGTTTGGCCCTGGAGTCTGAGAAGGACACTTTTGTGCATTCCAAACTGACTTCGGGGAGGCCCTCTCCCCAAGTAATGACCCCAGGGCTAAACATATAAATAGAGGAGCAGGGCTAGCCCCTAGAACACAAGTTTTTAGCCTCCTCTAGTTGATCTAGTTCTAGTTCTAGTTGGTCCTAGTTACTAATTAGAGCTAGCCCTAGCTACCTCTAATCCTCATAATTAGAAGCCCAGTGTGGTTCTAATCTCCTCCGCTCTAAATCCGTTGTGCTTGGCGAAGTCCCGCGGAATAGTTTCACCACCACCATCACCACGCCATCGTGCTGCCGGAACTCATCTACTACTTTACCTCTCTTGTTGGATCGAGATGGCGAGGACATCATCGAGCTGAACATTGATACGTCTCCAACGTATCTATAATTTTTGCTTGTTCCATGCTGTTATATTATCATTCTTGGATGTTTTAGAATCATTTTATAGCAACTTTATATCATTTTTTGGGACTAACCTATTGACATAGTGCCCAGTGCCAGTTGCTGTTTTTTGCTTGTTTTTTACTTTGTAGAAAATCAATACCAAACGGAGTCCAAACGCAGAGAAACTTTCTGGACCAGAAGACACCTGTTGGGCCAAAGAAGTACCAGAGGGGGCTCCGAGGGGAGCACAACCCACCTGGGCACGCCTGGGGGCCCAGGCGCGCCCTGGTGGGCTGTGCCCACCTCAGACGCCTCCCGCACCGCCTCTTTGCTCTATAAATACCAAAAAAATCCAAAAACCCTAGGGGAGTCGACAAAACATAATTCCAGCCGTCGCAAGTTCCAGAAACACCAGATCCAATTTAGACACCATCACGGAGGGGTTCATCATCCTCATTGGTGCCTCTCTGATGATGCGTGAGTAGTTCATTGTAGACCTACGGGTCCGTAGTTAGTAGCTAGATGGCTTCCTCTCTCTCTTTTGATTCTCAATACAATGGTCTCTTGGAGATCTATTTGATGTAACTCTTTTTGCGGTGTGTTTGTTGGGATCCGATGAACTTTGAGTTTATGATTAGATCTATTTATCCATGAAAGTTACTTGAATTTCTTTGATCTCTTATATGCATGATTACTTATAGCCTCGTATTTCTTCTTCGAATCTTTGGTTTAGTTAGGCCGACTAGATCAATTTTTCTTGTCATGGGAAGAGGTGCTTTGTGATGGGTTCGGTCGTGCGGTGTTCTTTCCCACTGACAGAAGGGGCAGCAAGACACGTATTGATCGTTGCTATTAAGGATAACAAGATGGGGTCTATTCCTACATGAATAGATCTTGTCTACATCATGTCATCATTCTTATTGCATTACTCCGTTTTTCCATGAACTTAATACACTAGACGCATGCTGGATAGCCGTTGATGTGTGGAGTAATAGTAGTAGATGCAGGCAGGAGTCGGTCTACTAATCTTGGACGTGATGCCTATATAATGATCATTGCCTGGATATCATCATAATTATTTGAAGTTCTATCAATTGCCCAACAACAATTTTTGTACCCGCCGTACACTATTTTTCTCGAGACAAGCCACTAGCGAAATCTACGGCCCTCGGGTCTATTCTTTATCATATGTGCTTTCCGATCTATTTTTATTTGCTTTTGTTTTCAGATTTATTATTCTAAAAACCCCAAAATACCTTGCTGCACTTTTTCTTTATTTATTTTATTTTGTTTTATTGCGAGATATATTTATCCAAAATTATACAAACCAATCTATCTTTTACCCAAGAGGGATTGACAACCCCTCTTACGTGTCGGGTTGCAAGTATTTGTTCTTTGTGTGCAGCTACCATTTACATAGTGTTGCTTGGTTCTCCTACTGGTTCGATAACCTTGGTTTCATAACTGAGGGAAATACCTACCGTAGCTGTGCTGCATCATCCCTTCCTCTTTGGGGAAATACCGACGTAGTTCAAGCGACATCAAAAGGAATTTCTGGCGCCGTTGCCGGGGAGGATCAAGTCAAGATAGTCTCTCGACAACTCGCCAATTTCTGGCGCCATTGCCGGGGAGACATCATCAACATCTACCAGGTTCCTAATCACAAATCTCATCTCCTTGCAATTTACATTATTTGCCATTTGCCTCTCGTTTTCATCTCCCCCACTTCACAAAAATTTGCCGTTTTATTCGCCCTCTTTTTTGTTCTCCGTTTTCTCGTCAGATCTATTTTTGTGCAATCTTGTTTGTGTAGTCACAATGACTCAAGAGAACACCAAGTTGTGTTATTTTTCCAAAATCAACAACAATGATTTTATTAGCACTCCGATTTCTCCTCCCGCCACTAGTGCGGAATCTTGTGATATTAATGCCGCTTTGTTGAATCTTGTTATGAAAGATAATTTTTCCGGTACTCCTAATGAGGATGCCGCGTCCCATCTTAACACAGTCGTAGAATTATGCGATATGCAAAAGAAAAAATATGTGGACAATGATATTGCAAATTTGAAATAATTTCCGTTTTCTTTGCGAGATCGTGCAAAAATTTGGTTTTCTTCTTTGCCTCGCAATAGTATCGATTCTTGGCATAAATGCAAAGATGCTTTCATTACTAAGTATTTTCCGCCCGCGAAAATTATTTCCCTTAGAACTCAAATCATGAATTTTAAGCAACTTGAGCATGAACATGTTGCACAATCTTGGGAAAGAATGAAATTGATGCTAAGAAATTGTCCTACACATGGTTTAATTCTTTGGGTGATCGTACAAAATTTTTATGCGGGATTGAATTTTGTTTCTAGAAATCTTTTAGATTCCGCCGTGGGTGGTACTTTTATGGAAATTACTTTGGGTGAAGCTACTAAATTACTTGATAATATTATGGCAAATTATTCACAATGGCATACCGAAAGAGCATCTACTAGTAAAAAGGTTAATGCGGTTGAAGAACTAAATTATTTTAGTGAAAAAGTTGATGCTCTTATGAAATTGGTTGCTAATAAAAATGCTCCTATTGATCTTAATGATGTGCCTTTATCTACTTTGATTGAGCAAAATAGTGATTCCGTAGAAGTGATTTTTGTCTCGCGGAACAATTTTAATAACAATGCTTATAGAGGTAATTTTAATCACACGCCTTTTCCTGGAAATTCCTCTGATAATTATGGTAATTCCTTTGGTAATCCTTCTTATAATAATAATAAGAACACCTCTAATCTTGAGAATAATATTAAAGAATTTATCAATGCTCAAAAGGTTTTCAATAATATGATTGAAGAAAAGTTGAATAAGATTGATGATATGTCTAGAAGCATTGATAGAATTTCTCATGATGTAGAAAATCTCAAGTTGAAAATCTTTGTGCCTAAGGTTGAGGAATCAATTAAAGCTTTATATGTTCCTATGGATGAAAGTAAGAAAAGAACCGCTATGCTTAGAGCTAAAAGAGAATTTTTAGAAAGAGCGTATTCTAGTGATTGCTTTCATAAAAATGATGAAGATCTTAAAGTGATTGGTGTTTCTTCTATTGATTCCTTGTTTAGTAAGATTAAAATTGATGATAAAGGGACTGAAGAAGAGTCAACTTTAGTTAGAAGGCATCCCGATAATTCGGAGGGTGAAAATCTTGATGAAAAAAGTGACAAAAGTGGGTTTGGAGAGGTCAAAACTTTAACTTGTGATGTGCCCACTCTTTTGGATTACAAAGACTTTAATTATGATAGTTTCTCTTTGATTGCTTGTATTTCTTTGTTGCAATCCATGATAAATTCACCCCATGCTTATGAACAAAATAAAGCTTTTACTAAACATATTGTTGATGCTATGATGAAAGCTTTGGAACAAAAGTTGGAATTAGAGATCTCAATTCCTAGAAAATTACATGATGAATGGGAACCCACCATCAAAGTCAAGATAAAAAATTATGAGTGTTTTGATTTATGTGATTTGGGTGCTAGTGTTTCCACAATTCCGAAATCTTTATGTGATGTGCTTGGTCTTACCAATATTGAAGAGTGTTCTTTAAATTTGCACTTGGCGGATTCTACTATTAAAAAGCCAATGGGAAAAATTAATGATGTTCTTATTCTTGCAAATAGGAATTATGTGCCCATAGATTTTATTGTTCTTGATATTGATTGCAATCCGTCATGTCCTATTATACTTGGTAGACCGTTTTTACGTACTATAGGTGCCGTGATTGATATGAAAGAAGGCAATATTAAATTTCAATTTCCACTAAGAAAGGGAATGGAACACTTCCGTAGAACAAAAATTAAGCCACCATATGAATTAACCATGAGGGCATCCTATGGATCTAGAACTAAAGATGACAATACTTAGATCTATTCATTATGCCTAGCTAGGGGCATAAAACGATAGCGCTTGTTGGGAGGCAACCCAATGAATAAAATTTATTTTTGCCTGTTTCTTTCTGTTCTTGAGTGTTTTCACAATTATGCCTCTGTTATGATTGTGTTTTTATGTTTTAATTAGTGTTTGTGCCAAGTAAAGCCTTTGGGATAGCTTTGGTGATAGTTGATTTGATCTTGTTGAAAAACAGAAACTTTTGCGTCAAGTCAAATAATTGTCTAGATGCATAGAAGCGACAAAAAATTCTGAATTGTTTATACATGATTGATATAAAAATTTCCTCTGTTTTCCTAATTTTTCAAAAAAATTAGAGTTACGGAAGTATGAGTAAAATTCGAGTCTTTACAGACTGCTCTGTTTTTGACAGATTCTGTTTTCTTTGCATTGTGTGCTTATTTTGACAAATCTATGGATTGTATCGGGGGGTATAAGCGATGGTAAAGTTGGAATACAGTAGATATAATGCAATAACAAAATTTGAATGGGTTTTCTATAGTACTTAAAGTAAAGATTGGTTTTCTTATACTAACGGATCTCACGAAGGTTTTGTTGAGTTTTTTGTGATTGAAGTTTTCAAGTTTTGGGTGAGATCACGATGGATGAAGGAATAAGGAGTAAGAAGAGACTAAGCTTGGGGATGGCCATGGCACCCCAAGGCAATATTCAAGGAGAAACAAGCAGCTAAGCTTGGGGATGCCCCGAGTGGCATCCCCTCTTTCTTCTAACGACCATCGGTATTTTACTTGGAGCTATATTTTTATTCGTCACATATCATGAGTTTTGCTTGGAGCATCTTGTATTATATGAGTCTTTGCTTGTTTTTCTTTTTGTTTTGTGTCAAGTATCCTTGCTAAACACACCAATTTGAGAGAGCCAAAATTATGCTATGATTTGTTAGAATTGCTCTAGTGCTTCACTTATATCTTTTTGAGCACGGTGTGCTTTAATATTTTTTAAGAAATGCTCTCATGCTTCACTTATATTTATTTGAGAGTTAGTAATCTTTGAAGAAATTCTCTCATGCTTCACTTATATTATTTTGAGAGACGAAAATTTTTATGCTCATGTTCTTCACTTAGATTTGTTTGAGCTATCAAAAGCAACATATGAAACTAGTCCCAAAGTGATAGATTTTCAAGAGGGATATAATAAAAACTTTCATGAAGATCATTGGACAAAATAAAATTGATTCTTTGTAATAGTTTTGCGATATGATGATAGTGATATGTGAGTCATGTTGGTGAGTAATTGTGCTTTTGTAAGAATATTGGTGTTAAGGTTTGTGATTCCTATGCAAGCACGAAATTCAATATTTATGCAATGAAATTATATCCTACTTGTGGTGCATTATTCGGTGTTAGTTATGCTTAATGCTTGCTTATGAGATTTTTTGTTTCTTGGTTGGATGCTTCTCAATCTTTTTTCTATCCTTCACTTGTACTAAGTAGGATTACTACTTGTGCATCCAAAATCCTTAAACCCAGTTTTGCCATACGAGTCCACTATACCTACCTATATGTGGTATTTACATGCCGTTCTAAGGAAATTTGTATGTGCCATCTCTAATTTTCAAAATAAATTTCCTTTTTGTGTGCTCGTACCACTCATGAAACGGTAGGGGGTAGCTGATATTTTTCCATGCTAGATGTGCTATTCTCAATATGAGTGTTTATTCACTTGTCATTGCACAAGAGTATGGCAAAGGTATTAGGGATGCCCAGTCCCAAAATGAAAAATGAATTTACTTTATGTTGTAAAATAATAAATTCCTTGGAAAGTGTTGGTATGGACAGCACCTGTGGATACGACTTGCCGTGGAATGTGAAAGTATGGTGGAAAAAGGAATAAACTTTATTTTCTGTTTGGGAACCGCCTATGATATATCTAGCATGGAAAGTATTGGGAACTACTCGATCATTTTCGTTGACACGAAAATCATGACACCCAAAATGTTTTATCTCTATTTTTTTCGCTTTGAGCTCTGGCACCTCTACAAATCCCTACTTCCCTCTGTGAAGGGCCTTTCTATTTACTTTATGCAATTTTTTTTGAGTCTCCATCTTCTCTTATAAGGCACCAACTTTGGGGCACTATGATCGTACTTGAGCATTGGGTGTAGCTAATATGCGAGTGTGTTTCATGAATGGATCAATGGTTGAGCATAATGGGCTAGGGATAACTTGCTTTAGTGTTAATATTTTGAAAGACATGGTTGCTTGTTGATATGCTTGAGTATTGAAATATTCATGTCAAAACTAGACTATTGCTTTGAATCATATAAAAGTCCAAATGTCCTTGCTACAAAAGAAAAGAATATGTGATGAACATGTTAGGCAGCATTCCACATCAAAAATTCTGTTTTTATTATTTACCTACACGAGGACGAGTAGGAATTAAGCTTGGGGATGCTAATACGTCTCCAACGTATCTATAATTTTTGCTTGTTCCATGTTGTTATATTATCATTCTTGGATGTTTTACAATCATTTTATAGCAACTTTATATCATTTTTTGGGACTAACCTATTGACATAGTACCCAGTGCCAGTTGCTGTTTTTTTGCTTGCTTTTTACTTGGCAGAAAATCAATACCAAATGGAGTCCAAACGCAGCGAATCTTTTTGGAGATTTTTTCTGGACCAGAAGACACCTGTTAGGCCAAATAAGTACCAGAGAGGGGCTTCGAGGGGAGCACAACCCACCTGGGCGCGCCTGGGGGGCCCAGGCGCACCCTGGTGGGTTGTGCCCACTTCAGCCGCCTCCCGCACCGCCTCTTTGCTCTATAAATACCCCAAAAATCCAAAAACCCTAGGGGAGTCGACGAAACACAATTCCAGCTGCCGCAAGTTCCAGAAACACCAGATCCAATCTAGACACCATCACGGACGGTTCATCATCCTCATTGGTGCCTCTCCGATGATGCGTGAGTAGTTCATATAGACCTACGGGTCCGTAGTTAGTAGCTAGATGGCTTCCTCTCCCTCTTTTGATTCTCAATACAATGGTCTCTTGGAGATCTATTTGATGTAACTCTTTTTGCGGTGTGTTTGTTGGGATCCGATGAACTTTGAGTTTATGATCAGATCTATTTATCCATGAAAGTTATTTGTGTTTCTTTGATCTCTTATATGCATGATTACTTATAGCCTCGTAGTTCTTCTTCGAATCTTTGGTTTAGTTAGGCCGACTAGATCGATTTTTCTTGCCATGGGAAGAGGTGCTTTGTGATGGGTTCGGTCGTGCGGTGTTCTTTCCCAGTGACAGAAGGGGCAGCAAGACACATATTGATCGTTGCTATTAAGGATAACAAGATGGGGTCTATTCCTACATGAATAGATCTTGTCTACATCATGTCATCATTCTTATTGCATTACTCTGTTTTTCCATGAACTTAATACACTAGATGCATGTTGGATAGCGGTCGATGTGTGGAGTAATAGTAGTAGATGCAGGCAGGAGTCGGTCTACTAATCTTGGACGTGATGCCTATATAATGATCATTGCCTGGATATCATCATAATTATTTGAAGCTCTATCAATTGCCCAACAGTAATTTGTTTACCCGCCGTATGCTATTTTTCTCGAGAGAAGCCACTAGTGAAATCTACGGCCCCCGGGTCTATTCTTTATCATATTTGCTTTCCGGTCAATTTTTATTGGCTTTTGTTTCCAGATCTATTATTCTAAAAACCCCAAAATACCTTGCTGCACTTTTTCTTTATTTATTTTATTTTGTTTTATTGTGAAATCTATTTATCGAAAATTATACAAACCAATCTATCTATTACCCGAGAGGGATTGACAACCCCTCTTACGCGTCGGGTTGCAACTATTTGTTCTTTGTGTGCAGCTACCGTTTACATAGTGTTGCTTGGTTCTCCTACAGGTTCGATAACCTTGGTTTCATAACCAAGGGAAATACCTACCGTAGCTGTGCTGCAACATCCCTTCCTCTTTGGGGAAATACCGACGTAGTTCAAGCGACATCAAACATGTGCTGAACGCCGAGGTGCCGTACGTTCGGTGCTTGATCGGGACGGATTGTGAAGGAGTACGACTACATCAACCGCGTTGATAAACGCTTCCGCTTAGCGATCTACAAGGGTATGTAGATGCTCTCCCCCTCTCGTAGCTATGCATCTCCATGGATAGATCTTGTGTGTGCGTAGAATTTTTTGTTTTCCATGCAATGTTTCCCAACAGTGGCATCATGAGCCAGGTCTATGCGTAGATGATATGCACGAGTAGAACACAAAGGAGTTGTGGGCGATGATGTTCATATTGCATACCACCTATGTCTTATTTTGATTCGGCCGTATTGTGGGATGAAGCGGCTCGGACCAACATTACATGTTCACGTACATGAGACCGGTTCCACCGATTAACATGCAACCTGTTTTGCATAAAGGTGGCTGGCGGGTGTCTGTTTCTCCCACTTTAATTGAATCTAATTTGACTACGGCGGTCCTTGCAGAAGGTTAAAAAGCAACTTGATAATCACCGTTGTGGTTTTGCGTAGGTAAGAACGGTTCTTGCTAGTTGCCTGTAGCAGCCACGTAAAACTTGCAACAACAAAGTAGATGACGTCTAACTTGTTTTTGCAGGGTATGTTGTGATGTGATATGGTCAAGACGTGATATGATATATGTTGATGTATGAGATGATCATGTTTTGTAATAAGTTCACGACTTGCATGTCGATGAGTACAACAACCGGCAGGAGCCTTAGGGTTGTCTTTAATTATTGTATGACCTGCGTGTCAATCACTAAGCGCCATGTAATTGCTTTACTTTATCGCTATGCGTTAGCAATAGTTGTAGAAGCAATAGTTGGCGAGATGACCCAGACGCAACGATGGAGATCAAGGTGTCGTGCCGGTGACGATGGAGATCATGCCATTGCTTTGGAGATGGAGATCAAAAGCACAAGATGATGATGGCCATATCATGTCACATAGTTTGATTGCATGTGATGTTTATCCTTTATGCATATTATTTTGCTTAGAATGATGGTAGCATTATAAGATGATCCCTTCACTTAATTTTAAGATAAAAGTGTTCTCCCTGAGTATGCACCATTACTAAAGTTCGTCGTTTCGAAGCACCTCGTGATGATCGGGTGTGATAGACTCTACGTTCACATACAACGGGTGTAAGCCAGTTTTGCACATGCAGAATACTTGGGTTAAACTTGATGAGCCTAGCATGGACAGACATGGTCTTGGAACACTGGAGACCGAAAGGTCGAACATGAGTCATATAGTAGATATGATCAACATGGAGATAATCACCATTGAAGACTACCCCATCTCACGTGATGATCGGACATGGGTTAGTTGATTTGGATCATGTATCACTTAGACAACTTGAGGGATGTTGATTTAAGTGGGAGTTCATTAGTAATTTGATTAATTGAACTAAAATTTATCATGAACTTAGTCCCAATAGTCTTTGCAAATCTATGTTGTAGATCAATGGCCCATGCTACCGTTCCCTTGAATTTTAATGCGTTCCTAGAGAAAGCTAAGTTGAAAGATGATGGTAGCCACTACACGGACTGGGTCCGTAACTTGAGGATTATCCTCATTGCTGCACAGAAGAATTATGTCCTTGATGCACCGCTAGGTGACAGACCTGCTGTAGGAGCTGATGCAGATGTTATGAACGTCTGGCAGGCTCGATCTGATGACTACTCGATAGTTCAGTGTGCCATGCTTTACGGCTTGGAACCGGGACTTCAAAAGCGTTTTGAACGCCATGGAGCATATGAGATGTTCCAAGAGCTAAAGTTAATATTTCAAGCTAATGCCCGGGTTGAGAGATATGAAGTCTCCAACAAGTTCTTTAGCTGTAAGATGGAGGAGAACAGTTCTGTCAGTGAACACATACTCAGAATGTCTGGGTACCACAACCACTTGACTCAGCAGGGAATTGATCTTCCAGTTGAGAGTGTTATTGATAGAGTTCTTCAATCACTGCCAGCAAGCTACAAAGGCTTCGTGATGAACTATAATATGCAAGGGATGACAAAAATGATTGCCGAGCTCTTCGTGATGCTGAAATCGGCGGAGGTAGAAATCAAGAAAGAGCATCAAGTGTTGATGGTTAACAAGACCGCGAGTTTTAAGAAAAAGGGCATGGGAAAGAAAGGGAACTTCAAGAAGACTGGCAAGCAAGTTGCCGCTCCTGTGAAGAAGCCCAAAGATGGACCCAAGCCTGAAACTGAGTGCTTCTACTGCAAAGGAAATGGTCACTAGAAGCGGAACTGCCCCAAATACTTGGCAGATAAGAAGGATGGCAAAGTGAACAAAGCTATATTTGATATACATGTTATTGATGTGTTCCTTACTAATGCTCGTAGTAGCGCCTGGGTATTTGATACTGGTTCTGTTGCTCATATTTGCAACTCGAAATAGGAGCAGCGGAATAAATGAAGATTGGCTAAGGACGAGGTGACGATGCACGTCGGGAATGGTTCCAAGGTTGATGTGATCGCCGTCGGCACTCTACCTCTACATCTACCTTCGGGATTAGTTTTAGACCCGAATAATTGTTATTTGGTGCCATCATTGATCATGAACATTATATCTGGATCTTGTTTATTGCGAGACGGTTATTCATTTAAGTCAGAGAATAATGGTTGTTCTATTTATATGAGTATTGTCTTTTATGGTCATGCACCTTTAATGAATGGTCTATTCTTGTTAAATCTCGATCATAGTGATACACATATTCATAATATTGATGCCAAAAGATGCAAAGTTAATAATGATAGTGCAACATACTTGTGGCACTGCCGTTTAGGTCATATTGGTGTATAGCGCATGAAGAAACTCCATGCGGATGGACTTTTGGAATCACTTGATTATGAATCATTTGATACTTGCGAACCATGCCTCATGGATAAGATGACTAAAACTCCTTTCTCCGGAACAATGGAGCGAGCTAATGACTTATTGGAAATAATACGTACCGATGTATGTGGTCCGATGAATATTGAAGCATGCGGCGTGTATCGTTATTTTTTAACCTTCACATATGATTTGAGTAGGTATGGGTATATCTACTTGATGAAACAAAACTCTGAAACATTTGAAAACTTCAAAGAATTTCAGAGTGAAGTGGAGAATCATCGTAACAACAAAATAAAATTTCTACGATCAGCTCGCGGAGGTGAATATTTGAGTTACGAGTTTGGATTTCATTTAAGACAATGTGGAATTGTTTCATAACTCACGCCACCTGGAACACCATAGCGTAATGTTTTGTCCGAACATCATAACCGTACTTTATTAGATATGGTGCTCTATGATGTCTCTTACCAATTTGCCACTATCGTTTTGGGGTTATGCATTAGAGATAGTCGCATTCACGTTAAATAGGGCACCATCTAAATCCGTTGAGACAACACCGTATGAACTATGGTTTGGCAAGAAACCTAAGCTGTCGTTTCTTAAAGTTTGGGGATGCGACGCTTATGTCAAAAGGCTTCAGCCTGATAAGCTCGAACCCAAAGCGGAGAAGTGCGTCTTCATAGGGTACCCTAAAGAAACTATTGGCTATACCTTCTACCATAGATCCGAAGGCAAGATCTTTGTTGCTAAGAATGGGTCATTTCTAGAGAAGGAGTTTTGATAGCCCACAAGTATAGGGGATCGCAACAGTTTTTGAGGGTAGAGTATTCAACCCAAATTTATTGATTCGACACAAGGGGTGCCAAAGAATATTCTCAAGTATTAGCAGCTGAGTTGTCAATTCAACCACACCTGAAAGACTTAATATCTGCAGCAAAGTATTTAGTAGCAAAGTAGTATGGAAGTAACGGTAACGGTGGCAAAAGTAACAGTAGCAGTTTTGTAGTGATTGTAACAGTAGCAACACGAAAGTAACTTAGGAAAGATCAATATGTGAAAAGCTCATAGGCAACGGATCAGTAATGGATAATTATGTCGGATGGCATTCATCATGCAACAGTTATAACCTAGGGTGACACAGAACTAGCTCCAATTCATCAATATAATGTAGGCATGTATTCCGTATATAGTCATATGTGCTTATGGAAAAGAACTTGCATGACATCTTTTGTCCTACCCTCCCGTGGCAGCGGGGTCCTAATGGAAACTAAGGGATATTAAGGCCTCCTTTTAATAGAGAACCGGACCAAAGTATTAGCACTTAGTGAATACATGAACTGCTCAAACTACGGTAATCACCAGAAAGAATCCCAATTAATGTCACCTTGGGGTATGCGGATCATAACACACAATAGGTGTCTACAACTTGCAAGATAGGATCATGAAGACAAATATATTCATGAAAACATAATAGGTTCAGATCTGAAATCATGGCACTCGGGCCCTAGTGACAAGCATTAAGCATAGCAAAGTCATAGCAACATCAATCTCAGAACATAGTGGATAGTAGGGATCAAACCCTAACAAAATTAACTCGATTACATGATCAATCTCATCCAACCCATCACCGTCCAGCAAGCCTACAATGGAATTACTCACGCACGGCGGTGAGCATCATGAAATTGGTGATGGAGGAAGGTTGGTGATGATGATGGCGACGAATCCCCCTCTCCAGAGCCTCGAACGGACTCCAGATCTGCCCTCCTGATGAAGAACAGGAGGTGGCGGCGGCTCCGTATCGTAAAACACAATGGATCCTTCTCTCTGATTTTTTTTCTCCCCAAATAGGGTTATATGGAGTTGGAGTTGAGGTCGGAGGGGCTCCAGGGGGCCCACAAGCCTGCAGGGCGCGCCCCAGGGGGTGGGCGCGTCCCCAGGGCTTGTGGCCTCTGGGTGGCCCCCCTCTAGTTGATTCTTTCACCAATATTTTTTATATATTCCAAAAATATTCTCCGTAAATTTTCAGGTCAATCCGAGAACTTTTATTTCTGCACAAAAATGACACCATGGCAATTCTGCTGAAAACAGCGTCAATCCGGGTTAGTTCCATTCAAATCATGCAATTAGAGTCCAAAACAAGGGCAAAAGAGTTTGGAAAAGTAGATACGATGGAGACGTATCAAGTTTCTCTCGGAAGAAGTGAGTGGGAGGAAAGTAGAACTTGATGAGGTAATTGTACCTTCTCTCGTATTGGAAAGTAGCACATCAGAGAAAGTAGTTCCCGTGATGCCTACACCAACTAGAGAAGATGATGCCTACACCAACTAGAGAAGAAGCTAATGATGATAATCATGAAACTTCAGATCAAGTTACTACTGAACCTCGTAGATCGACCAGAACACGTACCGCATGAGAGTGGTACGGTAATCGTATCCTTGAAATCATGTTGTTAGACAACGGCAAACCTACGAACTATGAAGAAGCTAGGATGAGCCCAGATTCTGACAAATGGTTTAAAGCCATGAAATCTAAGATAGGATCCATGTATGAGCACAAAGTGTGGACTTTGGTGGACTTGCCCAATGATCGGCAAGCCATTGAAAATAAATGGATCTTCAAGAGGAATACGGACGCTGATGGTAATATTACTGTCTACAAAGCTCGACTTGTCGCAAAAGGTTTTCGACAAGTTCAAGGGGTTGACTATAATGAGACTTTCCCACCCGTAGTGATGCTTAAGTCTGTCAGAATCATGTTAGAAATTGCCGCATTTTATGATTATGAAATCAGGCAAATGGACGTCAAAACTGCATTCCTTAACGGGTTTCTTAAAGAAGAGTTGTATATGATGCAACCAGAAGGTTTTATCGATCCTAAAGGTGCTAACAACGTGTGCAAGCTCCAGCGATCCATCTATGGACTGATGCAAGCATCTCGGACTTGGAATATACACTTTGATGGGGTAATCAAAGCATTTGGTTTTTTATAGACTTACGGTGAAGCATGTATTTACAAGAAAGTGAGTGAGAGCTCTGTAGTATTTCTGATATTATATGTAGATGACATATTGTTGATTGGAAATGATATAGAATTTCTGGATAGCATAAAAGGATATTTGAATAAGAATTTTTCAATGAAAGACCTCGGTGAAGCTGCTTATATATTAGGCATCAAGATCTATAGGGATAGACCGAGACGCTTAATAGGACTTTCATATAGCACATACCTTGACAAAGTTCTGAAGAAGTTCAAAATGGACCAGTCAAAGAAAGGGTTCTTGCCTATGTTGCAAGGTGTGAAATTGAGTCAGACTCAAAGTCGGACCACGGCAGAAGATAGAGAGAGAATGAAAGTCATTCCCTATGCCTCAGCCATAGGTTCTATAATGTATGCCATGCTGTGTACCAGACCTGATGTGTGCCTTACCATAAGTTTGGCAGGGAGGTACCAAAGTAATCCAGGAGTGGATCACTGGACAGCGGTCAAGAATATCCTGAAGTACCTGAAAAGGACTAATGAAATGTTTCTCGGTTATGGAGGTGATAAAGAGTTCGTCGTAAAGGGTTAAGTCGATGCAAGCTTTGACACCGATCTGGATAACTAAAAGTATAAATATGGATAGTTATTGAATGTGGGAGCAATAGCTAAAGTAGCTCCATGCAGAGCATTGTAGACATAGATATTTGCAAAATACGCACGGATCTGAATGTTGTAGACCCGTTGACTAAAAACCTCTTTCACAAGCAAAACATGATCACACCTTAGAACTCATTGGGTGTTAATCACATGGCGATGTGAACTAGATTATTGACTCTAGTGCAAGTGGGAGACTGTTGGAAATATGCCCTAGAGGTAATAATAAATTGGTTATTATCATATTTCCTTGTTCATGATAAAGGTTTATTATTCATGCTAGAATTGTATTGATCGGAAACTTAAATACATGTGTGAATACATAAACAAATACCAAGTCCCTAGTGAACCTCTACTGAACTAGCTCGTTGATCAAAAGATGGTTAAGGTTTCATAACCATAGACATGAGTTGTCATTTGACAACGGGATCACATCATTAGGAGAATGATGTGATGGACAAGACCCATCCGTTAGCATAGCATATGATCGTTCAGTTTTTGCTACTGCTTTCTTAATGTCAAATACATGTTCCTTCGACCATGAGATCATGCAACTCTCGGATACCGGAGGAATACCTTGTGTGCTATCAAATGTCACTTCATAACTGGGTGATCATAAAGGTGCTCTAAATGTATCTCCGAAGGTGTCTGTTGAGTTGGCGTGAATCGGGATTGGTATTTGTCACTCCGTATGACGGAGAGGTATCTCTGGGCCCTCTCGGTAATACAGCATCACAATAAGCTTGCAAGCAAAGTAACTAAGGAGTTAGTTATAAGGTGATGTATTACAGAACAAGTAAAGAGACTTGCCAGTTACGAGATTGAACTAGGTATGGAGATACCGACGATCGAATCTCGGGCAAGTAACATACCGACGGACAAAGGGAACTACGTATGTTGTCATAAAGGTTCGACCGATAAAGATCTTCGTAGAATATGTAGGAACCAATATGGGCATCCAGGTCCCGCTATTGGTTATTGATCGGAGAAGCGTATCGGTCATGTCTACATCATTCTCAAACCCATAGGGTCCGCACGCTTAACGTTTGTTGATGATATAGTATTATATGAGTTATGTATATTGGTGACCGAATGTTGTTCGGAGTCCCGGATGAGATCACGAACATGACGAGGAGCTCCATAATGATCCGGAGGTAAATATTGAGATATAGGATGATATGGTTGGGCCAAGGGGTAAGGCCCACGAGGCCTTAAGACAGTGCACAAAGGTGTTTTCTTGAAGGACAGGGGCTAGACGCCAAGGTTCCTGGCGTCTACCCCTTGGGCCAGACGCCGTAGTCCGTGGCATTTTCGTAAACGCCAGGAACCATGGCATTTGGCCCTGGAGTCCGAGAAGGACTCTTCTTTGCATTCCAAACCGATTTTGGGGAGGCCCTCTCCCCAAGTAAAGACCCTAGAGCACAACATATAAATAGAGGAGCAGGGCTAGCCCCTAGAACACAAGTTTTTGAGCCTCCTCTAGTTGATCTAGTTCTAGTTCTAGTTGGTCCTAGTTGACTAATTAGAGCTAGCCATAGCTACCTATAATCCTCATAATTAGAAGCCCAGTGTGGTTCTAATCTCCTCCGCTCTAAATCCGTTGTGCTTGGCGAAGCCCTGCGGAATAGTTTCACCACCACCGTCACCACGCCGTGATGCTGCCGGAACTCATCTACTACTTCACATGTCTTGCTGGATCGAGAAGGCGAGGACATCATCGAGTTGAACGTGTGCTGAACGCGGAGGTGCCGTACGTTCGCTGCTTGATCGGGACAGATCGTGAAGGAGTACGACTACATCAACCGCATTGATAAACGCTTCCGCTTAGCAATCTACAAGGGTATGTAGATGCTCTCCCCCTCTCGTAGCTATGCATCTCCATGGATAGATCTTGTGTGTGTGTAGAAATTTTTTGTTTTCGATGCAACATTTCCCAACAGCAAGCTCATTTACAGCAGCACCAATAGTAGATAATTACTCAAAATATAAACCACTAGAACAAAAACTAGTTGGAGCAATGGAGGAGTCACATACCAAGTAGCAATCCCCCAAAACATTTTTGGAAATAGAGCTCCGAGCAAAGAGATCGAAATTCATGGGTTTGAGAGCAAGAACACAAGAGAGAGAGAGAGAGAGATAGAGCTACAAGGATTTTTTTGGAGGTAGGTGATGAAGTGAGCTAAAGGGATAAGTGAGGGGGACCTTGTGGGGCCCACTAGCCACCAGGGCGCCCCAGGTGAGTGTGGCGCGCCCTGGTGCCTAGTGGGCACCTGGGGCACTCCCCCATGTGGTGTTTTCAGTGCCAGCAATTCTCAGATATTCAGAAAAAACCGTGTTAAAATTTCAGGTCATTCTGAGAACTTTTATTTTTGGGCCATGTTTTATTGCACAGAAAATTCAGAAAATAGGATATCCATGGCATTTTATTATATTTAACTAAAAATAACAGAAAACAAAACATAGGAACAGAGGGGTGTGCTCATTAAATTCATCGACCACATGCCTCTCAAAAATAATCCATTAATAAGGTTGATCAAGTCTTATTAACAACCACTTTCAATTAGCATGAACCCGAAGAAATTTACTAAAACACTAAGTTACCTCAACGGGAATATGCATATCCCCAACAATAAGTATTTCATATTTCCTTTTAGCAATAGGAAGGGGAAGTTGGAATCTTCCAATAGTAATTGTCGGAGCATTTTCAATAACATTAATACCACTCACTTGAAATTGTTTCTTCGAAAAATGCACCGTATGCTCATTACCATTGATATGAAAAGTGGCTTTGCTTTTGTTGCAATCAATAACAGCCCTTGCAGTATTCAAAAAGGGCTTACCAAGGATAATCGACATGTTGTCATCCTCGGCCATCTCAAGTATAACAAAGTCTGTCAAGATAGTAACATTTGCAACTACTACGGGCACATCCTCACAAATACCAATAGGTACGGCAGTTGATTTGTCAGCCATTTGCAAAGATATTTCAATGGGTGTGATTTTATTCAAATCAAGTCTTTTGTACAAAAAGAAAGGCATAACACTAACACCAGCTCCTAAATCACACAAAGCAGTTTTAACATAGTTTCTTTTGATGGAGCAAGGTATAGTTGGTATTCCTGGGTCCCCAAGTTTTTTAGGTACTCCAGCCTTAGAAGAATAATTAGCAAGCATGGTGGAGATTTCAGCTTTCGGTATATTTCTCTTATTAGTGATGATGTCTTTCATGTATTTTGCATAAGGGGCCATCTTTAAAATATCAGTCAAGCGAGTGCGCAAAAAGACTGGCCTAAGCACTTCAGCAAAGCGTTCAAATTCTTCATCATCTTTTTTCTTAGTTGGTTTAGGTGGAAAGGGCATGGGTTTCTGAACCCATGGTTCTCTTTCTTTACCATGTTTTCTAGCAAAAGTCTCTTTTATCATAATGTTTATTTTTAGCAGGTGGGTTATCAAGATCAATAGCAGGTTCTATTTCAACATCATTATCTGGTTCTTTATCATTTTCTGGTTGAGCATCTATATGAACATCATCATTGTCATCTTCATTATCACTAAGTGAATGTTCATTACCAGATTGAGTTTCAGCATCAGAGATAGAAACATCATTGTTATCCTTAGAAGGTTTTTCTACCTCAGGTTCACTAGAAGTATGGAAAGTCCTATCATTTTTCTTTTTCTTTTTAGAAGGACTAGGTGCATCAACATTAATTCTTTGGGAGTCTTGCTCAATTCTTTTAGGATGTCCCTCTGGATAAAGTGGCTCATGAGTCATTGTACCTCCTCTAGTCATTACTCTAACAACATGATCATTCATATTATTATTCATTTCATTGAGCAATTCACTTTGAGATTTAGCAACTTGTTCTAATTGAGTTTGAACCATATAAGCATGTTTTCCTACTCCTCTAATGTCATTAGTGATTCTAAATAATAATTCACTCAAGCAAGCAATCATATCAGCATTTTGCTTTAATTGTTTCATAACATAAGCATTGAAGTGATCTTGTTTCATAATGTAATTGTCAAATTCATACAAGCATTAACTAGGATGTTTATTATAAGGAATATCACCTTCATTAAACTTTAAAAGAGAATTTACCTCTACCACTTGTGGTGGTGTGTCAAGACCATGTATTTCTTCAATAGATGGTAAATTTTTAACATCCTCGGCTTTAATACCTTTTTCCTTCATACATTTCTTTGCTTCTTGCATATCCTCAGGACTAAGAAATAAAATACCCCTCTTCTTCGGAGTGGGTTTAGGTGGTGATTCAGGAAGTGTCCAATCATCATAATTCTTCAATATATTATTCAATAATTCCTCAGCCTTTTCAATAGTTCATTCCCTGAAAACACAACCAGCACAACTATCTAGGTAGTCCCTGGAAGCATCGGTTAGTCCATTATAGAAGATATCAAGTATTTCATTTTTCTTAAGAGGATGATCTGGCAAAGCATTAAGTAATTGGAGAATCCTCCGCCAAGCTTGTGGGAGACTCTCTTCTTCCATTTGCACAATGTTAAATATTTCCTGTAAGAAAACTTGTTTCTTATGGGCAGGAAAATATTTTTCAGAGAAGTAATCAATCATATCCCAGGGACTACGGACACAACAAGGAGCAAGAGTATTATACCATGTCTTAGCATCACCCTTTAATGAGAAAGGAAACAACTTAAGAATATAGTAGTAGGGAATTTTTTCCTCATGAGCAAATAGGGTGGCTATATCATTTAACTTAGTCAGATGTCCCACAATAGTTTCACTTTCATAGCCATATAAAGGATCAGATTCAACCAAAGTAATTAAATCTGGGTTGGCAGAGAATTCATAATCCTTATCAGTAATAAAGATAGGTGAAGTAGCGAACTTAGGATCATATTTCATTCTAGCATTCAAAGATTTTTCTTTTAGCTTGCATAGCAATTTCTTAAGATCATCTCTATCCTTACAAGCAAGAAAGTCTGTAGCTACTTCTCCATCCATAACATAACCCTCACGTATCTCAGGCAATTCATATCTAGGGGCACTAGTTCCAATAGGTGAATCATAGTTTTTAGTTTCAATAATCTCATCAGTTTCAGCATCCTCAATTTCTTTGACTTTAGCAAAGGAATTCACCTAGTGGCAAAGTATTATCAAGCAAAGTACTAGCATCATCATAAGCATCATTCATAGCATTATGCATAGTAGAAGTGGCATCATCAATTACTTGCGACATATCAGAATTAATAGCAGGTGGTGGTGTTGCAAGCTTACTCAAAACAGAAGATGAATCAAGTGCAGAGCTAGATAATAGTCCCTTACCTGCCCTCGTCTTAGAGGGAACGATCTTGGTTCTATCATCTTGAAGATTCTTCATAGTGATCAATAGATATAAATCCCAAGTGACTCAACAAATATAGCTATGCTCCCAGCCAACGGCGCTAGAAAAAGGTCTTGATAACCCACAAGTATAGGGGATTGCAACAGTTTTTGAGGGTAGAGTATTCAACCCAAATTTATTGATTTGACACAAGGGAAGCCAAAGAATATTTGTAAGTATTAGAAGTTGAGTTGTCAATTCAACCACACCTGGAGATTAATTATCTGCAGCAATATGATCAGTAGCAAAGTAATATGATAGTTTTGATAGTAGTGGCAACAACAATAGTAATGGTAATAGTGATAGAAATGATTTTGTAGCAAGCGTAACAGTAACAAAGTGATCAGTAGCACAGTAGTATGGTAATTTGATAGCAGTAGCAATGATAGTAACAGTAACAGTAACAATAGTAGCAGCAGTTTTGTAGCAGTTGTAACAGTAGTGACAGAAGTAGCAACTTAGCAAGAACACTATGTGAAAAACTCATAGGCATTGGATCAGTGATAATGTTGGATAGTATTCATCATATAACTGTCATAACCTAGGGCGACACAGAACTAGCTCCAGTTCATGGATATAATGTAGGCATGTATTCCGTAAATAGTAATACGTGCTCATGGAAAAGAACTTGCATGACATCTTTTGTCCAACCCTCCCGTGGCAGCGGGGTCCATAAGGAAACTAAGGGATATTAAGGCCTCCTTTTAATAGAGAACTGGAACAAAGCATTAACACATAGTGAATACATGAACTCCTCAAATTACGGTAGTCACCGGAAAGAATCCCAATTGTTGTCACCTTGGGGTATGCGGATCATAACACGTAATAGGTGCATATAACTTGCAAGATCGGATCTAGAACATAGATATAATGGTGAAAACATAAACTGTTCAGATCTAAAATCATGGCACTCAGGCCCTAGTGACAAGCATTAAGTATAGCAAAGTCATAGCAACATCAATCTCAGAACATAGTGGATACTAGGGATCAAGCCCTAACAAAACTAACTCAATTACATGATGAATCTCATCCAACCAATCACCATCCAGCAAGCCTACGAAGAAATTACTCACTCCCGGTGGTCAGCATCATGAAATTGGTGATGGAGGATGGTTGATGATGACGAAGACAGAAGATCCCCCTCTCCGGAGTGCCGAACGGACTCCAAATCTGGCTTCCCGATGAAGAACAAGAGGTGGCGGCGGCTCTATATCGTAAAACGTGATGAAATTTCCTCTCCTATTTTTCTATCCAAAAATAGGAATTTATAGAGTTGGAATTAGAGTTAGCGGAGCCTCGAGGGCCTCACTACCCATCAGGGCGCGCCAGAGGGGGGCGGCACACCCTGGTGCCTAGTGGGTAGGTGCCCCCCTCCAGTAGGTCTTGGTTCCAGTATTTTTCTTTTATTCCAAAATAATTCTCCAAAAAGTTTTGTATGATTCCGAGAACTTTTATTTCTTCACAAAAACAATAGCATGGTAGTTCTGCTGAAAACAGCGTCAGTCCGGGTTAGTTTCATTCAAATCAAGCAAATTAGAGTCCAAAATAAGAGCGAAAGTGTTAGGAAGAGTAGATACGATGGAGACGTATCATAGTTTCCCTGAATTTTAATGCGTTCCTAGAAAAAGCTAAGTTGAAAGATGATGGAAGCAACTATGCGGACTGGGTCCATAACTTGAGGATTATCCTCATTGTTGCACAGAAGGCTTATGTGCTTGTTGCATCGCTAGGTGCCACACCCCTCCAGCGTCGTCTGTGGACGTTGTGAACATTAGGCATGCATGTTCTGATGACTACTCAATAGTTCAGTGTGCCATGCTTTACGGCTTAGAACTGGGGCTCCAAAAACATTTTGAGCACCATGGAGCATATGAGATGTTCGAGGAGCTAAAATTGGTATTTCATGCTCATGCCGAGTTGAGAGTTATGACACCTCCAACAAGTTCTTTAGCTGCAAGATGGAGGAGAACAGTTCTGTTAGTGAGCATATACTCGGAATGTGTGGGTTTCACAACCGCTTGACTCAGTTGGGAGTTAATCTTCCAGATGACACGGTCATTGACAGAGTTCTCCAGTCACTGCCACAAAGCTATAAGGGCTTTGTGATGAACTATAATATGCAAGGGATGGAGAAAATGATTCCCGAGTTCTTCGCGATGCTTAAGGCCGCGGAGGTAGAAATCAAGAAGGAGCATCAAGTGTTGATGGTTAAAAAGACCACTAGTTTCAAGAAAGGCAAGGGAAGGAAAGGGAACTTTAAGAAGAACGGCAAGATATTTGCCGCTCCCATGAAGAAACCCAAGCTGGACCCAAACCTGAGACTGAGTGTTTCTACTGCAAGGGGAATGGTCACTGGAAGCGGAACTGCCCCAAGTACTTGGCAGATAAGAAGGCTGGCAACGTCAACAAAGTTATATGTGATATACATGTTATTGATGTTTACCTTACTAGTGTTCGTAGTAGCGCCTGGGTATTTGATACTAGTTCGGTTGCTAAAATTTGTAACTCGAAACAGGAGCTGCGGAATAAACAAAGACTGGCTAAGGACGAGGTGACGATGTGCGTCAGAAATGGTTCCAAGATTGATGTGATCACCGTCGGCACGCTACCTCTACATCTACCTTCGGGGTTAGTTTTAAACCTAAATAATTGTTATTTGGTGCCTGCGTTGAGCATGAACATTATATCTGGATCTTGTTTGTCGCGAGACGGTTATTCATGTATGTCAGAGAATAATGGTTGTTCTATTTATATGAGTAACATCTTTTATGGTCATGCACCCCTTGTGAATGGTTTATTCTTATTGAATCTCGATCATAGTGATACACATATTCATAATATTGATGCCAAAAGATACAAAGTTAATAAAGATAGTACCACATATTTGTGGCACTGCCGCTTAGGTCATATTGCTGTAAAGCACATGAAGAAACTCCATGCCGATGGACTTTTGGAATCTCTTGATTATGAATGATTTGAGACATGTGAACCATGCCTCATGGGCAAGATGACTAAAACTCCATTCTCTGGAACAATGGAGCGAGCTGGTGACTTATTTGAAATAATACATACCGATGTATGCGGTCCGATGAGTGTTGAAGCACGCGGTGGATATCATTATTTTCTTACCTTCACAGATGATTTGAGTAGATATGGGTATATTTACTTAATGAAACACAAGTCTGAAACATTTGAAAAGTTGAAGGAATTTCAGAGTGAAGTGGAGAATCATCGTAACAAGATAATAAAGTTTCTACGATCTGATCGTGGAGGTGAACATTTGAGTTATGAGTTTGGTATGCATTTAAGAAAATGTGGAATTGTTTCACAGCTCACGCCACCTGGAACACAACATCGTAATTGTTGGGGATATAACCCCGAGGTGTAACCCGCCCAGGAGGGGCCGGGTTACATCGTTGGCGACTCAATATGAAGAAGGCCCAAGTAGGTCCAAGAAGATGGAACATGAAGATTGGTGGCGGCTTACAAGGTGGGCCTGTTGAAGGCCCAAGACCTGCAGGTGGAATCGTAACCCGGAAGGTGTGAGCCGCCATGTTGGCAACTTGCCTTGCAAGGCAGGGCGACTTAGAAACCGAGTTGGTCATGTTGCGTGATCCAACTTGGACTCTTGTAAGCCCAGGGCCTCAACCTGTGTATATAAAGGCGAGACCCTGCGGCGGGTGAACTTAAGAAACAATTGATCGGGAGCTAGGTCAAGTGATTCCGCTCCCTTGTAATCAATATTCAAGTTATAGTCAACAAAAGCAGGAGTAGGCTATTACCTCGTTGTGAGGGGCCGAACCTGGGTAAACCTTGTGTCCTCTGTCCCATTCAACCCCTTCGCGCTAACCTACATTGCGATGGCTCCACACCTAAGTCCTTTCAGAAGGGCATCTGCCGTGATAAAACCACGACAGTTGGTGCCCACCATGGGGCCAGAGCATGGTGGTTTCGAGTTCTTGAAGGGCAATTTCCCATGTATTGAAGGATATGCCGTGGGCCAGATGACTAAGAGCTGCCGCGGCAAGCTCTACATTGACAACGCTAGCTGGGGCCCCGATGCCGACTCAATCGAGTACGGGTACCGGGTCCCCTTTGGCAGAATTCACGTCTTCATCGGCAAGATCGGCGAGTCAGAGCCTGAGCCGGACATCTGCACCAACATTGTTGAAATGGCTCGGCACGCGTGACCCGCCAGGGTTCAACCCAGCAGGAAGCACATTTTCATTGGCTTTGTTCATGAGGCGGATCTTGAGGAAGATTCTGCATCTGGTGGAGAGACGGCCATCTATTCAGGTGATGAGTCTTCAACAGGGGAAACAGAGTCAATCTACCAGATTCAGGACGGCAGGCTTGGGGGCTGTTCGGATGGCGATAGTATTCCGGACCCCTATGAGCCGACGTATAGAGCTGCTGTCTTCATGGCTGGCACTACGCCAATTCTCAACTCATCGACAGCTGCAGCTATGATGTCTGGATCAACGTCTGCGGCGACAGCTGGGGCTGGCAGCTCGGCTCGGCCGCTGGCTCAAGTTTTATCTGAACTCTTGGGCACTTTGATGACTCTGTTAGCCACAGAGGTTACTGCGACGAATCAAGCACAGCATAATGCGGAAGTTGCAAAGGTGCGAGATGAGGTGGCCAGAGCTCAGGAGGATTTTAATGCAGAGAACATCAGGATGGCGGAGGAACGAGCCAAGATGGATACGGAGTCACAGCGTATCATGGCAGAGGCTTTTCGCTTAAGTTTGGATCAAAACGCCTCTAATGCAGTTCTTTAAAGGAGGTATCAAACCCGTTTGCCTGCACAGTATGAGGCACAGAATCTTTTTAACACGCCTGGTGCGGGGCCAAGTAACCCGCCAGGCACAGCCCGGGCGGCTAAAATCCCAGGGAGCGGAACGGCGGCTCAGCCCCGATTGCCAGATCCACCCCATAGGGATCGAACCCCGCCCCGGCATTTTTCCACACCATCTGGTCATTATTCCAACCCGGTGGATAACATGATAGTAGCGGCTACCCGGCTCAATGCAATCCCTATCACAGATGAGACGCCTTTTGCAGATGAGGCATGGAACGTAATTGAGCTCTTGCAAACAGCAGTCGCACAGCAGGAGAGATATGCACATAGCCGTGAGAGGGTGCATTCGACCCCCCTCCCAAGCCGCAGTTACAGCCGACACATTGAGTCGTCGGCGGTTTCCAGTAGCGAGCAACGACGTCGACCAAATCAAGATTACCCGCCCTGTGGGAATAACCTGTCTCTTACTCATGCTCAGGCAATTATGGATGATGCCAGAGCCCGCCGAGAGGTGGAGGCAGCAGCGACGGCTTAGCTGGGGGCTTGTCAGCAGCCTCCGGTGACCCCTTCGACGTCAGTAGGGGCTGGTATAATTTCCAGATCTGTTGGAGTGCCTTGTTTAGTACCATCTTTACATAATGAATGTTTTCCTAAGGATTTTAAGGGTCCTCGCAAGGTGGCTAACTACACAGCTGATCTCCCCCCTGAGGCCTGGATTGAGAGTTATGAGTTAGCCATCGAGATGCTGGATGTCAATGATGCTGTGTGTGCTAAGTACTTTACCATGATGTTGGACGGGCCAGCTCGGACCTGGTTAAAAGCATTACCCGCCAACTCCATCAATTCATGGGCAGAGTTGAAAGCATGGTTCATTCAGAATTTTAAAGGAACGTGCAAGCAGCCTTTGACGATTATTGATCTTGATAACTGTGTGCAGCGTGAGGATGAGTCGGCTCACCATTGGGTCTGGCGGGTCTCAGCTATTATGCACTCTTCAGACAGTATTTTGGCGGGTTAGGCGGTTCTAGTCTTGGAGAAGAACTGTCATTTTACCCCCCTTAAACAGAAGCTTGGGTGGCTTAAGCGTCATTGTAATGACATGGGAGAGCTCATGGCCGCTCTCATCAAGTATGCCGACTCTGATACCACCAAAGATCCTGGACCTGATGATGAAAAATCCAACAAGGGAAAGAAGAGTGGAAATGGTAAGGGTCAGCAGCAGAACATGACAGGGCATAACGGCAACAACCAGGGTAACGGTGGTAAGCGCAGACAACCCGATGGCGGGTCAGATCTTGTAGCTAACACCAACACTGGATATAAAAACCAGCATCGTAATGGCAATGGTAAGCAGTCCTTTGGAGGGAAGAACTTTAATATTGAGGCGATGATGAATGAGCCTTGCCCAAAACACAGCCTGCCCAATAAATCGGCGACTCATGCTTGGAAGGACTATTTCATCATGCGAGAGTACAGGAATTCCAACTTCAATTAGAATCATGGCAACAATAATGGCCCGCCTAGCGGGTCAAGATCCGGCTCACATGGCCCTGGCTTTGATGGTGGCGGCTCAAGTTCTGGGTATCAAGGACAGGGCAACCAGGGTGGTTATAACCAACAGTCTGGTCAGGGTAACCAGCAGCATCAGTCAGGATACCAGAGTAATCCAAAGTAGCTTAACAGTGGCCAGTATCATGTTTTCACCACAAGTCTTTGCAAGCGAGATTAGAAGGTTCATAAACGCGCAGTCAGTACAATTGAGCCGGCGGTACCTCAATATTTGTGGTGGTCAGAGTACCCAATCACATGGAGTTGAGAGGATCACCCACCCTGGGTTGACAATCCAGGTCAGCTAGCGTTGGTGGTAGCCCCTCAGGTTGGGGGTTATAAATTCACTAAGGTGCTCATGGATGGTGGCAGGAGCATTAATATCCTTTATTATGACACCTTTCGCCGGATGAACTTAACTGATAAAGATCTTAAGTCGTCTTCTACAGTTTTTCATGGTGTGGTGCCTGGTAAGTCGGCATATCCTGTTGGAAAGATTACCTTGGAAGTGGCTTTTGGCGATGATTATGACTACAGAGCAGAGACGTTATGGTTTGAAGTGGTCAAGATCAAGAGCCCTTATCATGCCTTGTTTGGACGGCTGGCTTATGTCAAGTTTATGGCCCGGACTTGTTATGTTTATTTACAGCTTAAGATGCCAGGGCGTAAGGGTACTATTACGGTCCATCGTGGTCGGAAAGTTGCTTTGGAATGTGAGGAAGCAGATGCTGCTTATGCTGAGTCGGCCTGCGCCACGGAGGAACTTAAGTTTTATAAGGATAATGTTGACCCGACGGATATGACTCCTTTAAAGAAGCCCACTACTGAGCAAGACCCTTTGTTGAAATTTAAGTCGGCTGATGATACTAAGCAGGTTGACTTTGTCCCTGGCGACACATCTCAACAGTTCACAGTGGGGGCTATTATGGATCCTAAATAGGAAAGCATGCTCATCGAATTCATCCGTGAGAATCGGGACATCTTCGCATGGAAACCTTTTGACATGCCAGGTGTACCGAGAGAGTTCGCTGAGAACACCCTTAATGTGGATCCTAAGTTTAAGCCGGTCAAGCAATTTCTTCGTCGTTTCAATGAAGAATGACGTAAGGCTATTGGAGAGGAGGTAGCCCAGCTCTTAGCAGCTGGGTTTATTGTGGAAGTTTTCCACCCTGAGTGGTTGGCTAACCCAGTGCTGGTACTCAAGAAGAATGGCACATGGCGTATGTGTGTTGACTACATAGATCTTAATAAGGCTTGTCCAGCTGATCCATTTGCTCTCCCTCGTATTGACCAGATTATTGATGCCACGGCGGGTTGTGAGAGTTTATATTTCCTGGATGCTTATTCTGGTTATCATCAAATCAAGACGGCAGTTAAGGACCAAGATAAGACATCTTTTATCACCCTTTTTGGAGCCTTCTGCTATGTCTCTATGCCTTTTGGGCTTAAGAGTGCTCAGGCGACTTATCAACACTGTGTTCAGAATTGCTGTCACAGTCAGATTGGGCGTAATGTGCATGCTTATGTGGATGATATTGTGATCAAATCCAGAAAGAAGGAGACACTCCTGGATGATCTAAGGGAGACTTTTGACAATCTCCGGGTCTATAAGATGATGCTTAACCCGGCCAAGTGTGTTTTTGGTGTACCTGCAGGCAAGCTATTGGGCTTTCTGGTCTCAGAGAGGGGCATTGAGGCTAACCTAGAGAAGATTAAAGCCATCACTTCATTGGCTAAGCCGGCGTGTGTCAATGACGTTCAGCGTCTAGTGGGTCACATCGCGGCTCTGAGCCGGTTCATAAGCCGCCTGGGAGAGAAGGCAATTTCTTTATACCAGCTGATGAAGAAGACATATCACTTTATCTGGAGTGATTCTGCTAATAAGGAATTTGAGGCGCTCAAAAAACAGTTAGCTGAGCCGCCCGTCCTTGCGGCTCCCATTGAGAAAGAACCTTTGCTCCTATGTGTGGCGGCTAATAGTAAGGCTGTCAGTGTGGCGATTGTGGTGGAGCGCAAGGAGGTGGGTAAGGAGTACCCAGTCCAGAGGCCGACTTATTATGTTAGTGAGGTGTTGATTGAGTCCAAGCAACGATATCCACATTGGCAGAAACTAGTATATGGGGTGTTCATGGTGAGTCGCAAGCTGAAGCATTATTTTCTTGGTCATCCTATTACTGTGGTCAGCCCTGCTCCCTTGGGAGACATTATTCAAAATAGAGAGGCCACAGGCCAGGTTGCTAAGTGGGCAATAGAACTTGGACCTCATGGTTTGAAATATGTGCCAAGAACAGCTATCAAATCACAGGCTCTGCTGGATTTCATCAATGACTAGATAGAGTTGCAGACGCCTGAGGAGAAGCCTGATAACACATATTGGACGATTCACTTTGATGGGTCCAGACAGTTGGAAGGCTCGGGGGCTGGAGTTATTTTGACTTCCCCATGAGGTGACAAATTTTGTTATGTTTTAAGGTTAATGTTTCCTTGTACTAACAATGCAGCCGAATATGAGGCTTTACTCCAGGGCCTTCGTATGGCCAAGGAGATGAATTTAAGCCAGTTCAGGTGTTTTGGCGACTCAGACCTTGTGGCTCAGCAAGTCTCAGGCACATGGGATTCCAAAGACCCACTCATGGCGGCTTATCGTCGGGCGGTTGAAAATATTGCTGGTCACTTCAAGGGCTACCAGGTGGAGCACCTTGACCAAAGGAAGAATGAGGCGGCTGATGCCTTGAGCCGGCTTGGGTCTCAACGTAAGCCGGTGCCTCCTAACATGTTTCTTGACGTCTTGCATTATCCTTCGGTTAAATTGCCATCTGAAGAAGACCTTGCTGTCCCTGACCCGGAGGCGCAATTGGTGGCTGCTCTCCATGCTATTCCTGATTGGACACTTCCCTACTTGGCTTATATGACCCGGGGTAAGTTACCTGAGGATGAAACTTTGGCAGGACAAATCACCAGGAGGTCTAAGTCTATGACTATTGTCAATGGCGAGTTACACCGATGCAGTGTGACAGGTGTGTTTCAACATTGTTTTTCTCCTGAAGAGGGCCGTGAGACCTTAAGAGAGATCCATGAAGGTGATTGTGGTCATCATGCCGGCTCTAAATCTTTAGTGGCTAAAGCTTTTCACCATGGCTTTTATTGGTTGATGGCTCATGCTGATGCAGAAGATATCGCCAGTAAGTGTGATGGATGTCAGAAATTTTCTCAACGAGCTCATGAGCCGGCTCAAGAATTGAGGATGATTCCAATAACTTCGCCGTTTGCGGTCTAGGGGCTTGATATGGTTGGACCTTTCAAGAGGTCTAAGGATAAGAAGACCCACCTCTTGGTGGCGGTTGACAAATTTACCAAAATGGTAGAAGCAGAGCCAGTTAGCAAGTGTGATGCAGCAACTGCGGTTCAGTTTGTCAAAAAACTGATCTACCGCTTTGGTTATCCTCATAGTATCATCACTGATAATGGCACTAATTTGTCTAATGGTGCTATGAAGGAGTTTTGTCAAAGAGAGCATATTCGTCTGGATGTTTCTTCTGTGGCCCATCCACAGTCTAATGGTCAGGCAGAAAGGGCTAACCAGGAATTTTTGAGAGGCATCAAGCCCCGGCTTATGGTTCCATTGGAACGAACACCGGGTTGTTGGGTTGTGGAGTTACCTTCCGTGCTTTTGAGTATCAATACCACCCCCAACAGGTCAACAGACTATACGCCCTTCTTCATGGTCTATGGTGCAGAGGCGGTTCTCCCAAGTGATATCCGTCATGACTCGCCCAGAGTGGCGGCTTATGTTGAAACTGATAATGAGACGGCTCGACAGAACGCAATTGATGCTTTGGATGAAGAACGTGACCTTGCGGCGGCTCGTTCAGCAATATACCAGCAAGACCTGTGTTGCTATCATAGCCGCAGAGTTAAGACTCGGGCATTTCAAGAGGGCGACTTAGTGCTCCGGCTGATTCAAGATCAAACTGACATGCATAAGCTGTCTCCACCTTGGGAAGGACCTTTTGTGGTCAGTAAGAACCTCAACAATGGCTTGTTTTACCTCATTGATCTACGTGAGCGTAAGAAATCACATACCTCTGAGCAGGAGACCAACATGCCATGGAATATTGCTCATCTTCGGCCTTACTATACTTGAGCCACCGGCTCTCCCCATTGTACATATTTCTGTTGATGTATATATCTTGTTATGATCAATATAATAAAGTCAGCATCCCTGAAAAATTCAGGGCCTCTGTTGTTTCATTTCTGTATATCTGAGTCTTTATAAATTGGTCATAAGGTCACTTGGGGGCTTCCAACCCACCGGGTTTAGCTTTCATACCCTCTTGACCAGGCATGAGACGCCAAATTATGAGTTATCCTGCCTGTTTGCAACTTGCTACTCCGCTAGGAGACCCGCCGAACTATTAACAGTCAATCTTTTAAGACCCTGAACTTGTTAAGGTTAAGACGACGGCTTGTGTCACGTGAGAGCCGGCTTACAGTGAGCTAGGATAAACTCAACGGCTGTGCGGCCTTGAAAGCACAAGGCCTATGAGCCAACTTGTTTAGTCATGTCTTGAAAGACGGCCTAGCAAAGATTCGAGATTTGTTGTATCTCTTTCCTTTGGATTTTTTGATGTTTTTTGCTTTTGTGCAAATTTTGAATACCCGGGTTGTGAAGCTCCGGGCTATGATTCTCATGATTGAATATTTCGGGTTGTCACCCACCCTAGCTTTAGACTTTAAGTTGCCAATTTGTTTTGAATAGTTGTGGCTATGAGGCTACAAATCTTGGGGTTGTCACCCACACTGGCTTCTTGGTTTTTAAGCTGACAGCATGATTTGGTTTTACAGCCATGTTAATCATGTTTTCAATTATTATAGGAGACTATGAGTCTTCAGGTTTGATAACCCGCCCTGGTTTTTGACTTTAAGTTGCCAGTACATATGTTTAAATTTTTGCAGGACATGCAAAGCTTCAGATGAACATGAGAGTCTTGGTACGGCTCATATATATGATCACATCAACCTTGGAACCATTGGATATGGTGCGTTCTATGATGTCTCTTACCTATTTGCCACTATCGTTCTGGGGTTATGCATTAGAGACAGCCGCATTCACTTTAAATAGGCACCGTCTAAATCCGTTGAGATGACACCGTATGAGTTATGGTTTGGCAAGAAACTTAAGTTGTTGTTTCTTAAAGTTTGGGGATGCGATGCTTATGTCAATAGGCTTCAGCCTGATAAGCTCGAACCCAAAGTGGAGAAGTGCATCTTCATAGGATACCCTAAAGAGACTATTGGTATACCTTCTACCATAGATTCGAGGGCAAGATCTTTGTTGCCAAGAATGGGTCCTTTCTAGAGAAGGAGTTTCTCTTGAAAGAAGTGAGTGGGAGGAAAGTAGAAATTGATGAGGTAATCGTACCTTTTCTCGAATTGGAAGGTAGCACATCACAGAAAGCAGTTCCCGTGATGCCTACACCAAATGAAGAGGAAGCTAATGATGATGATCATGAAACTTCAGATCAAGTTACTACTGAACTTCGTAGGTCAACCAGGGTATGTTCCGCACCAGAATGATACGGTAATCAAGTCTTGGAAATTATGTTGTTAGACAACGGCGAACCTACGAACTATGAAGAAGCTACGATGAGCCCGTATTCCGACAAATGGCTTCAGGCCATGAAATCTGAGATAGGATCCATGTATGAGAACAAAGTATGGACTTTGGTGGACTTGCCCGATCATCGGCAAGCCATTGAGAATAAATGGATCTTTAAGAAGAAGACAGACACTGATGGTAATGTCACCGTCTATAAAGCTCGACTTGTCGCAAAGGGTTTCCGACAAGTTTAACGGGTTGACTACGATGAGACTTTCTGACGCGTAGCGATGCTTAAGTCTGTTAGAATTGTGTTAGCAATTGCCGCATTTCATGATTATGAGATCTGGCAAATGGACGTCAAAACAACATTTCTTAACGTGTTTCTTAAGGAAGATTTGTATATGATGCAACCAGAAGGTTTTGTCGATCCTAAGGATGCTAACAAAGCATGCAAGCTCTAGCGATCCATCTATGTACTGGTGCAAGCATCTCGGAGTTGGAGTATATGCTTTGATGAGGTAATCAAAGCTTTTTGGTTTTATACAAACTTACGGAGAAGCTTGTATTTACAAGAAAGTGAGTGGGAGCTCTGTAGCATTTCTAATATTAAATGTGGATGACATATTGTTGATTGGAAATGATATAGAATTTCTGGAAAGCATAAAAGGATATTTGAACAAGAGTTTTTCAATGAAAGATCTCGGTGAAGCTGCTTACATATTGGGCATCAAAATCTATAAAGATAGATCAAGACGCTTAATAAGACTTTCACAAAGCACATACCTTGACAAAGTTTTGAAGAAGTTCAAAATGGATCAGTCAAAGAAAGGGTTCTTGCCTGTATTGCAAGGTGTGAAGTAGATTAAGACTCAAAGCCTGACCACGACAGAAGAAAGAGAAAGGATGAAAGTCAATCCCTATGCCTCAGCCATAGGCTCGATAATGTATGCCAAGCTGTATACCAGACCTGATGTGTGCCTTGCCATAAGTTTGGTAGGGAGGTACCAAAGTGATCCAGAAGTAGATCACTGGACAGCGGTCAAGAATATCCTGAAGTGTCTGAAAAGGACTAAGGACATGTTTCTCATTTATGGAGGTGACGAAGAGCTCACCGTAAAGGGTTATATCGATGCTAGCTTTGACACAGATCCAGATGACTCTAAGTCTCAAAGTAGATACGTATTTATATTAAATGGTGGATTGGTCAGTTGGTGCAGTTCCAAACAGAGCATCGTGGCGGGATCTACATGTGAAGTGGAGTATATAGCGGCTTCGGAACCAGCGCAGGAAGGAGTCTGGATGAAGGAGTTCATATCCGATCTGGGTGTAATACCTAGTACATCGGATGCAGTGACTATTTTTTGTGACAACACTGGAACTATTGCCATTTCCAACGAGCCCAGGTTTCACAAGAGAACAAAGCACATCAAGCACCGTTTCAACTCCATTCGTAATTATGTTAAGGATGGAGACATAGAACTTTGCAAAGTACATATGGATCTGAATGTGGCAGACCCGTTGACTAAACCTCTTCCACGGGAAAAACATGATCAGCACCAAGACTCCATGGGTGTTACATTCATAACTATGTAAACTAGATTATTGACTCTAGCGCAAGTGGGAGACTATTGGAAATATGCCCTAGAGGCAATAATAAATTGGTTATTATCATATTTCCTTATTCACAATAAAGGTTCCTTATTCATGCTAGAATTGTATTGACCGGAAACTTAAATACATGTGTGAATACATAAACAAATACTATGTCCCTAGTGAGCCTCTACTAGACTAGCTCATTGATCAAAGATGGTTAAGGTTTCCTAACCATAGACATGAGTTGTCATTTGATAACGGGATCACATCATTAGGAGAATGATGTGATGGACAAGACCCAACCGTAAGCTTAGCATTCGATCGTATCACTCGAGTTTATTGCTATAGCTTTCCTCATGTCAAGTATCTATTGCTAAGACCATGAGATCATGCAACTCCCAGATATCGGAGGAATACTTTGTGTGCTATCAAATGTCACTTCGTAACTAGGTGATCATAAAGGTGCTCTACAGGTATCACCGAAGGTGTTTGTTGGGTTGGCACAGATCGAGATTGGGATTTGTCACTCCATGCGACAGAGATATATCTCTGGGCCCTCTCAGTAATACAATATCGTAAAGAGCTTGCAAGCAATGTGCCTACTGAGTTAGTCATGAGATCTTGTATTACGGAACGAGTAAAGAGACTTGCCGGTAATGAGATTGAACTAGGTATGGAGATACCAACGATCGAATCTCGGGCAAGTAACATATCGCCTGACAAAGGGAATTGCATATGGGATTAACAGAATCCTTGACATCTTGGTTCAACTGATAAAAGATCTTCATGGAATATGTAGGAACCAATATGGGCATCCAGGTCCCGCTATTGGTTATTGACCGGACAGGTGTATCGGTCATGACGACATGATTCCCGAACCCGCAGGGTCGCACGCTTAACGCTCGTTGACGCTAGAGTAGTATTGGGATATTTGATGATTGGTAACCGAATGTTGTTCGGAGTCCCGGATGAGACCTCGGACATCACGAGGAGTCTCGGAATGGTCGAGAGGTAAAGATTTATATATGGGAAGTCTGTTGGGAACGTTGCATTGAAAACAATTTTTTTTCTACGTACACGCAAGATCTATCCATGGAGATGCATAGCTATGAGAAGGGGAGAGCATCTTCATACCCTTGGAGATGCATAGCTATAGCGTTTATCAACGCGGTTGATGTAGTCATACACCTTCATGATCCGTCCCGATCAAGTACTGAACGTACGGCACCTCCGCGTTCAGCACACGTTCAGCTCGATGACATCCTCGCCTTCTCGATCCAGCAAGAGAGACGAAGTAGTAGATGAGTTCCGCAGCACGACGGCGTGGTGACGGTGGTGGTGAAGAACAATCTCCGCAGGGCTTCGCCAAGCACAGCGGAAACTATGACGGAGGATAAACTAGAAGGGGCGGGGTTGCCGGCACACGGCTCTGTGAATCTTGATGTGTCTTGGGTGCTATCCCTGCCCCTCTATTTATATGTTGAGCCCTGGGGTCGTTTCTTGGAGAAAGAGCCTCCTCAAAGTCGGTTTAGCCCGCAAGGCAAGAGTCCTTCTCGGACTCCAGGACCAGACGACAGGGTCCTTGGCATCTGGCCCCAGACGCCAGGGTCCCTAGTGTCTGGCCCCCTGGCCTCTGCAAAACTCCTTTTTGCACCTTCCTAAAGCCTCATGGGCTTTACCACTTGGCCCAAATAAAGTGTTCTTGTACCCGAACATTCTAGGAAACATCCGAAACCCCTGCCGGTGAATTCTGGAACCCTTCCGGAGACCAAACACAATTATCCCATATATCAATTTTTACCTCCGGACTATTCCGGAGCTCCTTGTCATGTCTGTGATCTCATCCAGGACTCCGAACAACACTCGGTCACCAACAAACATAACTCATATAATACTATATCGTCAACGAACGTTAAGCGTGCGGACCCTACAGGTTCGAGAATGATGTAGACATGAACGAGACGCTTCTCCTGTCAATAACCAATAGCGGGACCTGGATGCCCATATTGGTTCCTACATGTTCTACGAATATCTTTATCGGTCGAACCTTTATGACAACATACGTAGTTCCCTTTGTCTGTCGGTATGTTACTTGCCCGAGATTCGATCGTCGGTATCTTCATACCTAGTTCAATCTTGTTACCAGTAAGTCTCTTTACTCGTTCCGTAATACATCATCTTGTAACTAACTCCTTAGTCACTTTGCTTGCAAGCTTCTTGTGATGCTGTATTACTGAGAGGGCCCAAAGATACCTCTCCATCACACAGAGTGACAAATCCCAGTCTCGATCGATGCCAACCCAACAGACACCTTCGGAGATACCTGTAGAGCAACTTTATGATCACCCAGTTACATTGTGACGTTTGATGGCAAACAAGGCATTCCTTCGGAGTCCGGGAGTTGCATGATCTCATGGTCGAAGAAACATGTATTTGACATTAAGAGACCAGTAGCAATAAACTGAATGATCATATGCTATGCTAACGGTTGGGTCTTGTCCATCACATCATTCTCCTAATGATGTGATCCCATTATCAAATGACAACTCATGTCTATGGTTATGAAACCTTAACCATCTCTGATCAACGAGCTAGTCTAGTAGAGGCTCACTAGGGACACGGTATTTGTTTATGTATCCACCCATGTATTTAAGTTTCTAGTCAATACAATTCTAGCATGAATAATAAACATTTATCATGAATAAGGAAATATAATAATAACAATTTTATTATTGCCTCTAGGGCATATTTCCATCAGTCTCCCACTTGCACTAGAGTCAATAATCTAGTTCACATCGCCATGTGATTAACACCCATAGTTCACATCACCATGTGACTAACAACCAAAGAGTTTACTAGAGTTAATAATCTAGTTCACATCGCCATGTGATTAACACCCAAAAGGTACTAAGGTGTGATCATGTTTTGCTTGTGAGAGAGGTTTAGTCAACGGGTCTGCCACATTCAGATCTGTATGTATTTTGCAAATTTCTATGTCTACAATGCTATGCATGAAGCTACTCTAGCTAATTGCTCCCACGTTTAATACGTATCCAGATTGTGACTCAGAGTCATCCGGATTGGTGTCAAAGCTTACATCGATGTAACCCTTTACGACGAACTCTTTATCACCTCCATAACCGAGAAACATTTCCTTAGTCCTCTTAGGCACCTAAGGATAATTTAGACCGCTGTCCAGTGATCCACTCCTGGATCACTATTGTACCCCCATGCCAAACTCACGGAAAGGCACACAACAGGTCTGGTATACAACATGTCATACTTTATAGAACCTATGGCTAAGGCATAGAGAATGACTTTCATTCTCTCTCTATCTTCTGCCGTGGTCGGGCTTTGAGTCTTACTCAACTTCACACCTTGCAATACAGGCAAGAACCCTTTCCTTGACTGATCTATTTTGAACTTTTTCAAAATTTGTCAAGGTATTTGCTTTGTGAAAGTCCTATTAAGCGTCTCGATCTATCCCTATAGATCTTGATGCCCAATATATAAGCAGCTTCACTGAGGTCTTTCATTGAAAAATTCTTATTCAAGTATCCTTTTATGCTATCCAGAAATTCTATATCATTTCCAATCAGCAATATGTCATCCACATATAATATCAGAAATGCTACAGAGCTCCCACTCACTTTCTTGTAAATACAGGTTTCACCGTAAGTCTGTATAAAACCATATGCTTTGATCACCTCATCAAAGCGTATATTCCAACTCCGAGATGCTTGCACCAGTCCATAGATGGATCGCTGGAGCTTGCACACTTTGTTACCACCTTTAGGATCGACAAAACCTTCTGGTTGCATCATATACAACTCTTCTTTAAGAAACCCGTTAAGGAATGCAGTTTTGATGTCCATTTGCCAGATTTCATAATCATAAAATGCGGCAATTGCTAACATGATTCGGACAGACTTAAGCATCGCTAGGGGTGCGAAAGTCTCATTGTAGTCAACCCCTTGAACTTGTCGAAAACCTTTTGTGACAAGTTGAGCTTTGTAGACAGTGATATTACCATCAGCGTCTGTCTTCTTGAAGATCCATTTATTTTCAATGGCCTGCCGATCATCGGGCAAGTCCACCAAAGTCCACACTTTGTTCTCATACATGGATCCTATTTCAGATTTCAAGGCCTCAAGCCATTTGTTGGAATCTGGGCTCATCATAGCTTCTTCATAGTTTATAGGTTCGCCGTTGTCTAACAAAATGACTTCAGGACAGGATTACCATACCAATCTGGTGCGGTATGTGTTCTGGTCGACCTACGAGGTTCAGTAGTAACTTGATCCGAAGTTTGATGATCATTATCATTAGCTTCCTCTCTAGTTGGTGTAGGCATCACGGGAATGGTTTTCTCTGACGTGCTACTTTCCATTTCAATAGAAGGTACGATTACCTCCTCAAGTTCTACTTTCCTCCCACTCACTTCTTTCGAGAGAAACTCCTTCTCTAGAAATGACCCATTCTTAGCAAGAATAAGAACATCATTAATTCTTCCCAAAGGCTTTTTAATAGTAGAATCCGCCAAGTGCAAATTTAAGAATACTCTTCAATATTGGTAAGACCAAGCACATCACATAAAGATTTCGGAATTGTGGAAACACTAGCACCCAAATCACATAAAGCAAAACACTCATAATTTTTTATCTTGACTTTAATGGTGGGTTCCCATTCATCATGTAATTTTCTAGGAATTTAGATCTCTAATTTCAACTTTTCTTCAAAAGCTTTCATCATAGCATCAACAATATGTTTAGTAAAAGCTTTATTTTGTTCATAAGCATGGGGTGAATTTATCATGGATTGCAACAAAGAAATACAATCAATCAAAGATCAACTATCATAATTAAAGTCTTTGTAATCCAAAAGAGTTGGCACATCACTAGTTAAAGTTTTGACCTCTCCAAACCCACTTTTATCAAATTTTTCATCAAGATTTTCACCCTCCAAATTATCGGGATGCCTTCTAACTAAAGTTGACTCTTCTTCAGTCCCTTTATCATCAATTTAAATTTTACTAAACAAGGAACCAATAGAAGAAACACCAATCACTTTAAGATCTTCATCATTTTTACCTTCTAACGAGATTGGTTTAGCGGCCATTTGATTTACTAGGGTAGCTTGTGCATCGGATATTTTACCTAGCAAACTTTCAGCAAAAGCATACTTAGATTGGAGATTACAAACTTCTTTACTAATATCATCAAGTTGTTTTGTTATAGCATCCAACACAATTGAGTGTTCCTTAAGTTCTTCGGTAAAATATTTATTATGCTCAAATTGTGTAGTCATATATTCCTTAGTACTTTTCTCAATTTCAAGCAAAATATTGGGGTAAGGATCATCATAATATTTTCTTTGAGGCATCATGACTACGCAAACAAGATTGCACAAAAACAAATCTGACGAGAAAACGGCGAACGAAAAAGAGGGCGAATAAAACGGCAAATTTTTGTGAAGTGGGGGAGATGAAAATGAGAGGCAAATGGCAAATAATGTAAATTGAAAGGAGATGAGATTTGTGATTAGGAACCTAATAGATGTTGATGATGTCTCGCCGGCAACAGCGCCAGAAATCCTTTCTTGATAGCTCGTATCCACGTCAGTATTTCCCCGAAGAGGAAGGGATGATGCAGTACAGCTTCGGTAGGTATTTCCCTTAGTTATGAAACCAAGGTTATCGAACCAGTAGGAGAACCAAGCAACACTATGTAAATGGTACACGCACACAAAGAACAAATACTTGCAACCCGACGCGTAAGAGGGGTTGTCAATCCCTCTCGGGTAAAAGATAGATTAGTTTGTATGATTTTGGATAAATAGATCTCACGATAAAACAAAACAAAATAAATAAATAAAAAGCGCAGCAAGGTATTTTTGGGTTTTTATAATAATAGATCTGAAAACAAAAGCAAATAAAAATAGATCTCAAGGCAAATATGATAAAGAATAGACCCGGGGGCCGTAGATTTCACTAGTGGCTTCTCTCGAGAAAATAGCATACGGCGGGTAAACAATTTACTGTTGGGAAATTGATAGAACTTCAAATAATTATGACGATATCCAGGCAATGATCATTATATAGGCATCACATCCAAGATTAGTAGATCGGCTCCTGCCTGCATCTACTACTATTACTCCACACATCGACCGCTATCCAGCATGCATCTAGTGTATTAAGTTCATGGAGAAACGGAGTAATGCAATAAGAACGATGACATGATGTAGACAAGATCTATTCATGTAGTAATAGAACCCATCTTGTTATCCTTAATAGCAATGATCAATACGTGTCTTGCTGCCCCTTCTGTCACTGGGAAAGAACACGGCACGACCGAACCCATCACAAAGCACCTCTTCCCATGGCAAGAAAAATCGATCTAGTTGGCCTAACTAAACCAAAGATTTGAAGAAGAAATACGAGGCTATAAGTAATCATGCATATAAGAGATCAAAGAAACTCAAATAACTTTCATGGATAAATATATCTGATCATAAACTCAAAGTTCATCGGATCCCAACAAACACACCGCAAAAAAGAGTTACATCAAATAGATCTCCAAGAGACCATTGTATTGAGAATCAAAAGAGAGAGAGGAAGCCATCTAGCTACTAACTATGGACCCGTAGGTCTACAATGAACTACTCACGCATCATCGGAGAGGCACCAATGAGGATGATGAACCTCTCTGTGATGGTGTCCAGATTGGATCTGGTGTTTCTGGAACTTGCGGCGGCTGGAATTGTGTTTCGCTGACTCCCCTAGGGTTTTTGGATTTTTGGGGTATTTATAGAGCAAAGAGGCGGTGCGGGAGGCGGCCGTGGTGGGCACAACCCACCAGAGCATGTTGGGCCCTCAGGCGTGCCCAGGTGGGTTGTGCTCCCCTCGGAGCCCCCCTCTGGTACTTCTTTAGCCCACCAGGTGTCTTCTGGTCCAGAAAAAATCTCCAAAAAGTTTTGCTATGTTTGGACTCTGTTTGGTTGATTTTCTGCGAAGTAAAAAACAAGCAAAAAACAAGAACTGGCACTGGGCAATATGTCAATAGGTTAGTCCCAAGAAATGATATAAAGTTGCTATAAAATGATTGTAAAACATCTAAGAATGATAATATAACAGCATGGAATAAGCAAAAATTATAGATACGTTGGAGACATATCAGTCATTAGTCCTCGTTTGCCAGGCGTTCACAATGTCTAGATTAGCGTGAACGGGTGGGTTACCTAGTGGTGCATCAAGGACATAATTCTTTTGTGCAGTAATGAGGATAATCCTCAAGTTACGGACCCAGTCCGTGTAGTTGCTACCACCATCTTTCAACTTAGCTTTCTCTAGGAACGCATTAAAATTTAAGGGAACGGTAGCACGGGCCATTGATCTACAACATAGATATGCAAATACTATCAGGACTAAGTTCATGATAAATTAGGTTCAATTAATCAAATAACTAATGAACTCCCACTTAAATTAACATCCCTCAAGTTATCTAAGTGATACATGATCCAAATCAACTAACCCATGTCCGATCATCACGTGAGATGGGGTAGTCATCAATGGTGAACATCTGTATGTTAATCATATCTACTATATGACTCACGTTCGACCTTTCGGTCTCCAGTGTTCCGAGACCATGTCCATATATGCTAGGCTCGTCAAGTTTAACCCAAGTATTCTGCTTGTGCAAAACTGGCTTACACCCGTTGTATGTGAACGTAGAGTCTATCACACCCGATCATCACGAGGTGCTTCAAAACGATGAACTTTATCAATGGTGCATACTCAAGGAGAACACATTTATATTGAAATTAAGTGAAGGGATCATCTTATAATGCTACCTTTGTTCTAAGCAAAATAAGATGCATAAAGGATAAACATCACATGCAATCAAAATATGTGACATGATATGGCCATCGTCATCTTGTGCTTTTGATCTCCATCTCCAAAGCAACGTCATGATCTCCATCGTCACCGGCGCGACACCTTGATCTCCATCGTTGCGTCGGGGTCATCTCGCCAACTATTGCTTCTACAACTATTGCTAACGCATAGCGATAAAGTAAAGCAATTACATGGCGCTTAATGATTGACACGCAGGTCATACAATAATTAAAAGACAACCCTAAGGCTCCTGCCGGTTGTCGATATTATAAAACATGATCATCTCATACAACAATGTATATCACATCACGTCTTGACCATATCACATCACAACATGCCCTGCAAAAACAAGTTAGACGTCCTCTACTTTGTTATTGCAAGTTTTACGTGGCTGCTACGGGCAACTAGCAAGAACTGTTCTTACCTACGCAAAACCACAACGGTGAATATCAAGTTTTCTGTTTTAACCTTCTGCAAGGACCGGCCGTAGTCAAATTTGATTCAACTAAAGTAGGAGAAACAAACACCCGCTAGCCACCTTTATGCAAAACAAGTTGCATGTTAGTCGGTGGAACCGGTCTCAGGTACGTGGACATGTAAGGTTGGTCCGGGCTGCTTCATCCCACAATACCGCCGAATCAAAATAAGACATTGGTGGTAAGCAGTATGAACATCACCGCCCACAACTCCTTTGTGTTCTACTCATGCATATCATCTACGCATAGACCTGGCTCATGATGCCACTGTTGGGGAACATTGCATTGAAAACAAACAAAATCTACGCACACGCAAGATCTATCCATGGAGATGCATAGCTACGAGAAGGGGAGAGCATCTTCATACCCTTGAAGATCACTAAGCGGATGCATTTATCAATGCGGTTGATGTAGTCATACACCTTCACGATCTGTCCCGATCTAGTACTGAACGTGCGGCACCTCCGTGTTCAACACATGTTCAGCTCGAAGACATCCTCGCCTTCTCAATCCAGCAAGAGAGGCGAAGTAGTAGATGAGCTCCGGTAGCACGACGGCGTGGTGACGGTGGTGGTGAACAACAATCTCCGCAGGGCTTCGCCAAGCACAACGGAAACTATGACAGAGGATAAACTAGAAGGGTCAGGGTTGCCGGCACACGACTTGGTGAATCTTGATGTGTCTTGGGTGCTAGCCCTGCCCCTCTATTTGTATGTTGAGCCCTGGGGTCGTTTCTTTGGGAAAGAGCCTCCTCAAAGTCAGTTTAGCCTGCAAGGCAAGAGTCCTTCTCGGACTCCAGGACCAGACGCCAGGGTCCTTGGCGTCTGGCCCCAGATGCCAGGGTCTCTGGCGTCTGCCCCCTGGCCTCTGCAAAACTCCTTTTTGCACCTTCCTAAAGCCTAATGGGCTTTACCCCTTGGCCCAAATAAAGTGTTCTTGTACCAGAACATTTCGGGAAACATCCGAAACCCCTTCCGGTGAATTTCGGAACCCTTCTGGAGACCAAACACAATTATCCCATATATCAATTTTTACCTCCAGACTATTCTGGAGCTCCTCGTCATGTTCGTGATCTCATCCAGGACTCCGAACAACATTCGGTCACCAACAAATATAACTCATATAATACTATATCGTCAATGAACGTTAAGCGTGCGGACCCTACGGGTTCGAGAATGATGTAGACATGACCAAGATGCTTCTCCGGTCAATAACCAATAGCGGGACCTGGATGCCCATATTGGTTCCTACATATTCTATGAAGATCTTTATCGGTCAAACCTTTATGACAACATACGTAGTTCCCTTTGTCTGTCGGTATGTTACTTGCCTGAAATTCGATCGTCGGTATCTTCATACCTAGTGCAATCTCATTACCGGCAAGTTTGTTTACTCGTTCTGCAATACATCATCTTGTAACTAACTCCTTAGTCACTTTCCTTGCAAACTTCTTGTGATGCTGTATTACCGAGAGGGCCCAGAGATACCTCTCCATCGCACGGAGTGACAAATCCCAGTCTCAATCCATGCCAACCCAATAGACACCTTCGGAGATACCTGTAGAGCACCTTTATGATCACCCAGTTACGTTGTGACGTTTGATGGCACACAAGGCATTCCTCCGGAGTCCGGGAGTTGCATGATCTCATGGTCGAAGAAACATGTATTTGACATTAAGAAAGTAGTAGCAATAAACTGAACGATCATATGCTATGCTAACGGTTGGGTCTTGTCCATCACATCATTCTCCTAATGATGTGATCCCGTTATCAAATGACAACTCATGTCTATGGTTATGAAACCTTAACCATCTCTGATCAACGAGCTAGTCTAGTAGAGGCTCACTAGGGACATGGTATTTGTTTATGTATCCACACATGGATTTAAGTTTCCGGTCAATACAATTCTAGCATGAATAATAAACCTTTATCATGAATAAGGAAATATAATAATAACAATTTTATTATTGCCTCTAGGGCATATTTCCATCAAAGTCATATTTTGGGTTTCGAAAGTCCACAAGTAGGTCCACCACGTCCCAAGGGCTGGCATGGGCTGAGGGGAGGCGCCCTGGCATTATTGGGCCAGGCGCACCAAGTTCTCAAAAGCCCATGCGGCTAGGGATGGAAAAAAGGGGAGTCCTAGTAGGAATAGGATTGGTCTTGGAGTCCAAGTCCTCTCCCCCTTGGCGCCAACTCCTATTAGGAGTAGGGCTAGACTCCCAGCCCTCCCATGCATATAAATATAGGGGAGGGGGCGCAGCAAGGCACCCCAAGACATTGGCCTTGGCTGCTGCCCTGTCCCTCCCTCCCGGCATAGTTCTCGTCCACGGTTTTTTGCTTAGCGAAGTGCTGCCGTTGCTCCACCACCACCATCACCACCATACCATCGTGTTGGTTGTGATCCCATCTAGTTCTCCGCCTTATCTTGCTTGGTCAAGGAGGATGAGACATCATCGAGCCACATGTGTGCTAAACTCGGAGGTGCCGTCCGTTCAGCACTAGATCGGTTGGATCGTGATCAGATCGCGAAGACACTACTAGGAGAAAGCCAACTAGCAGCGCTGGAAATACCTATAGCAGTAGCGCTGGGTCCAGCGCTACTGCTAATGCGCTACAACTAAGTTGTAGCAGTAGCGCTGCTCGGACCAGCGCTACTAGTAAGTATGGTTAGCAGTATTGCTGCTTCAGCCAGCACTACTGCTAATTATCTGTAGCACTGCATCGAAGCAAACGCTGCTACTAAACCAGTGTTGCCGCTAGACGTCTACCAGCGCTACTGCTAATATTGCGGCTTTCATATTTTTATTTCCCCTCTACGTATTTGTGATGTATTTGTGCATGCTCTATACAGTAGTTTCATCATATCATAACAAACATACATTATTCTCATCATATCATACACATACAGTAGTCTCGTCATACCATCATCATCCAACACAAATATCATCACATCTCGAAAATAGCGATACACAAGTCATGTCATGTCTCGAATAAATGCAACTGCATGGTCATGGCACATACACAAGTTTCATCATCTATATCTAAACCATGATGTAGAAGAGAAGAGCGATTAGCATGAGCAAGAGCATGACTATGTAGTACTTCTTGAGGCATCGGTTTCACCCTCTCTCTTGCCGGAGTGTCCACCTCAAGTAACTATTTTCCGCTTCGGCACTGCTGTCGAACCCTCTGTGGCTAGCGCCCGGGTACCTGTCCACCTAGGCCTGAGCGTCTGGCAAGTGGTCGTACACTCCTGGAACCCTCCCAACGAATACGGCGTAGCAGTCCTTCACCATCTCTAATCTATGTACCTGCATCGTCAGTTGACGAATTTAATGATAATATGCAACATAATGTACTTGAGAAACACAAAGAGGCATAATTAGCAAAATACAAGCAACCTATAGTAAACATAAATAACGAAGTTCCTCATACCCAAACTAATTAACTAGAGCGATCTACGCTAGTTCAGGAGGATGGCTTAATTACATCACACAGTTTCGCTGTGCATAAATTCAAAGTTTTGCCATAGAAAGACAATAGTGACACATTGTCATCGACAATCACTCCTCCATGTCGGCGGTCCAATCTTCATAGTCAGGGAGGAAGCACCCGAGCTTGTTGAAAGGCTTTAGGTCCAGACGCTGAGCGAGTAGCAGTGCTTGGACATCATCCCGCGTGATTGGCCCATGGTAGAACATCCCTGTTAGTTTGAGGACCTCCTTCATGATCACTTGGGCAAGTTCACACTGTACATGATAAAACTCAGCTCAGATTCGATGATCCGGTGTCTTTCCTATGCTTGTGGCCCAGTTGACAATCTCGGCATCGTTGGTAGTAGCTGACATGCGAAGGCGTTGATTATCCCTTCTGTACTCGATCAGGTGATGCATGAGGTAGAATCCATCAGCCTTACTGGTGTACGGTTGCTGGATGCAGCAGAAGTTGGTCTTATGGCCGAAACCCAGCCCGTTCTTCCTGTACTTTTTCACCTTGATATATCCACCAGACAGGTTGAAGGTTAACAGGGCACTATCGAGAACACTCTTTATGTGCGTGTAATCCTTTTTCTTGATGTTCTTCGATGAGTTCAAGTACATAGCATGGGAGTATTCTGGGTACAGACAGATGAGGAAGGCGCCCCCCCGTTGCGCAAAATAAGTACACCTCAAATTAGCCTCCATGCTTGGAAAGGAATGATTAAAACTTATGAAAGGATATCCACGGATGACTTACGTGGGATGATAAGGCAGGAGAATCGCTTCCTTGTCCTTATTAGCGATCATGAACTCGCCGATGTACTTGCTCGCATAGTCACGGTGCTCTTTGCAGACTACCAAGAAGCTCTCGTGCATATAGTACGGGTCCATGACGCAGATATATTTTATGTTCTCGCGCCTGATGATGTAGTTGAGATACAGCGCATACATGCGGATGAACTGAAAATCCAGGTTGGTCATGTGGAACATCTCGTAGATGTAGTCAAATCGTAGGATGAACTTATCCGCAGGCCATCTCTCGACGTACAACTTGCCGCCCGGCACCTGAGCTGCGTAAAGCGGGTATCCTAGTTTTTTCGAGATGAGAAGGCTTTTCTCTCTGGCCAGTACATCTTCATGAAGTATCCTTAGATCATTGTTCAGTATGTGCTCTAGCGCTTTTGGAGGTAGGATCGGGTGGCCGGCGACATGGAAACGCTCTGCACCTTCGACAGGTATTCTGTCTACCTCCCGGGGCTTCAGAGGCAGCTGGCTACTTGAAGCAGCTCTGGCGCCTTTAGGGCCTTTCTTGTCCGATCTCCTCCTTTGCTTCTTGGCGGGTGGCGGTAGTGAGCCCACCATACCTTCCCTAACCACCACCCCCAGTGTCGTCAGGCTAATCAGTGGACAGCCCTCGGGTTGTTGCTGGGTAGAGGCGGCATCTGTAGGCGTCTCCTACGAGGATCGCATGAAGAGAGATTTTTTGCATTCCGCCTTAGGATGTTCCGGTTCCAACAAATCAAGCAGCATCAAGTCATCATCTCCATGCTCATAGCCTGAGTCATAGTCCGGAGCCATCAATCCTCCATCGTCATAGGCGGTATTGATATAATTGAAAGGGTCATCATCATCCTCCTCCATGAAATCATTAGCATTTGCTTCTTCGACGGGGGCGACGTCATCTGGCACTAATGGAGGCTCTCCCTCGCGTCGTCCGCTATCACCCGCCACGACAAGTGCAGGTAATTTGGTAGGTGGGGTGGTGTTCATACCTTCTTGAGAAGCTATCGTTGGTGTGATACCAGGCGCCTCGACACGAAGAAGAGTCTTCGGCCAAGGCAAGAACCAGCTCTTGCATGCGCCAATCTGTTTAGGGGTCTCCTCATCATCGACTGGTACCGAAGGAGGCAAATCCTCGAAGCTCGCTTTGACACTGGCCACGTTAACCTTGAAGACGCCATGGGGCATCTCTCAGTTGTGGAACATGCGGTCCTTCGGCTTCACGATCGTTGCCTTTCCCACGGCCACCTTCTGGCCGTTGATGTCGTACAGTAGGGTGCACGGGGTATCATCGGCCTACGAAGACATGTCTGCGACATCAAACATCCGAAAGGCAACTGAAACGGAAGACTATAGACATGCTGGTGAAAAGGGTATGATGCGTAATTACCATGAGGGCGTCGAGCTCAGCCATAGACGAAGCCCTGACGAGCATGCTAGAGATGGAGGTCGGGCTGCTATGAATAGGAGTGGGACTTTTGCGGTTGCTTGAGCAGGTGCTGGTGGTGCGATGTTCACCGAATTGCTCTCGACATAGCTGGGTAGGGGAAAGTCCGCTGGCCCTTTATCTGGATTGCTCTTCGACCAATCGATAATTGCCGGAATCAAGCTGGTAATAATTGAAGATTGGAAGTTAGCCATGACACCAGCTACCGCTTCATTGACCGCTGCATTGACTACCCCGAGTAATTCTTCTTTGGTCTCAGCTTTGGTCTTATTGACCGCAATCGCGACCTTCTCGTTGATGGTCTGTTGAGTAAGCAACCGTCTCTTCCTTCTTTCCTCTAGATGCTCGCGGTAGCATGTCTTCCACGAGGCGCCATCTCCGACGCCGTGCACACGTCCATAGGACGGCGGTTTGTCCTCCGGGGCCTTTTTCAGTATCTTTAGGGCCCGGTTGAAAGGGGTGTCCCACTTGGGCCTCGCCAATGACTGTGATGACTCGTCGCTTTCGGCTGCCTTTTGGTGCTGCTTTTTCTGCAAAAGGAACGTGGATGGTTTACTAATGTGACAAAACTTGTAGTCGAATTGATTGGAAGCTAATATAATAAGGTGGTAATATAACAATTACCAGAAGTCTCATGAACTCCCTCATGTTCGGGTCTGTGTAAAAGATCTTATTGACGCGGTCCCACTTGTACCAGGCCCTGATCCAGTCACGCTCCAGCGGGTCGGTGAACTCCGCCAAGGGGTCTGGGATTCCGTGAATTTCATGTCCGGCGTCCTCCTTGGCCCATACGTGCCTCTTCCCCTCATAACCACGGCTTCCGAGGCAGTGGGGAGGCATGTTCTTAGCCTGGAGTGCCTTCATTTTCTCTGACCTTTGCTTGAATTCTTCTTTAGCGCAAGTCTCCCTGAATTTTTCGAAGTCCTCTTCCTTTCGTGTCGGATTGTGAGCATGAATCTTGGACCACGGTTCATTCTTCGCAATTGCATTTTTCACCCTAACTTTCCAGGCGGACAAGTCATTGGTGAACGTCACCATCGCCTTGCTGTTTATCTTTGTCATGGCATCGTCGTCCCACGGATGTTTGCTTTCATCCTGGCCGGGGAACAGGAACCTATTGTGCAACTTCTTCGGGACACTACAAAAAAAATACACTTCCGTGATGATACGTGTTTGTCACAGTAGGTCACGTTTTCTGTCATGCATGTACATCCATGCGATTTTATGATAGAATCAAGATAGTCAAACCTGTGCTGTCGTAGAAGTGTTCCATGACAACACCAAAATTATCATCACGGAAGTGTCCACTTCCATGATGATAAATGGCGCGTCATGGAAGTGCTTTCGTCAAGGGTAATTGACACGTGGCATCCACCATAACGGGTCACCGTTAAGTTATCGGGTTCCGGTTTGGATCTGATAACCCGTTAACAACCGGGACCAATGGGGATTTTCCACATGTAAAATTCTCAATGGCCAGAGAAACCACATGTCGGCTCACCGTTGGGACAGATGTCATCCACTCACTGGATAGGAGGCGCCTATGATACGTTAACACATGGCACGACCAAACAGAGGCCCATTTTGATGAAAAGGCCGGCCCGTTTGACTTGGTCAAAAGGTAACGGGCCGGCCCACAGAAAGCCTGTTAACGTCCTATTCGCATATAGCCCATTTACAGCCCGCTAACTCACGGCTCGTTATGGCCTATCCGAATTAGGCCCAGTAGCGTCATCTGGGCCGTCCAATATGATTCCAGCCCATTGTAACTTCCAGCCCATTTATGGCCCATGATGTCCTTCGGCCCATACGAGGCCCTTTATAACTCTGGGCCCATTAAAGGCCCGAGGTCAAACTGGCCCATAATGAACAGTGTATCCCTTTATGCCCATTAACGACCCATTATTCCGTTGGCCGTTTCCAGCCCGTGTTAACTTTCGGCCTTCTAAGGGCCCATTTATTCTTGGGCTCATTTCCAGAATTCGGTTACTTACGGTCCGTTACTGGTCTGTTCCGCTTGTGGGCCAAATTCAGCCCGTGGTTAAAGTCGGCCTGTTAACCCGTTGGGCTGTTTTCATAGCGTCATTAAATACGGCCTATTAACGGCCCTTTATGGTCGGGCCATAAACAGATGATTTCCACTCTAACCCGTTTATGGCCCATTTTGCAGACCGTTATTGGTCCATGAATAGTATGGCCCATATTTGGCCAAACGATTGTACGGCCCGTAGAAGGCCCATTGATTATACGGCCCGTAGAAGGCCCATGGATCCTACGGCCCGTAGAAGGCCCTTGGATCCTATGGCCCGTAGGAGGCCATTGGTCACTACAGCAGGTAGCAGGACCATGGTTACGACGGTCTGTATGTTGCCATGGTTATTGTGGCCTAGTTATAAAAATAGGTTATTGTGGCCACTAGAAAAACGCGGAAAAAGAACTGCAGTGACTACAAGCAAACAACTAAACAAGACAATAAGGAAATAAATAAGCAAGCAACTAACGCTAGGCTATTACGGCTATTGCACATATTACATCCACTGGGCATCAAAGTTCACCACCAGTGCAAATATAGGGAACAAAGCAGCATATTACATACACTGGCCGTTTAATTGGCCACCAGTGCGAATAAACACGGCAGCAAAACAAGTCCATAACTGAAACAACTTCAGAAGAGCTCAAGAAACGTTATCCTGGGTATCCACCATGCTGGCAATAAGCTTAGCAAGCTTATTAGCTTTCTCCTGTTTGGCGCTAAAATCCTCCAACGCTTGCTGTTGCACCAGAAAGTATGCATCTGAATTCTCTAGGGACTTCTGCAGTCCTTCGGCTTCTTGTCGCAACACAGATGATCTATGTCTTTCAGCTTGTAGTTGAGACTCAAGAAACCGAACTGATTCAGACAGTGAGTTTGAATAGCTTGTGCCAGTGGTAGTGGCCAGTAACTCGAACACTACACCAAGACAGGACTTTGGGGTTGTCTCACTATCTTCAAGATAGTTTTCCTTAGCTGTTTTATCAGCTTTGTTGGAGACCAACAAGGATGTCTCACTATCCTGAACCTTATCTGCATTACTTCCTTTACCATGGCTTAATAAGGTACTCTTCGCCAATATTCTGTCAGCATTCTAAAAGAAGAAACAAGTAGACACATAACAGGTTTAGTTCAAATCATATCAGTTCAAGACAAAGCAACATTGAAAGAATACAAAGCGTGGGAAACTACATGGCACAACAAGATTTCAGATGTGTACCACGGGTCTACATGTACAACAACACTATTGGCTCTGTTGTGATGCTAGTAATGAGCATGATATGAGAAGTCAACTGTATACACAATTGAAATTGAAATCAACAGAGCTATTTATAAGAGCAAACATGTTAAACAAACATGCTTAAACATACCTGTTGTGCCATTGGAGTTTCGATTGGATCCTTCTATTTAAAAATAAGTTTGTATGAGTAAATACAGTGATACAAGAGCAAAGCAGTATGCACGATAGCAATGGAATCTTAAATGAGAACAATTGTTCTTCAGGTTTAAGCACTTGTTCTACACGAACAGAGTACAGTAAGACGCAGGCATATAGTACTTAAAAATAAAAATGAGCTCATAGACCTTACCACATTCTTGGTTTGGGACCAGTACATAACAAGGCGTTCCCAATCATCGTCCCATAAATGTGTCTCAGGAGAACGTAAGGGAATTTGATGAGTTTCTTTGCCAGTGAAGTATGTTTTCTTCAGGTAATTCTGATACTGCCACCAAGCATTCTTGAAGATAGCAGAGGTATTAGCACAGGTTACCTCATCCTGAGTTTCCAAATCGGTCTTTTTCTATAGAGAAAAATGGGAATATTTGCTGTATTATAACCATCATGGAGGTAGAATGTATGGGACAAAGCAAAGTAATTGCCATGAATAACATTACTTACACATAACTCCTGGACGAACACCTGCAACTGGCATTTTCCTTCATCTTCAGTATAATATTTCCATTATGGGAAGATACGCACATAGGATTTAACAACATCAAATGCGATAGATGCTAAACTACGAATGGCTGGTTGTGCTTCCTCCACAGGAATAGGTGTACTAGCTGGTGGAGTTGGGGTTCGCTGTGGTAGTACTGGCGCTTTGGGCACTGGAGTTGCCTTACTAACTGCTCTTGTTTGGGAGCTCTGTGGTGGAGATGGTGTTGTCTCAACAGGAACTGGGTTACTATCTGCTGGGGTTGGGGTTAGATTGAGTGAAGCTGGTTCTCTGTCCATTGCAGTAGGGGTACAATCTGCGAGAGTCTGGGTTATGTGTGGTAGGGCTGGTTCTCGTGCATGTACAACCGGGGTGCTATCTCCACCAAGAGGTAGCACTGTTTTATTTGAAGACCGTGTTTTTACTCCGCTAGATACTGCCATCACCCACTCCAATTCAAATGGCTGATAAACAGGAAACATAGTTGAATGTACAGACCTTGTATGAGAGACAGATGCAATAGATGGTGTGGAAAAAAGAGGGCATGAAATAGTTCACATGTATATTGTTTAACTAAAAAGGATAGCATGACATAATTTAACATATATGATGTCTATCTAAACTGGATAGCATAGCATGACATAATTCAAAGATAGGATGACTAACTAAACAGGATGGCATGAGGTAATTATATGATGTCTTCAGTAAACAGGTTCGCATGACATAATTCACATACATGTATCTAAGTAATCAGGATCACATGATTTAATTCACATATGTGATTTATATACTAAGCAGGTGGCATTCACATATATGATGTCTGAACTAAGAACATGGTGTTGAATATTGTGTATATGATGTCTAAACTATGCAATGCAAGACACCATATGCATGATATGAGCAGTATAACCGTGCCAAGTTAGAGCATACACCTCGGTGCGGGAATAGGACTGGTCATCTGTCTCTGAATCCATCTCTGAGGAGCTATTGAGACCTAGCAAGAGATCTGCTTTGATGGGTAGATCTGTCTGCTCTGAAGACCTTGTTTTCACTCCAGATTTTTCCATCACCCACTCAAATGGCTGATTCACAGGAAGAGTAGTTGAATGTACAAACATTGTCGACAAATGGAAATGCAATGAAGAAAAGGATTGGCAAGATATCATTCAAATATATGATGCCTGGTTAAACAGGATGGCATTGCATATTTCATATATATTAAGGCTGGCTAAAAGAGATGAGATTGCATAATTCTCATATATGATATAGAAACTAAACAGGTGGCATTACAGAACATGTCTAAACTAAGCAGATGACATATATGATGTCGAAAGTAGGCACTGCAAGGCAACATATGCATGATATGACCAACATCACCATGCCAAGTTAGAGCAAACACCTCGAGGGGTAAATAGGAGTGGTCAGCTGCGTCTGAATCTGCCTCAGAACAGATATCGTCCTCTGGATTACAATCTGGAGGGGGGCGGGAAGGGTTTGCCATTGAACCCACCATGGAGCGATGTCTGCATGACATTGTATTGACGCGCAAAACTCTTCTCTTTTTCTCTACATGTTCAGCATGACTGTGTATAATATCTGACATGCATACGAAAAAATATAGTGAGATTATGTAAGGAGAGCATGCAGAAATCTAGAGTGATGGTAACAACCAGTGGATGGATCCAAAAATAATGATAGCAGGCTGATGATAGCTTTAATTTAATAAAAAGACAGATGATGATTGCTTTACTATTTGTTTCCCATCCAAGATGAACAACATAGGCATACCCTAGGTGAACCAGATAATAGACAGAGATACTATTCATTGTTGCCTCGATATGTGCCCCACAAGTAATTTTAAAACTCAAGTTTGAACATTAATTTGGACCTGACTTGGAGTCTAAGAGGTGAACATGACGATAAAGTAGCAGGTAATATTAAGCAATGCATTACATAAGCACAAACAAAAGAGTGCGACCTCTCTTGTGGACCCGTGTACTCCTCAGGTTCATCTATTGATTCGATGATGGTGATGCAGTTGCGGTGGGTGCCGGCGGTAGGGAAGGAGATCTGAGGCGGCGAAAGACGGTTAGGAGTCATGATGTCTGGTATGGTGGATGCTTCTGTCGATGGAGCAGCTCAGGTGAGGTGGACGATGTCACGACAGGAGCAAGACAAACCACACAAAGTTTTCTTCGACACCTATCTATAACTGAAGTAATTCTGTAAGGGCTCATTTGGCTTGTAGGATTCTAAAAATGCAGGGATAGGGAAAACACCGGAATAGGATAATAATGCACGTGGGAAACAGAGCATTTCTAAACACAGGATTTCTGTCAACTTGGGTGTTTGGTCACAGGAATTGGAAGAGCAGAGGAATGCAAAGAAACGTGGCCAAATTAAAGTGAAACCATATGAAAGTGTGTACAGTTAGAAAGTTATTCCACTAATGCACTTAGTCTTGTTTTCATGCATAGGATTTTGAAAAGTAGGTCCAGGTGGATGTTTTGCTCCATTCCTTTCAACGAAATGCATGAATAATTGAATCGTAGAGTGCCATAGGAAAATTTCCTATTGCTATGTTTTTCCTTCACTTTTTCCTTTGAACCAAAATAGCCCTAATGGATCGACATGAATGTAGAGTAATAAGTGATGCGACAAGTGTACAACCTCTTTGGCGTAGCCGTGTCGACCTCAGCATCATTGGGTTGGTCGCTGAAGAAGTTGCCGCAGAGGTGGCTGTCGGAGGTGTGGAGGAAGATTTGAGGCGTCTGTAGACGGTGTCCAGGGCACTGCTCTATTATGATGGATGGTTTCATCGTTGGAGCAGCTCTGGCGAGCCGTAAGACGTCGAGGCTAAAGCAGTACAAGACAGACATCGTTAATCTCAAGTGGGATTCTAATAGCATCTCCAATAGATGATGCAAAATACATTACCAAAATGTGATAGATGTAAAATTTACATCACCAAAAAACACCTGACTCAACAGAGGAGGTAAAAACTGTTGACTCTGAACTTAACTCTCAAAACTAAAATTTACTGTGGAATCTGAATGTTACTGTCGAAACTGAACGCACTGGTAGCAGAGAGGCACTTCACATGTAGTTTAGGCCGCTCGAGCACTAGTAGTAGAGAAACAGTGATCTAAATCGGCAGGTGATCGACGGGGAACAAAGTAGCAGATAGCAGCCGGAGCAGCAGCACCTGGAGGAGCAGCATGAACTAGAGCCAGAGCAGCAACTCGTGTAGCTGCAGCAGCCTGTGTACCAGCATCAGCAGCGTGAGAGAGAGCAAGAGCAGAGCAGCAGCACGAGCGAGGGGGTGAGCAGAGTAGCAGCATGAGCGAGCGAGAGCCAGAGCAGCAGCAGCAGATCCATCTTGTATGGCCGCCGCCGCCGAAGGAGCCTCGCACTGGGGGAGAGCCGTCGTGGAGATGTTGCCCGCGGCGCTGGCTTCGAGGTAGCCGCGCCATGGGGGTGCGGGATCGAGCACCGTTGAAGCCGGGAGGTCGAGTTAAGGAGAAGGTGTAATCTGATGAGTGTACAACCTCTTTGGTGGCGCCGAGTAGGCCTCGGCTTCGTCCGAGGAGTCGGTGAGGATGTTGCAGTTCCGGTGGAGCAGGTTAAGGTGGCGGTGTGGGGATGGATCAGCCGCGATAGACGAGGCGATCGTCGGAGTAGCTCCTTAGAGGTGGAGGACGGGGCAGCTGAACCGGTGGGACGACGAGATCGACGACGGATCCTCATCCGGGGAGGTGGATGAGGGACGTCGAGCTGTTGCGGTGGACGACGTCGTCGGGGAAGAGGCTCTGGCTGGGCAGCGGTGGGGTGGCGGACGGAGGAGGGTGGGGTTTCGCGGCTGGAGCAGAGAGGTTATGGCGGCCTGGGATTTCGATTGGCGAAAACAAGGTGATGGGAGGGGGGGACCATGACTTAGGGACGCGCTTGTCTAAAGTGTAGGGTGTGTTACAAAAGTACCCCCACCAATTTGAACTAGCGGCCCTTTCGGCTCAGGGTTAGAAGGGGGATTTCACGTGTCGGGATTTGGCAGCTGGAGGGAGTTTTCGTGCGCGTTGTAATTTCGGGATAGCAAGGCACGGGTTGTGAAGGCGCGAGTTTTGGGAGCACGATATCTGAATTTTTGGGATAACAAGGCGCGGGTTGATTTTTAGGGACAAGCCTAACCTGTAATTATGTACGTACCAAATCAATTCGCACTTCCCTCAACGAAAAAACGAAAAAAAAATAAAACTATTCGCACCACACAAAGAGAGAGTCTTGTCCCGTTTTACTATACAAATGCTATTCAAAGCTATGAATCCATGTTATGTCCAATTAAATTTTTTCGCTGGCTGTATAATGCATGTAACCTACTCATACGAACATTTTAGTGCATTCCAAATTTCTATACTACCGCTGCAATTCGAACTAAATTTGAATTCGTTTCTCTATTTGAATAAGAATCTACAGTCATGATTGTTGCCAACTTAAACCATCATTCGTATATTATCTTAACAACACACCACATGATTACTATAGAGATAGATATGAACTATGTGTACTATATGAACTTGAATTCAAAACTTTGAATACACTTGATGTTGATTCCAAATAATAGTACATTTGATGTACTAACTAGATCTTCATAATCTAAACCATGTTTCATACGTACACTGTGTTTATCACACAAAGTATAGTGCCCCGCCCCCTACATTATGACAAGTATTTAGCCCTGAGCTACAAAAGTGACACATTATCACAAATTCAAATAAATGTTCTATATATTATATGTAGTATAACGTGTTCATAACCACACCATGCGTATCACCATTATATATATTCATGCATGCGTCGGTTTAAAACACTATGATATCTTCTTCAAATATTTGAATCCACTTTTTTATGATGAATTATGATCTATGTTCGTCTTTTCCACCCACACAATCCTCTTCTCTTTGTAGCTAGCGCTAACTTTCTCTCGTGCATGCACACGCCCCCCCCCCCCCTCTCACCCTCCCTCAGCGTCCCCTCCATCACACACATTTGTTATTTCTCTTTAGGTCGTCCACCCATGGTGTGTGTAGGCCCCCCAACTCCTTCTTTCCAGCACACACCAGTCATATACCTCTCTAGTGAAGTGTGCCTACCACAAACACACACTTTCCCTCTTCTCTTCTCATCGTCCATGCCCCCCTATGTACAATACGGTTCCAAGCAGGTGCACACTCCCGCCCCTCTTTTCATCGATCTCATACTCGTACACTCCTCCCCCCTCGATATAGTAGGCCTCTTGCACCACCTCCTTGCCGCATCCCTCTCCCCCTGTCCGTCTCTCTGGACCTTATTTGCTTCTAACACATGCATGTATACCTACCGATCTCCCTACATATAGCTAGGTCAACTATAAGTCTTTTTCCCCATGCACCGATCGACGTACCTCACTAGTTATGTCTCTCCCTTTCTCCGACACACGATGATTGATCTTCCTATGTAGTTACATCTGCTTACCACAACCATACCGTCCCCCCCTCATCATCCTTGCATACCTCCTGACCCGTCTCTCACACTCACGTGCATAGACATGCAGACATCCCCTCTCTTATTGATATTGCACTCGTACCCTCCGTTTGTCTAGCAGGCCTCTCCCACCATTTGTGAGAAGCAACTCCACCACCAACCCTCCGACACTCTACCTTTGTCTCTCTCCCAACCTTATTCCTCTGCTACACATATGCATGGATGCCGATCGATCTCCCTCAATACATAGCTAGTCTCTCTCCTTCTCCACACATATACCAGTCGATCTACCTCTCTATAGTTAGGTCTCTGCCCGCTCCCCCCCCCCCCCCCCCCACACCGATATTCAAACGTTGTAGGTAGGTATCCATGCCACAGAGACAAACTGCACCTCTGCCCTCTCACATTCCAGTAGGCCAGCCTCCTTGTATCTTTGATGTGGGCAAACACAAATTCGATGGCACTCTTTATCGATCGCGCACCCACACACTTCATCCTTGTTTTTTATTCTATCGATATCTCACGCCGATGATCCCTCCACTCTCTTCTCGTGGATCGCTCTCTCTGTATATGATATATACATGACTCTGTTTCACACACATTGCATATGTTACATTTTTTGTTTGAGATATCATCGACACATTGCCTCTGTTTCGCACAAACCATCTCTCTCACACCCACCCATGTATGTACCTGCACGTAAAGACGAGGTGCATGCATGACGCACGTACTCACGTCTCGTTCCCGGCCACACCCACGCGGGTGCACGGTGGAGTTCATTTCTGTACGAAAAGGCAGCCCACATGATAATTTGACGCGTGTAGCAGTTGTTTACTCGAAGGAGGGTCGTGTACCATGCATACACAAAACAAAGTTTGACTTGACGTGTTAGTATTAAATAAAGTTATATTCCTCAATGGCATGTACAAAATATAAAACGATTTGTCATCGGGAAAAAAGAAATCCGCTCCACTATATATAATGGAGCCTGCCTGCCGGGGTTTGTCTCTCGTCACACTATCTCACACAAGGCCGCAGTGGCCTCTCTCTCTCACCATTGGTCACTGATCTGGCCGCGTCCCGTCCGCCGACGGAAAGGGAGGATGTGCATCGTTCCTCCGTTTGACGGCGTCGAGGCAGCACGACTCGATCTGCGGTACCCGCCATTCTCTCTAACCAAGCTCCGGCGTGGTAGGGCCTTCGCCACTTGCTCGCTGCCGCAGTATGGGCAGATCCCACCCGCCGCCGCCCTCCTAGTTACATCCCGACGACCCCCAGGTACAGCTTCCTCCCCTCTGGCCTTGCTCCACTGCCCATCTTCCCACGTCGCTGCATGTGGAAAATCTTGCATGTGGATCTTCCCTAGTTCTTTGCCTAGAAAGTAGCTCGTCCGGCGTACTTTCCATATTGCAATCTCGTCCTCACACCGTTTTAGATAAACAACCGTGCTGTTATCTTCCCTTAGGACAAGGAATATGCTTCTTTTTTGTCGCCGTTTGTGTCATCAACTGTTATTGGCCAGTAATTGTTTCCTTTCTACCTCTTTTTTGCAAACAGGGCTATCCATTTCACCTCATTGCTATTGCGACCTTTTGGTGAACTACACAAATCACTTTTTTCTTAAGAGTGTTTTGTGCAGTTCTACTAAAATGTCACACGGGCAACGTCTCTACATTTTAGTGCGACTGCACAAAGGGAGATTGGTTTTGCTCTATCCTCCTCATCCAACTCCGAGCCTAATCTTCTCCAACTATTTGCTTAATCTTCTCCAACTAGTTAGTCTTAAGAGAGACTGCAAAGGTGACCGGCTTCTATTTGTGTGTTTATTGTTTGATCAACAGTCCTCTATTATTGTAATCACACTTAATATCTTTGGAACAGGGACACTCAGCTCTATTTTAGTGGAACTACACAAAATGATCGGAATGTTGCATGCTCCTGACAGCTACTTTTTTTCCCAACATGCCTTGTTGATTTAGACAGAGCTGGGGGGAAGTTGCTACCAATGAAAGCATGGATCAATTTTAATTTAACACCTTCTCACAACTTTGTCTTCAGTTGTGATGTAAATATTAGCTTTGATCTGCTAATCATTGAGATGCATTAGAAAGGAAGTTAGTTTCCTTTCTAGTATTTTGATTGATGTTGTAATGAGACAACCATCCAGCTGGCAAGACACACGAGACAAAAGTTGAAAGCTTCAGAGCATTGTACAATTTCATGTCGCTGGAAAATTATTTGTATACGTTAGTTATGTAAACAAATGCTGGAAGCTTGATAGCATAGCCAGAAGCCATTCAGCATCCAGGTCCATGTGCCATGCACCAAATTATAGTGCACAACCGCATGGGAGACTCAGCCCGGTCGTTGCGCCGCACTAATAGTGAGTAATGAGAAGTAAAATCATAAGCCCCACCTTTCCCACTGTAAGTTGCTCGGAAGAAGCAACCATCAATACGCTCTTCTTTGAATCCGCTCATACTAGTATGAAGGTGCAAAGCCAAGTCCGTGTATGGCCTGTCAGTCAACGCGCTTCCTCTTGGCATATCACTGACATGTGGGACTGGAGTGTGAGCAAACCGATCTCAATTGAGGAGGACGGCAAAATGGCCAACCCTGCCGCTCCTTGAGAGACACGAGGAGCGAGAACACACAGACGGGCTCGCATGGAGGCCAAGATATATTCGAGCATGGTTGATCGATATTATCATTACATGTTCGATGTTTTTTTAATTGTACTATTGGGCTGCCGTTTTCCGCACTTCTCCTGCATAAATGTGTACTTCATCACAGATTAAAATAAAATAAGAGTGCAGACGCTCCACCATGCGGTTCCTAGTACCTGTATACTAGTAGTACTACTAAACCTTGCGCTTGGCTCTTCGCCCCTTCGGGAAGTCGAACAATGATGGTACTACAGTGTATGCCTCTTGCAATCTGACACCGAATGAACTGATGCACGTCCACCGCCTGGGCGAGGGTAGGTTGCATTAGTCAAGTGCTTCTCCTCGTCCTGCGAGCCACCGTGCTTGAGGTAGATGGAGAGGGCGTAAGCAAGCTTCACCTTGTCCTGCAAGCTTCTCCTCGTTCTGCGAGTTGACGGGACACACCAAAGTAGTGCTAGTCCATACTCCCTCATTTCCGGTTAATATGGCTTAATCTTTTTTGCGGGTAAATGAGTGAGTTTTATTCATATATAAGCATTCTTAGGACAATCAGCCAAGAGACTGGTCACTAGGAAGCGAGGTACCCCGCGAAAAAAAAGGAAGCGAGATGTTTCATCAAGCCAGCTCTCGGTCACATTCAAAGTGCAGCAAGCACGGTTCGCACAAAGATGCGCCGCAAGGTTTGCTGACCTATTTACATGCTGAATAACAAAAAAAGAGAAAATATTACTGAGCGCTCCTATTTCTAACAGGATAGGAGCCAGAATTAAGCGAGAATTGTGGCGAGTGTTCCATGCAATCAACTTCCATTATCACCTGCGAGAACCCTCGAAGAGAAGCAAATGTGTTGAAGATTGCTTTATCACAGATTAAAATAAAAATAAGAGTGCAGACACTCCACCATGCAGTTCCTAGTAGTACTACCTGTACAGTACTAGTAGTACATAATTCTACTCGAAGTACTCTACTACCGTAGTAAACTTTGCACTTGGTTGTTTGCCTCTTCGGGAAGTCGAACAATGATGGTACTAGTACAGTGTATGCATGCTTCTGGCAATCTGACACCGAATTAACTGCTGCACGTCCACCGCCTGAGCGAGGGAGAGCTTGCATAGTCAAAAGTTTCTCCTTGTCCTACGAGCCACCGCGCGCAAGCTACTCCCGTCCTGCAAGCTTCTCCTCGCTCTGCAAGTTGACGGGTCACAACAAAGTAATGCTAGTCCATACTGCCTCCTTTCCGGTTAATATGGCTTGATTTGAAACGAGATAAATACACTGGCTGTCACTGTATATTTGTAAAAATACGGTCAGTGGACTTCATAATACGCTCATTGCGGTCAATATATAGATTTTCCGGTGTTTATACGGTCACTAGCTCACCCTGGCTGAGTATGTGGGTGCATGCACGTGTACGTTGAGCACTTGAGCATGACTGTGTGTGTTCCATCGTGTGCTCGGACATGCATGCATTAGGGCGTCGCGCGCGTTTTTGCGTGCATGTGTACGTGTGACTATTGCACAAGGTTGTAGTCCCTCACATTCACATGTTCATATGTCAATGCTTTGTCAAAACATTGCATGCAAGGTTTAATCATTCATTGTTCACGCATGCAATCCCGATATTAATACGTTGGTAAAGACAATTTCTTGAGGAAAACGAGCCCATGAATTGAGTACAAAGGGGACCAATAAACCAGGACGGAGGGAGTACTAGTAGTGAACCGGAAGGAGGGAGTAGGTACTATATGTAAACAACGTGAAGTAAAAAAATTCCTCTATGCGCATCCAGTCTACGTGTCATGCAAGAAAATAGAGATAAGTACAAGTGAGACTCAGGAACGGTCATACACGTAGGGGGAGTACATGCAGGGGCCACTCAGGAGCATTCAAATCACACAGTAAGTTAGTCGGATGAAGCAACCATTAAAAGGTTGATATGGAGAGAAAAAGAAAACCACTCCACTATATATACACTAGCAGGAGCCTAAGCTACAAGCCTGCTTGCTTGGGTTGCTCTCTTCACAAGCATAGAACGACGATGGCCACACCGCTGGTCATAGATCCGGCCTGATCCCGCCGCCGGGGGAAGCGGACGATGTTTTGCGTAGACACGGTCGACAGCGGCAGGGAAGAAAACCCACCGTACCGCGGTATAGGCTGATGCCGCCTCCCACCGCCCTTCTAGCTACACCCCGACGTCCCAGGTATAACTTCCTTTTGGAGCCGGCTTGCTCCACTACCACAGCTCCCCACGTAGCTCCATCTCCATGTGGATCTTTCTCTACTTCTACTGGCTTCTATTTGTGATGAGTTTATGTCTCATGAACTAGTGCCAATACTATTATTCTAATCACACTTCTTCAATATCTTTGCCAACAGGGATGCTCAGCTCAATTTTAGTGGAACTACACAAAAGCATCGTATGATCTGAGGGGGCCAGGCTTCTTTCTTTCGATAGGTTCTACCTAGCTAGGAAATTAAATCATGTTTAGGGTTTAGGGTTCAAGTCGTAGAGACCCCATTAGTAGTTTTTTTTGTACACACTCTCACAACTTTTGTCTTTAGTTGTGAAGTAAATATTGGCTATGATCTGTGAATCATTGAGATGCATCAGCATGCGTGTTATTTTTCCTTTGTATTTGATGGAATGTTGTAACGGGACAACCTTGGAGTCAGGATACATACATGAAAAAAATCATAAAGCTTCGTACTCCCTCCGGTCCTTTTTTGTATGCGTATAAGGCTACTCATAGTGGGGAGTATCATATACTAGTATCATGCATAAATTACATAGGGGACTAATAAACCAGGACGGAGGTAGTATGTGAGAGTGTATGGTGGGTCATGTGGTAAAATGTACTCCCTTCTTTCTGGTTTATTGGGCTCATCTCATTTTCTTAGTCTTATACCATATTATAAGTCTTATTTTCACTTCTTTCCACCACATGTTCACATTCCAAGGTGCATTAAATTGATGCATGCAAGGATTAAAAGAAACCAACCAATGCATGTAACCATTCCTACTCATTTAGTGGTCATCCATGCATATATTCTAATTAATACAGATTAAAGTTTGAGTAATTTTCTAAACTATGAGATACATTTCTCCACTCATCATCTGCCTTGGTTGATGTGATTTCAAATTTAAGCCCTATATAAACCTGAAAAGAGGGAGTATTACGCAAAGAAAAAAGGACTGGAGGTGTCGCACGATGTCCAAGGAATATGGTGACAGTGGGAGGTGGGCCATGTAGTCACTGGGCTGCCGTGTTTCGTACTTCTCCGGTGTAAGAGTGCAGAAAGTTAGTTTTATCACAGAATAAATAAATAAATAAATAAATAAATAAGAGTGCAGACGCTCTACTGCCGCAGTAATAGTGACCAATGAGCCGTCAAACCACATAGACCCGGTATAGTTTGTTGGACGGAAGAAGCAAACCATCTCTCTATCTCTCTCATGCAGTATAGTATTCTTTTGGAAACCAACATTTCGTTTCGTTGGATCGCACCATCGAGCAAAACCAACAGTTAAATCACATATGTTGCGTTCGTGTCTCATCCTCCTCCACCTCACATGGTCGCTCGGCATGCCACTCACCGCAAACCGAGTATACGCAAACTTTCCTGCCTGCTTCTCGATGCATCACGCCATGGAGTACTAGCACTACTGGAAGATATAGACGCGGAGGGTGAGGACAGCTAGCTGTAGCACGGACTCCCAAGAACTTTTTTACATGCATATTGTGGCCGCCCGTGGTGACATTTGAACGCGGAGCAGTCGCGTGCACCGGGAAGCGTCACGGGCGGCGCTCCGTCGACCAGCGCGCCGCTTCAATGCCGGCGCCAGTGAGAGGTCACGTCCGCTCTGGCCGGGCATGAATGCGGCACTGACCATTTCGGGCGGGAACCGCGAGCGGGTGATGAAGAGGGTTCGGGTTGGCCAGGGCGGTCAGGCTGGACATACGTAAATATTGCTGCGTGATTAATAACGTAAATAATGTGCCAGTTGGACAAATATGATTGGAGATCGAGATGGAGATGGAGATGGAGATGGAGTTGGAGATGAAAGTAAGAATTTTACGTAAACATGGATATGCATGTCTATGTGTGTGTGCGCGCTCACACACATAGTGACGACTCTCGCGACTACTCGTACACAACATCGATGTCTCATTCTCCCTACACACACAAACTTAGTACCGCCTCATTTTGTTCCTAGGATAGGAATATCATAGGAGTGGGAAACAATATGAAGTGAGATAAATGGAGTACTACGTACAAGAAGACATGTACACGCACTCACTCTGCCTCCGACATACCTGCGAGTACACGATGGAGCGCATTTGTACACGAAGAGGTAGCTTACATACGTAATAATTCGACCCTTTAATTTGTTCACTTAATAATGGAGGGTCGGGGACCACACGTGAGCGATACAAATTACGACCTGGAAGCGGGGGCATGTTATTGATCGAGTTTTCTTTCTTGGTACGTTAAAAAAGGTTTCTCCGCCAGTTTTCGTTTCTTTTTTCCAAGAACGCGCGTATCTCTACTCTCTACTTCTACTTATACTCTTATAAAAAAACTGAGTTGGTGATGATGGTGTGCCTGCCATCCTGCAATATAGACCGTCCAATCTATATCTGAGGAATAGAAAGCAAACTATGGCAATTTTGCAAAAAGATACCCGCACCCCTCTCCACATTTGCAAATAAGGCCTTCCCTCGTTCATCTTTGTCTCCCACAAGATAAACAACTCGTATGAATGCATCTTGATGTTCCGTGCAACGCGTGGGCCTCTTGCTAGTCTGAACAAGATGACAGTGTCCACTCTATCTCTCTCCTCACCGGTGGTCACAGATCCGGCCAGATCCCGTCCGCTGCGGGAGGTGAGGAGGTCCAGCATTGACGTTGTCGCCGTCGGCGATGGAGGAAGCCGATGCGCACCATCCTCTCTGAGCCGGCGCTGGCGCGGACGAAGGTCCTCCGCGCCCTTGTTCGTTGCCGTCGTGTGGGCAGATCCCGCCCGCCCGCCTAAGCCACATCTCGCCCACCTGAGGTATAACTTCTTTTGGATTTCATGCTTCATTGTACTCTGCATGCAGGTTTTCTTCTATACCACTACTCCCCAGCTCCCCATGTACAGTAGCTAGGGTTTGTCGGCTGGTCCAACATCACCTATTTTTTACTATTATAGAGGAAAGGCCACTCCAAAAGTTGTCCTGGTTTATCATTTATGCATCGGTGGAGGTATACATGTTTTTTTCGATAAAAAGTACATGGTGGTTGTGCGGTCATTGTCCATATGCTCCTATTGCTGCTGCTAATCTAAAACTATCATTGGTAAAATGAAGCAATGCCCATGTAGAGGCGTCGAAAAATGCTTCTGTCCTGCTTTAGTTTTTTTTGGTATCCCGCTTTAGTTCCCATCAAGATAATCATGATGCTTCTATTTTTTGGTGTACGTTTCATTAATTCTTATTGACAATTAAGATGCCACTATTAATCTTGTTCCACTGCTAAAACAAAGTAACGACACTACTTAAATATCATTTTTTTTTATATTTTTGGAAACAGGGATGCGTATCTCCATACTCGTACATGTCTTCCTCAATTTTAGTGGAACTGCACAAAATTGGATGGCCACTGTTGCTCAGCCTCAATGTCCTCTGCCAAGTGGTTCTTCCTTTCTCAAGCTTGATTACCAAGAAGAAACAAACCATAGTGAGGATTGTCAAACTTCATTGGTGCCTGACCCAAACTTGATGCCAAAATCGATGATGCATCACCACGATGACCTATTGATGATCATGTTTGCGTCTCATGGTTGCATCGGCTGGTGAAGTTGATCGATGTTCAATGAAGATCGGGCTGTCTTCCACCAGTGCTCTTTGCTTGTTACCACAAAGACGATATCCTTCATCAGTTCATCTTTGAGCAGTCGTTTACGTTGGTGCAATTTTATCACACAATTGGATATGAACCAAATGTTTCCTCGACGTTGGTACTAAGAGCAAAAGTTTTGTATTGATTTCTAAGCCTTCTCAAAACTTTGTCTTCAGCTACCCTGTAATTTTATTTGTCCAGCTTTTAACTAAATATGTGGTCAGAATTTGATAAAAAAATATGGAGTGGACTAAAAACCTGGATGGAGGTAGTACCCCATCCGTTTTTATGTACTCTGCATATTAGATTTGACTGAAGTCAAACTTTGTAAAGTTTGACCAAGTTTAGGCCGAACACAACAAACCATAATTATTGAGAGGGCAAACTGTACATAGTACAAAATAATTGAAATTAAATTTCTTTATTTGTACACACTCTCACACCTTTCTGATAATTTGGCACGTGTGTGGTTGTTCACTTAACGGAGGGTAGTGTACCGCATGTGAACAACAGGAAGTGCGACCAGGACGCATGGATCGTTAGTTGATCGTAGCTTTCTTCACTGACACGTTAAATAAAGAGTTTCATTTCGTACACAATTTAAAATGATTGTTATGGAGAGAAAGAGGAAAAGAAAACCACTCCACTATATTAGTACTATATACGAGTACTACTATATATAAGTTGGAGCCTCAGCGCTTGTTCGCTAGGGTTTGCACTCTTCACACTCTCACTGCACTACATATATATATATACACGATGTTGGCTCAGCGTTCCTTTGCTAGGGTTTGCTCTATTCACAATCGCTCACCCTCTTCATCATATCTAAACAAGACTGCGTTGGCATCTCTCCCCCCCCCCACAGCTGGTGAAGGAGCCGTCTGGATCCCGTCGCACCGGGAAGGGGAGGAGGTGCAGCGTTCACTCTGTCGCCTTTGGCGAGGGAGGCAATCCACTGCCGGCTGCGCTGTTCTCTTTCACCCAGCGCCTGTGCGGGAGGGCCTCCGACCACTTCTTCCTCGCTGTCGTACATAGTGTGGGCAGATCCGTCCTCCCGCCGCACGCCTAGCCACATCCCGACGACCCTAAGGTATAACTTTCTTTGAAACCGTATTGCTCTAGCTGCATGCAGATCTTTTTCGATTCTGTAGTAAAATCTAGGTCTTGGTTCAAAGAGGAAAGAAAGGGGGTGGGGTGGAGCATGAATCTAGGACATGGTTCAATGAGGAAAGGAAGGAGGGAAAGTAGTATAGACTGGCTATCCAGCCGTTCTGTTGGTTGAAAAGGGAAAAGGGGGTAACCCAGTACACACATCTGTAAGGAACTGATCTCTTTGTTGAAAAAGGAAAGAAACCGGGTGGTCCGGGAGTTTGTGCAGGACTAGATTTGCTGCCCTCACATAGGAAAAAGGTTCGAAGAGAACAAATATGGGACCAACACAGATATGCTGCTTGGCAACATACTCTGCATCACCCATTTATACGTGTGGAGGCATATGGTGCTGGCATGTCCCATGTCCCATACAACTATTTTGCTGTTGTTAATCTAAGAATACTGCTGGAAAAATGAAGCAATACCACTGTTAAAAGTAAATTACATTTTTAACAAATCTTATTTTAAGAGAATGTCTTTGTTAATATGAATCAATGCAACCGTTTTAGAAATGCTACTATCCTACTTTGTTTTCCATCAAGATAAGGTAGATGCTTCTTTTTGTCGCCGTATGTTTCATCCTCCTTTATTGGCCAGTAATTGTTTCCTTTTTTTCCTCTGTTAAAATAGGGATATCTATTCAACTTGTTGCTATTGCGACCTTTTGCTTCACTACGCGAAACACTTTCATTTTAAGAGTGTTTTGTGCATTTCAACTTAAATGTCACACCGGCGACTTTGCTTGTTTTAGTTGAACTACACAAAATGAGATTGGATTTCCTATTCGTGTTGGCAGATTCGTAGTTGATCTTGACCGCGTCATGAAAGGTCAGTACCGGCCTTCATCCACATGATCATGCAGTGTGCTTTGAGATGTTGTGCTACTTGTATTGGTGCTATTTTAAATAAATGTTGAATTGAAGCTATTGAATTGATGTCTTTTACCATTAAGTGAACAAAAATGGGACCAACCCAGACATGATGCATGTTTCTTTGTTACAACAAAACTCTACACACCCCCTTTATAAGTCGATGGAAGCACATGGTGTTGTTGCGCCCACTCTCCCCTGCAACTATTTATGCTTTTTTGTTAATCTAATGCCACTGGTAAAATTAAGCAATGCCACTCTTAAAATTAACTACTGAATCTTAGTTCAAAACTGCAACACTTGTTAGGGATCGGCGGGAGTACCATTTCTGTTAGGGATCGGCGGGAGTACATGTTTAAGAAATGTATTGTTGAGATAATGTCTCTGTTATTATATATCAGTTACAGTGTTTTACAAATGGTACTATCCTGCTTTGTAGTTCTTTCTACATGTTTAACCAAGGTATTGCTAAGATAATGTCTCTGTTAATATGAATCAGTTGCATTGTTTTAGGAATGGTACTTTTCTGCTTTGTTGTTATTTATACATGTTGAAACAAGGTATTGTTAAGATAATGTCTCAGTTCATATGAATGAATCACACTGTTAGAGAATTGCTACTTTCCTGCTTTGTTTCCCATTAAGATACACTGGTACGCATCGGTGCTATACAAACGGTTTTTAACCCCTTTCCGCGACGGCATTTGGAACCGTCGCCAAGTGAGTCTGGGCGATAGGGGGGTCCTTCCCACACGACCCAGAAACCGTCAGGGATAGGCCCTCCTGGCACACATGCTGGGGCAAAATGAGCTCGTGTGCGATCGGGCAAGGCATCGAAACCCAATCGTTTCCGTTCGTATGTACATCCCACACGGTGAATCCTAGAAAAACATTTCCGTTCGTATGTATATCACACACAGTCAATCCAAGGAGTACGTTTCGGTTCTTATATACATCCCACACAGTCAATCCAGGGAAAACGTTTCCGTTCGTGTGTACATCCCACACAGTCAATCCAGGGAAAATGTTTCCGTTCGTATGTACATCCCACACAGTCAATCCAGGGAAAACGTTTTCGTTCGTATGTACATCCCACACAGGTTTATGTATAGGCTCGTGTGTGATAGGTGTAACTATCACACACGCTCTGCCTTGGTTAACCGTTTGCTTTTATCAACTACATCACACACGATTTGATGAAGAAAACTGTGTGGCATTGGGCTATCCATCACAAGCGCTTTTACTACTAGAACCATTTGCAAAGTTCCATGACACATTTAGCAGGTTTATTAGTTTACAATTAATAATTCCAGTATTACGCAAATTCACATTTCATATCGAACAGCTGTTTGCCAATTTCATATCAGGCACATAAATATATTTTAACATCACAGTACGATAGCTACCTGAAAACAGCACAGTACAGCATATAGCTAGTTCAACTTCATAAGAACAATATATTCATTTCCCTAATTAAGATCATCCAGGCTCGTCTTATCCACCTCTGCTTTCAGTTCAGTAAGAACCTGTTTTGCACTAGCCAACTGGGAAAGTGCCTCCTCCTTCGCCAACACCATCTTAGCAAAGTGTGATTTAAAAAATCTGAGCTCATTCTCCACCTTCCTCTTTTTATCCCGCATCTTCAAATATTCTTCAGCATTGACAACACTTTCTCTAAACCTACCTTTGTTCTCTTCCTCATACATGCTCCAGAGCTTTGCTAGGCACATCTTCAAAGATTGTGGCCACTCTTGATCAACCCACTCCAAGTAAGAACACTTCCGTTCATCCTATAATATTTAAAACTAGATCATTAACAATTGTAGGGGAAATGGGTTTATAGCAACATAGAAAATCACCAATACTTATTTTGAAAAACTGAAGAAACAGGTTAATTATAACATATCTTCTCAAAAAGATCAATGTGCAAATGAATTAATTGCTACTGAGACAACAACCAAAGTCTGAAACATCAGAAGCTATAATTAACTACAACAACGCTACAAGTTCTTACTCATGTACTATAAATAACAAATTGAACATTTTATGAGGAAGGTAAATATAACTGCAACAGCATAGCGACAGTGTTTGGATGACAGCAAATTGATACTAACAGGTGTGTACATGCACAAATTTAGTAACATAGAACTAATAGCACTAAGGTCGTCCACTATGTATGCCAAAACCGGTGTAAAGACAACTGTTGCTACATCTCGCACCGGTGCCCTGCACTGGCGAGCCGATGCAGCGGAAAAAAATCAGGGACCCGGACATCGGAGCACCTAGTTGCTCCGCTGCCCAGTTCCTTCGTGCCATAAAGATTTAGTATTTTACTGCTTGGCTGCTCGGATGTGTGGACCAAAGTTGGCTGCACAAACTGCTGAAGCGGTGCCAAATAATTTTCTAATGGCACAGCTGATGTGATGGCAACATTTTTAGATACTAGGTACAAACTGTGACACTGTCTTAGGATGCGTTTGGTTGAAGGTGTGGTATGAATGGGTTGGGACCGTGACAGTGTCTGAATCACATCTAACAAATGATTTGTAACAACGAAAGAGGGTCTAACCATCTCTGCACATGCTAGAAACTTCCTTCCACTGTCCACAGATTCAAACGCAACTAGCTTCACGCATGGAGATTGATGGTGACAACGAGCAGACAGATCTTCAGCCACCCCGCTCCATTCGTTGCAACTGATGGTCCTAGGGAGCTACAAGAGGAAGAAATGACTCAAATCGACCGCCGGGTAAAAATCCTTCATTCCAAGTCATAGCCCGAGAGAGAGAAGAGAGGCATACCCGGGTGGTGAAGGAGTCGGAGGAGGAGGAGGAACTGCAGGAGAGGTCATTGAAGAAGACCATGGCGACCCCGGCGGTAGGATGCGAGACGGCGAGAGCGAGGAAGCCAGAGAGGAAGCGGCTATAGCTTAGGAAGGAAGGAAGGAAGGAAGGAGGAAACCAGGGAAATGTGACTTGTGGTCGGGGAGAAAAGGGGGTGGGGAAGGGGGGGTAGATATTTCGGCGGTAGGCCAAAAATTTCGAAATGTGGAGGGAAACTTTGCGCGCACTGCCGTCGGACACCATTCACTTTGAACGATTGTGTGCATCGCAAATGATTCTTCTGCTTTACGCGCATGGGATGAGTTTGATAATTCAAATTTTGGTGGAAATTTCCCCGGGTACGTCATTGCATAATTTAACATCGCTTGCTAATTTGGGCACACAAAAGAGCGTACAGCATACAGACCACACTTACTGAATCGAGCAATTTTAGTAATTAAACAGAGCCAGTTGACCTAAACATTGCTCTAACAAAAGACCAGCATTAAAAACAAAGCCTAAGTACGCATAATTTTAACAAATCCGCCGCCGCACCGGCCTATGCATCACCGGTGTGAGATGAGACGTCGATGACTTGTCCTGGCGACATGTCGCCGTTGGTGGACTCCGTGTCCCCCCTGCTGAAGTCGACCGCGTCCTCGTCCTCGTCCTTGGTGCCACCCTCAAGGTTGTAGTACTCGTAGTAGTGGTTGCGCCAGAGCTCGCGTTGGTGCTCCACCGCCGATTCCTCGACGGACAGACTCTTCTCTACCTCGACCTCGGCCATGTGCAAATCCTCCTCCCAGCGCTCCTCGATCTCCGCCGCCTCCTGCATCTCCAGCTCCCGCTCGGCGATCTCATGAGAAAGCAGGTGCTCCATGGCCACCGCCGCCTTTTTGGACGTGGGTTGCATGCTGGATTCCGAGGTGGCCTGGAATATCTTGGCGTGTGTGTCCTCGATCTTGGCGTGGATGGCCTCGATCCGGGCCAGGGTGACATCGGCGGCACGGACGGCAGCTTGAGTGCTCTCGGCGTTTGCAGCCGCCGTCGCAGTAGCAGTTGCAGCCGTCTCGGCTGCTGCAGCAACCCTGTCAGCTGCCGCAGACGCCCTCTCGGTGGATGCGGCCGCGCTCAATGCGGATGCAGCGGCACTCTCGGCGTAGGCGGCAGTGCTCTCGGCGCAGGCAGCGGCGCTCAGGGAGGACGCGGCCATCGTACGGGCCTTCACGAAGCGTTTCCACGGCGTCATCTTTGCAAGAAGGGGTGCGGGAATGGGGATCGGGATTCGTGGATTCGGGGGTTGCCGGCACTGGAGCAGACGAGCTGGCGAAGCTTAAGGAGGAAGACTTAAATAGACCCAGAAATTTTCATCGCAAACGGTTCCTACAAAAAAACTGTGTGTGATGTTGTGGATATTTTTTATTAGCTGTGAAAGATGAATTTGGAGTAAAGTGGCAACGGATGGTGTTTTAAATGCACTAGAAAATTTGTAGTACTAATACAACTGTCATGTCAAATTTTGGAAAATTTCAGGAGTCATTTGACCTTTTAAGACATTTAAGTGATTTTCTAGCCATTTAATGACCGTAATTCAAATTTTAACTACATGTACATGCAACAGCTAACCATAACGGTTTGAAAAATCATATTTGTGTACTTGTGTGCGAGTTAATTCCATGTGCAGTAAATTAGAAGGAATTTTCAAACATATTGGTCTCACGGCATGGACACATGCATGGAGTGCCATGGCATTTTAATTCCAAAAAATTAAAAAATTATCAGAAAAACATGAAACCTTGCTTGATGTAATGTCATGCCACCAAGATGATGTGGTAAAAAAATTGGCATGTTTGACAAAAGTTTGGACACACACCCCTCACAAACCGGAGCAACTCACTAAAAGGCTCGTGGTTCCGAGAGGGAACAATGCATGTTTGATGACGAACGGGAGATAGCTTCCTCTTACGGCCTTCAAATTTTTTCTACGTTTAACATGCACTAATACAACTTTCATGTGAAAATTTGGAAAATTTCAGGGGTCATTTGACCTTTTAAAGACATTTAAGTGATTTTCTAGCCATTTAATGACCGTAATTCAAATTTGAACTACATCTACATGCAACGGCTAACCATAACGGTTTGAAAAATCATATTTTTGTACTTGTGTGTGAGTTAATTCCATGTGCAGTAAATTAGAAGGAATTTTCAAACATATTGGTCTCACATGGACACATGCATGGAGTGCCATGGCATTTTAATTCCAAAAAATTAAAAAATGATCAGAAAAACATGAAACCTTGTTTGATGTAATGTCATGCCACCAAGATGATGTGGTAAAAAAATTGGCCTGTTTGACGAAAGTTTGGACACACGCCCCTCACAAACCAGAGCAACTCACTGGAAGGCTCGTGGTTCCGAGAGGGAACAATGCATGTTTGATGACGAACGGGAGATAGCTTCCTCTTACGGCCTTCAAATTTTTTTCTACATTTAACGTGCACTAATACAACTGTCATGTGAAAATTTGAAAAAATTCAGGGGTCATTTGACCTTTTAAAGACATTTAAGTGATTTTCTAGCCATTTAATGACCGTAATTCAAATTTGAACTACATCTACATGCAACGGCTAACCATAATGGTTTGAAAAATCATATTTTTGTACTTGTGTGCGAGTTAATTCCATGTGCAGTAAATTAGAAGGAATTTTCAGACATATTGGTCTCACGGCATGGACACATGCATGGAGTGCCATTGCATTTTAATTCCAAAAAATTAAAAAATGATCAGAAAAACATGAAACCTTGCTTGATGTAATGTCATGCCACCAAGATGATGTGGTAAAAAATTGACCTGTTTGACGAAAGTTTGGACACACACCCCTCACAAACTAGAGCAACTCACTAGAAGGCTCGTGGTTCCGAGAGGGAACAATGCATGTTTGATGACGAACGGGAGATAGCTTCCTCTTACGGCGTTCAAATTTTTTCTACGTTTAACATGCACTAATACAACTTTCATGTGAAAATTTGGAAAATTTCAGGGGTCATTTGACCTTTTAAAGACATTTAAGTGATTTTCTAGCCATTTAATGACCGTAATTCAAATTTGAACTACATCTACATGCAACGGCTAACCATAACGGTTTGAAAAATCATATTTTTGTACTTGTGTGTGAGTTAATTCCATGTGCAGTAAATTAGAAGGAATTTTCAAACATATTGGTCTCACATGGACACATGCATGGAGTGCCATGGCATTTTAATTCCAAAAAATTAAAAAATGATCAGAAAAACATGAAACCTTGTTTGATGTAATGTCATGCCACCAAGATGATGTGGTAAAAAAATTGGCCTGTTTGACGAAAGTTTGGACACACGCCCCTCACAAACCAGAGCAACTCACTGGAAGGCTCGTGGTTCCGAGAGGGAACAATGCATGTTTGATGACGAACGGGAGATAGCTTCCTCTTACGGCCTTCAAATTTTTTTCTACATTTAACGTGCACTAATACAACTGTCATGTGAAAATTTGAAAAAATTCAGGGGTCATTTGACCTTTTAAAGACATTTAAGTGATTTTCTAGCCATTTAATGACCGTAATTCAAATTTGAACTACATCTACATGCAACGGCTAACCATAACGGTTTGAAAAATCATATTTTTGTACTTGTGTGCGAGTTAATTCCATGTGCAGTAAATTAGAAGGAATTTTCAGACATATTGGTCTCACGGCATGGACACATGCATGGAGTGCCATTGCATTTTAATTCCAAAAAATTAAAAAATGATCAGAAAAACATGAAACCTTGCTTGATGTAATGTCATGCCACCAAGATGATGTGGTAAAAAATTGACCTGTTTGACGAAAGTTTGGACACACACCCCTCACAAACCGGAGCAACTCACTAGAAGGCTCGTGGTTCCGAGAGGGAACAATGCATGTTTGATGATGAACGGGAGATAGCTTCCTCTTACGGCCTTCAAATTTTTTCTATGTTTAACGTGCACTAATTCAACTGTCATTTAACTAATTTTCTAGCCATTTAATGACCGTAATTCAAATTTGAACTACATCTACATGCAACGGCTAACCATAACGGTTTGAAAAATCATATTTTTGTGTACCTGTGTGCGAGTTAAAAAATCATCAGACGATGTAAATATCTGGTGTTCAGAAAAGAAAATGTAAAGATCTGGCAAGACAACAGGCCCCCACACGATTGGCACTCTATTCCGTGCCTCGAGGTTTGGAAGGTGAGTGGCGGGGGTTATTAATCAGACACGGTTCTGTATTGGAAACCGTCAGCTATTATGTTCACACACGGATTTTGCTGCGGGAATCATGTGTAATTCAAACTACAGTACTCGTAAATTCCTGCGACCGGCGTGTGTACTGTTCCCGTCCATCTAGATTCTGGCCGCCAATAAATACTTCCTTGCTCACGTCGTCCCGCCTGCATTCTCATCTACATCCTCCCCTTGCTCGCCCTCTCTCTCTCTCTCTCAAATCTCTGCCATGGCACCGCCGGTCTGCCCACGAGCCGACGAGGAGTCGCCGCACCCCGAGGACACTCACTTGAAGAGCAGCGACGAGGACCCCTACGCGTCGCCGGACGAGGTTGCGCTGGACCCCCCCAACTTTGGATTGGTTTTGGGGCCAGTACAATCTTTGTCTGTGGAAGTCGCTGCCGCCGGCTGAGAAAGCTAGGCAAGTGGTGTTCAAGAAGGAGATGGTGGAGGAGGAAGCCAGGTACCAGGCGGCCTGTGAAGCCCGTGATGCCGCCTGGAAAAAGGAGGCGGTGAACCTTTGGGGGCGGGCGCGTCGTCGTGCGGAGGAGGTGTACGAAGACGGGTACTTCACGAGGAAGGTCAAAGGCGCTAGACGCCTCATCGCTGCGTGAAGGTGGGCCGATAAGCTCCAGCGTGCCACCGACGAGGAGCTCTGGTGGGTGCCCAACGAAATGGCAAGATCATTCGCGCTCGTCTGCCAGCAAGAGGCAGATCGGTACGTCAAGCGCTGCGAGGTGGAGGAGGCGGAGTACTGCCTCCGCGCCGGGAAGACGCCGCGCACCAGGGAGCTGCTGGCGAGGGGCTACCGGAATACTGCCCCCAGGAGGGATTATTAGTTTTAGTATTGTTCGTTTTCAATTTTATGCATTGTACCTAGTAGTTAAGTATCATCATGTATATGTGATGATATTATATATATTCTGTGATGAACTAATGAATGATTAATATATATATATATATATTATGAATTCCATTTTCTATCTGTTTTTGTATACTAATTTGAATCTAGCTGTTATCATCCACATATACAGAATGGAAAGCGTATATACACACATTGAAACAAAACATATAAGAACGAAAAACAGAGTACACACATTGAAACAGAGCAATACTATGATTGCTGTGAATACATAGCTATCCATGTCGAAATGACTCAACAAAATAAAACGCGTCCATGAGACTATGACCAGCAGCCCTTGCCTACGGTAGCTCTTGGCTCTGCCTGAACTCGTGCAGGCGTTCGTCCAAGCGGTCGACACGCTCGCGGTACATCTGGAGCACGATCTGGAGCTCCAAGTTGGCTATTTCATTGGAGAACACCAGCTCGAGGATGCGACGGCCATGTTCCTCTACTGCGCCCAGGTGGTTACCTGGGCCAAGGAGGCGGTCGAGCCTACCGACCAGCGCGTTGGCATCGAGCGGGCCGCGGACAAGGCGAACGGCGCGACCCATGCGAATGGTGCGATGGGCGTCCGGTGCAAGTACGGCGCGGCCGGCCTCTGGTGCAAGTACGGCGCAGAGGGCCTCTGCCCACTCCTAGCGAGGAATGGGGGTACTGACGGGACGTGTACCCAGCTGCGACGCCCTGTCGACAGCAGGCAAGCGCCGATGGATCCGCTCTTGCTGTGCAGCGCGCCGCGCCTCTCGCTCTGCGGCGCTCCAACAGTCTCGCCGTGCGGCGAGCCGCAGCCAATTGGCGCGGACGCGCCTAGCTTGCTCTATGGCGCGCCATCGATCATGTTGTGCGGCGAGCTGCAGCCTCTCGGGGCTAACATGCCTATCTTGATCCACGGTGCTGAAGCGCTGTGACGCCCCCGGCTCAATCGTGCAATAATCATACACGCAAATGCACACTATCAAGCCTAAGGACTCACGGGAAGATATCACAACACAACTATAAAATATAAATAAAGTCATACAAGCTTTATATTACAAGCCAGGGCCTCGAGGGCTCGAATACATAGCTCGATGGCATACAAGCGTCAGCGGAAGCATCAGATACCTGAGTACAGATATTAAAAGAGAAACAGAAAGGCCTTTAGAAAGGCGGGGCAAAATAAAATACTACGATCGAAAGGCGCAGGCCTCCTGCCTGGGACCCTCCGAACCTACTCCTGGTCGTCAGCCAACTCGTAGTAGTATCCATCCTCGGGGTGGTAGTAGTAGTCGATCGACGGGGCATCTGTCTCAGGGGGCTCCGTCCTCTGGTCACGACAAACTGATATGGGGAGAAAATGAAAACAAAGCAACCGTGAGTACTCAGAAGTACTCAGCAAGCAAGGATCTACACTACATATGCAACATTTTCAAAGAGAGGCTGTATATGTGGACTGGGCTGCAGAAATGCCAGAATAGAGAGAAGGCCAAGTCCTATCGAAGACTAGCATCTTCAGAGGTCTTGCAGCAATAGAAGAGAGTAGAACAGTACAATATAAGGTAGCAGTAATGATATCAACCTCACCCAGAGATCCTTTCTCGACTCCCCGCGAGAAAGCAATCCCAGAGCCATACAGTCATCAACCTCGTCCTGAGATCCCTTCTCGACTCCCGGCGAGAAGCAATCCTAGAGCCATATTATCCAATTCTAGCTGTATCGATCGGGATACAACTCTGAGTGTCCGTTACCGAGGATCCGGCTATAAATAGATTAGTTCTTCCCTGCAGGGGTGCACCAACTTACCTACCACGCTCGCTTAACTCCGGCCGGACACACTTTTTCGGGTCATGCCCGGCCTCGGCCAAACGACACACCGCAGCCCTACCTAAAGCTCAGCAGAGAGGTCCCCGCCGGTCTACATCCTAAGCACTCAGGGGTCTTGGGCCATCGCCCTGTGCACTCCGGGTCGTTGTGTGCAGGGTGGATACCAGCACCACCTCGGAGGGTCGGTACGATCCGACCATGCCACAATGCTGAACTGGACGTCTGGCAGAACTTTCGGCTGATGCGTACGATGCAGAACGCCCATACTATGCCCACGTGAGGGTTAGTGCTATCGGGCCAGAGGCCCACTCGAATCAAATATCCAAACCGTTAGTACCTTGGGGTTGCGGTAACGAGCAGAGACTCACGAAAGATGTGACCCCGTCGCCCCGTCTCGAGGACTTGCTGCAAGGGCTAAGAATGCCCGGCCGCACCTCGTATACATCACTCGGCCACCATACAGGCAACCCGTCTTCACATCACACGCGGGAACCCCTCAGGGTCGACCCACCTTTCCAAGTAACAATAGTACAGTCCAAGTATCCGTGTGTCCATAACATCAAGGGAATCCGAGGTATCACCCTCGTTGGATTCCTACTCGATGTATCCGTCAAGGTGAACTCGGAGGAATCACCCTCGCTGGGTTCACACTTGAGGTATTGTACAATAGCGTCGTTACCGGAAGTGGTGAAGGAGGAATCACCCTCGATGACCACGACCAAATAGCAACTCTACAGAGTTAACATCAGGAGTGCTATACGAGGTATCACCCTCGGCACTCGATAGTCATGCTGCAGTGTCGTTACAACTAAGGGGGGTGATGTGCGGTGCCGGGGCCTGGTCTTCAATCCCATTGATCGGGTCTTCGGATAATCCAGCGGGGCAGTCGGGATAAGTGGGGTCACTGATAGGTCTCTACCCAGCCTATACTAGACAGTTTAGGATAAGAAGGTAAGGTATCAATAGCAGGTTACAATAAACAGGCTATGCATCAGAATAGGTAAAGCAGTAGCAGCAGCAATTCTAATGCAAGCATGAGAAATTAGAATGGGCGATATCGGGATGATCAAAGGGGGGGCTTGCCTGGTTGCTCGGCGGCAAGGGCAAGGTCGTCAACGGTGGCGTCGGGCTCCGGAGCTGCATTGGTACCGGGAACTGTGTCAAGGTCTAACGAGAGAGAAGAGGGGGAGGAAACAGTATAAATACACAGCAAACAGGAGTAACACAGAACAAGCTACGCTAACGTGCAGTGCAGGGTTGCCTGAAGACATGTCTAAGTCATTTAGTTATTTTTAGGAATTTGTTTGGATTTATTTTATTAGAGTCATGCACTATTCATTTATCTGAAACAGGCAAAAAGTTGCATGTTCAGTTAGTTAGAGGCATCTAACAGGTATGTGGGTAGCGTATCCGGATCCGTCTCATTTTTCTGATCGTTTTTCATATATAAATTATTTTCATCGGAGTTACGGATTAAAAGATATGATTTTCTAAAGTTTTTATTGATTTTCTGGAATTATTTTAATTATTAAATACGAATTATCCAGTATAGTAGCAGCTGACATCAGCATGACGTCAGCATGACATCAGCGGGTCAAACCAGCTGACCAGAGTCAACTCTGACAGGTGGGGCCCACATGTCATTCACAGTACTAATTAATAGAGGATTAAACTTAGCTAATTAACCTAATTAGCTTGTGGGGCCCACTGTCAGTGTCAGCTTTAGTTAACTAATTAGCTTAATTAGGATTAACAGGTTAATTAGTGTTTTATTTATTTATTTTAACAGTTTAAAATTGCGAGGCCTGCATGTCAATGACAGAGCCGCCCAGTCAGTAGGGTTGACTGGGTCAAAGGGGCCAGCGGGGCCCAGGTTCAGTGGCTGAGCGTGGGGCCCGGGGCTACCACGTGGGCGCGGCCCAGGTTCAGTGGCTGAGCATGGGGCCCGGGGCTACCACGTGGGCGCCCAGTCAGCGCCGGCCGCCGGAGCTACTCCGGCGAGCCCGAGCGCGGTGGCGATAGTGGAACTCACCGTTCCGGCGACCAAACGGGTGGCGGAGCACACCGTTCGAACGGGGCGAAGGAGCCGCATCCACCTAGCCTAGCGACGCGGCCCGAGGTGGCCCTAAATGACGGCGGCATCAAACACGGACGGCGGCCGGAGTTGGGCGCGCACGGGATCTTGCCTACGGGTCGCGGGAGAGAGGGGAGAGAGATCGAGGAGGAAGGGGAGCTCACGGGGGGAGCCGTAGGGGTGGTCAGCAAGCTCGGGGTGGCACGGACGATGGTGTACGGTCGCCGGCGATCTCGGCGGCCGAATCTTGAAGACGAGGTCGAAGACGCCGCCGTGGGGCTTGTACGATCGCGGGGCTCGGTGAGGGGGTAGTAGGCGATGCGGTGGACCTCGGTGACCCGGTGGTTGTCCGAGGGGAGCTCGGTTGCCACGGTGGATGGCGACGGTGGCGACGGGCGCGCTCGAGCGACGATCGGGGAGGAAGGGGCAAGGCGATGGAGAGCAAGGAGGGGTGGCTGGCGTGTCCAGAGGGTCGAGGGGGGGCCTTAACCGACCAGGGACGGGCGCAGCGACGCGATGTCATGCGGGAGAAGGGGGGCGGCGCGGCGATCTCTGCAGAGGCGACAGCGGCGCGCGCGGGTGAACAGGGGAAGGGGACGGGAGGTGTTGGGCTGGGCCGGCACTGTGTTGGGCAGGCCGGTAAGAGCACAGTTGCACTTTCCATTTTTTTTCTTTTCTTTTTCTGTCTGGCAAATAGTTTGGCACCCGAATGAATTTTGTAAAATATGTGACCTGGTCCATATATCACAGTGCAACATACCCTATCACCAAAAATTAGTTTGGGGTATTTATCATTTCATATTTATTTTATATTTATTTATAGGTTATTAAATATTGTCTTTAGTCAGTTTTTGAGGATGTTTGAGTCACTTTCCCAATTCCAATAATGTTGGTTTCAATTTTAGAATTGTCTCTGATTTTCTTGCTATTTAATGAACAATTTAGTTTCTGATTTGAACAGCTTTTATTTTTTCTCAATGAATTAAACTTGAATTTTGAGTTAGGAGCTGAATGCAATATGATGCAAATGATGATTTGGCACTGCTGATCATGATGACCTGGCATAATCAAAAGGGTGATCACTGTAGCTTAATACATGGGGTGTTACAAATCTCCTCCACTAACAAGAATTCTCGTCCCGAGAATTAAGAGGTAGAAGGAAAAAGTTCGGGGTATTCGCACGAAGATTATCCTTGCGTTCCCAAGTGGCTTCATCTTAAGTATGATTTGACCACTGCACTTTGAGGAACTTGGTAACCTTCTGACGGGTCCGACATTCAGCTTCATCAAGAATGCAGATCGGATGCTCCTTATAAGATAGATCATCATGCAATTCGAGCATCTCGTGATCCACAGCTCGGTGCGGAGATTCCTTGAAGCATTTACGAAGTTGCGACACATGGAAGACGTCATGGATATGAGAGAATTGCGGCGGCAATTCCAATTTATACGCCACCTGACCACGTCTTGCAATAATGCGGAAAGGACCAATGTAGCGTGGAGCTAACTTGCCCTTGATTCCAAAATGGTGAGTGCCCTTCATAGGAGTGACTCGCAGATAAGCCTGATCACCAGGTTGATAAGTCAAACCCCATCGTTTGCGATCGTAATTGCTCTTCTGGCGGTCCTGAGCCGCCTTGAGATTTACTCGAACGATATGTACTTGTTCTTCGGCGTGTTGAATAATATCCGGACCCACGAGCGGTCGTTCCCCAGTTTCTGACCAATTCAGAGGGGTTCGACACTTACGTCCATATAGTACTTTGAAGGGAGCCATTTTCAAACTGGCTTGATAGCAGTTGTTATAAGAGAACTCGGCATACGGGAGAGATTCTTCCCACTTCTTACCGAAAGAAATAACACAAGCTCGCAGCATATCTTCAAGCACTTGATTAACTCGCTCAACTTGGCCTTGGGATTGGGGATGATAAGCTGAACTCCAGGTAATATGAGTTACCATAGCTTCTTGGAAGCTTTCCCAGAACTTGGAAGTGAAAAGGCCGCCACGGTCCAAACTGATCTCCTTCGGAATACCGTGGAGTGATACAATTCAGGAGATATACAACTTTGCTAATTGACTAGCAGTGACAGTCTCTTTGACGGGCAGGAAGTGTGCAACTTTGGAGAGTTGGTCGACGATGACAAGAATAGCATCATGACCCTTCTGTGACCTGGGAAGGCCAGTAATGAAATCCATCTAACCCTTATCCCATTTCCATAGAGGAATAGGAAGTGGTTGCAAAATTCCAGCAGGCTTCTAATGTTCTGCTTTAACGCGACGACACACATCACATTCAGCAACATATCGAGCAATATCCTGCATCATTTTAGACCACCAGTACCTTTGACGGAGATCACGATACATCTTGGGGCTACCCGGATGAATAGACAATGGTGTGTCATGTGCCTCCTTCATGACCTTGTCAGTCATGAGTTCGAAGCGAGGTACCACAATGCGGTTTCTAAAATACAAGGTTCCATTTTCAGACAGCGAGAAATCCCTGTACTTTTCAAGATGAAGATTTTTCTTCATCAGATCAACTTCAGCATCTTTAGCTTGTGCATTCTTAACATCTTTCTCAAGATCTGGTTGTATCACAAGGTTATTAAGAGAAATCTGTGGAACAATACACAGATTCAGCTTGCACAGTTCTTCAAAAAGACGAGGTTGAGCTCGCCTAACCATGAGGTTGTCGCAATAGGACTTGCGGCTTAAGGCATCAGCCATCACGTTAGCCTTGCCAGGGGTATAGGAAATACCCAAGTCATAGTCCGCAATGGCCTCCATCCATCTTTGCTGACGGAGGTTTAGAGATGGTTGAGTGAACAAGTACTTCAGACTTTTATGATCCGTGTATATCTCGCAACGATTACCGAGGAGGTAATGTCGCCACAACTGCAGTGCATAGATGACAGCAGCTAGTTCTAGATCATGTATCGGATAATTCTCTTCATGTGGGCGCAACTGACGAGAGCCATAGGCAATCACTTTACGCTCTTGCATTAGGATACAGCCTAATCCTTCACGGGATGCATCACAATAAATCACAAAATCTTTGCGGGTATCGGGAGGAGATAGTACTGGGGCAGATGTTAGCTTGTCTTTGAGTATCTGGAAACTTTCCTGACATTTTTCTGTCCATTCAAATTTAACGCCCTTGTGAAGCAGATCGGTCAAAGGCTTAGCAATCTTTGAAAAATTCTCAACAAACCGACGGTAATAGCTTGCAAGGCCAAGAAAACTTCTCACTTGCTTGACGTTCTTCGGAGGAGTCCAATCAAGAATAGCCTGAACTCGTTCCGGGTTAACAGCAATGCCATCCTTGGAAATCACATGACCAAGGTAGGTTACTTCAGAAAGCCAGAATTCACATTTGGAGTATTTGGCATACAACTGGTGTTCTCGGAGCCTTTCCAGTACAAGACGGAGGTGTTCGGCATGTTCTTCCTTATTCTTCGAATAGACCAGAATATCATCTAGATATACCACGACGAACTTGTCGAGGTAATCCATGAAGATGTAATTCATCAGACGGGAGAAAGTTGCAGGAGCATTGGTTAAGCCAAATGACATGACAGTGTACTCATAAGAACCATAGCGAGTAACGAATGCTGTCTTGGGAATATCCTCTTCACGAACACGGATCTGATGATAACCCAACCTCAAGTCAAGTTTAGAAAACACCGATGATCCAGCAAGTTGATCATACAAATCATTGATCCGAGGAAGCGGATATTTGTTCTGGATTGTGGCTTGGTTAATGGGCCGATAATCCTGAACCAATCGGTTAGTTCCATCCTTCTTCTTAACGAAGAGTGAAGGTGCTCCCCAATCAGAGGAACTGGGGCGGATGAAACCTTTCTTAAGTGACGTGTCGATTTCCTCCTTAAGTTCAAGAAGGTGGTGCGGAGGCATCTTATAAGGACGCTTCGCAATAGGGGTAGTGCCAGGTTTCAAGTCGATGACAAACTCGACAGCTCTAGCAGGGGGTATTCCTGGAAGTTCTTCTGGAAAGACATCTTGAAAATCATGAACAACTGGAACGTTCTCAATGCCTTCAAGAGGTGAAGCATTCAATGCATTCAGAACATATATCTGGCTCTCAGCATCCTGAGCTATTCGGGCTGAGTATTTGACTGTCTGGCCAGAAGGGTGAGTGAGCTGGACTGTCTTAGTAGCGCAATCAATCAAAGCATTATGGGTTGTCAACCAGTCCATACCGAGAATAATGTCTATGTCGGAAGGTCCAAGTACAATGAGAGAAACCGGAAAAAGTAGACCTCCAATCTCGATGTGGTTGTGAGGGCTTAGCATTGTGGTTTGCCACTTGGATCTCGGGGACTAAACCATTAGAGGAGTGCGTAATTCTTCCAGGTATAACTCATGTAACTGAGCAAATTGTTGGGACACAAAAGCATGCGATGCTCCTGAATCAAAGAGAACAGAGGCTGGTACTGAATTCACAGAGAGTGTTCCCAGCATGATAGTCGGTTCCTTCTGAGCCTTTTCAGCATTGACGTGATTAGCATGGCCAAGTACAACAGCAGACGGTATGATATTACGGTTTCTGAATCAGCAGTTTCGACAACTCTTCTTACGACCACTAGGAGGATGTGGCGCAAATTGAGGAGAAGCCATAGCATCAGGCGGTCCATCATGAACCGTTAGCTGTCTCGGCGGTGAAGGCAGACAGGGTGCAACATAAGACGGCCTTGGTGTTGGAGCAGGTCGATGATGAACATTATGTGGGATCCAGACTTGACGTTTCTGAACAGGTCGACCCGAAGTCGAGCCGATATCTCGAGTACGCTTGAGCAACTCCTGGTATTTAGTCAGAGCAGTTTCAACTTGGAAAGATTTGCTGACAAGCGTTGCAAAGTCTGCAAAATCAAGGACAACAAGTGCGAGGTTTATATCCGTACGCAGTCCTTCATGGAATTTCTCCTACTTGTGGGCGTCAGTGAAGACATCATCTTCAGCATAGCGGGACAATTCAAGAAATTTCCTCTGATATTCATCCACAGTCATTGTGCCGTGTGTGAGTTTGCGGAATTCCTGCTTCTTTTGGTCCATCAGACCTTGAGGAATGTACCGTGCACGAAAGGCTGACTGAAATTTCTGCCAAGTGGTTACTGTTTCAGCAGGCAACATACCGTTGTGGCTTTCCCACCATTGAGCAGCTAGGCCCTTTAAGTGGAATGTCGCAAAGGTGACGTAACTGTCAGGAGCGACATTAGCTGATTCCATCTCAAACAAAATGTCATGAAGCCAATCATCAGCATCCATAGGATTGGTGGAGTTGCGGAAAACAGACGGGTTGAGGCGCACAAATTCTGGCAGCGAGATCGGTCCAGGCTCCTGACGAGCCTCGTTGCGTTCGAAACGTCTTAACAGACTCTCGTTGAGCTAACGGTTCAATTCAAATTGTTGCATCATTGCGGCAATATAGGGCTGAGGTGGAGGATCGTCACCCATCCTGCCAAATCAACAGGGGCAGTTTAGCAACAAAAACAACATGCGTATGGAATGATTCATGACGTAACACGCACAACAGAAGGAAGTGCAATAGATACTTCATCATATTCGCACCAGACATTCAAAGCCACACATAGCCTCGGTTAGTATCCGGCATTACGACAGTTGAAAGGGGAGGGCTAGACATCTAGGCGGTGCGCAGGCACGCGGTAGGGAAGTACACAATGAGACATAGCAAAGGCTACGTCAACGTCGGAGAAAACTGTTGGAGCGAGGAATCTGCAAGTGTCAATACAGGTTGCCCTCGACAAAAGGATCCTGCAAGCAGAACCTGGCCCGCAATCTTGAAGGAAGGGGGGAAATTTTTAGAACACCGGGTGGATGTGATCACGAGAACCTAATGTTGGAGTTAGTAAAATTTTAACCCGAGTAGAAGAGAGATTAGAGTCCAAGAGTAAAGGTGAGGAATAAAAGATCCTAATAGCACCCAGTTGGCGACGTGGGCCCGTAAGCCACACAGCCAAGTTAGTAAAACAGTTTTCGGTTACTAGACTCAACTTCGGCCAAAGAGTTGGAAAGGGGGGGTTCCTACAGGTAGTCAGCTCTGATACCAACTTGTGACGCCCCCGGCTCAATCGTGCACTAATCATACACGCAAATGCACATGATCAAGCCTAAGGACTCACGGGAAGATATCACAACACAACTCTAAAATATAAATAAAGTCATACAAGCTTCATATTACAAGCCAGGGCCTCGAGGGCTCGAATACATAGCTCGATGGCATACAAGCATCAGCGAAAGCATCAGATACCTGAGTACAGATATTAAAAGAGAAACAGAAAGGCCTTTAGAAAGGCGGGGCAAAATAAAATACTACGATCGAAAGGCGCAGGCCTCCTGCCTGGGACCCTCCGAACCTACTCCTGGTCGTCAGCCAACTCGTAGTAGTATCCATCCTCGGGGTGGTAGTAGTAGTCGATCGACGGGGCATCTGTCTCAGGGGGCTCCGTCCTCTGGTCACGACAAACTGATATGGGGAGAAAAGGAAAACAAAGCAACCGTGAGTACTTAGAAGTACTCAGCAAGCAAGGATCTACACTACATATGCAACATTTTCAAAGAGAGGCTGTATATGTGGATTGGGCTGCAGAAATGCCAGAATAGAGAGAAGGCCTAGTCCTATCGAAGACTAGCATCCTCAGAGGTCTTGCAGCAATAGAAGAGAGTAGAACAGTACAATATAAGGTAGCAGTAATGATATCAACCTCACCCAGAGATCCTTTCTCGACTCCCTGCGAGAAAGCAATCCCAGAGCCATACAGTCATCAACCTCGTCCTGAGATCCCTTCTCGACTCCCGGCGAGAAGCAATCCCAGAGCCATAGTATCCAATTCTAGCTGTATCGATCGGGATACAACTCCGAGTGTCCATTACCGAGGATCCGGCTATGCATAGATTAGTTCTTCCCTGCAGGGGTGCACCAACTTACCCACCACACTCGCTTAACTCCGGCCGGACACACTTTTCCGGGTCATGCCCGGCCTCGGCCAAACGACACACTGCAGCCCTATCTAAAGCTCAGCAGAGAGGTCCCCGCCGGTCTACATCCTAAGCACTCAGGGGTCTTGGGCCATCGCCCTGTGCACTCTGGGTCGTTGTGTGCAGGGTGGATACCAGCACTGCCTCGGAGGGTCGGTACGATCCGACCGTGCCACAATGCTGAACTGGACGTCTGACAGAACTTTTGGCTGATGCGTACGATGCAGAACGCCCATACTATGCCCACGTGATGGTTAGTGCTATCGGGCCAGAGGCCCACTCGAATCAAATATCCAAACCGTTAGTACCTTGGGGTTGCGGTAACGAGCAGAGACTCACAAAAGACGTGACCCCGTCGCCCCGTCTCGAGGACTTGCTGCAAAGGCTAAGAATGCCCGGCCGCGCCTCGTATACATCACTCGGGCACCATACAGGCAACCCGTCTTCACATCACACGCGGGAACCCCTCAGGGTCGACCCGCCTTTCCAAGTAACAATAGTACAGTCCAAGTATCCGTGTGTCCATAACATCAAGGGAATCCGAGGTATCACCCTCGTTGGATTCCTACTCGATGTATCCGTTAAGGTGAACTCGGAGGAATCACCCTCGCTGGGTTCACACTTGAGGTTTTGTACAACAGCGTCGTTACCGGAAGTGGTGAAGGAGGAATCACCCTCGATGACCACGACCAAATAGCTACTCTACAGAGTTAACATCAGGAGTGCTATACGAGGTATCACCCTCGGCACTCGATAGTCACGCTGCAGTGTCATTACAACTAAGGGGGGTGATGTGCGATGCCGGGGTCTGGTCTTCAATCCCATTGATCGAGTCTTCGGATAATCCAGCGGGGCAGTCGAGATAAGTGGGGTCACTGATAGGTCTCTACCCAGCCTATACTAGACAGTTTAGGATAAGCACGTAAGGTATCAACAGCAGGTTACAATAAACAGGCTATGCATCAGAATAGGTAAAGCAGTAGCAGCAGCAATTCTAATGCAAGCATGAGAAATTAGAATGGGCGATATCGGGATGATCAAAGGGGGGGGCTTGCCTGGTTGCTCGGCGGCAAGGGCAAGGTCGTCAACGGTGGCATCGGGCTCCAGAGCTGCATCGGTAACGGGAACTGTGTCGGGGTCTAACGAGAGAGAAGAGGGGGAGGAAACAGTATAAATACACAGCAAACAGGAGTAACACAGAGCAGGCTACGCTAATGTGCAGTGCAAGGTTGCCTGAAGACATGTCTAAGCCATTTAGTTATTTTTAGGAATTTGTTTGGATTTATTTTATTAGAGCCATGCACTATTCATTTATCTGAAATAGGCAAAAAGTTGCATGTTCAGTTAGTTAGAGGCATCTAACAGGTATGTGGGTAGCGTATTCGGATCCGTCTCATTTTTCTGATCGTTTTTCATATATAAATTATTTTCATCGGAGTTACGGATTAAAAGATATGATTTTCTAAAGTTTTTATTAATTTTTTGGAATTATTTTAATTATTAAATTTGAATTATCCAGAATAGTAGCAGCTGACATCAACATGACGTCAGCATGACATCAGCGGGTCAAACCAGCTGACCAGAGTCAACTCTGACAGGTGGGGCCCACATGTCATTCACAGTACTAATTAACAGAGGATTAAACTTAGCTAATTAACCTAATTAGCTTGTGGGGCCCTCTGTCAGTGTCAGCTTTAGTTAACTAATTAGCTTAATTAGGATTAACAGGTTAATTAGTGTTTTATTTATTTATTTTAACAGTTTAAAATCGCGGGGCCCACAGTCAGTGACAGAGCCGCCCAGTCAGCAGGGTTGACTGGGTCAAAGGGGCCAGCGGGGCCCAGGTTCAATGGCTGAGCGTGGGGCTCGGGGCTGCCACGTGGGCGCCCGGTCAGCGCCGGCCGCCGGAGCTACTCCGGCGAGCCCGAGCGCGGCGGCGATAGTGGAACTCGCCGTTCCGTCGACCAAACGGGTGGCGGAGCACACCGTTCGAACGGGGCGAAGGAGCCGTATCCACCTAGCCTAGCGACGCGGCCCGGGGTGGCCCTAAACGATGGCGACATCGAACACGGACGGCGGCCAGAGTTGGGCGCGCACGGGATCTAGCCTACGGGTCGCGGGAGAGAGGGGAGAGAGATCGAGGAGGAAGGGGAGCTCACGGGGGGAGCCGTAGGGGTGGTCAGCGAGCTCGGGGTGGCACGGACGACGGCGTACGATCACCGGCGATCTCAGCGGCTGAATCTTGAAGACGAGGTCGAAGACGCCGCTGTGGGGCTTGTCCGATCGCGGGGCTCGGTGAGGGGTTCGTAGGCGATGCGATGGACCTCGGTGACCCGGTGGTTGTCCGAGGGGAGCTCGGTTGCCACGGTGGATAGCGACGGTGGCGACGGGCGCGCTCGGGCAACAATCGGGGAGGAAGGGGCAAGGCGATGGAGAGTAAGGAGGGGTGGCTGGGGTGTCCAGAGGGTCGAGGGGGGGCCTTAACCGACCAGGGACGGGCGCAGCGACGCGTTGTCGTGCGGGAGAAGGGGGGCCGGCGCGGCGAGCTCTGCAGAGGAGACAGCGGCGCACGCGGGTGATCAGGGGAAGGGGACGGGAGGTGTTGGGCTAGGCCGGCACTGTGTTGGGCAGGCCGGTAAGTGCACAGTTGCACTTTCCATTTTTTTTCTTTTCTTTTTCTGTTTGGCACCCGAATGAATTTTGTAAAATATGTGACCTGGTCCATAAATCACAGTGCAACATACCCTATCACCAAAAATTAGTTTGGGGTATTTATCATTTCATATTTATTTTATATTTATTTATAGGTTATTAAACATTGTCTTTAGTCACTGTTTGAGGATGTTTGAGTCACTTTCCCAATTCCAATAATGTTGGTTTCAATTTTAGAATTGTCTCTGATTTTCTTGCTATTTAATGAACAATTTAGTTCCTGATTTGAACAGCTTTTATTTTTCCTCAATGAATTAAACTTGAATTTTGAGTTAGGAGCTGAATGCAATATGATGCAACTGATGATTTGGCACTGCTGATCATGATGACCTGGCATAATCAAAAGGGTGATCATTGTAGCTTAATACATGGGGTGTTACAAGCGCCATGCACCAAGGGTCTGCTCAACCTTGGCGATGACGCGCATCACGGCATCGTCCATCGCGTTGCCGGGGAGCGCCTCGGCCTCGACGGGCCGTGGTGCCTTCTCGTTTTCCTCGTCAATGATGTTGATGGCAGAGGCGGCGCTTTGGTGGGTTGGCATGCTTGGAAAAGGTGGATGTGCTACAGGCTACGCTTGTTGCCTCCGTGCATCGCGCGCCGCCTAGGTTTATGCGCAATATCGCTGGGTGGTGGGAAACATGTGAGGAAATGGCAGGAAACGGTGGTGTGTTCATAAAACGCCATCAATTAATGGAAACTTAGCATATAAGGAACATCGAGCTAGCACAAGAAGTAGATGATGATCAGATGAACACCGACCACACTAGGGAACCCGTCGGTGATGAATTCATCAATCGCAAACGGTTGTATACTAGCAAGCGTTTGCCCCCAACACACACGGCTTATTCCATCACAAACAGGTCGGATGGATCAACTGTATGCCACGTATCACACATTGTCAAAAAGTAATGCGGTAGACCTTCTTTAACATATGTTAAAAAAAACAAGGACCTCGAGGTTAATTTAACTGATGGGATGGATCATAGAGGTCATTTAATTTGAACCTTATGACCCATCCCATCAGTTAATTTAACATCAAGACAACTTCCCATCCAGTCACCCATCTGATGGCTGCTCCAGCCTGAGCACACTTAACTTGAGAGTTCTCTTAGATGAGCTATTGGTTGAACAGCTAGTCCTTGCTGATATAGGATGCCTCTTCGCATCCTTATGGCGTACCTGTATGACCGCCCGTCGCCCAATGGCCAATAGATGTTGTGTAGACAGAGCATATCACATACGTCTTATTAGAAGCAATCATCTGTGTTATTATCGGTCTTCGCACACATTTCTGATTACAGACCTGTTTGTCGCGTATCACACACATCTTGTTATATTGAACCATTTCTGTTATCTTGGCTTAACGCAAACAGTTCATCTGAGTGAACTGTATGCCCTCTATCGCACACACCTTCATCTGGCTGACCATTTCTTTTGTTCTGCCTAATCACAAACAGTTCATCCGACTGAACCGTATGCCGTATATCGCACACGCCTTCATCTGCCTGCCCGTTTCTTTTGTTCTGCCTCATCGCAAATAGTTAATTGAACTGAACCGTATGCCTGGCATCGCACACGGAAGTAAAATTTAGACCATGTTTGATGTATCCTTCATCGCAAATGTTTTGCATCTTTTTTTACGGTTATTTTACATTACCATTTGCGATTAATGCATCGCACACAGTTTCGTCGAAGGGTCTCTGATCGTATTGTCGCGTTAGCAGCATCCTGCAGTAGTGATAAGGTAGATGTTTTTTCTTCTGGGAGTATAAGTCATCAACCGTTATTTATCAGTAATTGTTTCCTTTATACCTATTGTTGCATACAGGGATATCAAAACTTCTGCTCGGTTCTATTTTGACTTTGATTTTAGTTGAACTGCACAAGAGGAGCCAATGTGTTTAAGGCAAACTATTGCATTATTGGGCCCAGTTGGTCTTTCCACTTTGCAGAAAGAAGCAGTCACTGTTTGAGCTACATTACACAAGGAATGATCGAGAAGCTTTACAGAGTATTAGTGGACGCTGGTGACATGACTAGTCTGTAGAGAGCATGGGAAACTCAACAGCACATGGAGTGCAAAATTCACTCCATAAGAAAAGGTATGACCAAGTCAGTGGCCGACGCAGCTGTAACAAACAAGGTTGGTATCGGTCTTCATCCACATGATTGTGCTTTGTTATGTTGTGCTACTTATATTGTTGTATTGTTTTGAATAAATGTTTAATTGAAGCTATTGTATTGCTATCTTTTCCTGTTAAGATAATGAAGATGATTATAGTTGTGAGCGTATCTTTAATCAACTCGTACCACTATTATATTCATCACACTTTTTCTATATTTATGCAAACAGGGATGCTCATCTTGATTTCAGTGGAACTGCACAAAATGTTTAGATGGTTCGTGTCCTCCATAATACTTCATCATGCACAATACATCGAATGGTTCTCTAATCATTCGTCGTCACCTTGAGCCACCGGACAATCTACTTGAATGGAGCTGCCAACGTGTTCAATGCCTTGCAATATATAAATACGAAATCCACCATGCTACGCAAGACATTGTTTGATTTCAGTGGAACTGCACAAAAAGATATGCTCGTTAATCCGGCTCCATGTGCTATTTCAATGTGCAAACTGATGACAATCATAGGCATTACATATTTTGAATGGGAAAAGCTTGTCAAAGTTTAATCATTGATGTTAGCAAGAAGACATTCGTTTAATATTTTGGAATTGGAAAACCTTGTCAAATTGTGCTCATTGATGATAGCCAGAAGACATGCATTTGATATTTTGGAATGGGACGCCCTTTGCTGTGAGCAGCGTCGATCATTTTTTCCTATTCGTGTGTTCAGTTCAGAAGTAAATATTTACTCTGATGAGATGCATAGTCATGAATGTTGACTTATGTAAGGTATTTTCAGAGTTTGTTCTGAATGTTGTCTATGAAATGCCAGGCCTTGTGAGTTTGATTGCAAAATTGAGCTTGGAATGCTGTGGCATGCGGCATCACGAGCTGTTCACCGTGCCTCCTGAGAATAATGCTTCATATTGTTTTGCATGTTAATCTAATGCCAGTGATTTGCATGTTAAGAAGATCATCCTCTTCTGTTGTTTCTATGCTTAAGAAGTTCATCATCTTATGTTTCATACTTTCATTCATAGCCTATACGACAACTCGGGTAGGTTAGAGGTGAAACGATATGATCTTCCGACCAACTCATCATATTAGGCCGTGATTGGATCGTCGTTTTCCAACCAAAACCGCTTGTAAAACTGACGCTTGTAAATAAAAGCAGAAGGTCTTGGGCGAAGCGCTTGGTTGGTCATTTTTGACTGATAAAATATACACTGGTTTCTCAGATTACACGCGTAACTCACCGGTTTTCGTTACAGACCTCGCGCCGTCGGTTTCATTACGCCTGTATTTTACGCGTTGTTTCCGGTGACGAGTAAATTACACTTGTATCCTTAATACAGGTGTGAAACAATCCAGAGCTCCCAAGCGCGGCCTTACCATTTCATGCCGGCTCAGTCTCTCGAAGGTGCTCATAGGGGTCCGATGATCCTGGCTTCCTGAACGACCAGCGGGTGTTGTATCAGACCATCCGTAGGGCCTGCGAGGCCCTCTCCATCGTCCTTCGAGTTGTTGCGCTCGCCGTGGCGCCGCTGTCTCATGTTGTCAACATGGTCAACAAACATGAGGAATCAGGAGATGGCTTAACTTGGAGAGGATGACAGTGGGGACCCACCAGGGCCATAGCCGCACGTACGCAAGTGCCTCCTTATTATATACAACTATATTTTTTTTGTTTCCTCCTGGTTTCCTGACATCACGGTCCCACACCATTGTCAACCTATATAGTCAATAAACGAGAGAATTGCACAAGGAGCGGCCGAGAGCGGGGACCCAGTAGCTCAAGCAGTATTTGTTTTTTAAGGTGTGAGCAGAGTTTTTCTTGAGCGATATTTTTGTTGTTGTTCAGAGGAGCAGGGTATCAACTGGGCGGGCTGTAGCCCGTCTGGCCCAGGCTATTATTTTATGTCGACCAAATATCCAGCCTAGATATTAATTTTTCAATGTGAAAATGGCTAGCCCAGCTATACTTTTTTTGCGGAATACCCAACCCAGGTCAACTTGTTATTCTCCGCCTCGCAATAGACTTGCCAAGAAAATGGGATTTAAGAAATAATAAATGGGTTGTAATTAAAAAAATTGGCTGTAAATATAAAAAACGCACCGAACAGGTAAATTTTTTAATTTCATTACTTGTTGCGCATGCAAAATTTCATTGGATTTTTACCTAATACAAATCTATTTTGAAATTATATTTAATCTGACTCGAAATTTTGGGTCAAAAAATATTTTGGATCCCATCAAAATGTGGGAAATTTTGTTGAATTTTTTTGAGCGGTTGGTTGAAATTATTAACCGTTGTCCTGGCTAGAAAATGGGCTGTAATTTTAACAAACAGTAAATGGGCTGAGTAAATTCCATTAGAATTAAAAAAGGGAAACGATTACGATCAGCCAGCCGATCATGCGTTGAGTTCCGCCGTGTAGCCGTTATATATGAGTTTGATCGACAACGCACAACCTCTAATCAGTCGGTCAGGACGTTCACCACTTGACACCTGCCTCTGCCATCTTGAGAATTTTTTTGCAACACCATCCGTGTTGCAGAAGTCCTTCCGCAACAACATCCATGTTTCCAAAAAAGTTAATATGAAAAAAAAATCTGCAACGTCATCTATGTTGCAGAACCCCTTCCACAACAACACTCATATTTCAGAAAAGTTAAGATGAAAAAGAAATCTGCAACAAAACTTTGGTTGCAAATGTTTCTGGAACAAAAGGTCTGTTGCAAAGAGTTTCGCAACACTGGCTTTGTTGCATTGGTAAGGAAAAGGGATGGGTCATTGAATAGCCCCAGATCAAGCGGCTATGGAGGCAGTGGATCTTTTAATAAGATCCGCCGGCCGACGCGTAGCGTCGCCCATTAAAAAATGGGTTGTACATTATAACAAATCGCAAATGGGCTATATGTTCTCTGCCACAGATGTGATGGTCACTTGTGGGCCTACTAAGTTGACACGTACGCAAGGCTTTGTCAACTTATAGTCAACGCATGATTCTAGTAGCAGTGGCCATTGGATGTCCATCTAACGGTTGTGGTGCTTCTTCAATCTCGGATATTCATGCTTCAGCCACCCAAACCACCGCCGGCGGTACCGCCTGCTACCGCCTCCCGTGGCCGGCTGTGCTTCCGCGCAGGCCTCACCGGCCCACCCTACTCCCATCACCGTCCAGGCCATTCCTCTACTCACCAACACCTCCTGTAATTCTCCAGCGACGGCAGCCTCACACCGCACCCGAACCAATGAACCCTCGTACTCCCCTCCGCGTGGGCATCCACTGTTGTGTCTTCGCCGGCTCCGGGTCATTCCCTTCCTAGGCCTCGCCATCGTCCACCGCATTGGTTCTCTCGGCGTGGTGTGGTCAACTTTGTCAACAAATGACTGCCATCGGAAGAGGCATGTACGTGGAGTGGCTGACAGTAGGGACCCGCATGGCCCATGGCCGCACGCGAGCAAGTCCCTCCTTATTATGCGAAAACAAATGATTTCTCCCCCTGACAGGTTTGAGCCACCAGCTACATCTTCGGACGCAGGGAAGTGTTTCCTTTATTACACGGAAAAAAAAGTTACTTCTCCCTGACAGCTGGGACCCACCAGCTTTATTATGATCCATTTTGCGAAAATATAGATTGTACCAAAGATGCTAAATTGTTTTCTTTTTTTCTAACTCGAAAAAGAAGAAATTAAAAAAACCAGAAAACATCTTCGCACGCAAGGAAGTGCCACCTTATTATGGGCAAAAAAATGATTCCCCCTGCTAGCTGGGACCCACCAGATTTGGAGGCTGACTTGTGGGCCAACTAAGTTGACGCGTACGGGCTTTGTCAACTTAGTCAAAACGATTCTAGCTGCACTGACCGTTGGATGTTAAATCAACGGCTGTGCTACGTCTTCAACCTCTGGTCTTCTTGCTCCAGCCGCCCAAACCAGGCCCGCTGTATTGCCTGCTCCAGCCTCCCATGGCCGGCTGTGCTGCCGCGCAGGCCTCACGGACCGACCATACTACGACTGGCCAGGCCTACCCTCTACTCACCCACACCCCCTGTTATTCTCCGGCGACGGCAGCCTTACACCGCAGCCGAACCAGTGAACCCTCGTACTTCCCTCCGCGTCGGCATCCACCCGCCTCGTCTTCTCTGGCTCCTTGTCGTTCCCTTCCTAGGCCTCGCCGTCGTCCACCGCCTTGATGCTCTCGGCGCCTCGTGGTCAATGAGGTCAACGAACGACAGCCATCAGAAGTGGCCTTTTAGGCTGTGAGGCTCACAGCTGGACCCACCAGCTACATCTTCGAACATAAGGAAGTGCCTCCTTATTACTCGCAAAATAAAAATGATTCATCCCCCTGACAGCCGGGACCCACTAGCTATATCTTCGCACGCAAGGAAGTGCATTCTTATCCTCCCTGACAGCTGGGACCCACCCGGTCAAAGCGTACGTAGCATTGTCGCAAATGTGTATGTACATAGTGGTCTATCGGTCTCTCTGCAACGATGAACCGTGGCCGAGCAAGCAGCGGCACGTGTAGTAGTAGAGCCCCCGACGTAGTAGTTCAGGCAGTCCCTTCTAAACCGTGTACACGTACGTACAGCCACATGCTGAAAAATACAGCCACGTACGTACATACGGGCGAGGTCTCGAATGCCTACTCACGCATACGTACGGCCAGGGCTCGTGTACATGGAGAGGCAACGGACGGCAGCAACGGCGTCCTGTTCATCGAAAGCCAATCGGCTGGGTCAAAACGGAGAAACTGCGTCCTGTTCATCGGGAGGCAACGGAATGCGTCGTGTTCATCGGGAGCAAACCGGCTTGGACAGAACAGCCAAAATGGGGTCTGGCGTACCGCGGTACGGAGGAAACGGCCTTCTATTCGACCGTCTACGGTCGAAACGGGATCACGTTCATCGGGAGGGGTCTGGCGTACCGCAAAATGGAGGAAACGGACTTGTGTTTGAACTCCTACGGTTGAAAAGGGTGCTGTTGATCGGGAGGGGTGTGGCGTACCGCAAAACGGAGGAAATGGACTTGTGTTGGAGCGCCTACGGATGAAATGGTGTCCTATTCATCGGGAGGGGTGTGGCGTACTGCAAAACGGGACTCCACGGGCTACTGTTCATCCACCGTCTACTGCCTTGCTCCAGCCTCCACGGGATACTGTTCATCCACCGTCGACTTCCTCCAGCCTCCACCTGTTCATCCACCGTTGACTTCCTCCGGCCTCCACCAGCTACTGTTCACCATGGGGTCCTGTTCATCCAGCCTCCACCGGCTACTGTTCAACCAACCCTCCACGGGGGTCCTGTTCATCCACCCTCCACCGGCTACTGTTCATGGAGCCTCCACAGGGTCATGTTCATCCACCCTCCACCGGCCTCCTCGATCGGGGTCCTGTTCATCCAGTGGCAACGGCCTCTACTACCACGGGTCCTGTTCATCCAACCACCACCGGGAACTGTTCATCCAACCCCCAACAATGGTCACAGTTCATCAAGAGGCAGCAGGATCGATCGGCTTCAATTAGCAGCAGTAGCGAAGGAATCGCTTGATCGGGTTCAGTTAACAGTAAGGGATCGATCGCTCGGGTTCAGTAACGTGTAGCTAGTGCAATTGCTCGGGTTCAGTAAGCGAACGCCTCGCTCTTAGGTTCAGTTAGAGCCCAACGCCTCGCACACATGCGCGTACGTGTACAAGAGAAACGCGCAAACCCTCTGTGCATCGCTCGGCCCCGACCACCCACCGTAACCAGTAACTCCCCGAAATTTTCCTCGCTCTCGCTTCTACCATGGTTTTTTCCGTCATGGACAGCCCAAAGAATGTCATGCAGGTGCGTCCCCGGCCTGCCCAGGGCGAAAAGCCCATTTTCTGTCATGATTTTTTGTCATAGAAGTAGGAGCCCACCACATCTATGATGATACGTGCTTTTTTCACAATTATCGTCATAGAAGTGTCATAAGCATGACAGGAAAAAAATTTGTTCGGCCCAAAATGTCACGGATGTGTCTTTTTTTTGTAGTGGGAGCATGTGCTCCATATGTGGTATCTTCTTCAACTTCTCGTAGTTGATGTTGGTGGTTTCCCTAAGGATGCATCCTAGTTGATTGCCCCAGCACGAGCGCGCTTCCTCCGGCGTCGTTGCCTCTAATTTCTTGGGGTGCAACTCCGTCACCACAATTTGTCCAATGCCGAGCTCGTTTGGTCTTCGTGTCCTCTTTTGCTTCGGTGCTTTACCGGCAATGATAGCATCATTGCCGGTCTCCAGGGTGGTGTCGGTGCCGGTGCCAGTGTCGGTGTCGGTGTCGGGGTTGGTGCCACTGCCGCCACCCTGCACCCGCAACTGGTGTTCGTCCGGCTAATCCAAATAATGAGCTGCTGCCTCGACGGTGTCTTCTTCGAGGCGACCAGAACCCCCGGCTTCAGCGTGGCTAGACATGTTTCCTATTCAACAATTGTAAATAAAAGATATAATGAAGAGAAAAGGGGGGCCTAATATTTGGTCGGAATGTTGATTCATTCCCCTTCCGGCAAATCCCGGGCACTCCATATGTCCTAGTTTCTAGCACAAGTCATGCCGAAAATCACGGAAATTTTCGGCATGACCTTTGCTAAAAAGTGGACACATGGAGCGCTTGAAATTTGCCGGAACGGAAATGAATCAACATTCCGGCAAAACATACGTCACTTGGATATTCTTTGATATTCAACCAACATTGCGAAATCATATAACATCAATGACATATATCATATAACATCAATGACATATGAGCATCACAGGAGCACATATATAAAGGAAGTACACATAGTGAAATCACCTCACTAAACATTGCAAAATAGTGGTCTTTTCAAAAACTAAAAACCTTTGCAAAATGACCTCACTAAACATTTGCTACTATTTTTTATTTATAGCTAAAAAAGTCTAGGAAGGGAGCTACTATTTTTTATATATAGCTATTTTATATACCTACAAAAATTGCCTAGCTAATTTCCTAAAAAATTGCTACTGTTTTTTATTTATAGCTAAAAAAGTCCACTGTTTTATTTATAGCTAAAAAAGTCCACTAATTTTGCAATTTTAGGGAGCTACTGTTTTTGATAAATTGAATAGCCACAAATAATTTGCTACTGTTTTTTATAGCTAAAAAATTTGCTACTGTTTTTTTATTTATACCTACAAAAATTGCTAAATGCTCTCTCTCTCTCTCTCTGCTACTGATCCTTTTATATACTAGAATGATGATAAACTAACAATTTTTACTTAACAGTAGCTAGGGTTCATCTGTCCTAATTTTTGCGGCTAAAGAAATTTCTATAACTTTTTTCACATATGAACCCTAGAACCCTAGAAATTTTTTGTCCTAATAAAAATTCCTAAATTGATTCCTACTGCCTACCTGAATAATGTTGAACCCTAAATTGAACCCTCAAATTGATTCCTACAGCCTACCTAATTGAACCCTAAATTGAAAACCTAGTTTCATTTCAAAAAAAATGAAAACCTAATTGACAGAGAGAGGGAGAGGTGGGGAGTCGGCCAATCGGTACCTGAAGGGAGGCAGAAGGGGACGCTGGCTACCGGGGGTGAGGTCGATGGCGGTGGCGCAGACGAGGAGGCCGGAGCGGCGGCAGCGCGGACGAGGAGGAGGTCGGAGCGGCAGGCAGGGGCTCGGGCCGGCGTCGAGGCCTAGGACGGTCAAGGGCTCGGGCCGGCGTCGAGGTCAAGGTCGAGGGGCGGGCAGGGGCGACGGCGGCGCGCGACAGCAGAGAGGAGGGGGAGAGGTGGGAGAGTGGGGGGGAAATGGGACTTGGCAAAATTTTGGGCCCGCGCGGCAGGTTAACTAAAAATAGCAGCAGCGCTGGGTGGTAATCTAGCGCTACTGCTGACTGTTCTAATTTTTAGTTTTTTTAATTCTAAAATACACATAGTAGTAGCGCTGGATTAGGACCCAGCGCTATAGCTAACTTAGCTATAGGGCTTGTTCATAATCCTGCGCTACTTCTATGTTTCTTTTCTTTTTATTATTTTCCTTTTCTAGTTTTTAGTTTTCTTTTATTTTCCTTTACTTTTCTGTTTTTTTCTTTTTCTTTTGTATTGCTTTCTCCCTTTAATTTGTTTTTGTTTTTTGTTTTTCTCCCGACAGCCTCGCACGCAGGCGACGAGAATGTCTCCCTCCCACACTGCGCGAATATCACCAGAACCATGCATGTGGTGGTAATTGAAGGGGATACGATGTATACATCATTTGACCGATAACGGTTACTTAAGTGCATACACAAAATAGATACATATATATAAATGATGGTTTCTCAGCTGCGTTGACGACGTTTCACATTGAGCTTCTTCCCTTTCTTGTTCGTTGTCGAATAATTGAGCCCCTCCTTGTGACTTTTCCGGCACCATGGAGTACGATCTTTCTTAGGTAATGTAGTATTGATTCTTCTTTTCACGTATGCTTCATCGTCATCATCATCTTCCCTCATCGGGTTGCCATATTGGTCGTAGTCTTCCTTGTTGGTGACTCCATCCATTCCGATGATGCTCCTTTTGCCTCTCCTCATGACAACACGACTGGGATTGGTCGGGTCGGTTATGAAGAAGCATTGTGTCACGTGCTTAGCTTGTACCCATGGCTCAGTTTTGGCGATGACATTAACGTTCATGGTAACGCTCTTCACGTCGGGTATAGACATGGTAGTGAAATACTTGTTTTCTCTGATGACGTCCTTGGCCCATCTGACACAAAACATCATCGCATCGTGCATTCCAACATAGTCAAGCTCCCAGATCTCTTCGACCCTTCCGTAGAATCTTTCAGTTGTGCCGTTGGCGTCGGTCACGCATTCAATCGTCACCCCTGAGTTCTGGTAATCATTGTCCATGTCTTTGGCCTCCGTGTAGAACGTGTACCTATTAATATCGTATGCCTGATAGGTCACGAGTTTGGGCGCGGGGCCATGTGCTAAGGCGTGTATGAGTAATCCGTCCGAACTGCCCTCTTTCGGGGGATTAGCAAGAACTTGCTCTTTGAACGAACACAAGAAAGTGGCATTGTGCTCTACAGTGACTTCATCGTCCGTCTTGCGCATCCCCTTATCACGGTACTTCTTTGCGATGATTTCTTTGTGCAGTGTCACATAATCATCTACCAAATCAAGGTGTTGTAGCACTACTAAGTTAGCCCTGTCAAAGTTGTTCCATCGATCCAAGTAGTCCAAGTGCAATTCCCTCCGGTCGTTGTTGTGACCTTCTCCTCTGAGCCTCCCATCGTGCTTCTTGACGGGCAAACCAACAACAGGGTCTTCGACGCCTATATAATTCTCGCAAAAGGATATGAACTCATGCGTCAGATACCCCTGGACGATGCTCCCATCGGGACGGGACATGTTACGAATGAATCCTTTGATGACCACATTCATCCTCTCGAACGGCATCATGCTGTGAAGGAATGTCGGCCCGAGGTCGATGATGTCATCCATGATGTGGACACACAGATGCACCATGACGTCAAAGAAAGTGGGCGGGAAGTACATCTCAAGCTCACATAGTATGACAATGATCTCTTCTTGTAGACTTCGGAGCTGCTTCACATTGATGGACTTTCAAGAGATAACGTCGAAGAAGTTGCAGAGACCAGTAAGCGTGTCACGGACGTGCTTGTCCATTATCCCTCTAATGGCAAATGGGAGTATCTGCGTCATCATCACGTGACAGTCATGAGACTTCATCCCGCTGAACCTTTTCTTCTCTGTGTCTAGAAATCTGCTTATCTTCCCACAGTAAGGCACTTGATAAATTGATCGATCTCTTTCGCACTTAAGGTGAAGCAAGAAGGGGGGCAATAATTCTCCTCCTTCTTGTTGACTTTTCAGCCCCTTTCCCCCTCCTCCGTCTCCGTCTCTGTCTCCTCCGTTGACTTTTTATGGAGCGGCATGTGGAGATCTTTCCTGATCTTCAAATCTTCCAAGTCTTTCCTTGCCTTCGACCCATCCTTGGTCTTCTCTGGCATGTTGATCAGTGTGCCAAGCAAGCTCTTGAGGACATTATTCATGATATGCATTTGATCAAGGCAATGAGGCGTGTCGTGATTGGGCCAGTACTCCAAGTCCCAGAAAACAGACCTCGTTTTCGATACCTTCAGCAGCGTCTCTCGCGCCTTTTTCATCTTCCCTGGCATGGGGCACTGTTCCCAGTTTTTCAACAGCTCGTTGATTTTGGTGTCGCTCCTCTTACGTGGAGGTCCTCGATGCTCAGCCAAACCATTGAATAGATCTCCACGTTTTCTTCACGGGTCATCCTTCTCGAGCCATCTACGATGCCCCATGTACATGATTTTCCCAGACCCGCCATCTTTCATTAACGTAAGCTGCTGAGACGTTGTATCATCCATGCACCTCGTGCATCCGCAGTATCCGTGGCACACCTGGCCTGAGGTGTACCCATAACCGAGATAGTCGTGCACCGTCGTCATCAGCGCGGCTCTCATATAGAAATACTCTCCTTTGCTGGCATCCCATGTCCATGCCGGTGTTTTCCATAACGTGTCTAGCTCCTCTTTTAGAAGCCCCATATACAGGTTAATATTATTTCTCGGTTGTTTCGGCCCTTGAATCAGCGTGCTCATGTGTATGTACTTTGTCTTCATGCACTTCCATGGGGGGAGGTTGTACATCCATACAAAGACGGGCCATGTGTTGTGGTTGCTGTTCTGGTTTCCAAACGGATTCATGCCATCGGTACTCGCACCAAGCATGACGTTCCTTGGATCTTCTGCAGAAAATCCATATACGGCGTTGAATGCTCTCCACTGGCTAGCATCTACAAGGTGTCTCAGCTTCGGATCATCTACATCGTCAGGCTTCTTCCTCTCCGCGTGCCAGCGCATGAGCTTTGCTTCCTTAGGATCTACGAAATACCGCTGTAGACAGGGCGTGATCGGAAAGTACCATACAACTTTCTAAGGAGCTTTCTTTCTTGCCTTCTTGTATCGATAAGCATTGCACAATGGACAGCTGGTTTTTTCCACGTGCTCCCCCCGATAAATGATGCAATCATTGATGCATGCGTGGTATCAAATGTGCGGCAAATCAAAAGGGCAAACGATTTTCTTGGCCTCCTCGACACTAGTAGGACACAGGTTCCCCGCGGGAAGAACTATATTATGTAGATACATCAAATGTGTTGGAAATATGCCCTAGAGGCAATAATAAATTTGTTATTATCATATTTCCCTGTTCATGATAATCGTTTATTATCCATGCTAGAATTGTATTGATCGGAAACTCAGATACATGGGTGGATACATAGACAACAATGTGTCCCTAGTGAGCCTCTACCGGACTAGCTCATTGACCAAAGATGGCTATGGTTTCCTAGTCATGGACATGAGTTGTCATTTGATAACGGGATCACATCATTAGGAGAATGATGTGATGGACAGGACCCAAACTATGAACGTAGCATATGATCGTGTCAAGTTTATTGCTATCATTTTCTGCATGTCAAGTATATGTTCCTATGACCATGAGATCATGCAACTCACTGACACCGGAGGAGTACCTTGTGTGTACCAAACGTCGCAACGTAACTGGGTGACTATAAAGGTGCTCTACAGGTATCTCCGAGGGTGTTTGTTAAGTTGGCATGGATCAAGACTGGGATTTGTCACTCCGTATGACGGAGAGGTATCTCAGGGCCCACTCGGTAATACAACATCACAAGAAGCTTGCAAGCAATGTGACTAATGAGTTAGCCATGGGATCTTGCATTACGAAACGAGTAAAGAGACTTGCCGGTAACGAGATTGAACTAGGTAGGGAGATACCAACGATCGAATCTCGGGCAAGTAACATACCGATAGACAAAGGGAACTACATACGGGATTAGCTGAATCCTTGACATCGAGGTTCGACCGATAAGATCTTCGTAGAATATGTGGGAACCAATATGGGCATCCAGGTCCCGCTATTGGTTATTCACCGTAGAGGTGTCTCGGTCATGTCTGCATAGTTCTCGAACCCGCAGGGTCTACACACTTAACGTTTGGTGACGATATAAGTATAGTTGAGTTTATGGTGGTTACCAAAGGTTGTTCAGAGTCCCGGATGAGATCCTAAACGTGACGAGGAACTCCGGAATGGTCCGGAGGTGAAGATTGATATATTAGGCGAAGGGTATTGGAGTCCGGAAGTGTTCTGGGGGTACCGGGTGATGACCAGCATGACCGAAAGGTGTTTCGGGGGCCCCGGCAAGTGTTGGGGGGCCTCATGGGCCAAGGGGAGGGAGCACACCAGCCCACTAAGGGGCTGTGCACCCCCCAAGCCCCCTTCCCATGTTGCCAGAGGAGGTGGGGTGCCTCCCTAGGGCAGCCGACCCCTTTGCCTTGGGGGCCAAGTCTCCTAAGGGGTGGGGGGGCCAAAACCCATCTAGGGTTTCCCCTTGTTGGCCGCCGCCCCCTAGATTGGATCTAGGGGCACCCCATCCTCCTCCCTTCCCCATATATATAGAGAGGTGGAGAGAGGGCAGCCGCACCCATACGGATCTATTCGTGCCACGACGCTGCTCCTCCTCTCCCTCATAGCCATCTTCTTCTCCGTAGTGCTTAGTGAAGCTCTGCTGAGATTTTGATGACCCACAAGTATAGGGGATCTATCATAGTCCTTTCGATAATAAGAGTGTCGAACCCAACGAGGAGCAGAAGGAAATGACAAGCGGTTTTCAGCAAGGTATTCTCTGCAAGCACTGAAATTATCAGTAACAGATGGTTGTGTGATAAGATAATTTGTAACGGGTAACAAGTAACAAAAGTAACTAAGGTGCAGCAAGGTGGCCCAATCCTTTTTGTAGCCAAGGACAAGCCTGGACAAACTCTTATATAAAGCAAAGCGCTCCCGAGGACGCATGGGAATTACTGTCAAGCTAGTTTTCATCATGCTCATATTATTCGCATTCGTTACTTTGATAATTTGATATGTGGGTGGACTGGTGCTTGGGTGCTGTCCTTCCTTGGACAAGCCTCCCACTTATGATTAACCCCTCTCGCAAGCATCCGCAACTATGATAGAAGAATTAAGATAAATCTAGCCATAGCATGAAACATATGGATCCAAATCAGCCCCTTACGAAGCAATGCATAAACTAGGGTTTAAGCTTCTGTCACTCTAGCAACCCATCATCTACTTATTACTTCTCAATGCCTTCCCCTAGGCCCAAATCATGGTGCAATGTCATGTAGTCAACGTTCACATAACACCACTAGAGGAAAGACAACATACATCTCATCAAAATATCGAACGAATACCAAATTCACAAGATTACTTATAACAAGACTTCTCCCATGTCCTCAGAAACAAACATAACTACTCACAAAGCATATTCATGTTCATAATCAGAGGGGTATTGAATAGCATTAAGGATCTGAACATACGATCTTCCACCGAATAAACCAACTAGCATCAACTACAAGGAGTAATCAACACTACTAGCAACCCACAGGTACCAATCTGAGGTTTTGAGATAAAGATCGGATACAAGAGATGAACTAGGGTTTGAGAGGAGATGGTGCTGGTGAAGATGTTGATGGAGATTGACCCCCTCTCGATGAGAGGATCATTGGTGATGACGATGGCTTCGATTTCCCCCTCCCGAAGGGAAGTTTCTCTGGCAGAACAGCTCCGCCAGAGCCCTAGATTGGTTCTGCCCAGGTTCCGCCTCGAGACGGCGGCGCTTCATCCCGAAAGCTTCCTTCTGATTTTTTCTACGTCAAAACACATCATATAGCAGAAGATGGGCATCGGGGCCTGCCAGGTGGCCCACAAGGCAGGGAGGCGTGCCCAGGGGGTAGGGCGCGCCCCCCACCCTTGTGGCTGCCTGGTGGGTCCCCTCAGATGCTTTCTTTGCCCAATATTTTTTATATATTCCAAAATAATTCTCCGTGAAGTTTCAGGACTTTTGGAGTTGTGCAGAATAGGTCTCTCAGATTTGCTCCTTTTCCAGTCCATAATTCCAACTGCCGGCATTCTCCTTCTTTATGTAAACCTTGTAAAATAAGAGAGAAAAGGCATAAGTATTGTGAAATAATGTGTAACAACAGCCCATAATGCAATAAATATTGATGTAAAAGCATGATGCAAAATGGACGTATCAACTCCCCCAAGCTTAGATCTCACTTGTCCTCAAGCGAAAGCCGAAATCGAAAAATATGTCCACATGTATAGACATAGAGGTGTCGTTAAAATAAGGTACGGACATGAGGGCATCATGATCATCTTTAGAACAGCATCATATAATGTCATATAATTTCTTGTGCTAAAGTAACAATTCATTCACAAGGTAAAGTGTGAATCAAAAACTTCATTGAAAACTAACAAACTATGATCTCAGTCATTGAAGCAATTCAATTTATCATAACATCGGAAAGAGTCAATTCAAGAGCTTTTCGGCAAGTCCACATACTCAACTATCATTTAGTCTTTCACAATTGCTAACACTCACGCTATACTTATGGGTTCAAAGTTTCAATCGGACACAAAGAAAGATAGGGGCTTATAGTTTCGCCTCCCAACCTCTTACCTCAAGGGTAATGTCAACAATAATATTTTATGATAACCTACATCCGAGTGGATATATTTATATCTGGATCCTTCTCCAACACATAGTGCTTGCCAAAAGAAAAAGTGTAAAAAGGAAAGGTGAAGATCACCATGACTCTTGTATAAGGGTAGAAGATAAAAGTAAAAGATTGGCCCTTCGCAGAGGGAAGCAGAGGTTGTCATGCGCTTTTATTGTTGGATGCACAAAATCTTAATGCAAAAGAACGTCCCTTTATATTGCCGTTTGTGATAAAGAACTTTATTATGCAGTCTGTCGCTTTTATTTCTTCCATATCACAAGTTCGTATAAAGCTTATTTTCTTCACACTAATAGATCATACATATTTAGAGAGCAATTTTTATTGCTTGCACCGATGACAACTTACTTGAAGGATCTTACTCAATCCATAGGTAGGTATGGTGGACTCTCATGGCAAAACTGGTTTAAGGGATGTTTGGATGCACAAGTAGTATCTCTACTTGGTGCAAAGGATTTGGCTAGCATAAGAGGGAAAAGCAAGCTCAACATGTTGGAGGATCCAAGAAACTATAACTTCTATTCGGATATAAGAAAACATAACCCATTATGTTGTCTTCCTTATCCAACATCAACTTTTTAGCATGTTATATTTTAATGAGTGCTCACAATTACAAAAGATGTCCAAGATAGTATATTTATATGTGAAACCTCTCTTTCTTTATTACTTCCTATTAATTGCAACAATGACCAAAACTATTATTGTCAACTCTCAACAACTTTTATTCATCATACTCTTTATATGTGAAGTCATTACTCTCCACAAGATCATTATACGATCTTTTTATTTCTTTCTTTTATTTATCAAGATCACAGCAAGAAAGCAAAGCCCTCAACTCAAAACTACTCTTTATTATATATAACTCACGGACTCGATTACATAGATAGATCTCGAAGCAAAACTCAAAGCTAGATCATACTAAAACTTTATTCTACTAGATCAAAATACAATCAAAAGGATCGAACTAAGAAAACGGTAAAAGTAAAGATGTGATGGTGATACGATACCGGGGCACCTCCACAAGCTTGGCAGTTGCCAAGGGAAGTGCCCATACCCATGCATTTAGATCTCTTTCTTCGGAGGTGATGATGATGGAGTTGTTGCATTCTTCTTCTCCAGCTTGCGTCTGAGGCTAAAATTTTCTTCCCTCAGATCCTCATTCTCAAGCTCGAGTTTCATTATCTTTTTGCATAGTGCCGCCTTGCTGTCCTGCAAAAAACATGGTGGGATAGATTGGACCTTAGGAAGGCTGGACTTCTTGAATTCCACATGCATATCGCCAGGTTGAGGTAGTTGATATTCATCTTCATCAGAACTATCATCCCTTCTCCTCTCCATGTCGGAGTCTTCCTCCTCCTCCGTAGTGCAGCCATAATGCTCCACCTCCCCGTAAACCTTTGGGTTGGCAATGAAATCAGCGACATAGCTCTCTCCCTTCAAATCTTGAGACGACATATTTTCAGATCTGCTAAGAAAACAGCACGAAACAAGAACAGAGGAATTTGCCGTGGTATGGTGGTCAAAACCTTCGGGAGATTATATAATGAATTTTTACCGACCAAAAGAAGTATTGTGCAAGAAAACAGAGTCCGGAGGGCACACGAGGTGGCGGCAAGGGTGGGGGGCGCGCCCAGGGGGGTAGGGCGTGCCTCCCTACCTTGTCGCTTCCTCGTGCACTTTTCGGACTACTTTTAATTTTCCTAATTTTTTAAATATTCCAAAACGGAGAAAAATTGCAATTAGAACAGTTTTGGAGTCGGTTTACTTACCGTACCACATACAATTCCTTTTCGGAGTCTGAAACGTTCTGGAAAGTATCCCTTATGTACTCCTCCGGTGTTACGGTACTGATAATATTCGTCTCGACATTTATGGGAGTACCTGAAATATAATGTTTGAGTCTTTGACCGTTTACCACCTTCGGGTTGGTGCCTTCGGCATTGTTGATCTTAATGGCATCAAAACGATAGACCTCCTCGATAATGTAAGGACCTTCCCATTTAGAGAGAAGCTTTCCTGCAAGAAATCTTAAACGAGAGTTGTATAGCACAACATGATCACCTACATTAAACTCACACTTTTGTATCCTTTTGTCATGCCATCTTTTAACTTTTTCTTTAAACAACTTGGCATTCTCATAGGCTTGGGTTCTCCATTCATCAAGTGAGCTAATGTCAAATAACCTCTTCTCACCGGCAAGTTTGAAATCATAGTTGAGCTCTTTAATAGCCCAATACGCTTTATGTTCTAGTTCTAGAGGTAAGTGACATGCTTTTCCATAAACCATTTTATATGGAGACATACCCATAGGGTTTTTATAAGCAGTTCTATAAGCCCATAATGCATCATCAAGTTTCTTAGACCAATTCTTTCTAGATCTATTAACAGTCTTTCGCAAAATTAATTTAATCTCTCTATTGCTCAATTCTACTTGCCCGCTAGACTGAGGGTGATATGGAGATGCAATTCTATGGTTGACATCATATTTAGCAAGCATTTTACGGAAAGCACCATGAATAAAATGTGAACCACCATCAGTCATTAAATATCTAGGGACTCCAAACCTCGGAAAAATAACTTCTTTAAGCATCTTAATAGAAGTGTTATGATCAGCACTACTAGTTGGAATAGCTTCTACCCACTTAGTAACGTAATCAACAGCAACTAAAATATGTGGATACCCATTAGAGGAAGGCAAATGTCCCATATAATCAAAGCCCCAAACATCAAATGGTTCAATAACAAGTGAATAATTCATAGGCATTTCCTGACGTCTACTAATATTGCCAATTCTCTGGCATTCATCACAAGACAAGACAAACTTACGGGCATCCTTGAAGAGTGTAGGCCAATAAAAACCAGATTGCAATACCTTGTGTGCAGTTCTATCTCTAGCATGGTGTCCTCCGTAAGCTTCGGAGTGGCACTTGCGTAGGATCTGTTCATGTTCATGCTCAGGTACACAACATCTAATAACACCATCTACTCCTTCTTTATAAAGGTGTGGGTCATCCCAAAAGTAATGTCTTAAATCATAGAAAAACTTTTTCTTTTGCTGGTATGTGAAACTAGGTGGTATAAATTTAGCAACAATGTAATTAGCATAATCAGCATACCATGGAGTATTATGAGAAGCATTTATGACAGCTAATTGCTCATCAGGAAAGCTATCATTAATAGGTAGTGGGTCATCAAGAACATTTTCTAACCTAGACAAGTTGTCTGCAACGGGGTTCTCAGCTCCCTTTGTATCAATAATATGCAAATCAAATTCTTGCAGTAAGAGAACCCATCTAATAAGTCTAGGTTTAGCATCTTTCTTTTCCATAAAGTATTTAATAGTAGCATGATCAGTGTGAACAGTTACCTTGGAATCAACAATATAAGATCTGAACTTATCACAAGCAAAAACAACTGCTAAAAATTCTTTTTCAGTAGTAGCATAATTTCTCTGGGCACTGTCTAGAGTTTTACTAGCATAGTGAATAACATTCAATTTTTTATCAACTCTTTCTCCTAGAACAGCACCAACAGCATAATCACTAGCATCACACATAATTTCAAAGGGTAGATTCCAATTAGGTGGTTAAACAATAGGTGCAAAAATCAAGGCGTTCTTAAGTATTTCAAATGCTTCTACACAATCATCATAAAAAACAAAAGGAACATCTTTTTGCAAGAGATTAGTAAGAGGCCTAGAAATTTTAGAGGAGTCTTTAATAAACCTCCTATAGGAACCAGCATGACTAAGGAAACTTCTTATACCTTTGATATCTTTAGGACACGGCATCTTTTCAATAGCATCTACTTTAGCTTTATCAACTTCAATACCTCTTTTAGAAATTTTATGCCCCAAGACAATACCTTCATTAACCATAAAGTGGCACTTCTCCCAATTCAAGACAAGATTAGTTTCTTCACATCTCTGCAAAACTCGATCAAGGTTGCTTAAGCAATCATCAAAAGAAGTTCCGTAAACGGAGAAATCATCCATGAAAACCTCAACAATCTTTTCACAAAAATCAGAGAATATAGCAGTCATACATCTTTGAAAGGTAGTAGGTGCATTGCATAAACCAAAAGGCATATGTCTATAAGCAAAGGTACCGAAAGGGCAAGTAAAAGTGGTCTTTTCTTGGTCCTCTTTTGACACAGGTATTTGAGAAAAACCAGAATAACCATCTAGAAAGCAAAAATGTGTATGTTTGGATAGTCTTTCTAGCATTTGATCAATAAAAGGTAGAGGGTAATGATCTTTTCTAGTAGCTTTGTTTAATTTGCGAAAATCAATTACCATTCTATAACCTGTAACAATTCTTTGTGGAATCAATTCATTCTTATCATTAGGAACAACAGTAATACCTCCCTTCTTAGGGACACAATGAACAGGACTTACCCATCTACTATCAGCAATAGGATAAATTATACCTGCCTCTAGAAGTTTTAGTATTTCATTTTTTACCACTTCCATCATCTTAGGATTTAACCGTCGTTGGTGATCAACAACTGGTTTAGCATCAGGCTCCATATTAATTTTATGCTGACATAGAGTGGGACTAATGCCCTTAAGATCATCAAGAGTATATCCAATAGCAGCATGGTGCTTCCTTAGAGTTTTCAATAATTTCTTTTCTTCATGCTCTGAAAGGTTAGCACTAATAATAACAGGATATATCTTCTTTTCATCAAAATAAGCATATTCCAAAGTATCAGGTAATTGTTTAAGCTCAAACATGGGATCACTCTTGGGTGGAGGAGGATCTCCAAAGATTTCAACAGGCAAATTGTTTTTCAAAACAGGCATTTGGTTAAAGAATATTTCATCTAATTCCTTTCTTTCGTTCATAAACATATCATTTTCATGATCTAGCAAATATTGTTCTAAAGGATCAGTAGGAGGCACAGCAATAGAAGCAAGACCAATTATTTCATCTTTACTAGGCAATTCTTTATCATGGGGTTGTCTACAAAATTTAGAGAAATTAAAATCATGAGACACATCCCCAAAGCTTATAGTAACAATTTCTTTCTCACAGTCTATCCTAGCATTAACAGTATTCAAGAAAGGTCTACCAAATATAATGGGACAAAAATCATCTTGTGGGGAACTAAGAACCAGAAAATCAGTAGGGTATTTTATTTTCCCACACAAGACTTCAACATCTCTAACAATCCCAATTGGTGATATAGTATCTCTATTGGCAAGTTTAATAGTAACATCAATATCTTCTAACTCAGCAGGAGCAATATCATTCATAATTTCTCGATATAAGGTATAAGGAATTGCACTCACACTAGCACCCATATCACATAAACCATGATAACAATGATCTCCTATTTTAACAGAAACAACAGGCATGCCAACAACGGGTCTATGTTTATCTTTAATATCAGGTTTAGCAATTCTAGCAGCTTCACCATAGAAATAAATAACATGCTCATCAATATTATCGACCAAGAGATCTTTAACCATAGCAATACTAGGTTCAACTTTAATTTGTTCAGGGGGTGTAGGTGTTCTAATATTACTCTTATGAACCATAGTTCAAGCTTTAGCATGATCCTTTATTCTAACAGGAAAAGGTGGTTTCTCAATATAAGCAGTAGGAACAATAGGATCAACATTATAAGTAATAGTTTCTTCTTCAACTATAATAGGTTCTACTACTTTTACTTCAATGGGAGGATGATATTTAAACCACTTCTCCTTAGGGAGATCAACATGAGTAGCAAATGATTCACAAAAGGAAGCTACTATCTCAAAGTCAAGTCCATATTTAGTGCTAAAATCAAGAAAAGCATCGGTATCCATAAAAGATTTAACACAATCAAACTTAAGCTTTATACCTGACTCCTTACCTTCGTCGAGTTCCCAGTCTTCAGAGTTGCATTTAATTCTTTCCAATAAATCCCATTTGAATTCAATATCCATCTTCATGAAATAACCAGTACAAGAAGTATCGAGCATGGATTGATCATTACGAGAAAGCCGAGCATAAAAATTCTAAATAATAATTTCCCTTGAGAGCTCATGATTGGGGCATGAATATAACATTGACTTAAGCCTCCCCTAAGCTTGAGCGATACTTTCTCCTTCACGAGGCCAAAAATTATAAATATAATTCCGGTCATGATGAACCAGATGCATAGTATAAAACTTCTGATGAAATTCCAATTTCAATTGGTTGTAGTTCCATGATCCAATATCATCACATAGCCTAAACCATGTCAATGCCTTTCCCTTCAAAGATAAAGGGAAGACCTTCTTATTGACATCATCCTCGGGCAAACCTGCAAGCTTAAATAATCCACAAACTTCATTCACATAGATTAGGTGCATATCAAGATGCAATGTTCCATCTCCTGCTTAAGGATTAGCTAGTAGTTTCTCTATCATACCCGAAGGAATTTCATAATAAATATTTTCAGTAGGTGTTGTAGGTTGAGGAGCAACTCTTTGCTCTTCCGGTCGAGGTGAAGATACCCCGAACAAGCCCCTCAAAGGATTATTTTCCATAGTGACAAGTGACAGTAAATTTCAGAACATAATATAAATGTTTTCTAACTAGATTCCACTTACCAAAGGCGCTTCACTCCCCGGCAACGGCGCCAGAAAAGAGTCTTGATGACCCACAGGTATAGGGGATCTATCATAGTCCTTTCAATAAGTAAGAGTGTCGAACCCAACGAGGAGCAGAAGGAAATGACAAGTGGTTTTCAGCAAGGTAGTCTCTGCAAGCACTAAAATTATCAGTAACAGATGGTTGTGTGATAAGCTAATTTGTAACGGGTAACAAGTAACAAAGTAACTAAGGTGCAGCAAGGTGGCCCAATCCTTTTTGTAGAAAAGGACAAGCCTGGACAAACTCTTATATAAAGCAAAGCGCTCCCTAGGACACATGGGAATTACTGTCAAGCTAGTTTTCATCGTGCTCATATGATTCGCGTTCGTTACTTTGATAATTTGATATGTGGGTGGACCGGTGCTTGGGTGCTGTCCTTCCTTGGACAAGCCTCCCACTTATGATTAACCCCTCTCGCAAGCATCCACAACTACGAAAGAAGAATTAAGATAAATCTAACCATAGCATAAAACATATGGATCCAAATCAGCCCCTTACGAAGCAACGCATAAACTAGGGTTTAAGCTTCTGCCACTCTAGCAACCCATCATCTACTTATTACTTCCCAATGCCTTCCCCTAGGCCCAAATCATGTTGTAGTGTCATGTAGTCGACGTTCACATAACACCACTAGAGGAAAGACAACATACATCTCATCAAAATATCGAACGAATACCAAATTCACATGATTACTTATAACAAGACTTCTCCCATGTCCTCAGGAACAAACATAACTACTCACAAAGCATATTCATGTTCATAATCAGAGGGGTATTGAATAGCAATAAGGATCTGAATATATGATCTTCCACCGAATAAACCAACTAGCATCAACTACAAGGAGTAATCAACACTACTAGCAACCCACAGGTACCAATCTGAGGTTTTGAGACAAAGATCGGATACAAGAGATGAACTAGGGTTTGAGAGGAGATGGTGTTGGTGAAGATGTTGATGGAGATTGACCCCCTCTTGATGAGAGGATCATTGGTGATGACGATGGTTGCGATTTCCCCCTCCCGGAGGGAAGTTTCTCCGGCAGAACAGCTCTGCCGGAGCCCTAGATTGGTTCTGCCCAGGTTCCGCCTCGAGACGGTGGCGCTTCATCCCGAAAGCTTCCTTCTGATTTTTTCCAGGTCAAAACGCATCATATAGCAGAAGATGGGCATCGGGGGCCTGCCAGGTGGCCCACAAGGCAGGGAGGCGCGCCCAGGGGGTAGGGCGCCCCCCACCCTTGTGGCTGCCTGGTGGGTCCCCTCAGATGCTTTCTTCGCCCAATATTTTTTATATATTCCAAAATAATTCTCCGTGAAGTTTCAGGACTTTTGGAGTTGTGCAGAATAGGTCTCTCAGATTTGCTCCTTTTCCAGTCCAAAATTCCAGCTGCCCGCATTCTCCTTCTTTATGTAAACCTTGTAAAATAAGAGAGAAAAGGCATAAGTATTCTGATATAATGCGTAACAACAGCCCATAATGCAATAAATATTGATATAAAAGCATGATGCAAAATGGACGTATCAGATTTCTCCACCACCACCGCCACCACGCCGTCGTGCTGCCGGAGGACTCGAGCTACTACTTCACCATCGCTCGCTGGATCGAGGAGGTGAAGGCGTCATCAAGCCGTACGTGTGTTGAATGTGGAGGTACAGTCCGTTCGGCACTAGATCGGGAGTTCGCGGGACGGATCGTGATTGGATCGCGAAGACGTTCGACTACATATACCGCGTTTCTTAATGCTTCCGCTTGGTGATCTACAAGGGTATGTAGATCCAATCTCACCTCTCATAGATGGTCATCTCCTCGATTGATCTTGGTGAGCGTAGGAAATTTTTTGTTTCCCATGCAACGTTCTCCAATAGTGGCATCAGAGCTAGGTCTATGCATAGATGACATCACGAGTAGAACACAAAGGAGTTTGTGGGTGTTGATATTCAGATTGCTTCCTTCATTGGTCTTTTCTTGATTTGGCGGTATTGTGGGATGAAGCGGCCCGGACCAACCTTACATGTCCACGTACATGAGACCGGTTCCATCGACAGACATGTGACTTTGTTGCATAAAGATGGCTGGCGGGTGTCTGTCTCTCCCACCTTAGTTGAATCGGATTCGACAAAGGTGGTCCTTGTAGAAGGTTAAATAGCAACTTGCATATCACCGTTGTGGCTTTGCGTAGGTAAGAATTGTTCTTGCTAGATACCCATAGCAGCCACGTAAAACATGCAACAACAATTAGAGGACGTCTAACTTGTTTTTGCAGGGTATGTTGTGATATGATATGGCCAAAGACATGATGAGATATATTTGATGTATGAGATGATCATGTTTGTAATAGTTTATATCGACTTGCATGTCGATGCATACAGCACCCGACAGGAGCCATAGGGTTGTCTTTAATTATTGTATGACCTGCTTGTCAATCATTAAGCGCTATGTAATGCTTTACTTTATCACTAAACGATAGCAATAGTAGTAGAAGCATGGTTGACGTGACAACCCCGATGGCGGCACAATGATGGAGATCATGGTGTCATGCCGGTGACGATGGAGATCATGCCGGTGCTTTGGAGATGGAGATCAAAAGCACAAGTTGATGGCCATATCATGTCACTTATGATTTGCATGTGATGTTAATCCTTTTATGCATCTTATTTTGCTTAGGATGACGGTAGCATTTTAAGGTGATCCCTCACTAAAATTTCAAGATAAAATTGTGTTCTCCCCAAGTGTGCACCATTGCGAAAGTTTGTCTTTCGAAGCACCACGTGATGATCGGGTGTGATAGACTCTATGTTCACATACAACGGGTGCAAGCCAGTTTTGCACATGCGGAACACTTGGGTTAAACTTGACGAGCCTAGCATGTACAAACATGGCCTCGAAACACAAGAGACCGAAAGGTAGAACACGAGTCATATAGTAGATATGATCAACATAGAGATGTTCACCATTGAAACCACCTCATCTCACGTGATGATCGGACTTGGGTTGGTCAATTTGGATCGTGTTACACTCGGACAACCGGAGGGATGTTGATTTGAGTGGGAGTTCTTAAGTAATGTGATTAATTGAACTCATTATCATGAACAATAGTCTAAGTTGTCTTTGCAAATTATGTTGTAGATCAATAGCTCGCGCTGTAGCTCCCTGTTTTAATACTTTCCTAGAGAAAGACTAAGTTGAAAGACATTGTAAGCAATTATGCGGACTAGGGCCGTAGTGTGAGGATTGTCCTCACTGCTGCACAGAAGGCTTATGTCCTTGATGCACCGCTCGGTGTGCCAACCCCTCTAGCATCGTTTGTGGTTGTTGTGAACGTCTGGCAAACACGTTCTGATAACTACTTGATAGTTTAGTGCGCCATGCTTTACGGCTTAGAATCAGGGCTCCAAAGGCATTTTGAATGCCATGGAATATATGAGATGTTCCAAGAGCTGAAATTGGTATTTCAGGCTCATGCCCGTGTTGAGAGGTATGAGACCTCTAACAAGTTCTTTGCCTACAAGATGGAGGAGAATAGCTCAGCCAGTGAGCATGTGCTCAGAATGTCTGGGTGCTACAATCACTTGAATCAAGTGGGAGTTAATCTTCCAGATAAGATAGTGATTGACAGAGTTCTCCAGTCATTATTACCAAGCTACTAGAGCTTCGTGATGAACTATAACATGCAAGCGATGGAGATGATCCCGGAGCTGTTTGCAAGTGCTTAAGGCCGTGAAGGTAGAAATCAAGAAGGAGCATCAAGTGTTGATGGTTAAAAAGACCACTGGTTTCAAGAAGGGCAAGGGCAAGAAGGGAAACTTCATGAATGGCAAGCCAGTTGCCGCTCTAGTGAAGAAACCCAAGGTTGAACCCAAACCCGAGACTAAGTGCTTCTATTGTAAGGGGAACGGTCACTGGTAGCGGAACTACCCCAATAGATAAGAAGGCTGGCAACTTCAACAAGATATATATTTGATATACATGTTATTGATGTGTACCTTACTAGTACTCCTAGTAGCACCTGGGTATTAGATACCGGTTCAGTTGCTAATATTGGTAACTCAAAACAAAAGTTGCGGAATAAACGAAGACAAGCTAAGGGCGAGGTGACGATGTGTGTTGGAAGTTTTTCCAAGGTTGATGTGATCACCATCGCACGCTCCCTCTACCTTCGAGATTAGTGTTGCACCTAGATAAATGTTATTTGGTGTCTGCGTTGAGCATGAACATGATTAGATCGTGTTTATTGCAATACGGTTATTCATTTAATTAAGTCAAAGAATAATGGCTATTCTGTTTACATGAATAATACCTTCTATGGTCATGCACCCAATGTGAATGGTTTATTGAATCTCGATCGTAGTGATACACATGTTCATAACATTGATGCCAAAAGATGTAGAGTTGATAATGATAGTGCCACTTTCTTGTGGCACTACCGCTTGGGTCATATTGGTGTAAAGCACATGAAGAAACTCCATGTGGATGGACTTTTGGAGTCACTTGATTTTGAATCACCTGACACATGCTGTCGGTGTACTAAATATTGGGCCTTTAGTACCCCATACTTGTGCACGGGCAGTTGTAGCCATACCTGCGGCAAGGCTTGTCGGGAGAACAGCTGAAGATCGATCCAAGATTATCAAGAGACATCCACGCCAAGGACCAGAAGATAAGGAGGACTGAAGACCAAGGGCTCGGCTCCCGGCAAGATCTTGCCGGGGTAGCCCGGCAAGATTCGCACCCGAAAAGGTTCTGCCACTGTGCCACCGCTCCAGTACAGTGACCGGCCTGGCATCCTGGCCCCACTTCTGGATGCGTGGCAGGGCACTAGTGGGGGCGAGTTTAAGCGGTGCTGATAGGATGGCTCCTTTTTCCATCCCCAAGAAAGTAGAGACACCTAAACGGACACCTCACGGTGCATTAAATGCATTTGTCCAAAACCGTCAGTGGTTAGGTATGATAACCATGTAGCTACTTTACACCTCGCGAATAAGCAGTTCGCCACTGTGGTGACCCCTTTGATCATATAAAAGGAGGCCCAAGGCAACTGCTACAGGGGAGAACGATTTTCAGCCCATTCTGCATGTGTAGCTGCTGCTTGAACTTACTGTTCATCACAAGCGCTCCAAGAACTGGGACGAATCACTGATAATGAACTAAAGCAGGAGTAGGGTTTTACGCTGATCAGCGGCCCGAACCTGGGTAAAAATCCCCTCGCGTTGATCCTCAGTTTTGCTCTTTGTGCATACCTCTCCCCTTGCCGAACCATAAAGGGGTCCCTCGGATCCCATAGGTGTCGAACGCCGACATCTTTGGCGCGCCAGGTAGGGGGATCAAGGTTGCATGAACCTGATCTGGTGATCAGCGCGTCAGTTTCTTCATCATCTTTGTTATCATGCCGCCCAAGAAGAAGGGTGCAGTAGCGGCTGTTCCGTCTACGTCTGTCTTGCCCGTGTCTACTCGGACGGGTGACGGCGTGGATGCAGGAGGTGGAGGTTTAGAGCCTCCACGACGTTCTGGTGATCCAAGCCAGGCGAGCGGTGTCGTTCGCAGCAACGACAGTAACCCGCACGCCGCTAGATCCAGCGATGGAGCCGTGCTGCCTACAGGCGGCGCAACGAACTCCAGAGATTGGGGGACACCGTTCAGCGCTCCCGCGCCGGCGCAGGCGTCGCGGCCTTCCCAGGCCGCACGCAGCAAGCAGCGCCGTGACGGTGGTGGTTCTGAACGTCCCCATGCAGAGACTTCTGTGCACCGATCCCAAGGTGCGCAGGCCCAGCGTGTGCACCAAACTGCCGGTGGAGGTGGCGCACGGTCGCGTGGTCGTGACGATGCTCCTTCTAACACTATTAGGAGTCAGAGCACCTCGCGCACCTCGCACCTGTCACCGCCGCCTACGCCAGCAGAAGCTTTGGCACGTGCGCAGCTGCTCCTCGATTTCCCTCCTGCTCCGGAGAAGATGGAGGAGTGGCGATCCACTATCCAGAGCCTTGTTGGCTTCGCCAACAAGGACAGACCGCAGCAAGCGGGGCCCTCGCGGCAGCGGTCTATCGTTCCGGCGCGAGCCGGTGGTGAGAAGACCGGAGGCGGTGCTACTACGGTGCACTCCCCTCCACGAGAACAACGGCGGCCGTCACCCCGGCGGACCGAAGGCTGTGATGACGATTCCACGGCGTCATCTGATCCGCGGATGCGCCACGATCAGCGTCAAGTTCTTCGGGAACGGAGCAAAGAAGACGCTCGAACTACCATCGAGCACCGACGGGAGGCGCGTTATCAGTCTGATAAACATGCAGGGCCTATTGTCGACAAGCCTGCGCCAGGGGACGCAGGCAACTTGCCTTACGAGGTAGGTTGCCCGGCGTTTACCCGTGAGCTGCGGTGAGTCAAGTGGCCCAACTCCCGAACATTCAAACCAGAGGTTCCGGAGAAATATGATGACAAGACTCATCCCTCGGAGTTCCTGAGCATCTACACCATTGCGGTGCAGGCTGCCGGAGCCCGAGACGACAAGATACTTGCCAACTACTTCCCGTTGGTGCTCAAACCCAACGTCAGGTCGTGGTTGATGCATCTGCCGGAGAATTCCATTTCTTCCTGGTTAGATCTGTGCCATCAGTTTGTTGGCGCCTTTGTTGGAGGCCACCAAGCTCCTGGCCAAGAAAGTGATTTGCATCTCCTCCCTCAAAAGCAAGGCGAGCCCCTGCGCAAGTTTATCCAGAGGTTTAGCCGAGTGCAATACAATATTCCAGACATTCATCCTGCCGCTGTTGTTAGCACGTTTCATCAGAACATGCGTAACCGCAAGATGCGCAAAGAGCTGGCGATGAACAAGGTCAGGACTATTGCTGAGCTTTATGCTTTGGCAGATAAATGCGCTCGAGCTGAAGAAGGGAGGAAACTCCCCGGCGAGAATGTTGGCGCAGGGGGCGAGTCCGAAGATGAAGATGTTGCCACCCCGTCGAAGAGAGGCCGGCGGCGGAAAAAGAAGCGCAAAGGCAAAGCCGTGCTTGCTGTCGAGGGATCCGGCAACCCCGGCACTGCCAAGAAGGCCAAGATTGACGACCCCGGCAAGGAAGTTGCTGGGTGCGCTTCCTGTCAGGCCTTGGCGGCTGCCGACAAGCCGGAAGGCTCCGGCAACCAGTATTGCAAGATCCATCGCACCAAGGGCCATGATCTCCAAAACGATCGGCAAGTTGAGCAACTTGTCGAGAAGCAGAGAGCTGAGTATGAAAGACGAGATAAGGAGAAGGCCCAGGACGGTGCTGAGGGATCCGGCAAGAAGCGTGGTGGCCAAGGAGGCCGCCGCGGCAAGGCTAAGCAACAGAAGGAGAGGCCCGCCCGAGGCCGCGACAAGGACGAGGGAGGCGATGATGATGATGAAGACGACGAATCTAGCGAGCACGAGTTTCAGAAAGCCACAGAGGCCATGTGTATTGACGGGGGCGCCTCGTTGCATTCTTCTCACCGCCGGCTTAAACAGTGGGTGCGTGAGGTTAATGCAACAGAGCCGTCGCCTGAAGCACGGAAACCTTTGAAATGGTCCCACACGCCTATCATTTTTTACGCCGAGGATCACCCTGATCGCACAACTACGGTCGGGTGCCTGCCTTTGTTGGTCTCACCAACAATCCGCAACCTCAAGGTGATGAAAATGCTAGTTGACGGTGGGGCCGGGCTGAACTTAATCTCGCCGGATGTGCTCAAGAAGCTGCAAATTCCTGATGAAGATCTCGAGGAAACGGGAACGTTTCAAGGGATCAACCCAGGAAGGACCCAGCCAAAGGGCAAGAGCACGCTACCGGTGACATTTGGTAGCGAGCTCAATTTCAGAACAGAGAAAGTAGTGTTCGATGTCGCCAAGATCCCTATGACATATAATGGGATCCTTGGCCGCCCAGCGCTTGCCAAGTTTATGGCGGCATCACACTATGCGTACAATGTGTTGAAGATGCCTGGACCGATTGGTGTCATCACTGTTCATTCTGACAAAAAGGATGCACTGATCTGTACCGACCAACTCTACCGGGAGGCAACCGCAGCACCTACCGTCAAGGCATCAGTTCCTGTCGCTGGAACTCCCGGAGGGAAGGGGAAGAAGACCGGCAAGATCTCTGGCGCAAACTCCGGCAAGCGCACCTCTTCGGAGTGTTGCGCTCCCGTTGAGGACGCACCAGAAAGTTCCACCGGCAAGAACAAGAAATCCAAGGCTGCTCCACCAGAGACCAAGAAGGTGCCAGTCAGGGAGGACGGAACGGGAGGAAATTTCACCATAAGTTCCACCCTAGATGACAAATAGGAAAGCGCGCTTGTTGCTTTCTTACGGGCGAATGTCGATGTGTTTGCATGGCAACCATCTGACATCCCCGGTGTTCCGAGGAAAGTAATTGAGCACCACCTTGCTGTCTGTCCTCACGCGCGGCCCGTCAAGCAGAGGGTGAGAAAGCAGGCCTTGGAGCGGCAAGAATTTATTGCCGAAGAAATCAGGAAGTTGGAAGCGGCAGGTTTGGTCAGAGGGGTGCTTCACCCAACCTGGTTGGCCAATCTGGTCGTGGTGCGCAAGGCGAATGGGAAATGGAGGTTGTGTATTGATTATACAGACATCAATAAAGCCTGTCCAAAAGATCCTTTCCCCTTGCCGCGCATCGACCAGATTGTGGACTCCACTGCTGGTTGTGACCTACTGTCATTCCTTGATGCCTATTCGGGGTATCATCAGATCTTCATGGCAAAAGAAGATGAAGAAAAGACCGCATTTATCACCCCATGTGGTATGTATTGTTTTATACGAATGCCTTTCGGGTTGAAGAGTGCTGGTTCTACATTTGCGAGAGCGGTCCAAATTGGTTTTGAGCCTCAACTACATAGAAATATGGAAGCATACATGGATGACATAGTGGTCAAAACCAAGTATAAAGCGACGCTCATACAAGACTTAGAAGAAACATTTACAAATATGCGCAAGATTAATTTAAAGCTCAATCCCGAGAAATGTGTGTTTGGCGTCCCTTCCGGCAAGCTTCTCGGGTTCTTTGTATCTCAGCGTGGGATCGAAGCGAACCCCGACAAGATCAAAGCCATTGAGCAGATTCAAGCACCAAGACGCGTCAAGGATGTGCGTCGTCTTGCCGGCTATGTTGCTGCCTTGAGCAGGTTTATCTCCAAATCTGCTGAGCGCGCCCTGCCCTTTTTCAAAATTTTGAAGAAGGCAGGTCCAATGAGATGGACTCCGGAAGCGGAGGCAGCGCTGCAAGATTTGAAGAGGTACCTCTCCTCTCCGCCGACACTAGTCGCGCCTAAGCCACAAGAGCTGTTGCTGCTGTATCTAGCGGCAACAAATCAAATGGTTAGTGTTGCATTGGTGGCGCAGAGAGAAGTTGACGAGGAAGCAACGGTAGGGCTGTCAATTGACGCGCCGGGATCTTCCCCGGCAAGGTCTGGTGCCGACAAGACAAGATCTGCGCAGTCAGAGGAACCAATACAGAAGAAGAAGATGGTGCAGCGCCCAGTTTATTTTGTCAGCTCCCTTTTACAGGGAGCCAGGTCAAGATACTCTGGTGTGCAGAAATTGCTCTTGGGCATTCTCATGGCCTCGAGGAAGCTGCGCCATTATTTTCAAGCGCATGAGATTACCGTCGTCACTCGCTTCCCGTTGCAGCAGATTTTGCAAAATCCAGAGGCAACCGGCAGGATTGTAGAGTGGGCGTTGGAGTTGTCGAGCTTTGGCCTCAAGTTTGAAAGTACCTCAACAATTCAAAGCAGGACCTTGGTAGAATTCATTGCAGAATGGACCCCAACGCCAGACGAGGAGATTCAAGAGACGACTCTTCCCGGCAAGGAAACAGATCAAGAATGGGTTATGTATTTTGATGGTGCTTTTACGCTGCAAGGCGCCGGGGCTGGTGTGCTGCTTGTCGCACCCACCGGAGAGCACCTCAAGTATGTAATTCAGATGCATTTTCCCCGGGAGAGCTCAACAAACAACACTGCGGAATACGAAGGCCTGCTTGCCGGTCTCAAGATCGCGGCGGACCTTGGTATCAAGAAACTCATCATCAGAGGTGATTCGCAGCTTGTTGTCAAGCAAGTTAACAAAGGTTATCAGAGTCCATTGATGCAAGCTTATGTGGATGAAGTGAGAAAAATGGAAGAGCGCTTTGACGGCCTGCATACAAAGCACATTCCTCGTGCTGAGAACAGTACTGCCGATGATCTGTCAAAATGCGCCGCCCTTAAGTTGCCTGTGGAACCAGGAACTTTTGTGCTCCATTTGACTCAGCCATCTGTAGTGCCATCAATAGGGCAAGCAAAGAGAAGGAAGTTGAATTCTGGTCACTACTTTCCGGCAGAGCTCCCAGGAGCCGCCGGTAAGAAGGTTGCCGGAGTGAGCGGCAAGCCTGCCGGGGAACAACAGGCTCCAGCAGGGGCTCAGGCCCTTGCCGTCGAGACAAACGTTCCCCCGGCAGAAGAAATGCCTTTAGTCCTAGTTGTCGAGCCCCAGGCTCCAGCTTGGGCACAGCCCATTGTCCATTTCCTTCAGACAGGAGAACTCCCTAAGGAGCAGGAAGAAGCGGAAAAAGTAGCCCGTCAGTCCAGTATGTACCAGTTCGTTGATGGCGTTCTGTACAGAAAAAGGCTGAACGGTGTGAAATTGAAGTGTATTCCTCGAGAAGATGGACTGGAGCTGTTGGCAGAGATACATGGAGGCATATGTGGCTCCCACATAGGGTCAAGAGCGCTTGTCGGAAAGGCATTCCGACAAGGTTTCTTTTGGCCCACCGCTCTCCAGGATGCAACTGCACTAGTAACCAAGTGTGAAGCGTGCCAGTTTCATTCAAAGAAATCGCATCAGCCAACTCAAGCTCTTCAGACAATCCCTCTCTCCTGGCCATTTTCGGTCTGGGGGCTCGACATACTGGGCCCTTTTCCATGTACTACCGGGGGCTTTGAGTACTTGTATGTTGCAATTGACAAGTTCACAAAGTGGCCGGAGGTGGAAGCGGTGAGGAAGGTGACAGCACAATCAGCCATCAAGTTCTTTAAAGGGATAGTTTGCCGTTTCGGTGTGCCCAACAGGATCATCACTGACAACGGCACACAGTTCACAAGTCGCACCTTCATGCAATACGTCCAAGACCTTGGCAGCAAAGTTTGTTTTGCCTCTGTTGCTCACCCGAGAAGCAACGGCCAAGCGGAGAGGGCTAATGCTGAAGTGTTGCGCGGTCTCAGGACCAGAACTTTTGACAAGCTGAGAAAGTGCGGAAGACGCTGGATTGATGAGTTACCGGTGGTTCTTTGGTCAATCAGAACGACACCAAATCGAGCCACTGGCCAGACACCCTTCGCTCTAGTTTACGGAGCGGAAGCAGTTTTCCCCACGGCACTCATATACGGGTCACCTCGAGTGCTCGCTTACGATGAGCTTGAGCAAGAGCAACTGCGGCAAGATGACGCTGTGCTCCTTGAGGATGATCGTCTTCAGGCTGCTGTGCGAGCTGCACGCTACCAGCAAGCTTTGCGCCGCTACCATAGCCGCAAAGTTCATGCCCAAAGTCTTGAGGAAGGTGACCTTGTTCTTCAGCGGATTCAGTCCACCAAGAATTCAAACAAGTTGACGCCGAAGTGGGAAGGCCCTTATCGGGTAGTACGAGTCACCAGGCCGGGCGCTGTCCGCCTGGAGACCGAGGATGGCGTTCCAGTGAGCAACTCCTGGAATATCGAACATCTTCGCAAGTTTTACCCATAAGTCGCGGTTGCTGGGGGCCCCCAGCAACCTCCTTTTGTACAAGTCTTGCCGGCAAGGCATTTAATCCTTTGTACAAAGCCAGGCGCAGACCCTGTGCACAGTTGAATAAGCTTAAGTGTTGTGCATTTCTTGTTGATTTCCATGTTTATATATATGCATGTTTATCTGAGATATTGTATGACACTTGTCCCCGGTAAGACTAACGAACCGCCAAGGTTCCATATCTTTATTTTCTCTTCTTTCTTTTTCTCAAAGGATAGAAGGTTCCCTCGCATGCAAGTTTGCCAGGGGGGAGAGGAAGGTATGGATACCAATGGACGATGTTCAGAATTGGTTTCTTGCCGGAAGAAATACAGCGACAGAAAGCAAATTTCGAAATCTTTGAGCAAGTTTTTCAATTTTTACTACTAGGCTATTTCCTTTGGACGATTTTGGCCCTTGTGTGGAAAACCTGCACGCGAAGGAACCCTTGTCATAATTGGCTGCGCCCTTGTTCTGTTTTGAGTCCGCTCGACAGTATAACTGGTTGCGCCAAGAGTGCCAAGGTGTCTTGCCGGCTGTTGCACCTCCAGCAGGCTGCTGAAGTCCCGCACCCAGCGCTCGCGGCAGGTTGCACGCCGACAAGTTTCCAATAAGCGTAGGGTGTAACCATACGGAAAGGAATCGAACAAGGGGAATGGCATGCATATATTCAATTATAGCAAGTCATATTACATCAATAGTTGCCGCGGTTCTAATCTAAGACTAAATTGTCTTTCACATGGAATGGTGGCGGCAAGAAAAAGCGAAACAGCTAGTCCCTGCGCTGGCCTTCGACCCTCTTGATAGAATCCACCTTATCAAGGATGGGCGCGACAAGCTTTTCAAGGGCCTGGAGATCTGCATCCTTCGGCAAGCGGTCGAGCACGTTGGTGAGATCGATGCCGGGGTTCTTATGCACCACCTTGATGAGCACCTTGTGGAGGATGGCCCAGCAAAGTTTGCGGGATTCGTTGGCCAGCTGGGTCGCTCGGTTGGACTGGAGCAGCTTCAGAGCATCAATGATGCTTTCGAAGAACATGGTCAACCTGGCGCTCGGGGATATTCTTTTTTCAGCAGAATACTTGAAGTTTTGCAGGCCCTCCCAGCCCATGGTTGACAGCTGTGCTGTGAGCTTCTCCGCAGTGTCAACAAGGCGTTCAGTCCAGATTTGCACGCCCTTCTCGTAGTCAACTTGGGCGGCAGCAACGCTCTTGAGCAGGTTCCTCTCTTCCTGGAGATCTTTGCTCAGGGCCTTCTCACGGGCTCTGCCGTCCTTGAGAGACTTCTCCAATGTGGTTAGCTTCAGCCTCAGATCGGCAATGGCGTCGTTGGCTGAAGAGAGCTACTTGGTCTTGTCGGACATAGCAACTTGCATCTCCGCCAGGCTGTGGAGAGTTTTCTCCCTGTCGGCTTTGAGCGTCGAGAGCTCCCTGCTATGCTCCTCAAGGTCCATTTCCAACTTCTTCACCTTCTCGCTCAGCTCGTTCTTGGCGGCTTCTGCGGCCTTGGCGGCATCGATGGCTTCCTTGAGCTTGCTGACGTGATCTGCAGTTGCAGCTTCGAGCGCCTCTTTGTGCGTCTGCTCCAGCTCCTGGATCCGTTGCGCGACAAGTTTCTCAATCTCTTCATCTTTGCCGCGGAGTTTGGCGGCAAGTGCCTGCTCTCGCGCGACAAGGTCCTCTTCATGAGCGTCAAGCCCAATGCGGCGCTGCGTCAAGAGAGCTTCTTCAGCGGCAACCTTTTGCGCGGCTTCCTCTTGCGCCCTCTCCATATCAGATTGTTTCAATTGGAGCTCCGTCCAGCTTTGGCTCACTTGCTCCCGGCCGGCGGTCAATTCTTGGAAGGCCTCGGCGTACCAGATCTGCATTTGCTCGATGCGTTTCTGGAAATCCGCCTCGGCTGCTTCGACAACTACAGCTCTGGCGTTTACCTTCTCCTTTCGAGCACGGTGGAGCGCTTGGAGCTTGCGGAAGTTATCGCCCATGGCCTGGAGGAGTCGATCTTCTTTGGATTTGCCGCTGCTGGTGCTTGGTTCATCGACGATCTTGAGCCCGGTAGCGGTGATGACTTCTTCATCAAAAGTTTCTCCCTCGATCGGCACCCCAACGCTTGTCGTCCCCGATAGGTTGACGAACAAGTTGTCGCCGACCTTGAGATACTTGCTCGACGAGGGGGCTTCGGATGTCGATGGTTGATCTTCGGCAAGTGTCTCGCCGGTGGTTGGGGGCTCTATGGCCGGCGTAGCGCCTGGCGCTCCTGCGGCAGGAATGCCGTCAGCACGGTCATCGACCTCCTCGCCGGCCCTCTCGGCAGGTTTCTTGGCGGCCTCCTCGGCAGCAGCCTCGCTGACCTTGACGGTGGCATCTTCGGTGGCCTCGCTAGCAGCAATCCTGTCAGCTTCGGTGGCAGCATCTCTGGCGGTCTCCCCGATGACGACGTCGACGTCCATGGGTTCCATCACAGGGAATTCTGAAGGACGAAGGAAGGAAGCAAAATCATATCAAGATCAAAGTTCAGAAAGATAAAGAAAGAACCACAAATGCTCTGAGGCAAGCAGTCACCTGTGTCGAGCTGATGAGGAGTACCTTCACCCCTCCCGGCAACATTGCTTGCCGGGGAAAGGTTCCCGGTGCCTTTGCTCGCCAGCTCCTCCTCCTCCAAGATGGGCTCGTTGGTGGGGGCTCTTGCCGGAGATGCGCTTGCAGGCTGCACGATTGGTGGGGGCGGCACGACGGGGGCTTTTTCCAACGCCTCCCCTTGTTGTCGTTCTTCTCCTGCAAGCCCGAAAGATGTAAGCGGCAAAGGTAGAAACCTTAGCACCCGCCAGCGAGAAACAAGTAATGAACTCACGCTGGGGGCTATGCTGGGGGCTGTGCCGAGGGCTAAGCTCCGGGCTGATGGAGATAGTCTCTGGCACACTCATAGAGCTTGTCGGTGGCTCGTCGCCCGTGGAGGTTTTCGCCCTCTTCGCCATCCTTTCCGCCAAAGTTTCTGCCTCCCTGCAGAGACAAGACAAAGCAAGGCGATGAGATCAACTGAATTTAGAATTTGGGAAATAAAGACTGCGACAGGATACTTACTCTTCCTCTTCCCGTTCCAGGCTGAAGCCGGAGATGTCGAAGTCGACCTCCATTGCAGTGTCCGTATGGGGAGGCGAAGGAGGGGTCCTGGGTCGCTTGGCTGTGGCAGGTGCAGGTGCAGGGGGTTGGTGTGGCTCTGCCCCCTCAGCTTCCGGTGCTGCTGCGTGAGACGCCCCTGCCGCCCCAGTGGTTGCCGCAGGTGTGTGTCTCGTGCGCCGCGCGGGTTGCTGCCGAACCCCTTGCCGTGCTGCAGCCTTGCCGGCCGCCCCCTTGCCGGGGACCTCGCTGCTCGAAGCCCGACTTGCCGGGACGCCAGGGGCAGCTTTTCGAAGGACGCGCTTTGCCTTCTTTGGAGCTGGGGGCTCCTCCTGCGGCTGCTCTTCGGCCGCCTCCTCGCCTGATGAGCTCTCAGCGGCTGCGTCACTCTGTTCCCCGGCAACCTCATCCTCCCCGGCGGGTTTCTCCTCCAACACGACCTCTGTGTCGCTGGTTTCCCATTCTGTGAAGCCGACGTTGCCGGCCTCCGCGGCAAGATTCGCCTCTTCCACTCTAGTGGCAATGTACGCCACTTCCTCGTCAGTGGTGGCGCGGATGAGGTTTGTCTCCTCCCGGACGGGCCTCTCCGACAAGTTCTCGAAAAATTCTTGCGCCTCCTCCCGCAGATGGCTCGACCCAGGTCGCATCAAGGCCGTGGGCTTTGAACGCTGGCATTGCGGCAATGATCGACCCCAGGGCGGAGTTGTTGCACAAGGGAACAATTCTTGCCGGCAATTTGTGCTTGTCTTCACGCTGGAATAGCCGGTGGCGGAGAGCACCAAGCTGCATGATCGTCAGGTTATTATTCAGTCTAGGGCGCAGCCTCATGATATCTGCCACGTTCTAGAACTCCCAGGCCGGTCTCCCCCTATTCTGCAGTGGGGCGATGTGCCAGCGAAGAAAATCAGAGCCTATCATCTCGATCATGAGCCCGGCGGCTTTCAAGCGGAGAATCCTGGTCGTGGCGATTGTGAGCTTGTCATCTTGAGCATCAAGATCGCTCCAATCTTCGCCGCGAACCGCCTTTTGTCGTCGGGGTGAACAGAAGGGATGGGGGTCCGCTTCCTTGATCCAGCACCACTCAGACCGCCATTCTTCCCACTTTTCATGGTAAACCCCGTCCGGATAAATCTCCTTGTTCCATGCCCTTGGGATCCAGGCGATAGAACCGGCAAGGGCTTCCCCTTTTTGGACACGAGGAATGAAGTAATGGCAGAAGAGAGCGGTGTTGGGAACTACTCCAACAAAGTTTTCGCAAAGATGGGCGAAGATGGCCATGCAAGTTACGGCATTCGGCGTGAAGTCTAAGAGATGGAAGCCGTATGTATACATGATATCATTGAAGAAATCAGAGAATGGAGGGCAGAGCCCGCAGTAAAAGTAAGCGGCGAAGAAGGGATATCTATCAGGGCCGCTTTTGGAAGAAGAACCTAGGGCCACGCGAGTCGCGGGGTGAGCTTTCGTCTCCCTCGCCCACATGCACTGGTACCGGTTCCTCAAGGCTTCCGCGTCGAGCGTCGGAGCGAAGATGACGTACTTCTTCCGCATCTTCACCAACTCGCTCTCCGGGACATCGGCCTTCGTCTCCTTGCCCTTGCTCTTGCTAGCCTTGGGCGGCATGGTGGTTGCGAAGGCGGATACCGAGGATGGAGCGGGTGTGGAGGCGATGAGCGGATGAGGAGAAGTTCTGCTCTGGGCTCTGGAGAGAGAGGGCAATGGAGGATTTCAGATTGGAAATAAAAGGGGATGAAAGGGCAGCGCCTTTGCGGATTCCTTTTTATGGGGAAGGAGCAAGGCCGCCTCTTTTACTGCCCAATGTGAACACACCTATACGAGCGCGCTGCGGCCATGGCCGTTCAGCGCACGCTTCCCACGCCGCGCATTCAACGCGCGTAGTGGGGAAGCGCAGTAAGCGGAATGATTACAAGCAGTTAATCCCTGCCACACGTGCCCGTGCACTGTTTGGGCCTAGCCCAACAACGCCTTGCACCCGTGTGTGGCCTAGGCCAGGGGGCTCCTGTCGGTGTACTAAATATTGGGCCTTTAGTACCCCATACTTTTGCACGGGCGGTTGTAGCCATACCTGCGGCAAGGCTTGTCGGGAGAACAGCTGAAGATCGATCCAAGATTATCAAGAGACATCCACGCCAAGGACCAGAAGATAAGGAGGACTGAAGACCAAGGGCTCGGCTCCCGGCAAGATCTTGCCGGGGTAGCCCGCCAAGCCCGGCAAGATTCGCACCCGACAAGGTTCCGCAACTGTGCCACCGCTCCAGTACAGTGACCGGCCTGGCATCCTGGCCCCACTTCTGGATGCGTGGCTGATGGGATGGCTCCTTTTTCCATCCCCAAGAAAGTAGAGACACCTAAATAGACACCTCACGATGCATTAAATGCATTTGTCCAAAACCGTCAGTGGTTAGGTATGATAACCATGTAGCTACTTTACACCTCGCGAATAAGCAGTTCGCCACTGTGGTGACCCCTTTGATCATATAAAAGGAGGCCCAAGGCAACTGCTATAGGGGAGAACGATTTTCAGCCCATTCTGCATGCGTAGCTGCTGCTTGAACTTACTGTTCATCGCAAGCGCTCCAAGAACTGGGACGAATCACTGATAATGAACTAAAGCAGGAGTAGGGTTTTACGCTGATCAGCGGCCCGAACCTAGGTAAAAATCCCCTCGCGTTGATCCTCAGTTCTGCTCTTTGTGCATACCTCTTCCCTTGCCGAACCATAAAGGGGTCCCTCGGATCCCATAGGTGTCGAACGCCGACACATGCGAACCATGCCTCATGGGCAAGATGACAAAAACCCCCATTTTCCGGAACAATGGAACGGGCAAGTGACTTGTTGGAAATCATACATGCTGATGTGTGCGGTCCGATGAAGTGTTGACGCGCGCGGTGGATATCGTTATTTCCTCACCTTCACCGATGATTTGAGTAGATATGAGTATGTTTACTTAATGAAGCACAAGTCTGAAACCTTTGAAAAGTTCAAGCAATTTCAGAGTGAAGTTGAGAATCATCATAACAAGAAGATTAAATTCCTACGATCCGATCGAAGGGGAGAATATCTGAGTTATGAGTTTGGCAATCACTTAAGACAATGTGGAATTGTTTCACAGTTAACGCCACCTGGAACACCACAGGGTAATGGTGTGTCCGAACGTTGTAATCGTACCTTATTGGATATGGTGCATTCTATGATGTCTCTTGCCGATCTACCACTATAGTTTTGGGGTTATGCATAGAGACAACTACATTCACTTTAAATAGGGCACCATCTAAGTCCGTGGAGATAACACCGTATGAATTGTGGTTTGGCAAGAAACCTAAGTTGTCGTTTCTTAAGGTTTGGGGCTGCGATGCTTATGTCAAATGGCTTCAGCCGGAAAAGCTCGAACCAAAAGCGGACAAATGTGTCTTCATAGGATACCCAAAAGAGACGGTTGGGTATACCTTCTATCTCAGATCTGAGGGCAAAGTGTTTGTCGCTAAGAATGGGTCCTTTCTCGAGAAAGAGTTTCTTTCGAAAGAATTGAGTGGGAGAAAGATAGAACTTGATGAGGTTGTTGAACCTTTACTTCAACCAGAGAGTAGCGCAGCACAGAAAGATGTTTCTGTGGCATGTACATCAGTTGAAGAGGAAGCTAATGATGATGATCATGAAGCTTCGGATCAAGTTACTATCGAACCTCGTAGGTCGACAAGGGTACATACAGCTTCTGAGTGGTACGGTAGCCCTGTCTTAGAGGTCAAGTTGTTGGAAAACGGTGAACCTATGAGCTATGGAGAAGTGGTGGTGGGCCCGGATTCCGACAAATGGTTGGACGCCATGAAATCCGAGATAGGATCCATGTATGAGAACAAAGTATGGACTTTGGTGGACTTGCCCGATGATCGGCAAGCCATTGAGAATAAATGGATCTTTAAGAAGAAGACAAACGCTGATGGTAATGTCACCATTTATGAAGCTCGATTTGTTGCAAACAAGTTTCCGACAAGTTCAAGGAGTTGACTATGATGAGATTTTCTCACTCATAGCGATGCTAAAGTCTGTTGGAATTATGTTGGCAGTTGCTGCATTTTCAATTACGAAGTTTGGCAGATGGATGTCAAAACAAAGTTTCCTTGACGGTTTCCGTGAGGAAAGGTTGTATGTGATAAACCAGAAGGTTTTGTTGATCCTAAGGATGCTAAAAGGTATGCAAGCTCCAGTGATCCTTCTATGGACTGGAGCAAGCATCTCGGAGTTGGAACATATGCTTTGATGAGGTGATCAAAGCTCTTGGGTTTATACAAAGTTTGCAAGAAACTTGTTGTTACAAGAAAGTGAGTGGGAGCACAACAACATTTCTGATAAGTATATGTGGATGACATATTGTTGATCGGAAATGATGTAGAATTTCTGGAAAGCATAAAGGGTTGGTTGAAAGGAGTTTTTCAAAGGAAGTCCTGGGTAAAGTTCCTTACATATTGGGCAGCAAGATCTATAGAGATAGATCAAGACGCCTGATAAGACTTTCGTAGAGCATATACCTTGACATGATTTTGAAGGAGTTCAAAATGGATCAGCCAAAGAAGGAGTTCTTGCCTGAGTTGTAAGGTGTGAAGTTGAGTAAGACTCAAAGTTCGACCACTGCAGAAGAAAGAAAAAGGACAAAGGTCGTCCCGTATGCCTTAGCCATAGGCCCTATAAGGTATGCCAAGCTGTGTACCACACCTGATGTGTACCTTGCCACGTGTCTGGCAAGGGGGTACAAGAGTGATCCGGGAGTGGATCGTTGGACAGCGGTCAAAATTATCCTTAGAGGAATAAGGAAATATTTCTCGATTATGGAGGTGATAAAGAGTTAAGCATGAAGGGTTACGTCGATGCAAGCTTTAACACCAATCTGGATAACTCAGAGTAGAGTTTCTCGGTTATGGAGGTGATAAAGAGTTCGGCGTAAAGGGTTACGTCGATGCAAGCTTTGACACCAATCCGGATGACTCTGAGTAGAAAACCGGATACGTATAGTGGAGCAGCCATTTGGAATAGCTCCAAGTGGAGCGTGGTAGCAGCATCTACAATATGACATAGAGATTTGCGAAGTACACGCGGATCTGAATGTTGCAGACCCGTTGACTAAAACCTCTCTCACAAGCAAAACATGATCAAACCCCAGAACTCATTGGGTGTTAATCACATGGTGATGTGAACTAGATTATTGACTCTAGTGCAAGTGCGAGACTGTTGGAAATATGCCCTACAGGCAATAATAAATTGGTTATTATCATATTTCCCTGTTCATGATAATCGTTTATTATCCATGCTAGAATTGTATTGATCGGAAACTCAGATACATGTGTGGATACATAGACAACAACGTGTCGCTAGTGAGCCTCTACCGGACTAGCTCATTGACCAAAGATGGCTATGGTTTCCTAGTCATGGATATGAGTTGTCATTTGGTAACGGGATCACATCATTAGGAGAATGATGTGATGGACAAGACCCAAACTATGAACGTAGCATATGATCGTGTCAAGTTTATTGCTATCGTTTTCTGCATGTCAAGTATATGTTCCTATGACCATGAGATCATGCAACTCACTGACACCGGAGGAGTAACTTGTGTGTACCAAATGTCGCAACATAACTAAGTGACTATAAAGGTGCTCTACAGGTATCTCCGTGGGTGTCTGTTAAGTTGGCATGGATCAAGACTGGGATTTGTCACTCCGTATGACGGAGAGGTATCTTAGGGCCTACTCGGTAATACAACATCACAAGAAGCTTGCAAACAATGTGACTAATGAGTTAGCCATGGGATCTTGTATTACGGAACGAGTAAAGAGACTTTCCGGGAACGAGATTGAACTAGGTATGGAGATACCAACGATCGAATCTCGGGCAAGTAACATACCGATAGACAAAGGGAACTACATACGGGATTAGCTGAATCCTTGACATCGAGGTTCGACCGATAAGATCTTCATAGAATATGTGGGAACCAATATGGGCATCTAGGTCCCGCTATTGGTTATTGACCGTAGAGGTGTCTCGGTCATGTCTGGATAGTTCTCGAACCCGCAGGGTCTACACACTTAATGTTTGGTGACAATATAAATATAGTTGAGTCATTATGGTGGTTACCGAAGGTTGTTCGGAGTCCCGGATGAGATCCCGGACATGACAAGGAACTCCGGAATGGTCTGGAGGTGAAGATTGATATATTGGACGAAGGGTATTGGAGTCCGGAAGTGTTCCGGGGGTACCGGGTGATGACCAGCATGACCGAAACGGGTTTCGGGGGGCCCCGGCAAGTGTTGGGGGGCCTCATGGGCCAAGGGGAGGGAGCACACCAGCCCACTAAGGGGTTGTGCGCCCCCCAAGCCCCCTTCCCACGTTGCCAGAGGAGGGGGGCGCCTCCCTAGGGCAGCCCACCCCTTTGCCTTGGGGGCCAAGTCTCCTAAGGGGTGGGGGGGCAAAACCCATCAAGGGTTTCCCCTTGTTGGGCGCTGCTACTTCTTGAGCTTGTGTTGGTTTTTCCCTTGAAGAGGAAAGGGTGATGCAGCAAAGTAGAGTAAGTATTTCCCTCAGTTTTGAGAACCAAGGTATCAATCCAGTAGGAGACAACACGCAAGTCACCGAATACCTGCACAAACAAACACCAAACTTGCACCCAACGCGATAAGGGGTTGTCAATCCCTTCACGGTTACTTGCAAAAGTGAGATCTGATAAAGATAAATAAATGGTAAAGTAAATATTTTTGGTATTTTTGTTTTATAGATTGGAAAGTAAAAGATTGCAAAATAGTAGATCGGAAACTCATAGATTGGAAACTAGAAGATTGTATGATGGAAAATAGACCCGGGGGCCATAGGTTTCACTAGAGGCTTCTCTCAAGATAGAAAATAATACGGTGGGTGAACAAATTACTGCCGAGCAATTGATAGAAAAGTGCAAAATTATGATGATATCTAAGGCAATGATCATGAATATAGGCATCACGTCCGTGTCAAGTAGACCGAAACGATTCTGCATCTACTACTATTACTCCACACATCGACCGACTCCTGCCTGCATCTAGAGTATTAAGTTCATGAAGAACAGAGTAACGCATTAAGAAAGATGACATGATGTAGAGGAATTAACTCAAGTAATATGATGAAAACCCCATCTTTTTATCCTCGATGGCAACAATACAATACGTGCCTTGCTGCCCCTACTGTCACTAGGAAAGGACACCGCAAGATTGAACCCAAAGCTAAGCACTTCTCCCATTGCAAGAAAAACCAATCTAGTTGGCCAAACCAAATCGATAGTTCGAAGAGACTTGCAAAGATATCAAATCATGCATAAAAGAATTCAGAGAAGATTCAAATAATATTCATAGATAAACTGATCATAAATCCACAATTCATCGGATCTCGGCAAACACACCGCAAAAAAGTATTACATCGAATAGATCTCCAAGAACATCGAGGAGAACGTGGTATTGAGAATCAAAGAGAGATAAGAAGCCATCTAGCTACTAGCTATGGACCCGTAGGTCTGAGGTAAACTACTCACGCTTCATCGGAAGGGCAATGGTGTTGATGTAGAAGCCCTCCGTGATCGAATCCCCCTCCGGCAGGACGCCGGAAAAGGCCTCTAGATGGGATCTCACGGGTACAGAAGGTTACGGTGGTGGAAAAGTCTTTCCGTGGATGCCTCTGGTGGTTTGGGCATATAAGAGTATATATAGGCGAAAGAATTAGGTCAGGAGACGCACGAGGGGCCCACAAGGGTGAGGGGGGCGCCCTACCCCCCTGGGCGCGCCCTCCGTCCTTGTGGCCGCCTCGTGGCTTCTCTGACTTGCACTCCAAGTCCTCTGGTTTCCTTTTGGTCCAAGAAAGATCATCGCGAAAGTTTTATTTCTTTTGGACTCCGTTTGGTATTCTTTTTCTGCGAAACTCAAAAACAGGGAAAAAACAGGAACTGCCACTGGGCTCTAGGTTAATAGGTTAGTCCCAAAAATAATATAAAATAGCATATTAATGCATATAAAACATCCAAAACAGATAATATAATAGCATGGAACAATCAAAAATTATAGATACGTTGGAGACGTATCAAGCATCCCCAAGCTTAATTACTGCTCGTCCTCGAGTAGGTAAATGATAAAAACAGAATTTTTGATGTGGAATGCTACCTAACATATTTATCCATGTAATTTCTTTATTGTGGCATGAATGTTCAGATCCGTCTGATTCAAAACAAAAGTTTAATATTGACATAAAAACAATAATACTTCAAGCATACTAACAACATAATTATGTCTTCTCAAAATAACATGGCCAAAGAAAGCTTATCCCTACAAAATCATATAGTCTGGCTATGCTCCATCTTCATCACACAAAATACTCAAATCATGACATAAAAACAATAATTGTTTCATACTTTAGTATTCTCAAACTTTTTCAACTTTCACACAATACATGAGCGTGAGCCATGGACATAGCACTATAGGTGGAATAGAAGGTGGTTGTGGAGAAGACAAAAAGAGGGAGATAGTCTCACATCAACTAGGCGTATCAACGGGCTAGGGAGATGCCCATCAATAGATATCAATGTGAGTGAGTAGGTATTGCCATGCAACGGATGCACTAGAGCTATAAGTTTATGAAAGCTCAAAAAGAAAACTAAGTGGGTCTGCATCCAACTTGCTTGCTCATGAAGACCTAGGGCAATTTGAGGAATCCCATCATTGGAATATACAAGCCAAGTTCTATAATGAAAAATTCCCACTACTATATGAAAGTGACAACACAGGAGACTCTCTATCATGAAGATCATGGTGCTACTTTGAAGCACAAGTATGGAAAAAGGATAGTAACATTGCCCCTTCTCTCTTTTTCTCTCTTTTTTTTCTTTTTTTTTTCTTTCTTCTTTTTTTTCTTTCTCTTTTTTTTCTTTCTCTTTTTTTTCTCCCTTTTTTTTCTTTCTTTTCTCTTTTTTTTTCTCACATGGGACAATGTTCTAATAATGAAAATCATCATACTTCTATTTACTTACAACTCAAAAATTACAACTCAATACTAGAAGAAAATATGACTCTATATGAATGCCTCCGGCGGTGTACCGGGATGTGCAATGAATCAAGAGTGACATGTATGAAAGAATTATGAACGGTGGCTTTGCCACAAATACGATGTCAACTACATGATCATGCAAAGCAATATGACAATGATGATGCGTGTCATAATAAACGGAACGGTGGAAAGTTGCATGGCAATATATCTCGGAATGGCTATGGAAATGCCATAATAGGTAGGTATGGTGGCTGTTTTGAGGAAGGTATATGGTGGGTTTATGGTACCGGCGAAAATTGCGCGGCACTAGAGAGGCTAGCAAAGGTGGAAGGGTGACAGTGCGTATAATCCATGGACTCAACATTAGTCATAAAGAACTCACATACTTATTGCAAAAATCTATTAGTCATCGAAACAAAGTACCAGACGCATGCTCCTAGGGGAAGGGTTGGTAGGATTTAACCATCGCGCGATCCCGACCTCCACACAAAGGATGACAATAAAAAAATATCGCATGCTCCGACTTCCTTACATAATGGTTCACCATACGTGCATGCTACGGGACTCACAAACCTTAACACAAGTATTTCTCAAATTCACAACTACTCACTAGCATGACTCTAATATCACCATCTTCATATCTCAAAACAATCATAAGGAATCAAACTTCTCATAGTATTCAATACACTTTATATGAAAGCTTTTATTATATCCCTCTTGGATGCCTATCATATTAGGACTAAATTTATAACCAGAGAAAATTACCATGTTGTTTTAAAGACTCTCAAAATAATATAAGTGAAGCATGAGAGTTCATCAATTTCTATAAAATAAAGCCACCGCCGTGCTCTAAAAAGATGTAAGTGAAGCACTAGAGCAAAATTGCCTAGCTCAAAAGATATAAGTGAAGCACAAAGAGTATTCTAATAAATCACGATTCATGCGTGTCTCTCTCAAAAGGTGTGTACAGCAAGGATGATTGTGGCAAACTAAAAAACAAAGACTCAAATCATACAAGACACTCCAAGCAAAACACATATCAAGTGGTGAATAAAAATATAGCCTCAAGTAAAGTTACCGATAGACGAAGACGAAAGAGGGGATGCCTTCCGGGGCATCCCCAAGCTTAGGCTCTTGGTTGTCCTTGAATATTACCTTGGGGTGCCTTGGGCATCCCCAAGCTTAGGCTCTTGCCACTCCTTATTCCATAGTCCATCAAATCCTTACCCAAAACTTGAAAACTTCACAACACAAAACTCAACAGAAAATCTCATAAGCTCCGTTAGTATAAGAAAATAAATCACCACTTTTGGTACTGTTGTGAACTCATTCTTTATTTATATTGGTGTAATATCTACTGTATTCCAACTTTTTCATGGTTCATACCCCCCGATATTACCCATAGATTCATCAAAATAAGCAAACAAAACATAGAAAACAGAATCTGTCAAAAACAGAACAGTCTGCGAAGATCCAAATTGTTCTAATATTTCTGTAACTCCAAAATTCTGAAACATTAGGAAAACATAGGCAATTTGTATATCAATCTCGTATAAAAAATTCAGGGTCTTTCAACGCTCCAGTGAGTTATTAATATTCTGGTACTGGACGCAAAAGTTTATGTTTTTCAGCAAGATCAAATCAACTATCACCATAAGCCATCCCAAAGGTTTTACTTGGCACAAATACTAATTAAAACATAAAACCACATCTGACAAGAGGCTAGATGAATTATTTATTGCAAAACATAACCTAAAAAGCAAAAACAAAAATAAAATTGGGTTGCCTCCCAACAAGCGCTATTGTTTAACGCCCTTAGCTAGGCATAAAAACAAGAATAGATCTAAGTATTGTCATCTTTGGTATGCAATTCTTTTCTCATTAAATCCTCCAAAACTTGTCTTAATAAATCTATCCTTTCCTTTATTTCCCTCCTAGTAGAAGAACTCAAATCATGAAAAGGACTTTGGTGGGTAATTTTAACATTCATAAACCCATAATCGGGATCGTCACCATATATATCATCATATAAAACACGTAACTCGCTTCTAACGGGTTCCTTCAACATCTTATTCAACCAATCCCTATCAAATCTGACATAAATTCCCCTTGTAATCCAATCAAACTCCTCAAAAGCCTCGAGGTATAAATATTGAGGGATTTCTGAATAAGGAACTCTTCTCCTAAGATTTTCACTATAAGACTGATAATCCCTAGATTCCAAACTACGCATAGTTTCTTTATCATGGAGGATATCTATAATTGGAGGGTGTTCAACATCCTTTTTATAGAAAGCAAAAATATCCCTAGCTTCTTGTATTTTAAAATCAAATTCACGCATAAGGATAATAGTGGCAATCTTTTTAGCTATCGGATGATTAATATTGGGAAGTTCATAAAACACCTTTTGCAAAGCAGGATGAAGATGCACAAATTTTCTTTCTAATTTCTCAACAAGCATAACAAGAGCATCCGCATAACAATTTGTCTCAAGAAGAATAGATCTTTATTAATAGGCATGGACCCCGTACAATCAAAGAATTCTTGGATAATACTCTTTCCAATAATATTACCGTCCCCCACACGAAAGTTTTTTCTTTTGTAATTAGGAGGAGTTTCAGTTTCATGATCCAAAGAATTAGATTCAAGTTTTTCCTCAAGATTTTCGACGATAACCTCCCCGATTTCAAACATGGTGGCAGCAACAAATCTAGCAAATCGAATAAACCAAAGGGAAGCGAAGAAGACGAACAAAAAAAAGGGCGAAGAAAAGGCAAAGATAGAGGGGCGAAGAAAAGGCAAACTTTTTGAAAATTGTTTTAGAAGTGGGGGAGAGGAAAATGAGAGGCGAATGGCAAATTATGTAATGCGAGAGATGAGAGTTTATGATGGGTACTTGGTATGTCTTGACTTGGTGTAGATCTCATCGGCAACGGTGCTAGAAATTCTTCCTGCTACTTCTTGAGCTTGCGTTGGTTTTTCCCTTGAAGAGGAAAGGGTGATGCAACAAAGTAGAGTAAGTATTTCCCTCAGTTCTGAGAACCAAGGTATCAATCCAGTAGGAGACAACACGCAAGTCACCGAATACCTGCACAAACAAACACCAAACTTGCACCCAACGCGATAAGGGGTTGTCAATCCCTTCACGGTTACTTGCAAAAGTGAGATCTGATAAAGATAAATAAACGGTAAAGTAAATATTTTTGGTATTTTTGTTTTATAGATTGGAAAGTAAAAGATTGCAAAATAGTAGATCGGAAACTCATAGATTGGAAAGTAGAAGATTGTATAATGGAAAATAGACCCGGGGCCATAGGTTTCACTAGAGGCTTCTCTCAAGATAGAAAATAATACGGTGGGTGAACAAATTACTGTCGAGCAATTGATAGAAAAGCGCAAAATTATGATGATATCTAAGGCAATGATCATGAATATAGGCATCACGTCCGTGTCAAGTAGACTGAAATGATTATGCATCTACTACTATTACTCCACACATCGACCGACTCCTGCCTACATCTAGAGTATTAAGTTCATGTAGAACAGAGTAACGCATTAAGAAAGATGACATGATGTAGAGGAATTAACTCAAGCAATATGATGAAAACCCCATCTTTTTATCCTCGATGGCAACAATACAATACGTGCCTTGCTGCCCCTACTGTCACTGGGAAAGGACACCGCAAGATTGAACCCAAAGCTAAGCACTTCTCCCATTGCAAGAAAAACCAATCTAGTTGGCCAAACCAAATCGATAGTTCAAAGAGACTTGCAAAGATATCAAATCATGCATAAAAGAATTCAGAGAAGATTCAAATAATATTCATAGATAAGCTGATCATAAATCCACAATTCATCGAATCTCAGCAAACACACCGCAAAAAAGTATTACATCGAATAGATCTCCAAGAACATCGAGGAGAACGTGGTATTGAGAATCAAAGAGAGAGAAAAAGCCATCTACCTACTAGCTATGGACCCGTAGGTCTGAGGTAAACTACTCACGCTTCATCGGAAGGGCAATGGTGTTGATGTAGAAGTCCTCCATGATCGAATCCCCCTCCTGCAGGACGCCGAAAAAGGCCCCTAGATGGGATCTCACGGGTACAGAAGGTTGCGGTGGTGGAAAAGTCTTTTCGTGGATGCCTCTAGTGGTTTGGGCATATAAGAGTATATATAGGCGAAAGAATTAGGTCAGGAGACGCATGAGGGGCCCACAAGGGTGGGGGGCATGCCCTACACCCCCTGGGCGCGCCCTCCGTCCTTGTGGCCGCCTCGTGGCTTCTCTGGCTTGCACTCCAAGTCCTCTGGTTTCCTTTTGGTCCAAGAAAGATCATCGCGAAAGTTTTATTCCGTTTGGTATTCCTTTTCTGCGAAACTCAAAAACAGGGAAAAAACAGGAATTGGCACTGGGCTCTAGGTTAATAGGTTAGTCCCAAAAATAATATAAAATAGCATATTAATGCATATAAAACATCCAAAACAAATTATATAATAGCATGGAACAATCAAAAATTATAGATACGTTGGAGACGTATCAGCCGTCGCCCCCTAGATTGGATCTAGGGGCGCCCCCTCCTCCTCCCTTCCCCCTATATATAGAGAGGTGGAGAGAGGGCAGCCGCACCCATACAGATCTATTCATGCCACGACGCTGCTCCTCCTCTCCCTCATAGCCATCTTCTTCTCAGTAGTGCTTAGCGAAGCTCTGCTGAGATTTCTCCACCACCGCCGCCACCACGCCGTCGTGTTGCCGGAGGACTCAAGCTACTAATTCACCATCGCTCACTGGATCAAGGAGGTGAAGGCATCATCAAGCCGTACGTGTGTTGAACGCAGAGGTGCCGTCCATTTGGCACTAGATCGGGAGTTCGCGGGACGGATCGTGATTGGATCGCGAAGACGTTTGACTACATCAACCGCGTTTCTTAACGCTTCTAGTGTGTTGGGATATCCTCCTAATGTGGGATGTGAGGAGATGGCAAATTGAAGCCTTTAGGCGGCCTAAAAGCTATGTCAGAACTCAATACGCATTAGGGTTATGACATACGGTCATTTTGGTTTTGCACAAGGAAAAGGGAAGAGGTTAAGTCTCCTATCCAGTAAGTACCACCAAGGGTGACAAAAATTAGGATAGCCTCCATTGGAGAAGAAGAAGAGAAAACAATGAGAGAAAGGGAAAGAGAGGGAGATTGAAGTAAGAGCTCGCCACCAAGCAATGTGATCTCGTTTCGAAGGGTGTGAAGTCTAGATACACTACCATGTCTCCTTCAATATGTGATTCTACCATCTTTGATGAGAGTGTTTCAGTCCCTAGCTCATAAGCCACAAATCTTGTTGTTACCATCCAAGATAGGGAAATCTTGATGTACGAGAGCCTCTGGTGCTATATAGAGAAGAAATTGTTATGTTGGCTTTGGCTTGTGGTTCTTACCCCAATTCGGAGTTTTTATGTAAAAATTGGTGTGTTGATTTCTATTGTTGTTCTATGTGGTTTGCCTAGCACCAAACACATCTGAGTATGGATGTCTGATGTGTAGCGTCGCGCTGGAGAAATTCAAAAGAAGTGTTAAGTTTCGTTCTAAGTTTCGGGTGACCAAACTTACTCCATATATGTTGATGTGTATGTTTCCTTTCGTGTCTGAGAAATGATTCATGAATTAGTGCATAGAGGTGTTGCTGAAGTTACTTTATTTTGCTGCAGTTTATGAGATCATCATCAAGCATGTGCTAATTTCCAACAGAGTACTATCAGAGCTTTGGTTACTCTAGAGGTTTGTCAATCCCGGTTTGTTGATTGTTGCTGGAAGTTTTGCTCACAATGTCTATGGAAGAAAGCGTTATGATAAGTGGCATGATAAAACTTGATGCTCCCAATTATTCATTATGGACGCCCATGATAGAAGACATCATTTATTGCAATGATTTGTATGAGTCAATTGTGAAAGATAATATACACATAGGTGACATGGAAGAAGAATGGGGAGTGTGTGTGCAGGAAGGCAATAGGTATGATTCGTCTTTAAATCAATCACAATATATTCCACCATGTTGCAAATGAATAAAATGCATATGAGATATGGCAGAAGTTGAAGTCTATGTATGAGAGGAAGACATTCGTGAACAAGGGCTCGATAATCAAAAGACTTGCACAGCTTGAGTAGCGAGATGGTAGTAGTGTGATTGATCACTTGAATGTCTTTCAATACCATATAACTCAACTCTCAATCATGAAGATCAACTTTGAGTATGAGGTGCAAACATTGTTGTTGCCGAGTTCCTGGCCTGATAGTTGGAACACACTTTTTGTGTCACTTCGCAATTCAGCTCCATATTGTAAGTTGACTATGGAGATGGTGAAGAATGGTTGATCGGACGCATAGGGGATGGGAAAACAACGGAAATATGGCAACACAACTGGGTCTCGTGTGACTATTCTATGTGCCCTATAGTTTTCTTGTGACCCAGCCGACCTCATCTTGTTAGTGAGTTAATTGATGAAAGCTCTCTTAGAGGGAAACAAGAGGTAGTTTGAGATGTTTTCTTGCCGATTGATGCCGACCCAATTTTGAACATTCCACTAAGTACCAGATAAATTTCAGATTTTTGGGCATGGGGCCATGAGAAGGGGCAATTCATAGTTCGACCAGCCTATAGGATGTTGATCACGACCAAGATGACTGAGAAGCATGGCTTGATGGTCGTTCTAGTGCATCAGATAATGCTAGAGAACAAAAGGCATGGATAAAGTTGTGGTGGGTTAAGGTCCCCTCTAAATTGAAGGCCTTCCTGTGGAGGCTTTCCCAATGTTCGCTGTCCACGATCGATATATTGAATGACAGAAATATGGCATCCACTCATGTCTGGCGATTTGCGGAGCCGAGGACTCGTGGACGCATTCTCTAATTCTATGTGGCTTGATGTGTATGGGCATTGTCCAGTCAGAAATTAATGGAGCATATTCTTGCAATGACGGAGCTTGATGCGAGAAGTTGAATCTTCTCCATGATTGATTCTTCATCACATGTGGAGTTTACCAAGCTAGCCATTGCACTCTAGGCGATATGGTCTTCACGTCGTAACCGATACATAAAGACGAACACTAGATTCCTCTGGCCACTCATATTTTTATATCCATATTTTTGTCTACTCTTGATGTGTCACAACCAACAACACAATAGACGCAACCAGGGATGCATCAACTTGATCATCCAAGGTCTTGGATTCCTCCTCCTCAAGGATTTATCATGGTGAATGTTGATGGATCTATGAGCAACGATGATCAAAGAGGTGTTGTTAGTGCGGTTTGTCGTGATGATGTAGGCTTACTTCTTGGTTCCTGTGCACTTATTTTCCTTGATCTGACAGAAATTGGTACGCTGGAAGCGCTTGCGTGCCGCACAGCTCTTTTCCTTGCTAAAGATCTACTCATTCAATGCTTAAAGGTTGCATCAGGGTGCAAAATGGTAGTCTCTAATAACAACAAAGGTACACTGGGAGTAATAGTACAATGGTCAAAGAGATAAATGAAATGTCGAAGGAATTTGAATCTTGCTCGTTCGTTTATGAGGGCCGTCTTTCCAATATGGAGGTAGACCATTTAGCGAAACATGCTCTGCATTAGGAGATGGGAGCCATGTATGGTTTATAAACTTGCATGGCTTCATAATTGATCAATAAAGTGTGGTATGTTTCCCCAAAAAACGTTACATCAACTTCAGCGGCTGGAATTGCATCCCAAGAGGTCCTATTTGACGCTAACTGCATGAAATGAACGACCTTTCGCATAGGTAGCGAGCGAGCAGGCCGACCCATTTAGTGCTCCTCATGTAACGACAAGGTCGAGTCCAACGATTAGGTAGACTGGGTATTGTTGCGGCTTGACACCATAGTGATATTTTCCTAGTGGGTTTTACGTTTTCCACCATTTTTCTGTCCTTTTTATTCAAAACAACATAGGAAACCATTTATTTAAAAAATGAACATTTTTCTGGAAGTCAATTTTTTTTGAAATTTTGAGATCATTTTTGGAAAATGTCAAAAGGTAAATGTGATTTATTGAAAATTTGGCAGGAATGTGAATCTTTTTGAATTCATAAACATTTTTGAAAATTGTGATTTTTTTTATTTTGAGAACAATATTTTGGAAATGCGGACGTTTTTGAAATAGTGAAAACAAATCATGAACATTTTTTTAAAATTTTAAAAAAATTCTGAAAAATGCAATCATTTTTGGAAAGTTTGAGAACATTTTTCAAAATGGTATCATTTACGACTTTGTGAAGACGTTTTTATAAAAGCTGAACATTTTTCAAAATTCTAAATATTTTTTTGAAACTTTTGATATTTAATAAAAAATGTGATTTTTTATTTTTGTCAACATCTTTTAAAAAAGGAAACTAAAAAAAACAGGAAAAAGGAAAAATGAAAAGTCAGAAAACCCCAAAGGAAAACCTTACAAACTTGTAAATATAACAGGAAAAACAAAAAACAAAAAGACCAAAACGGAACCTTCTAGAGGGTTCGTAAAACAGGGCTCCTTACACCTAATTGGGCCGGGCCCACATTATTGAAAATTACCGTTCTCTTGCTTACTCTCTCTCTCTCTCTCTGTCTCTCCTCATATATTTACGGAAATGATAAATTCCGAATGTTCGGGATTTGACCATGGCAAATCGAACCTTTTCTTGGCAAATTTAGTGACATGAGGATGACAAGTTTAGTTGACACACAGCAATTCCCTGGCAAAAAAATACACTACACATGATTTTTGCCATGCTTGTAAAACTAAACTTTCCATCCTTGCTTCACAAAAATTGCCATCGAAAACGTTCGGTTTGCCATGATCAAATTCCGAGCGTTCGGGCGTTATCGGAGTTCTATATTTATGTTTATGGGTAACACGTCCCAGCTACTACCTCTGATAACTAAAAAAAGCACCTCAGCTCAATAGACATGAAAACAGAGAAAGCCCAAACGACCCAACACATAAACAGAAAGGAGCCAATGCGAAAAATGACGACGACGCACTAGCCTGCGGTAAAAACAAAGGATGCTTCATATCGGTTGTTGCAGATGATTGATGACAGTTATATAATCTATATTTATCTATACCTATACCTACTAATTTTTAATAATAAAGCAAGGTGTGTTTCTCCTAGTTTTTTCATCCATTCACCATCAAAAATATTTTTTTATATTATATTCGAGGTGGTACTAAATTTTTGTGGTCCATCTGCTAGAAAAGAAAAAAAGGAGTTTTATCCAAAATTCCGTACATGGGCCCGCACGCGCTAAGGCCCAGAGAAGCCACCCATTTATATCCTGCCCATGCAGCTGGGAAACCTTATTTATCGCACAGGGCGGCATATAGTTGGAGCTGTGCATCAGTCGCCCAATGTTGGGCCGGCCCATTTTGTATTTTTCTGTGTTTTTTCTACTTTTCTTTTTCTTTTTTCCCTTCCAAGTTACTTTCCTTTTTACCATAATTTTTTTTCACAATTTCGTTTTTTGTACAAATTTTTGTTAAATCTTCAGAATTGCAAATTTTGTTCTCATTTTCAAAAATATTTGGAACTTCAAATTTTTATTCTCAGTCTAAATTTGTTCGAAATTCAAAAAATGTTCGGATTTCTTCAAAAAAATCCAAATTTTTACGAGAATTATAAAATAAATTGCATTTTTGAAAATAACATAAATTCGAAAAATTTCCTTTTCATTGAAATGTTCACAAATTGAAAATAATGTTCGTGATTAAAAACTCATTTTTGAAAATGGTTTTGAATGTTCAAAAAAAGTTTCTGTTTTCAAAAATTGTTCACAAATTCAAAAAATGTTCATTTCTACGCCTTAAAAATGGTTTCTGTTTTCAAAAAATATTTGTGAATTTCAAAAAATCTCCCTATTTCAAATTTTGTTTGCCTTTTTTCAGAAATTAACGATTTATTTCAAAAAAGATGCTCGCATTTTTTTATAAAAAAAATTCAGGAGGTCACCACAACCTCGACAAGGAGGCGGACCTACAGGAAAAAAAAATGCACGAGTTCTGTAGTGGCCGCCACTCCGACCAACCCCACTACTATAAAGATCTCGCGGGCCTAAAATGACCCGCGAGAACACTACAGATCTCCGCTCTGTTGCCCCACTGTTGTGGAGACCGTTTTGATGGACACATCAATTATCTCTCCCGATGCTTCTCGCGAAAAAATATCTCCCGTTGCAACGCACTGGCATATTTGCTAGTTCTTACTTAGATGAGAGTTAGAGAATCCAATATGCTAATCAGTAATCGCAGATTCATGGTTCGGAGTGGCTTGTGGCGATCAAATCTGTAATTTCCGCAGCAGTGCATGTACATGAACCGATCACAATTTTATTTGTTCCAACCCTTTTTATTCATCAACCGACAACAATTTAACAGTCCACACCATACAGCTCACAGGCTTTATTTATTTGTTTTCAACTTGAGTACTTTTATTCTATATATACAGTACTCCATCTGCCAGTAGAGTACTTCGCTTCATTACTTGGGCAATTCGATCGTCATCCATTTGCCGGTAGCACCAAGTGTACTCCCGACTCCCGAGACGGTCGGCAGGTTGCACTCCGCCGCCGTGACCAGCGTGGCGGCGAACGCCCTCTGCGCCTCCCTCGGGCAGTCACGTCTGTCACCAAGGCGGCCCTCCACCACGTGGCCCTCCTCCACGCGCACCCCATCCATGAGGACGCGCAGCGCCTCGCACCGGCAGTAATCCGGGACGGCCGCCAGCTCCCGGCAACACCGCTCCTTCACCAGCATGGGCCGGCTGGGACCGCGGTGGCAGACCCGTTTGATCACGTAGGTGTGGCAGGTGGCTAACGCGTTGTGCGGGAAGGCCACCCCTGGCTGGCACTCGTCCTCAACGCTCTCCAGGGCGGCCGCGGCGGCGAGGACAGAGAGCAAGACGGCGCCGGAGAGGAGGAAGCGACGATGGTTGGATGCCATTGAAAGTTTATTGGTCGTTGATTCAATCTCTTGGCCTAATGGGCAAGGATAGTGTCCATGATCTGCAGCTAAGCAGCTACATGTATGGATTGAGAGAGGCAAGAGATAAGAGTGCAAAGCGCGCAAGTAATGCCCATTTCTTTCTTGTTGGCGTTTATTTGGAGGTTCTTGCAACTGAATTTGGAACGCTCCAGCTGCAAACTCCGTCTTCCTTCGACACATGTAGTTTACTTTCTGTTTTCTTTGGATAACATTTTTCCATTTCCCCCCTTCCGTTTTCCCTTTTTCTTTTGTCCTAGTCTTCATGTGTTTCAGCAATACAATATCCCGCTAATGTTATTTTATTTTTTTTCCAGAAAATAACTAATTTTGTTTTGATTGTCATGCTTTTGTTTCACAGAAAAATAGTTAACACGAGGGAGTTTATCATATTTGTTCATGCAATATGAAACATTTCCAATGTCATGTGAAAATATTTTTCCTTGAATAGATGAACGTATTATAACGGACGATGGTACATATTTTCCAGAAAGATTTTTTTTTGATATGGAACATATTTGTGTGCGGAAATAATCTTTGAAGTTGTGTGAACATTTTATTTGAATGATTTTTTTCCGGGGGGGGGGGGGGGGGGGGGGGGGGGGTTATAGATGGGGGGGGGGGGGGGGGGGGGGGGTTATAGATATGTACTAACGGAATTGCTGCAATTTCGATGACCACTATTCTATGGCGCGAGATCTCACGCATGTTCGTTTTGAACACTGCCATAGAGAGGGAAATTCAGTTGCTTATGAACTAGCTAGGATTGCTAGATTTTCACCCTCTAGCACTTGGTTTGATGATGCCCCTTGTGCATCACCTCTTTACTTGTAAATGATGCTATCTTGATCACAAATTAATAAAGGGTTGTTGAATTTCCTGAGAAAGGGATGACTGATGTACAAAAAAATCTAGATCAACTCACGTGAAATACTTTCTACTTCCGGTGAACTTCTATAATAGATCTGAGTACTTCGCAAAAGAAAAATCACATGAATTTTTTATTCGAGACCCATTAAAAAATGTCATAGACTAAATATATCTGAAGGAACATTGTTCTATATAATATATTTATATGACAATGTGTTTTATTTGGCACATGACCACGGTCAATCATATTCATGGAAACATTTTATTTCATATGCATGAATATGTTATTTTACGCACAAAAACATTTTCCATAGATGATAAAATAGATATGAAGGAAAAGGATTTTCCATGTGGAAAAATAATTTTTTGAAATAGTTTCTAGAAGTTTTACGCATTTGATACACATATTACTTTTCCCATAGGTGGTAGAATAAATTATATTGAAATTAATTGAACATACTTCTCGAGAACATCCTTGTGGGTGAGTTAGTTAAATGGATACTACCTCGGTGTCAAAATATAAGACGTTTTGATGGGCTATTTTAGCCTACCAAAGCTTCTTATATTTTGGAACGGAGGTAGTATTTTTTAAAGAAGAATCTATGATTTATGTGTTGATTATTGATGTTGTATTTCGGTACTTCTAAAACTTTATACCCCGCTCACTTATGTAGGAATTATGTAGCGAACCAGAAGGAATTTCAAAGTGAGAAATTGTGAAATAATGAAAATGATTCTTTTAAATGTAAATAGGTGCTTCACACTCCCCGGTCTTGGCTTCTAATCTGGCCAAGGGTGCATGCTCGTGTAGTCCCTTTGGGTTATGGTGCGATCTAGGATCGATAAGTATGTATAGAGGGCGGTGAATAGACTACTAAAACAAAAGATGGATTCTTTAAAAAAAAATCCTTGGCAATTTTAGACTTCTCTACCAATCTATCAGCCACCCTACACATGCAAGTCTATAATATTATAGGCAACAAAATGTAAAGACATCCAAGTGAAAGTAAACAAATACAATTAGAGATACGTAAACACGGATTATCTCAATGAAGATTTTTCCTGTGTTTTGGATAGTTGGTGTTATCTTACATCCACATTGATGGAGACTACCCACGAAGGGTCTAGGACCACAAAGATCTCAGATGCGAGTATCCATGAAGGAAAGGTCCATGAAGGAGCAACCAATCTATTCTACCATGGCGTACGCCCACGAAGAACTAGTCTCACTCTGGTAGGTCTTCATGAAGTAGGCGATCTCCAAGCCCTTCAAATTTTTTGAGTTATTCACAAACTTGAGGACTTTCAAGAACCTAGCTAATCTAGGAGGAGCACACCCTTCAAAATTAACAAGATAGAGGTTACTTGGTGATGAATCCCTTGCTCTTATGCTTGAAAAGATAATCTCATAAACCGTCAGAACTCTCTCAAGATATGGCTTGTCGGTTGGAGAGGAAGGAGCGGAAAGCAAGAGGGGATTAGATCTCAATGGATTGGCTTGAGTGGTTGGAGTAGCAAGCCCATTGAAATGAGAACAACGAGGTGGAGTTCTCTCTCAGAAAATATGATGGGAGCAGAGTTTGATTCAAGTGAACTGGTGGGATAGGTTGGGGTATAAGTAGGAGGTATTAGAATATGATCGTTACCAACTTTATTACACAGCTCGGAAGCTCTGAAGTGATCAATTAAGAAGCTCCAGCGTAAACGAAGGTAGCTCCTTTTAGACGGCTTGGAAGGTCTGACTAAAGATCACTTGAAGGCTCCCAGAGATACACTTGGGCAGTGGGACACTCTCTGTTGTCGCCTGAGAAATTACGACATGGCAACATAAGGTTTGTGAGATACTTTGGTGATTCCAAATTGAGCATTTGGAAGCTCCAAATGGGAAGGTTTTTTGCAGAGGCTATATCTGGTGAATGGTTCGGTGATTCCGGATGGAATAGCTCGAAAGGTCCGAAGTGAATGGAACTGGGTAGATATAGTGGAATCTCTAAAGGAAATTGTGGGGCTTTGGAGTTTGATCTTTAAGTGCATCACAATGTACTCATGCACTTTTGATAGTATCAACATGCATATGGACTTAATGTGATCTTGGATCACCAAAATGAAACATAGGACTCCTTCAGCTTGGCCAACATTTCACTTGATGCAATTTGTAGGGGTTACCTTCTATTCCTTTGTTGCACCCACAAGGAACTTTTCCTGAAATAAACTTGTAGGAGGCATTAGTTCCTTGAGATATTTTGACATTAATTACAAAAATCCATCAAGGGGATTAGATGCACTTTCAATCTCCCCCTTTTTGGTAATTGATAGCAATTTAGATCAACGCTTAGACATAAGATAAAATCATGGTAAAATGATGCTTTGAGAGCCATGTGGTATACAAGAACTCCCCTAAATTTGTGCATTGTTGAAGATTTGTGTTTGAATGCATGTGGTGCCCCCGGCTCAATCGTACACTAATCATACACACAAACGTGTACGATCAAGCACAGGGACTCACGGGAAGATATCACAACACAACTCTAACACAATTTAAACGGAGGTCTACAATATTACAGACCAGGGATCCGAAGATCCGAATACATAAGTCAGTCATACAAATATTATCTGAGTACAGACATAGTTAGACAAGTTTTGCCTTAAGAAGGCTAGCACAAACAACGACTCTAGATCGAAAGGCGTTGGCCTCCTGCCTAGGAGCCTCCGATCCTACTCCTGGTCGGCTGGCTCGATCCAGTAATACGTGCCCTCAGGACCCTCCTGGTAGTAAGCTCCTGAGGTGGCATCTGGCTCCTGGACTCCATCGTCTGATGTATCATCAAGGTGGGGTATGGGGAAAAGAGAAAGTAAAGCAACCGTGAGTACTCATCCGAAGTACTCAGCAAGCAAGGATCTATACTACATATGCAACATTATCAATGGAGAAAGGCTGTATATGTGGACTGAGCTGCAGAAATGCCAGAATAGAGAGAAGGCCTAGTCCTATCGAAGACTAGCATCTTCACGAAGCCATCATCTTGCAGCAGTAGAAGAGAGTAGAATAGCATTTTATTTAGCAAACATGTTGAAGCAAGCCTAGAGATCCTTCCTCGACTCCCAGCGAGAAAGCGATCCCGAAGCTTCAATTAAGTAACAATGTATCCAGTTCAAGTAGTAGATCGGGATACACAAACTGAGCGTCCTTTACCGTAGGACCGGCTATCGATAGATCATTCATCCCTGCAGGGGTGCACTACTGTTACCCAACACGCTCAATCAACTCTGGCCGGACACACTTGCTGGGTAATGCCCGTCCTCGGAAGATCAACACGAAGCAACGCCCTACCTAGGCTCGGCAGAGAGGTCAACACGCCAGACTAACCTATGCACCCAGAGGTCTTGGGCCATCGCCCTGGGCACCCTGCGCGTTGCGAGACTGGCCGGGGTGCAGGCGCGACACTGAACTCGTCAGTGAAGTATCCAGCCCAATCCCGACAATCAGCCCGCACGGTGAATCGTGACGTCTGACGAGCTTTCGGGAGAAACGTACATCGCAAAGGGCCCCATAACCATTATCCCACGTGGTGGTAGTGCGTATAGGGCACGTCGACCCACTCAGATCACACACCCAAATCCAATAGGCTCATTTAGTATCACGCGGAGGCAATCAGAGTCTCTGATGCTCCGCCACAGTATCACACTCGAGTGCCCTTCCGGCACACCCGACATCATAGATCCCCAGTGGGTACCCACCAGGGTGGACCCGCCTGTAACAAAGGTCAAAGTAACCGTGTGGTCACATCATCAAGGGGAAAACCCGAGGAATCACCCTCGGCGGATTCCACTCGACGAAATCATCAGGGTGAACGGATGAGGCATCACCCTCGAGGTTCACACTGAGGGGTTGCACGACAGAGTCGTATCGGAAGTGGAGAAGGAGGAATCAGCCTCGATGACCACGACCGAACAGCTACACTGCAGAGTGTTCATCAAGAGTGCGTTACGAGGTATCACCCTCGGCACTCGATAGTAAACTATGCAGAGTCATACAACTAAGGGGGGGTGAGGTGATGTGTCGGTCTCTGGTCGACGATCACGTTGATCGAGTCGTCGATGATCAAGCAGGGGCAACAAGGATAAGGTGGTGGGGGTCACTGATGGTTCACTACCAACCTATACTAAACAGTTTATCATAGGCAGGTAAGGTAACAATGAACAGGTTACAACAGCAGGCTATGCATCAGAATAGGAGCATACATTAACAGTAGCAAAATCTAATGCAAGCAGGAGAAATGGAATGGGCGATATCTGGATGCTCAAGGGGGGGCCTTGCCTGGTTGCTCTGACAAGAGAGAGAGGTCGTCAACGGGCTGCTCGTCGGTAGTGTAGTCGTACCCAGGTGCAGCGTCGTCGGTCTCGGCGTCTATCGAGAGAGAAGGAGGGGGAGAGAAACAATAAATCCACGGCAAAAACGCAAACAATATGCATGACATGTCTAAATGATATGCCGGGGTGTTCTACTGCCTAACTAAATGATTTAGTTAATTTAGGAATTTATTCAGATTTATCTAATTAAAGTTGGGCACTATTCATTTATCGAAATCGGTCTAAAAGTTCGATGTTCATATAGCTAGAGGCATCTGACAGGAATACGGAGGGCATGTTCGGGTTCGTATCGAAATTCTGAGCAAGTTTCATATATAAAATATTTTCATCGGAGTTACAGATTATTTAATATGATTTTCTAAAGTTTTAATTAATTTCTAGAATTTAATTATTTATTTAAATTAAACATTATCCGAAACAGTGTATGCTGACGTCAGCATGACGTCAGCAGTCATCCTGACGTGTGGGGCCCACCTGTCATACTCTGACCAGCTAATTAGTGATTAACTAATTAATTACTGTTTAACTAAACTAACTAATTAATTAGTTAACCTAATCAGAGTTAATTAACTTAATTAATTTGCTAATTAATTTTTATTAATTTTATTAATTTATTTTAATTTTCTATTTTATTCTATTTTATTTTTAAAAATCGTTTCTGGGCCGTGGGGCCCCATCTGCCATTGGGCCAAGCCGGACATGTCCGAGGCACGCAGCGCGCGCGCGCACGGGCAGCGGCAGGGCCGCCGCGGGGCGCAAGCGGGGCGGCGGCGCGGGGAGCCGGCAAGTGGGCCAGCAGCGGAGGAGGCCAAGCGGGGCCAGGTGGAGGCGGACGCGGGCGGCGGCAAGCAGCGGCTGACCGGGGCGAGCGGGAGGGGCGGCTCTGTAAGGGGGCGCGAGGAGCTGCGGGCGCGGCGAGCGCGGTGAGCACGGGCCGACGCGGGGCGCGGGCAGCGTGTGCGTGCGTGCGAGGGAGCAACGGGGCGCGACGGTGGCGAACGGGGACAGGGGGAAGGAGGAGAGGGGGGTTCTCACCCCCATTGCAGGGGTACGCCGGCGAGGCTCGACGAGGCCGCTTAGGGGAGAGGACAGGGACGACGTGCGACGACGGAGTCAAGGCGGCGCGGGGCTCCGGCGACGGCGTGAGGCAGCGGCGGGCGAGCGCGAGCGGGCGCGGGGTCCGGTGCCCCGATCCCGATCGGGATCGAGGGAGGGGGGGAGTGAGCGAGGGGTGAGTGGGGGTTAGGGTTTTGGTGGCCTCCTGGGGGAGGCCATATAGGGGGGCGGGGTGGGCTGGCCGGCTGGGCTATGGCCCAGTTGGGCCAGGGGTTTTCCTTTTTTTCTCTTTTCGTTTTATTTCTGTTTTGTCTTTTCTTTTTATTTATTCCTATCTCCTGTTTTGTAATTAGTTAGGCCACAATATGATTTTTGTAAAACATGGCAATTGTTTCATTAATTACTAGGCATTATCTGCCACTGTCAAAAATTGGTTTGGAGGCAATTGGAGTTCACACAAATTTTATAATAAATAAAATGCATTAATCCTTGCTGTTTTGGTAATGTTAGAGCCACCTAATTAATTTATTAATTGTTGGTTACAATTTTAGAATAGTCTCTAGAACATTTGTTATTTTTTGAACACTTTAGTTTCTATGTTGGATAACTTTTATTTTCCACTTTCATCCAAATTTGAATTCTGACTTAGGAGTTGAAATGCAATATGATGCTAATGATGATTATGCACTATTAAACATGCTGACTTGTCATTATCAAAAGTGATTACTGTGGCTAATGACATGGGGTGTTACAATTCTCCTCATCTATCAAGAATTCTCGCCCCAAGAATTAAGAGGAAGACTGAAAGAAAGAGGGGTATTCTTCACGAAGACGATCCTCGCGTTCCCAAGTGGCTTCATCTTCAGAATGATTCGACCACTGAACTTTGAGGAATTTGATTGACTTCTGACGAGTTCGACGTTCAGCTTCATCAAGAACACGGATGGGATATTCTGGATAAGACAGATCTTCCCGTAATTCAAGCACTTCATGATCCACAGCTCGAATAGGATCCTTGAAGCAGCAACGGAGTTGGGATACATGAAAGACATCATGTACTTGAGAAAGATTTGGCGGCAATTGCAATTGATATGCCACCTCTCCACGACGGGCAAGAATATGGAACGGGCCAATGTAGCGAGGAGCTAACTTGCCTTTGATTCCGAACCTATGAGTGCCTTTCAACGAAGTGACGCGGAGGTAAGCTTGCTCGCCAGGTTGATACACCATTTCCTGGTGCTTTCGGTCATAGTTGCTCTTCTGACGAGACTGAGCAGATTTCAAATGTTCACAGACAATGCGGACTTGTTCTTCAGCTTGCTGAACAATGTCCGGTCCGACGAGTGAGCGTTCCCTAGTTTCTGACCAATTCAGAGGGGTTCGACACTTACGTCCGTAAAGAACTTCAAACGGTGCCATCTTCAGACTAGCTTGATAGCTATTGTTGTAAGAGAACTCGGCATATGGGAGAGATTCCTCCCATTTCTTACCGAAGGAGATGACGCAAGCTCGAAGCATATCTTCGAGCACTTGATTAACTCGTTCAACTTGACCCTGTGACTGAGGGTGAAAAGCTGTGCTGAAAGACAGATGAGTTCCCATAGCTTCTTGGAAACTATTCCAGAATCTGGAGGTGAAGAGGCTGCCACGATCAGAACTGATCTCCAACGGAACACCGTGGAGTGACACAATTCAGGAAACATACAAGTCTGCTAACTGACTAGCAGTGATTGTCTCCTTAACTGGTAGAAAGTGAGCAACCTTTGAGAATCGGTCAATGACGACAAAAATAGCATCATGACCCTTCTGAGATCTGGGAAAACCAGTAATGAAATCCATTTGGACCTTGTCCCATTTCCATTCAGGAATTTCAAGGGGTTGCAGAGTTCCAGCGGGCCTTTGATGTTCTGCTTTAATGCGGCAACAGACGTCACACTCAGAAACATAACGAGCAATATCTCGCTTCATATTAGGCCACCAGTATCTCTGACAAATGTCACGGTACATCTTTGTGCTACTAGGATGAAGTGATAGTGGAGTGTCATGAGCTTCTTTCATAACATGTTCTCTCTCATCCTTGAACTTGGGTACGAAGAGACGGTGTTGAAAGAATAGGATCCCATCATCATCAAGATGGAATTCCGACGGTTTTCCTCTTTCGAGGTATCGCTTGATCCTTTCTACTTCAGAGTCATACGGTTGCATAGTCTTAATGTTGTGTTCTAAATCTGGTTCGACGACCAGGGTATGGAGGTAACCCTGTGGAACAATATGGAGGTTCAATTTGCGAAGCTCTCCATAAAGCATAGGTTGTGCTTCCTGAACCATAAGATTGTTGCAATAAGCCTTACGGCTCAAAGCATCGGCCATTACATTAGCCTTGCCAGGGGTGTATGAGATATTCATATCATAATCGGTAATTGTTTTGAGCCATCTTTGTTGGCGAAGGTTCAGATCTGGTTGAGTATATAAATACTTCAAACTTTGATGATCCGTATATATCTCGCAACGGTTACCGAGAAGGTAATGTCGCCATAGCTTCAGGGCATAAATAACCGCAGAAAGTTCGAGATCGTGCACTGGGTAATTTTCTTCGTGAGGACGCAATTGTCGGGAGGCATAAGCAATCACTTTGCGTTCTTGCATTAGGACACAGCCTAATCCTTGACGGGAGGCATCACAGTATATCACGAAATCCTTTTGGGAATCCGGGGGTGCTAATACTGGGGCAGATGTCAATTTATCTTTTAGTGTCTGAAAGCTTTCTTGACATTTTTCTGTCCACTCAAATTTAACACCTTTGTGAAGCAGATTTGTCAATGGTTTTGCAATCTTGGAAAAATTCTCAACGAATCGACGGCAATAGCTAGCGAGTCCGAGAAAACTTCTGACTTGTTTAACATTCTTCGGGGGAGTCCAATCAAGAACAGCTTGAACTCGTTCGGGGTTAACAGCAATTCCATCCTTGGAAATCACATGTCCAAGGTAAGTTACTTCAGAAAGCCAAAATTCACATTTGGAATACTTGGCATACAACTGGTGTTCTTGGAGCCTTTCTAGTACCAGACGGAGGTGTTCAGCATGCTCTTCTTTATTCTTAGAATAGACCAGAATATCATCTAGATATACCACGACGAATTTGTCGAGGTAATCCATGAATATATAATTCATCAGACGGGAGAAAGTTGCTGGAGCATTCGTTAGGCCAAATGACATGACGGTGTATTCATAGGAGCCATATCGAGTAACAAAGGCGGTCTTCGGGATATCCTCTTCACGAACACGGATCTGGTGATAACCCAACCTCAAGTCAAGTTTAGAGAACACCGATGATCCAACAAGTTGATCATAAAGATCATTGATCCGGGGCAGTGGGTATTTATTCTGGATTGTGGCTTGGTTAATGGGCCGATAATCCTGAACCAATCGATTAGTTCCATCCTTCTTCTTAACAAAGAGTGAAGGTGCTCCCCAAGCAGAGGAACTGGGGCGGATGAAACCACTCTTAAGTGACTTGTCGATTTCTTCCTTAAGCTCGAGTAGGTGATGCGGAGGCATCTTATAAGGTCGCTTGGCAATAGGGACAGTGCCAGGATTCAAGTCAATGACAAACTCGATAGCTCTAGCCGGGGGTATTCCTGGAAGTTCTTCGGGAAAGACGTCTGGAAAATCTCGAACGACAGGAACGTTCTTGATCCCTTCCAGAGGTGAAGCGTTCAAAGCATTCAGAACATATATCTGAGCTTCAGCGTCCCGTGTAATGCGTGCGGTATAGTTCACTATCTCATCAGAGGGGTGAAGAAGTTGGACGACTTTAGTGGCACAATTGATCGAAGCAATGTGAGCTTTCAACCAATCCATTCCGAGTATGAGGTCTATGGTGGAAGACTTCAGGATAATAGGTGAGGCAAGGAATTCCAACCCTTTAATTTGGACGGTAACGTCAGGTGCTATCACGTCAGGATGACAATGACCTCCAGGAGTTTTAACGACTAACGGAGTATGCATTTTCTCATATCGAATGCCATGCATGAATGCAAATTTCCCAGAGATGAATGAATGTGATGTTCCTGAATCAAATAAAACAGAAGCGGGTACTGAGTTAACAAGAAGGGTACCCATCACAGTAGCAGGTTGATCCTGGACTTCTTCAATGTCAATGTTGTAAGCGTGTCCACGACCATGTGCAGCAAAGACCCAGTATTATAGTTGCGGGTCTGGTTGTTGCCACGACCATTGCCACGGCCAGTACGAGGAAAAGCTAACTGATTCTGAGTCTGGCGGCAGTCTTTAGCCTGGTGACCTGGTTTGCGGCACTTGAAGCACAGACCATCTTCAGGACGAAGAGGAGCATTGTTTTGAATAGCTTGAGCCTTTGGCTGCCTCGGTGGTGGAGGAGGCAGACGTGGTCCAGCATAGTTGTTCTTTGGCGCAGAGGTATTTGGACGGAACGCATTGTTGGGAATCCAGACCCGACGCTTTGATGCTGAGCTGGAAGATGAGCCAGCATCACGATAGCGCTTCTGCGAGTCCTTGTGTTCCATCTGAGCGGTGTCAACAAGAATAGCCTTGTTCACTAGAGTTGAAAAGTCGTTGAAGTCTTGAGCAGCAAGTGCAAGCTTGAGGTCTGGGTGGAGTCCATTACAGAACTTCTCTTGTCTGTGTGCATCTGTGGCGATGTCTTCTTCAGCATAGCGGGAGAGATCAAGAAATTCCTGCTGATAAGCTTCGACAGTCTTGTTGCCTTGAGTGAGGTTGCGGAACTGGGTCTTCATGCGTTCCATAATTGCCTGAGGGATGTAACGTGTACGGAAAGCAGCCTGGAACTCATACCAGGTGATGACTGTTCCAACAGGCAGTGTACGCTTGTGTGTGTCCCACCATTGAGCGGCGGGGCCCTTTAAGAAAAAAGCCGCGAAGTTGACAAAGTTGGCAGGGGCGACATTAGTAGACTCCATCTCATGAGTGATGTCGCGGAGCCAGTCATCAGCATCCAGTGGCTTGTCAGAGTTGCGGAACTGAGTTGGGTTAAGTCGCATAAACTCTATCAAAGTTATTGAAGCTGGGTTCTGGTTCTGGTTGTTCTGATGCGGAAACTGAGCCATGATTCCGGTCATGAACTGGGGGTTGAGCTCAAATTGTTGCATCATAGCTGCCATATAGTCTGGCGGTGGTGGGCGTTCAGGGGTACCATGACCACGACCACCTGGTCTAACCATCCTGCTAAGTATCAACAGGGGGTAGTTTAGTAAAATCAATTGCGAGTGTTTAGTGACAAGCATGATGTAACTCGACAACAATTTAAGTAGTGTAACAGATACATAACAGTAGTCGATTAAGACATACAGATCCATACACAGAGTCGGGTACATGCGGACAGCATAACGGCGCAAATTCAAAAGCTAGACATACTAGGCGGCGCGCAGGCACGCGGTAAGGAAGTACACAACGAGACATAGCAAAGGCTACATCAACGTCGGAGAAAACCACTGAAACGGGGTAACTGCAAGTGCGGATGACGAATATTCGTCGCGGAAGGATCCTGCGCTCCATGTGCACTCTGATGCAGAACCCAGTCTCGAGCTGTAAGAAGAGGTCCACGTGCAGGTGTATGACCTCCAACAGCAGGCCAATCAATACCAGCATACATCTGAGTCCTGCGCGGATAAAGGATGTGCTCAGGATGTATCCCTGCGCGAACAGCGGGTAGCAACTGGGTCATAGCATCGTAGAGACGTGCTCGAGTGGCAACCAACTCGACGGCAAGAGCCCGAACAGTGCGATCCAGAGCCTGAGTGCACTGAATCAGAACGCGCGGGTCATAGCGAAAAGGCTCGTGCGGGGCACAGTTAGCTGTGTAGTATCCAGTAGCATCTCCAGCAGGGGCATACAAAATGTATCGGAACTCAGAGTCATCCAAGATATCGCTGAACTGTCCTCGGAGATGTGCGACAGCAGAGTAGGCGGCATCATGGACTGCCATCTCAATCGTCACGCCGATACCATGGTAAAGGTGTAGCTCGGTGCCTGAGTCATTTTGCTGATCATAGATACGAACATCAGCATGGTACTGCTCCTGGTTGAACACGCGGTAATCCTTATAGACAATGTACTCGGGGTACCAACGGTAGCCAAGTCTGGTCATGAGAGCGATCAGGACAGCTGGAAACCCAGGGGCATCACGAGCCCAAGTGCGAAGCACAAGCTGTGTCGTAGGACGCGGTGGAAACAAACGGTCCATCTGAAACAGAGCAAATTCAGGATTGTCAAATGACAATTAGAAGTTTAACACAACTCAGAGAGAAAGGTTAAACAAAACAATGGAAAGGAAAATGATTATCAGACTAATCAGATCAATGACAGGGAAATCGCACAGATATCCAGCTCTCCGGGTAGACGGAATTTACGAGACCCTAAGTGTCGGTGTTAGTAAAATTTATTTAACCCGAACAGAAGAGAGATCAGAGTCCCAGAGTATAGACGAGGAATAAAAGATCCTAATACCACCCAGTTGGCGATGTGGGCCCGTAAGCCACACAGCCAAGTTAGTAAATTAGTTTTTTCGGTTTCTAGACTCAACTTCGGCCAAGGAATTGGAAAGGGGCTTCCTACAGGCAGTCGGCTCTGATACCAACTTGTGGCGCCCCCGGCTCAATCGTACACTAATCATACACACAAACGTGTACGATCAAGCACAGGGACTCACGGGAAGATATCACAACACAACTCTAACACAATTTAAATGGAGATCCACAATATTACAGACCAGGGATCCGAAGATCCGAATACATAAGTCAGTCATACAAATATTATCTGAGTACAGACATAGTTAGACAAGTTTTGCCTTAAGAAGGCTAGCACAAACAACGACTCTAGATCGAAAGGCGTTGGCCTCCTGCCTGGGAGCCTCCGATCCTACTCCTGGTCGGCTGGCTCGATCCAGTAATACGTGCCCTCAGGACCCTCCTGGTAGTAAGCTCCTGAGGTGGCATCTAGCTCCTGGACTCCATCGTCTGATGTATCATCAAGGTGGGGTATGGGGAAAAGAGAAAGTAAAGCAACCGTGAGTACTCATCCGAAGTACTCAGCAAGCAAGGATCTATACTACATATGCAACATTATCAATGGAGAAAGGCTGTATATGTGGACTGAGCTGCAGAAATGCCAGAATAGAGAGAAGGCCTAGTCCTATCGAAGACTAGCATCTTCACGAAGCCATCATCTTGCAGCAGTAGAAGAGAGTAGAATAGCATTTTATTTAGCAAACATGTTGAAGCAAGCCTAGAGATCCTTCCTCGACTCCCAGCGAGAAAGCGATCCCGAAGCTTCAATTAAGTAACAATGTATCCAGTTCAAGTAGTAGATCGGGATACACAAACTGAGCGTCCTTTACCGTAGGACCGGCTATCGATAGATCATTCATCCCTGCAGGGGTGCACTACTGTTACCCAACACGCTCAATCAACTCTGGCCGGACACACTTGCTGGGTAATGCCCGTCCTCGGAAGATCAACACGAAGCAACGCCCTACCTAGGCTCGGCAGAGAGGTCAACACGCCAGACTAACCTATGCACCCAGAGGTCTTGGGCCATCGCCCTGGGCACCCTGCGCGTTGCGAGACTGGCCGGGGTGCAGGCGCGACACTGAACTCGTCAGTGAAGTATCCAGCCCAATCCCGACAATCAGCCCGCACGGTGAATCGTGACGTCTGACGAGCTTTCGGGAGAAACGTACATCGCAAAGGGCCCCATAACCATTATCCCACGTGGTGGTAGTGCGTATAGGGCACGTCGACCCACTCAGATCACACACCCAAATCCAATAGGCTCATTTAGTATCACGCGAAGGCAATCAGAGTCTCTGATGCTTCGCCACAGTATCACACTCGAGTGCCCTTCTGGCACACCCGACATCATAGATCCCCAGCGGGTACCCACCAGGGTGGACCCGCCTGTAACAAAGGTCAAAGTAACCGTGTGGTCACATCATCAAGGGGGAAACCCGAGGAATCACCCTCGGCGGATTCCACTCGACGAAATCATTAGGGTGAACGGATGAGGCATCACCCTCGAGGTTCACACTGAGGGGTTGCACGACAGAGTCGTATCAGAATTGGAGAAGGAGGAATCACCCTCGATGACCACGACCGAACAGCTACACTGCAGAGTGTTCATCAGGAGTGCGTTACGAGGTATCACCCTCGGCACTCTATAGTAACTATGCAGAGTCGTACAACTAAGGGGGGTGAGGTGATGTGTTGATCTCTGGTCGACGATCACGTTGATCGAGTCGTCGATGATCAAGCAGGGGCAACAAGGATAAGGTGGTGGGGGTCACTGATGGTTCACTACCAACCTATACTAAACAGTTTATCATAGGCAGGTAAGGTAACAATGAACAGGTTACAACAACAGGCTATGCATCAGAATAGGAGCATACATTAACAGTAGCAAAATCTAATGCAAGCAGGAGAAATGGAATGGGCGATATCTGGATGCTCAAGGGGGGGCTTGCCTGGTTACTCTGACAAGAGAGAGAGGTCGTCAACGGGTTGCTCGTCGGTAGTGTAGTCATACCCAGGTGCAGCGTCGTCGGTCTCGGCTTCTATCGAGAGAGAAGGAGGGGGAGAGAAACAATAAATCCACGGCAAAGACGCAAACAATATGCATGACATGTCTAAATGATATGCCGGGGTGTTCTACTGCCTAACTAAATGATTTAGTTAATTTAGGAATTTATTCGGATTTATCTAATTAAAGTTGGGCACTATTCATTTATCGAAATCGGCCTAAAAGTTCAATGTTCATATAGCTAGAGGCATTTGACAGGAATACGAAGGGCGTATTCGGGTTCGTATCAAAATTCTGAGCAAGTTTCATATATAAATTATTTTCATCGGAGTTACGGATTATTTAATATAATTTTCTAAAGTTTTAATTAATTTCTGGAATTTAATTATTTATTTAAATTAAACATTATCCGAAACAGTGTATGCTGACGTCATCATGATGTCAGCTTGATGTCAGCAGTCATCCTGACATGTGGGGCCCACCTGTCATACTCTGACCAGCTAATTAGTGATTAACTAATTAATTACTGTTTAACTAAACTAACTAATTAATTAGTTAACCTAATCAGAGTTAATTAACTTAATTAATTTGCTAATTAATTAATTTTATTAATTCATTTTTATTTTCTATTTTATTTTATTTTAAAAAAAATTGTTTCTGGGCCGTGGGGCCCCATCTGTCATTGGGCCAAGCCGGACATGTCCGTCGGCAGGCCTATTCAGGGCCGGACATGTCCGGGGCACGCAGCGCGTGCGCGCACGGGCAGCGGCAGGGCCGTCGCGGGGCACAAGCGGGGCGGCGGCGCGGGGAGCCGGCAAGTGGGCCAGCAGCGGAGGAGGCCGAGCGGGGCCAGGTGGAGGCGGACGCGGGCGGCGGCGAGCAGCGGCTGACCGGGGCGAGCGGGAGGGGCGGCTCGGTAAGGGGGCGCGAGGAGCTGCGGGCGCGGCTAGCGCGGTGAGCGCGGGCCGACGCGGGGCGCGGGCAGCGTGTGCGTGCGTGCGAGGGAGCAACGAGGCGCGACGGTGGCGAACGGGGACAGGGGGAAGGAGGAGATGGGGGTTCTCACCCCCGTTGCAGGGGTACGTCGGCGAGGCTCGACGAGGCCGCTTAGGGGAGAGGACGGGGACGACGTGCGACGTGCGACGACGGAGTCAAGGTGGCGCGGGGGTCCGGCGACGGCGTGAGGCAGCGGCGGGCGAGCGCGAGCGGGCGCGGGGTCCGGTGCCCCGATCCCGATCGGGATCGAGGGAGGGGGGAGGGGAGTGAGAGAGGGGTGAGTGGGGGTTAGGGTTTCGGTGGCCTCCTGGGGGAGGCCATATAGGGGGTGGGGTGGGCCGGCCGGCTGGGCTATGGCCCAGTTGGGCCAGGGGTTTTCCTTTTTTTCTTTTTCGTTTTATTTCTGTTTTGTCTTTTTCTTTTTATTTATTCCTATCTCCTGTTTTGTAATTAGTTAGGCCACAATATGATTTTTGTAAAACATGGCAATTGTTCCATTAATTACTAGGCATTATCTGCCACTGTCAAAAATTGGTTTGGAGGCAATTGGAGTTCACACCAATTTTATAATAAATAAAATGCATTAATCCTTGCCGTTTTGGTAATGTTAGAGCCACCTAATTAATTTATTAATTGTTGGTTACAATTTTAGAATAGTCTCTGGAACATTTGTTATTTATTGAACACTTTAGTTTCTATGTTGGATAACTTTTATTTTCCACTTTCATCCAAATTTGAATTCTGACTTAGGAGTTGAAATGCAATATGATGCTAATGATGATTATGCACTATTAAACATGCTGACTTGTCATTATCAAAAGTGATTACTGTGGCTAATGACATGGGGTGTTACAATGCAAAAGCATAATCGATTAGGTACATGAGAAACTCTTCTATAACACATGAATCTTGGTGGAGTGCACATACGAGAAACTAATGAAATAAGATGCACACACACGAAATGAATATGTCAATGACCTCAAGGATGCCCTAAAGCATAAACATGTAGCATAAGTGCAATTACTAGCAATGAACTTATGATTGGAACTATTAGCAAGCATTCGCAGCTACTAACAAGTTTATAAGTGGGAGAGACCTCTGCTAGCATGTCATCCCTTACTTTGAATTCTATGCACTTATGATTGGAACTATTAGCAAGCATCCACAACTATTAACAAGTTCTTTAAGGTAAAACCCAACCATAGCATTAATATATATTGGTCCCCCTTCAATCCCATATGCATGAATTTCGACACTCAACCCCGATAATATATGTCACTCCGTCTGACCTATGCATAGTCCTATCAACATACTGCTAGCCCAAAGACGTGATCCACGCGTGCGCTCATATGATGGGCACCAAAGGACAACAACATAACAGCAAGAAACTCAAACCAATCATATCAATTCACCAATTAACCCATAGGGCAAAATAATCTAGTCAAACACAATAGCGACGACACAAATCATTGAATAATAATTCATAGCATCAAACACATGTTCAAGTATGGGATTACAGTGGGTTGCATGAGAGTGGACCATTGAAAAGAGGTGAGTAAGGTGATTGAGATGTCGGTGAAGGCGATGACGTTGTGTGAAGACGATCGTTGTGATGATGGTTCCCCTGACGACACTCCGGGGCCACCGGGGGAGAGGGGGAGAAAGGCTCCCCTTTCGGCTTCCTCCTCCATGGCCTCTCTCCTAGGTGGGGGGAGGTTCTACCCTCTAGTCCTTGGCCACCATGGCTCCCGGAGGGGAAGGAGCCCCCTCGATATTGGATCTCTTCTCTCCATTTTTGGTACAGTTTCCTGGCCAAACACCATTTCTTTTATAGACGTAGATCCGTAATTCCGATCAGCCTGAAATTTTGAGGGGATTTTCCTCCAGACAGTATCTTTCTTGCGGAAAAACAAGGGCTCCAACCGACTTAAAGGCTAGCCATAAGAGCCCATGGAGCAGCAAGGGGTGTGGTCGCGCCCACGCCCTTTTGGGGCCCTCGGTCATTGTTTTGCGTTGATTCCTTCGCCAAAAAGTCACATATATTCCAAAAAATCATATTAAATCACCGGGTTATTTTGACCTTCCTAGATATTGATTTTCTGTAAAACCAAAAACAAGTAGAAAACAGGAACTGACACTGGGAACTAGATTAATAGGTTAGTCCAAAATAATAATATAAAAGTGCACCAAAATCATTAATAAATGATGTAAACATAACATGAATACTCCAAAAAAATACGTTGGAAACCTATCAGCAGCCCCAAGCTTAATCCCTAGTCATCCTCGAGTAGGTAGATGATAAAAGGAATAATTTTGAAGTGTGAATTCTAGAATAGAACAGACCATTGATCACATATGGAATGATAATTCTAATAAAAAGTAGCAAAATTCCATTACGTTCAACATATCATAAAGTGGTAATAAAGTATCTCACAAATCATTCAAGATTATATTGCAAACATAAAGTGACCAATGAATTAGCGATGCTGACTAGAACCCCAATTTGAAGATAACCATCATACTTATACAATGCTCAAACAATTGGTATTAGAAGAATGCATACAAAGCTAAGAGTGATCCTCGTGCTCAATATGTGGTGCCACAAGAAAGAAAGATGGAATTGACTCAACAATAAAAGTAAATAGATAGGCCCTTCACAGAGGGAGTAGCGATTAACATATGCAGAGCTCATTCGGTTAAAGTAGAGATATATTTATTTTGAGAGGTGTAATTTTCCTATCAATGGTTCAACGACAAGGTTTCCAATATCTTGGATGCTAAACATGTTAATGGCGGTTCCCATGCTTTTACACTCCCCATCAACAATACTAACACAAACCATGGCTAGCCGAATCCACGGGTGCGTGCCAACTTTCAACTTTCTAGGGGAGTGTTCTTTCAATTTTTTTATTTCTGATTGGGCATCCCTATTACCAGCCTCTCTCATAAATTTGACAAGTCAAATAAACTCTCTACGTAAGTGAAACACATTTAGCATGGAAGATAATGACTACCCCCACCGCTCCATGAGTTGTATGGGCACACAAAACAGAAGTTTATTTGAAGGTTTAGAGGTGGCACATGCAAATTTACATGGAATGGCATTGAAGTACCATGTATAGGTAGGTATGGTCGACACTTTGTGGCATAAACTTGTTTCAAGGATTGGATGCACAAGCAGTAATTTTGCTTAGTATAGAAAAAGGCTAGCAAAAAACTGGGGGCAACCACTTTACCAAGTACAAAAACCACAATCATACATTCTCTAGCAGTAACATTGTTGAGAAAATATAATAATGACTATAACCTACAAACCTGAATACCACGAAGGCTGAGCTAGAATTTATCAAACATATGCCAAGCCAATCATCTGTCCTTCACTGGGAGATACTTACCACCACAACTTGATAGGTTAAACTTAGTAAAAATAATGCTCATTGCCATTGTAATATAACTCCCTTACTTGATTAAAGATATGCGTTATCATAGTCTCACTTCTATTTTAACGGATTAAACAGAGGATGCATGTTTACTTCTCAAAATACATATTGTAAGTGCATCTAGTGCCACCCCTAGTTGGTTTTGGAGTATTGACGACAAACGTGGTTGAGGGACTAATGTGTTTGTGAGATTCACAGGATAACACAGGTAGAAGTCCCTCATTGATTCGGTTTATCTATCAGAGATGACCCCTAAAAATGTATGAAGACAATGGTGGTTCGTGAAGACATTCACGTCGAAGATAATGATGTGTGAAGACATTCACTTGAAGACAATGGAGTGCGAAGACATAGTCTGTTTCGTAGTTTCATTTTCTTCTTTCTTGAGTCATAGGAACCACCGAACTGTCAAGTGGGGTCCAAGTGAACAAAGTCAGAAAACTGATGTGATGCTCAACCCAAATCCTATGTCTTCGAGTGAAGACAATGAGAGAAAATCTTATCCAGAGTTAGATGAGTCAGCTTTGCTTGTAGCCCAAGTCAAGCTGTCGCGTGTGTTTGAAATCCGACCGTTGGACACGTGTCGGTTCCTTAGTGACCCAGGGTCATTTCGGACATATCATGTCGGGTTTCCTCCTGGCTATAAATAGCCCACACCCTACACCATAAATTGGTGGCTGCTCAGAGCTAGTACACGGCTTTTGTCGTTTGAGAGCAACCCACCTCCGAAGCCTTTGAGAGAGAATCCTTGCGAGGACAAAACCCAAAACACCCAAAGCCCAAAGAGTGTTGCACTAGTAGGGAAAACCTTATAGACAGAATATTACCAGCATCGCGGTTTAAAAAACGGCGCTACTGCTACTTAGCAGTAGCGCTCTACAACAAACAGCGCTACTGATATCCACATAGCAGTAGCGCGTCAGGAGGAAACAACGCTACTACTACAATTGCCACGACCTTGCCGCTAGACTAGGTATAGCAGTAGCGCATGTTTCCTCAACGCGCAACTGCTATGTCGTTTAGCAGCATCGCTTTATCTTAACGCGCGCTACTGCTAAAGCCATCCTATCTTCGCCAGCCGGCCGCCCCTCACTCTCCCCTCTTACACTTCACTATCACGCTCCCCCGAACACCCCCCCCCCCCCCCCCCCCCCCGTCGTCCGCCGCCGCCGCCGTTCCCCAACCACCATCGTCGCTCCGCCGCCGCGATGCTCCTGTCCTCCCTCCACTGAGGTAGTTCATCCATCCCTCCTCCTTTCATCCCTCCCTCCTCCCTCTTCCTGACCCTCCCTCCCTACGCCGCCCTCCTCCCTCCTCCTCTGGCCACGCCCCCCCCCCCCCCCCCCCCCCTCCCTCCTCCTCCTCCTCCGGCCAAGCCTCCGCCGGCAGCCCTCCTCCCACCGCCCTCCTCCCCTCCTTCCTCCTCCCTCCATCTCTCCTAAACCCTAAACTCTTTTTTACTGTTCTTGTTAAATGTGTTTTTTTTACTGTTTTTAGTAAGTGTTTAATAGAAATAGTTTATTTAGGAAGTGGTTAATAGAACTAGTTTATTTATAGTAAGTGCTTAATAGAACTAGTTTATTTATAGTAAGTGCTTAATAGACTAGTGAATAGGTTTTTTGAATATAAAAGGTTTTAGTAATAGAAAATTTTAGTAATATAATTTTTTAGGTATAGAAAATTTTCAATTATAGAAATCTATTGGAATGCTATATGAGAAATTTTTAGGTATCAAATTTAGTAATAAAAATTTTTAGTAAGAAAATTTAGGTATAGAATTTTTTTTGTAATTTTGTTTTTCAATATAGAAATGTATTGGAAAATTGAATTATTTTTATGTCATTATCACTTTGTCATCAAAGAATGCTATATGAGATTTGATGATCTAAAATTTTACTCGGTGGAATATGCAGGCTTTGTAGAGTCGTGTCTCCTTGGAGTGATCGTCATCCGAGCTACCTCTACTTTCTCTACACCCAAGTCGGTGAGCTAAAAGTCCACCTCCTCCTTCTCTACTCCTCGGTGTTGAATAGAGTAGAACTAGGGTATTTAGTTATGCTTCTTAACCAAATGAAATGTTCGGGTTATAAGATATATTGAAATGTTTTTGTCAATATTGAACCATTGAAATGCAATGAGCACCAATTTAAGCATCGTTGTATGTGTATGGACATCTTTGTATCGCAAGGAAAATCCGAGTGGCCTATGTTTTGTCGGAGTGTTGATTCATTTCCGTTCCGGCAAATTTCAGGCGCTCGATATGTCCTATTTTAGCAAAGGTCATGCCGGATTTTTTCGTGAATTTAAGCATGACTTGTGCTAGAATATGTAGGAAATATCGAGTGCCCCGGATTTGCTAGAAAGAGAATTAAACTACATTTCGAGTTGACTTTAAGTCTGTCGGGGCTCCATACATGACAGTCAAAAAATCAGTGAGGGAGAGTCTCCACCATATATGAGAGAAGAAGAATGCCGACAGTCATCGTGGGTGTCGCTTCTCCTTCTTCTCTTTGTGCTAGACCTTTGTTATGCACGGGAAAGAAGGAGTAGCGACCATCATCGACGGTCGAAAAATCGGTGAGGGAGTGTCCACCATATATGAGAGAAGAAGAATGCCGACTGTTGTCGTGGGGGTCGCTTCTCCTTCTTTTCCTTGTGCTAGATATTTGTAATGCACTAGGGAAAGGAGGAGTAGCGACCATCATCGACGGTCACAATATCAGAGAGGGAGTGCCCACCATATACGTGAGATAAGAGTTTAGGAAGGAAGACTCGACAGACCTAAAGTCAACCCGTTGCACATTGAGTAATAGTGATCTGTGTGTTGAGTTTCCTGGTAGTTGCCTTCGATCGATTTTCAATTAATGTTTCAACTATGAACATAGGAAATGTCTGATGACGAAAGGGAATTCGTTATGTGCGAATACTGCAAAGACGAGCGCGGCCTGTGCGACAGGCCTCACCTAGTTGGTGGTAGGCGCTTCAGCACCATGCTGGATGAGAACTTCGAAGTGGATACAGTAAGTCACAACGACAAGTCTTTTTTGGTAATTAAGCATGACTTCTGCTTCTTTTGCTTCAACTTATAATTTTAATTTTTTACAATTCTACTAACGTATCCCCTGCCATGCAAGAATTTATGTCTTGGATAAGATTGGTTTCAGTACTATGGAAAGTATGGAGGTAAAGAGAGTTCACTTGAGGACCGAGCATGGTTATACTTTTGCCGTAAAATTATACAATGTAGACACGTACTCCTATTTTGAATGCAAAAATTGAGAGCACTATGCAAGGCTTATGCATTTGAGCCTAATATGCTTATCACCTTTGATATTCATCCGGAAGATGAAATTGAAGGTAATATCGACATCTGGGTCAATGTGCAGATGCCTCCAGTTCTACCATTATGTGAGTTTCTCAACCATATTTATTAAGTAATTTATATTGTTTATTTAAAAATAGTTGACAACTAATTTCTATTGACAGCTTATTTCCATTCAAGCAAACATGTCCGGCGCTTGGTAGACAGCACCTACTACTGTCCCGGGGCTGAACTAAACTGCGAGGAGATAAGTCATTATGTTTCATGGCTTGAGGATCTTGATACTGTCAAGACAGGTTATTTTCCTAGACTTCGAAATATTAGTACTCAATACGTGCAACCACTAGTGCGCGTATTGAACTACGGTCACATCTATTTAGGAAAGATGGTAAGATTTTTACTATTTGTCCTCAGTGCATCTTTCGCATACATTATTTTTTAAGCTAAACTTCATTGCTAAGTATGTTACTACGATGTTCTTCAATAGGGACTCCCGATGAATGTTGTGCCTCGTTGGATCGAGCCTAAAGGTCGCATGACAATGGTTAGCTTACGGCCAAGATATCCTGCATTGCACATGAGTGCATTCATGATTTCTCAAAGCGAGCAAGTCTTAATAGTCAAAGACTGGAGCAAAATTGTGAAGCATCACAGCAGAGAAGTACTAGGGGGCAGCAATCAGAAGCACAGCCCACAATTAGGAGACAGGTTCATCTGCATTCTCCAATATGATGAAGCAGGAGTGCTACACATGTTTTATGCTATTTTACCTGAGAGAGAGCAGCAGGAGTGATTAGCTAGCTAGAATGAGTTTGAAGATGATGATGTGCTACACTATGACTATGATGATTAAATAGCTAGTGTTGGTGGTAATGACTATGATGATTATTATTAGCTAGTGTTGGTGGTGATTAGATAGCTACACTATGACTATGATGATTAAATAGTGTTGGTGGTAATGACTATGATGATTATTAGCTAGTGTTGTTGGTGATGATATGATGCAAGAGTTTTTATATTAATATGATGATGATGTTGATCATGATTATCATGATGATTTGTTATTATGATCATGATTATCATGATGATTTGTTATTATGATCATGATTAGTTATGGACATAATGATATAACAACCTCTTAATTGGTACTGTATCAAAATTTGTATAATGACGTATAAATACACTAAAAATAAAAAAAAATGAAAAACAGAATACTAGTAGTGCTGGACAGGAAGCACGCTACTACTAGTTAGATTAGCAGTAGCGCTGGAAACAATACACGCTACAGCTATATGTCTTAGCAGCAGCGTGTGTTACCCGCGCTACTGCTAAGGAATAGCTGTAGCGCCTTACTAGTAGCGCGGGGCCCCGCGCTACTAGTAGGCATTAAACCCGCGCTACTACTAGGCTTTTCCCTAGTAGTGTTGGCATCACTGAAGTCTTTCTGTCCGTGTGATCTGAAGACTTATTACACTTGAAGACTGTGTATCTTCCAGTCGGTTAGGCGTCGCGTTCTGAGGATCTAAGAGTCATTGTGGACCGCCAATGAACGAAGTCTGTGAAGGTTTGGAAGTCTACCTTGAAGACTTACCAGAGTGCTTGGGCGAGGACTAAGTGTCCTTAGCTCAAGGGGAATAAGGTGAAGACGCGGTCTTCTGAGTTCAATCTCAGCCTCCCTAACCAGACGTACAGTTGTCACAGCAACTGGAACTGGTCTACCAAATCCTTGTCTTCATCAAGCAATTGGTTCTATCACTTCACCCTTTACATACTGTTTAGCTTCGTGTAGGGATGGCACTCGCATGGTTTGGGCACGGGTGGAGCCACCCCATACCCTTACACATCCTATTTCAGCTTACCCATCACCCGTACCCATACCCGCTAGTGGGTATAATTTTTCCCCATACCCATCACCCGACAGGGTAAATGGGTACCCGCGGGTAAACATACCCACGCTTGTGTAACATAAATTTGAGCATCACATAATCATAGTCATAGACAACAACATATGATCATAACTTATAAACAACAACACATAATAACATCAATACATACTTATAAACTACTCCCTCTGTCCCATAATATAAGAGCGTTTTTGACACTAGTGTAGTGTAAAAAACGCTCTTATATTATGGGACGGAGGGAGTACAACACATTCTATAAACATCAACACTTTCTTGTGAACAACAACACATCAAAATATTGACACATAGTCATAAAGAGTAGTACAAAGTCATACATTTTAAATTCACAAACTCACGACAAAGTGTAAAGGTAATTTGTCCGTACTTGTTAGATTTTATAAGGGTACATGGGTATGCGGGTATGGGTTATATGATCCCATACCCATACCCACTCTACCCGATGGATTTGAGAATTTCCTATTTATATACCCGTGGGTATCTTTTTGTCCTATACCCTTACCCTAATAGGGTTTTTACTCGCAGGGTACGTGGGTAATGGGTACCCATTGCCATCCCTAGCTTCGTGAAGTCATTACTTCCCAGCTCTGTTTGATTTCACAGTGTGAAGACATTCTCTCTGATTGCATATTTGGCTTCACTCTGTCTTCCTATCTTGATCCATTCTACCTATCAGCTATTTATCTTCGTGCTTTCCTTGTAATGTTTCTTTGACTATAGCTTGTCTACTGTAGTTTATCTTCCGCTGCATACTGTGTAGGTGTTATTTCCCTGCTTGTCTTCGAAGACATCTCATGTCTTGAAGACTTTCATAAAAATCGCCTATTCACCCCCCCCCTCTAGTCTATAACTAGCACTTTCACATATAATAAATGAAGCATATGGCATTCAATGCATTCATAAATATTACTCTGAAGATATGAGTGAGGCACAAGAGTTGATCATACTTATTCATTGAGAGATTCTCCAAGATAGTGGGATCAATACTAGTGACTAAAGTTTGACCTCTTCCGACCCACTTTTATTAATGAGGCAATCCAATCCACATGAATTGTGTCACCCTCCGAAATAGTGGGATCAAATATCTGAAGTTGACCTCTTCAAACCTACTTTCAATGATAATTTCATCCATACTCTAAAATATATAAGTGAAGTTCATAGATCATTCTACAAATAACATAAATATAGAGAGACCAATATCCAAACTCAAAAGATATAAGTGAAGCACACGAAGCATTCTATAAAGCCAAACTCAAAAGATTTAAGTGAAGCGCAAAGAGCATTCTATAAAGCCATGCTCAAGAGATATAAGTGAAGTGCATGGAGAATTCTATAAATCAACCACGGACCATAAGAAATAGTCCCCAACCAGTATGGTGTATATTATTGAAAGGAAAAAAAGAATACACTCCAAGACTTTGCACATATCATGTGAACATATAAAAACATAGGCTCAACCAAGACACATTGATAATTGTTCAAAAAGATGAAGGGGATGCCGGGGCATCCCCAAGCTTGGAGCTTCAGACCTCTTCAAATAATTTTCCAGGGATGCCTCAGGCATCCCCAAGCTTGAGCTCTTGCGTCTCTCATACTTTCTCTCATATCTTGTCTCCCCTGAGTCTTAAAAATGTCATCCACACAGAACTCAATAGAACTCGTGAGATAGGTTAGTACACATAAAAATAAATCACCCAATCGTGTAGTGTCAAGATGCTACTTGTAAACTGCGTTGGGATTTTCCCCGAAGAGGAGGGGAGATGCAGTATAGTAGAGATAAGTATTTCCCTCAGTGAGAACCAAGGTTATCGAACCAATAGGAGAACCACGCAAATTCCTGTCTTCAGCACCTACACACACAAGAGCAAATACTTGCACCCAACGCGGGCAAGAGGGTTGCCAATCCCCTTGAACTCGTTACTTGCAAGGATTAAGTCTGATAGTGATAGATAGATAAATAGGAAAGTAAAATAAAAAGTATAAAATTGCAAGAAAGTATTTTTAGTTTTTATAATATGATAAAGGTAGACCCGGGGGCCATAGTTTTCACTAGAGGCTTCTCTCTCGAACACATAGCATACAGTGGGTAAACAAATTACTGTTGGGTAACTAAGTGAAAAGCGCATAGTAATGATGTTATTCATGGCAATGATCATGTATATAGGCATCACGTCCATGACAAGTAGACCAACTCCTGCTTGCATCTACTACTATTACTCCACCAATCGACCGCTATCTAGCATGCATCTATGGTATTAAGTTCATAACAAACAGAGTAATGCTTTAAACAAGATGACATGATGTAGACAAAGTAAACCCAATTAATATGAATAAATCCCATCGGTTTATCCTTAATGGCAACAATACAATACGTGCCTCGCTACCCCTTCTGTCACAAGGTGAGGACACCGCAAGATTGAACCCATCACAAAGCACCGCTCCCACTGAAGATAAACCAATCTAGTTGCCCAAACCAACAGATAGATCAGAGAGAAATACAAAGCTAGCTATGGACCTGTAAGTCTGTGGTAAACTACTCACGCATCATCGGAAGGCATCAAGGATGATGTAGAAGCCCTCCATGATCGATTCCCCCTCTAGCAGAGTACTGGAAAAGGCCTTCAGATAGGATCGCGGAAGAACAGAAGCTTGCGATGGCAGAAAAATTGTTTCGGGTGGCTCTCTGTTGGTTTGGGATTTTTTTTTTTGAATTTATAGGCTTGGAATTAGGTCAAACGGAGTTGCATGGGGCCTACGAGCTTAGAGGGCGCACCTACCCCCCTAGGGTGCGACCTGTGAGCTCGTGGTTCTCTCGTTGCTCTTCTGGCCTCCTCCCGAAGCTTCTAGGGTCCCTTCTGGTCCAGACAAAATCATCGTAAAGTTTCATCGTGTTTGGACTTCGTTGGGTACTGATTTTCTGAAAAGGCAAAAACAAGCAAAAATCAGGAACTGGCACTGGGCTCTGGGTTAATAGGTTAGTCCAAAAAAATGATATAAATTAGCATATAAAGCATCCAAGATTGATAATATAGTAGCATGAAACAATAAAAAATCATAGATACGTTGCATAATTATTATAGAACATTAGTTACCCTATACTATCATTTCCACGGCTCTTATCTCCCAATATAAGCCATGAAAAATCTAGAACAAGCACATAGCAAAACTATAACGCCAATCTGTCTAAATATAACAGTCTATAGAAATTAATTCTAAACGTATACTTTTGTAACTCTAAAAATTTGGAACAATCAGGAAGTAATAAAAACATGCAATTTAAACATCCTAAAGGCAAACCTTGGCACTTTATTTTTATGGTACAGTGGTATATATAAAGGGATAATTATTTTTAGGAGAAACTTCCATGAATTTTACATTGTTTCCATGAGCATGAACACAAGGTCGACCCTCGCTTCTTCAATGCACAACTTTCCAATCACTTCTCTTTTTCAAAAAAAAAAATTAGGTTCCCCACTTTTTATTTTTGTTTTTGAAAAAAGTGAAAGCACTCAAAAGAAGAAAAGGACGTTCTAAGACTTATAGGTTGTCTTCCTGTCGGCACTTTCTTTAATGCCATTAGGCTAGGCATAAAGGTGCAAACTTTTTTTGTACTTTTCATTTTTAATATATATTTGTTTTCAACCCATAACTAAAGAAAGAAAACAAGATCTACTTAGTGATATAAGCAAACAAGCATACACAAAAATATTCACCCTACGTTATTGCTCCCCGGCGACGGCGCCAGAAAAGAGCTTGAGAATCCCCAAGTGCAAGGAATTGTCGTAGCACTTTCTAATGATGGAGGTGGTAAGTATGAAGTGTCAATCCAACAAGGAGCTAAAGGTAAGATCAATATTCTCTAAGGTCATATCTGCCACTGATACAACCATACTTACACCGAGCATTTAGTTTATCTAGGAACGAGAAATAAAACTACGAAGTGGGTATAAAGGGATAGCTTTGCAAGATAACGAAGAACATAAAAGTAGGTGATGCCTAAGTAAATATACAATATAATACAAATAGTGAGTTTGGAATAGTGGTGGTATGATGTGCGGAGTTGTCCCTAGGCAATTAACTAAGTTACTAAACTGATCATCATCGCAAATTTATATGTGGGAGAGGCCTTTGCTAGCATGTCATCCCTTACTTGGAATTCTATGCACTTATGATTAGAACTATTAGAAAGCATCCGCAACTACTAACAAGTTAATTAAGGTAAAACTCAACCATAGCATTAAGATATATTGGCCCCCCTTCAATCCATATGCATCAATTTATACACCCAGCACCGGCAATATTTGTCCCTCCATTTGGCATATGCATAGTCCTATCAACATACTACTAGCCCTAATATGTGATCCACGCGCGCACTCATACGATGGGCACCAAAGGACAACAACATAACTTTAAGAAACTCAAACCAATCGTAGCAATTCACCAATTAACCCATAGGACAAAATAAACTAAACACAATAGTGATGACACAAATCATTGAATAATAATTCATAGCATCAAACACCATGTTCGGTTAGGGGATTACGGCGGGTTGTGGGAGAGTGGACCCTGAAAAGAGGTGAGGAAGGTGATGGAGATGTCGGTGAAAACGGTGACGTTGGTGCAGACCATCGCCATGATGATGTGTCCCCCGGCGGCACTCTGACGCCACAGAGGAGAGGGGGGAGAGGCTCTCCTCCAGCTTCCACCTCCATGACATCCTCCTAGATGGGGGAGGTTCTTTTCTTTGGTCCTTGGCCACCATGGCTCCCGCAGGGGCGGGAGCCCCTCTGAGATTGCATCTCTTCTCTCTGTCTCTCTGTTTTTGGTACTATTTTTTGGCCGAACACCATTTCTTTTATAGACAAAGATACATAACCTCGATTGAACTGCAATTTTGAGGGGATTTTACTCCGGAAATTAGCTTTCTTGAGGCAAAATAAGGGCTCCACCGACTTAAGAGCTAGCCACAAGGGCCCATGGCGCGACCAGGGGGTGAGCGTGTCCCCTGCCCTTTGTCACTAGTGCAGAAAATCCTAGCTATGGCATGGTAAAATTGGCCTTGCTGGCATGGACACCTGACGCCACCAATATGGCGTCATTGTTAAAAAATAGTGGTGGTGTTGGATTCTACGTCAGCTATATCATATATACCTATGGCGTTGGATCTAAGTGCACGGCGGCGGTATCATGTATACCTATGGGGTTTAACATTTTCCAATGCCACAAAGAAGATGAAACTTTAGAGGTGTTGTATTTTCGGCAAAAAAATTATCAATATATATAGAGGGACGTTTGCATGCCACAATATGGAAACTGGTAACGTTAATTAAAAGACATCAACAATAATTACGTAGCGGAGTACTTAATTAATTAAGATAGCTAGGCAAGTTTTGAAGTATGTCAAGACAGAATGACAATGTAGTTGATCGAGTATTGTAGCCTCAACAACATATCTAGCTGCCACTCTCCTATTACAATCTATGATTGTAATAAGGACCATTTACGTACTTCCTCACCGGATCCGCAAGAGAGTCTGGACCGTCAGCATCGATACCCTGCTTCTTAATGCGAGTTTGTATCTCCTCCGGGCAGGTAGGTTCGCCAGCGTTGAAAACCCCGACATGGTCGATGACATCCTTGTTGAGGATGTTGGCAAAGTTCACCTAGATGCGTCTAAAATCATCTTTGCGATCTCCCAAGTTAGTTTCCTCCATTTTCCTCCCCCATGTGATGACGTCAGATTGCCTTTTAAGGCATTCTCCCTCCCGTATGTACTCCTCCATGTGGTGGACGGCGTAGTAGGCATCTGAATCACTATTCTTTGGTTGTTCCACGCAAGAGAAGTCAGTTTTCTGGTTGAAGCATACCAATTTAAATTTTTCAAACTTGCAATATCCCTCTTTGATCATTCCTTCCATGTGGTATACTCGACGAGTGCTTCATCGAGAACCTTATTTATGCCTCTGTAGTCTTTCTCGACTTTCGTCGTCAAATCCAAGAAATAAGTATCGGCGAACTTCAGAGTAATAGCGATGAGGACACAATGTTCTCTTCGTGAAAATTTGAAAAGACCAATTATCCTCGAGTTAACATTCGTATGTATTTTTTCACTTTTGTTTTACTTAAGACATATATTCTCAATCTGGATTGCTTACAGAAAGTTTGCTGCTTTTTTATTTTAGGCATAACGTCAATCTACTTGAGAAAAATATGTCGGTACAATACTTAAAAGAGCGTACTGATGCTACTTGAAAACTTAATTATGCTTTTTTCTATGTAAACTAATGCAAATTGAAAGGTAGAAACCGTCATCAATACGTTAGTAGATGGATGATAGCTGTTCCATCAGTTTCTACTCTGCCAGTAATCTGATAGTTGTTGCACATATATGGCTAGATGCTACGTTATTTTTCTCTTATTTAGTGATTGTTTTCCAGCAGTGTTTAAATGGGCAAAATGATCCTCTTTTCATAGTACAATATGTATCTGGTTTTACTTTTGTTACTCTCATAGTCTCATTTACCTTGATGGTACTGAGAATTCTGATGGTAGAATAATTCTGCTATTGAGATGGTCTTCTATTTATTTTTCTGTACTCCTACTATTCTAATGCAACATTGCTTTTTAGTGCTAAAGTACTAGGCTACATCCTTTCTTTTACTTTTTCCTTTGAAAAGCCAGCTAGAAGTTTTGTTTAAACACTTACATATACAAGACTAAGAATTTCCTGCTGCTACTGTATAATACTGATCTCTACTTGGTGATTGATAAACCATATGTCTCTCATTTTCCTCTTTTCCTTTTCTCTTCTGGGTTCAGTACTTCCACGTAAACTAATATATGGGCTAAAGGCTTTCTGACCTGCACCATTGCTTTAAGTTTTAGTACAGTTTTTTTCTTATAGATTTAGTACATGTTCTTATGAACCAATTATCATGTGTCATTCCAATGGATATCATGATTGAAAAAATGGTGTATGATATTTTTAATGTACAACAATATAGTTGTATTATGTTTTTCATTCATATATAGAGCATGGACGAGTGGAATCTTTTCATATACTGTTCAGATTTTAAGATCATTCGCATTTTGTGTTGCTAGCTACATATCTAGCATACAGGAAGCCGCATGCTGCTGGATGTACTGCATCACTAAATATGTTGTGAGTTCTTTTGTCTTTCACTTCACTAGAGCTATCGATGTTGGATTGTAGATCAAAGACTGTCGATGGAAAGTTAGCGTAATTTGTGATTAAAGTTGGTACCTGTTATTCTACCATCTGATACCACAAACCAAGTTGATGTTTTGTACGCTACTGTTCATGCAAGGACAACATGAAAAAGCTCACAATTTTATTTTCTTCGTATATAGAAAACCTACCTTATTCACATCATAACATGTCTTTCTCTATGCACAAGACATATTTTGGTCTTTATTTTTTTGTGAGCAGACATCCTTAATCTGTCCTACTGGAGATTTATGGTATGCAAATTGTTTTGGCTTCTAACACATTTGGTCTTCCCTTGCTCTCTATAATGTAATACAAACAAAGAGGATTATCAATCAAGTTATATTAGTTAATATTGAACAAACTTCCCATAATTATTATTGATCATGTAGAACTAGGTAGATATGATGGGTTAGCGTCTGTCTAGAATGTGTAGCTTTGTCTAGGATGAAGTTGCTTAATTCTCAAACAAAGCTAAGTTACATAGCTCTTTCGGGTATAGAAAATACACATGGATAGCAAAATCTCAGTTTGATATGCTTCTGTTACATGTCACACATTTAACAAGTCTTATGCAGGGGAAGGAAAATACAAGTACGATGCAGTGGGATTCTATAATTCAAATGACATGGTCATAACAACATTTTTCCTTCATGATGAGAAGATGCAGTTCAGCCTATTGGAGTACCTCCAACCGTGGGGATATTGTATTTGTATCGCACCAGATCATCGTATCAACAAGCAGAGACATGATTTAAGAGTAAGGATGGCAATGGGTCGGGTTTGGATTGGGTTGAACAATATCAAACCCATATCCATATCCATGAAGACAGTCTTTGCCCGCCCATGAAAAAATCCACGGGTGAAAAATCATGTCCATGTCCAAACCCGATGGATATGCATACCCACTGGATATCCATTGGGTCCTCTCAAGACATATAAATAAGACATAAGACAATGTTAACATAAGATCTTCCATTCTTCACCTCGTGGCAAGCTAGGCTTCACTTATTGTAAGCATCAACTTATGCTAAATTAACGTCCACTAACAACCTAATATTATTTAGTATTTTCCTAAAAGATGAGAATGACGAGTCATTTAACGAGGAGGTAAACATAAGGGAATGAGCGCTAGAGTATGTTAGAGAGGATTGAATGTCAACTAATAAAAGTTACGGTGGGGATTGTGCAATTTCTTTTGCATGTTTTACATAACAAAGTGTAAGATTGCAGTGGGACATGTGATTGTGGGGTAGGGATAGCAGGTTTTTGCTCACTGATGCATACTATCGGGTCGGGTTTGGGTATATCCATGGGTACAAGATTATATCCATGCCCTACCCATGAGCAATCGGGTCAGATTTGGGCGTCGCCCATGGGCGCAAAAGCATATCCAAACTCTATCCATTCGGGTCGGATATTCATGGGTATCCATGTCCATGAGTAAAATTGCCATCCTTATTTAAGAGGAAGACTTTGCTTTTCTGCAATAGGGCAACTTCAACAAACCACAATTAGAATCGCACATAGAACATGTCAATTTAGTGCTTTCTCTCCCCGCAATTTTTGTAATGCTTTATCACTAATATTTCTAACCCTATTGTACCTAGATTATTGTTATTGTTATTTATTCACCTATTGATTTCATTTGAGGCTTCATTCGATCTCTGACGGAAATCTCGGAGGTATATATTCTCCGGATTTTTCAGCTAAATGCTAATGTGCATGTATGCCGTTTTTGTGTTATCGCGTGCCTGTGCATTTTGCAAGTTAAATAGTAAGAATTATATCAGTATGAATGGGTAAGGTGGTTAGCAGTACATTAACCATTGCATTCATTTACTAGAGTGTTGGTGAATGTGATAGCTAATGTTTTTTTTCATTTTCGCAATTTTCATACATCACAAATGTTATAAAAAAACAACTTTATTTTTTTGTGTTCTCTAATTTCTAGCCCGAAGCTATTATTCTCAGGTTCTTGATGCTGATATTGATGGGCTATCTTCCATTTGCTAGGGAGATGTTTCTTGCTGATGTTTCATTTGAATGTGCTAGCGAAGAGTTGAAGCTGGAAAAAGTCGAAGTGTCACATAATTCTGAAGACCTATGGGTTGTCTCCAAAGTCTTGAGCTTAGTAAGAGATGACACAAAATGTGAGGCTTTTTCCGACAAAACGGTGTTGGTGTCTAGTTGTAGAACATATTTTCATATTACAGAAGAGAAAAGGAGGAAGTATAAAAGGGTAAGCCAAGGGCTAGCCTAAAATCCCAAAAGGACTAAGGAGGCTGGTGATCAGATGATTTTGGGTCCATGTTAGCTATTTCTGATTTTGAAACTATTCCTTCGGGGCACATGATTACATTACATTATACCAAAGTTGAAAAAATTGTGCAAAGTGGAAGATGGTACTAAAGCAGATTGCTCTTTTTGATCTGCACACAAATTTCAGTCGTAATATGTGCCACACATTTTCTTATCGAACGTTGGGATGATTTTTACCACTTTGTTTAATTACATAATTCCCACGATCATCTAATATTCTCTCGGGCTCCTTTCCATTCCAACAAATATATCGTACATAAGTTTATCCATAATGACGAAAAAATCTATGGTAATATGTCAAATGCATTAGTACATTCCCGTGGTTCTTTAGTAAATTTTTTAGCTCCAACAGTTTTCTCTTTAATTTCATTTCAGGGTCTACTTTTTTTTTATGTCTAATCATGTATTTCCTTGAAAATAAAAGATGAGACAGAAGTTCAACAACAAATCATGTCTTTAACAGTTTTCTCTCTGCCATTGGTGTGATGACAAGCTCATCGTCTTGGGAATGATCACATTCGTCATGAATAGGTGGACAATGTGACCATCATCAACGACGATGGCGAACGGGAGAAGTGAAAGTGGACAGCGTGACCACCATCAATGACAACGGCGAACAGGAGAAGTGAAAACACATACTAGGACATGTGAGGATTTGTTTCTTCCGTTGCTACGCACGGTCCCTTTTGATAGTATATATTTAAAAAATATAAACAGTGTTTGTTTTCCTGCCGGCAAAGACACGTTCGTCCAACTTCCCCGTAGGCTGATAGCCCCTTCAATCACCCTGCCATGTAAAGCGAGGCAGTATCACCTCCTAATAACCAATGTCTCAAATCAATCTCAAATATATACCAATTTCTAATATATAGTTCATTAATCAGAATCGGTGTGAAACCGCCAACATATTTTTACACCCGTAGCAACGAACAGGCAATTACCTAGTCAGCTTTAGAAAATGATACCCTTTCTTTAAAACAGAAATTGGGCAGGCAATTTTTCTGTTATTCCTTCTTGTGTACTCCCTCCGTCTAGGTGTGTAAGTCATCTTATGAAAACCAAATAATCCCAAAACACTTAGGCACAGTACATTAACTCCCTCCTCGTTTCTTGTTTCGTGACATATCAACCAATAAGAGATGTGGGTCGTGCATGTTTTCAATGAGTTGAGACTACTCCCTCCGTCCGCCAAAGAGTGAACTTCTGGATATTCTAAGACAGATTAAGGATTTTGCAAAAAAGCCCTCCCACCACTCAATTAAAGTGCCACCAGTTTTGCCACTGCTTGGATTCCTGGAAGGGAGGAGATAGTTGGGGGAGAGGAAGGGGATTGGGGGAGTTTGCATGCAGTGATTGCGCTGGAGTGACGTTCGATGCATGGACCAGGGGGCGAATGCAAAAGTACCCAGTGCAATGCAGACGTACAGTTATTTTCGGAAAAGCGTTGTACTCTAAACGTCCACTCTTTGGCGGACAGAGGGAGCACCAAACATGACATGCAGTGGTTAGTTCATACTATTAATTAGCAAAAAAGCTTTAAGTTGTCTCGCTTTCCCCTTCGCTTTGGTCGCGATGCACAACCTAAGATGACTTACACACCTAGACGAAGGAGTACAAAGGAGCGATGATAGGCATGGTTGCTTTCATAAATAAAGTACAGACCAGATGGGGATGCCACGCTGCCAGGTCATTCGAAAAGGCGAAGTCCTACTGGCCGCTAGCACTAGTCACCCTCCCGGCCCCAGCTGGCTTCTCGCCAGTCGTCGCAAACCCCAGAGTCCCAGAGCAATTGGACTGGGGAAACCCGCGTGGCGCAGCGCAGGTGAAATTCAAGTGTGTGGACCTTCACCTGCCGAAGCGACCAAGCACAGCCGCGCAGGCACAGTCATCCAAAGCCGAGCCAGAGATCACACGCGGCTCCCAACGCTGCGTGGTGGGAAACCATGTGGAGGCCTTATCCGCTCCCCACTCCCTCTCCCCCGCCGCGCGCCGCGTCCCTCTCCGCACAAAGCTAAACAAAAGCCCCACACGAGTAAAGAGAACGAAGGGAGGAGATAATGCCGAATCTACCAATCGGCGGCATTTACTTGGGCGTGAATAAACCGGGCCGCTTTTATCTCCTCCGCTCGCCCCGCGCTCACGTCCCCCACCTATTTGCAGCCGCGCCCCTCCCCCCTCCTTATCCTCCCAGTGACTCACCCTCCGCTCCTCTTCTCCCCCTTTATAGCCGCTGCGCCGCGTTTGATCCTCCATAGCCAACGCACCAGCACAACCGATCGCTGATCTCAGATCACCTGCTGCCTCTCTCCTTCGTTCCTTGGTTTGGTCTGCTCTGATCGGCATGGCGACCCAGATGGACGCGTACGTGATGTTCCGCCACGCCGCGGAGATGATGATGGTGGCGCAGCCCAGGGCCGCCTACGACGAGCAGGACGAGGACATCGGCTCCGCGTCCGACTCCGAGTGCACGTCGCGGAGCTCGACGTCCTCCTCCTCCGACCTCGCCGACGACGCCAGCTCCTCGTCCTCCTCCTCCAGCTCCGGTGACCACTTCGAGATGTCCGCCCTCATGACGCAGCTCCCCAGCAAGTACGTACGCGCGAATGCATCGCTGACGGTTTACGTTCCCGATCTATTTCTAAGCAGGGAGAGATGCTGACCTGCCTTTTCTGTGCTGCGCAGGAGGGGATTGTCCATGTTCTTCGACGGCAAGTCGCAGTCGTTCGCGTCGCTGGCGGCCGTGGCCTCCCTGGAGGACCTGGCCAAGCCGGCCAAGAAGCGCCTCAAGCCGTCGCGGAGCTGCGAGGGCGGCCTGGACGCGCACCGTGGCAGGTTCCTCTCGCCGCGCCGGCATTGTCCCAAGGCCGCCGCCGCAAGGAAGGCGTCCGCGAGGGCCGCCCTCTCAGTGCTTGGCACCTCGCCGAGGACGGCGAGGCTGGCCGCCAACTCCCTCATCTTTAGCTAGGTTCTCTTCCACTGTTAGCTGTTCGTGTTCTTCGTAGAGGGAGATTGTATTAGGAACCCACGGCTGAAATAGAATGGTTACTTCAATGGAAATACCATCCACCTTCAGCACATTTGAATCTGAGAAGTTGGATTTTCAACACCATTCAAAGGCCAAAGTATAAATGGGAACCATGAATCCATTCTTAAGAAACAGGGATGGAAATGAAACCGCACCAACGGCTCCAGCCACTTGCATTAACAGCAATCGGCAACAAGTGAAAAAGGCTGCGCTGGTGCCCATTGAACAACAAAACCTTGATCAGCAAATAAAGAAAATCATTCGATCTTGACTAGCACTACTGCGTAATAAGTTACAGTGCAAGTATGACCATTCTGACAAGCCAATCAAGTGGACTGATAGCCCAAAACATTTCGGCATTCCCCCTACTACAGCAACATACTAACACCTCTCGAGTACCATTCAAAATTGAGCGCTTAGTTTTCCATTCACTGGCGTGATGCTTCAAACAATTGAAAAATAGTGAGATTGTTTTGCAAGAAATCACAATAATAACAGGTCATGGCCCTTCTTGTCCAAAAGATGGGGAATGGAAAATGATTTCTCGCCAGTGGATCATAGTGCCGAAACAAATATTCCTTGACCTCAATGAGATGATGGTAGTGTCAGCAGCTCCAAACTTCACTTAAACAAGCGTTTTGGTCCATAACAAAATTCCTTCACCCCAACAGAATGTCGATTTGAGAGACATCACACACAGTTCAGACAGCTCGGTATTCAATAAACAAGCTCAACTTCTGAACCAACACAGCACGTGAACCATATATAGGTTTTCTTCCTTCACTGATCCAATTCTTCTCCAAACTCGAAGCTTTTGCATTTGCCCGCATGTCATCCAAGAAGGCTGAGACTATCTGATAAATTGAAGTCCGGAAAACATCGGCCATTGAATGAGCTTTAGTGTGCAGACCACCTCTTTGTGTGCTTGCGATGGCAGTTACATTGCCTTTTCTTGCAGTGGAGAAGTTGCCCCACCTAATGCTTGCTGGACCCAGTGAGTGCGCAGGTTGTGGGTTAGTTTTCTTCCCTAAACATGCTTCAACCGCAACTAGAGCAGACAGCAAAGTAGACATCACAGCAGCATTGCAGCCAGTGAGTTGAGCAACTCCATACCGATCCTCTTGTCGCGAGCGTGCAGTTAATGTCGCCAATGTCCGAGCACACCATGAGCATATCTACATTCAAAGGTCATACAGAACAATCTATCATTAGGCATTAGTGCACAAAGTAACATTTGGACTATTATGATTTGGCAATGATACACCATCTGGCACATAAAACATTTCCAGGCCTTAAACAATCTTAAGACAAGGCTATTAAAGCTTAGGCATGTAGACAATTGACCTTACTCTGAAGGACACCTACGGACATTAATGAAGTTTCTGAATGCTATCAAATCACAAGAATCATGTTATATTCACCCCAGATGCACAATGGAAACAAGCTAAATCTTCAAAATGTTAACTGATTATTTATAATTTGTGTTAGTAGTCATAATAAGCTAAACCATGTAGTTGATCCTGAATATAGATAAATTCAAGCTACTATTAAACTGGACATCATGTTTCACAAATTTAGGCTTCCACACTGTCAGAACTCGTCACACCAGCTATCAGCTAAGCAGTCTCCATTTTTTACTTCTAGCCTTGTAGTTGGGGTATGTTTGGTTTCTGGCCAAAATGTACCTTACGAAAACTTTGGTTTTTGTTTGGATGATTACGAACTTATTGGCATGCCAATGGCTCCTTAGTCCTTACCCAACTCTACTTCATTTTTTTAGCCAAAGTTAGCCAACTCATGGGCACACAAAACTTGGCCAAATATTTGGTGGGGTTGGTGGGGCCTTTTCCGGCTGGTGGAACAGGGCAATCAAGAGATTGGACACGGAGCACCGTAAAGGCCTCAATACCTTGATCATATAGTAGCTTGGGACATTTGGAAACACCGAAACGATAGCAGTATAAAATGAGATTGGATACGAAAGTGGAATCTGAGGTAGCCCTAGGGCGTTTTTAGTAGTGCGGGTGGTAGAGGAGGGTGCCCTATGGGGTACAGCCAGGGCCCATGGCCTTCAGACTCTGTTCTAGGGTCGGTGTTCTGGCGCTTTGGTCGTATCCTTTGTTCAAGCGTGGCTCATATGTATCAGTTGGTCTAGAGTGTTTGGGTTTTGGGTGTGTTGTGTGTGTGTGGCGTTGTACTTTTAATCCTCTTTCTTACTAATGAAATGACACGCAGATCTCCTGCGTCGTTCGAGAAGAAAAATGGTGGGGTAAATTTGGGCTCAACAACAAACACAACCTTGGCACTACAGAATTGCTCCAAACGGAACAGAACTTCTTCTGCTACAATCTATCCATTGGTTCCAAGGAAAAGCATGATTCAGAACTTAATGGTGAGCTACTATTTACTATAACACTTGCATCAAACAGACCACAGGTCAACTATGTGCGTGTAAAAAAAATTGACATCTCCACCACATGTGCCATATTCCATAATCAAACCAACTTCCCCATATTACAGAAAGCATGCCCCATAGCTAATATTCAAAACTGTTGCATGCAGTCCATGTGCATATGGCATACTTATTATGTCATTTGCAATCAAACACAATGATAGTTAATGCGCCTCAGTATCCAATTACCTTATACTAGAAGAATACATTTGGTACTCAAATAAAAGCTGTCAATAATAACCTGTAAGCTCCAAAAGGCTTACACTTGAAATTACCAACTTCCAAATAAAAGGTCTGACCAGTTCAACTTAAGCTATTAAACCTTCCTGGGGGAGATTACATGTGGATACTCGCCTACTCATATTCCATAACATATCTAACATAATATGATCAGCAGTTATCATGCAAAATCTTCCGGATCCTGTGATGCTTGATGCAAATCTTGAATTCATTATGTGTAACTGTGACTAACCAATCATTATGCATGTATGCTTCAATTATACCCAACTCAGCATCTTTAAAGCACGGCCTCTCCTTGTTCAACTCTAAACTATTTTATCACGGATGTCAAACAAAAAATGCAGGCACCAACTTAACAGTAGGTTCAAACTATTTGCTGGATGATGGTTCCTAACGGGGAGCAGATTTCATTAGTTACACAAGAAGAGACAGATAAGATTAACAACTGGAAACACACTGAAGAACCTACAACAGAAGTAAATGAAATGGTTATAAAATTACCTGTGAATCACTAAATGCACCATAGAGCTTAGACTGTTGTAACAATAGTTCTGGCCTTTCACTAGTAAACCCTTCAAGTGCTTCAGCAATTTTTGAAGTGAACTCCTCAAGTGGCTTCAAACAGGCTGTCACAATTCTTTTGTAAGTTTCACCAGATTCCTCGAAGAAGGCACCTCGACGCCAAGGTTCGATGTTACATTCAGATACTGCACACAAATCTTGGAATGCAAGATATTGCATCAGCGACCGTGGATTACTTAGTTCCAAAGTCTCGAGGATATAATCAGTAGGATTAGTCTCTGCAGCAGCAGAGCTCTGAGGTGGAGTAAAACTGCATCTTCTTGTATGCACAACCTGAAATTTGTTGAAAACAATTGTATTAAAGTTCCACGAAAGTCAAGCTGCAGAGTACATACGGCGGAAACAAGTGTGCATCTAAAAGGATGTTGTTTGATTTGGATTGTAAAGGAGAAAACAAACCTGGACAAAATGATGGCTTATTTCCCAACAGAAGAAAACACCTGTGGTCACTATAAAAATAGCGATTTGGGTGATAATTTGACTTCCAATGGATCCTCCCATTCTGAATTGCTGAGGAAGAATAAGAATCAGGACAAGTGAAAGCAAGAAGACCTGAAGCGACATCTTTAGAGCCCTTTTAATAGATGGTAGAAGCCCCATCTTTAATCCATAGAACATAGGTCTCTGGAGAATAAAACAAGTTAACAAAGTTAAAACCAAGCGGTCACATACTCAAGTGACTGTTGGGAAGAACTGTAAGATAGCAAATGAAAATGCAACCAAGCAAGCAAATCTAAGACTATTAAGGGATCAAAATTAACTAAACTTAGCTTTGAAATTACAACTGATTGCCATAAGTTTTGATTCATCCCCATCATGTTCACACCTAAATAAAAAAAGAACCGTAGAGACAAACTATGACTACGAATAAACAGTGAAGAAAAACAAAGCTTCTGACTGGAAATTTGACCATAAAACATGATATTCTGAGGAAATTACACAGTGCTCGTAATAGAACCATCTATTATCTGATTCAAATGTCTAAATTGAATAACAATGCATGTCCAATAAATACCAATCCAAATTGTGCAGCATGGCTAGTATCCACCCTCTCCTCTGATCAAACACCCTAGGGTAAAAGACCAATAGTTCAAGCCCCAGTTAAGATAACATCACTCCTATGTTTTAAGAACAATAGTCATTTGCACAGCAAACCATTGCTGAGAAGTTAATCTTAGTCGTGGTAATAAGACTCTAAGACTACGAATTCAAACCCAATCTGCACCATCTGCAATTTCGGATGAATCAAGCAGCATATGCAGAAACCCTAACTTCCCCCCACTCCACTCACCTGCACGACGGGGAACTGGAGCAACCACCTCCCACGCCCAAAGTAGTGAGCGGCGAACACCGCGCCCAACACAGCGCCGCGGAATCCCAGCCCAGCGACGGCAGCCCATCCGGCGTCCTTGGGGACCAGAGACGCGGCGGCGGCCACGCAGAGCGCGCCGGCCGAAGCGAAGAGGGAGGCCGCGAGGGCGAGCTTCGGCACGGGCGGTGGGCCGGGGTGGGGCGAGGCGGAGATGAGGAAGGCGAGCGCGAGGAGCCCCGTGGCGGCGCAGGAGAGGGGCGGGTGCAGCCCGAGGAGGAAGGCCGGGGGTACCCCGAGGTTAGGGTGGCGGCGGCTCGGGGAGACCGCGAGGTGGATTACGGAGGCGGCGGCCGAGAGCACGCTCTGGAAGGCGAAGACGGCGAGCCACCGCTGGCCGACGGCGTCGCGAGGAGCGCCGCGCGGCGGGGCCCTGTCCATGGCGGCGGTGGACGAGGGGTTTGGGGGGAGGTTTTGAATTTTTTTTTTTCTCTCCCCTTCTTCTCTTTGTGAGGGACCGAGGGTTTCTTCGCGTCCGAAGGGAGAAAAGAGAAGGGGAACGAGTGAACCGTGTGGTTTGAATGCGCGTTTTTCTTTTCTTGTCTTCATCGAGACCGGCGAGACCTTTCGTCGGGTCGGTTCGTAACCGCAGCTCGGAGATTAGGAAGGCACGGGCATACAAATGTAGTAGATGCAACGTGCTTATCAGCTTGAACAAGATGAGGGCAGCGTAGTAGGTCAAGAGAACCTGATATCATATAGGAGTAGTATATTTCAAATTATTATCGAAAATGTTAACTGGCGACCAATCGCTGGAAGAAGGATGGGAAGCAAACCCTTTTTTATGGCAGTTTTATTTCTAAGACTAGATCAAACGATGGCAGCTTAGAAACGAAAATTGCCTTCTCTAACCAAAACTGACGTGTCACTCTGAAGAAACTGCCATCCCTCAAACTAAAAATGCCACCAAAATCATTCGCAAAAGGGTCCATTATTATAAGAAGCTTTTCGGATCGCCGCTGTCTAATTTCGTGTCTTTGGATGAAGACATGGTGGAGGATATTCCGCAGCTCTCTCCCTTTACAGAGAAGAAGGTTAATGCGGCAATATTGTAGATGAAGAACAATAAGGCGCCTGGCTCTGATCGATTCCTGGCGGAATTTTATCGAAAATGTTGGAGAACGATTAAGGGCCACTTATTACCCATGTTTCAGGATCTGTTTAATGGAGAGCTTCAGTTATTTAAGCTAAATTTTGAAACCATTACTTTACTTCATAAGAAGGAAGAGGCGGTGATAATTGAGCAATCTAGTACTTTTTGCTTGCTTAATGTTAGTTTCAAATTTTTGCCAAAGTGGGTACAAATCGACTAACAGAGATTTCTCATACAGTCATCTGTCCTACACAAACTGCCTTCATGCCCGGGCCGACATATCCTAGACGGGGTAGTCGTTCTACATGAAACTATGCATGAAATTCATTCGAAGAAACTCGATGGGGTTGTCTTTAAAGTAGATTTCGAGAAGGCTTAGTGTCTACATGTCTTTGGATGAAGACATAGTGGGGGATATTCCGGAGCTCTCTCCATTTACGGAGAAGGAGATTTATGCGGCAATATTGCGGATGAAGAATAATAAGATGCATGGCCCTGATAGATTCCTGGCGGACGGATTCCCGGTGGAATTTTATCGGAGGCGTTGGGGGATGATTAAGGTAACTTATTACCAATGTTTTAGGATCTGTTTAATGAAGAGCTTCAGTTAATTAAGCTAAATTTCAGAAACACTTCTTTGCTTCCTAAGAAGGAAGAGGTGATGAGAATTGAGAAATTTAGGACTATTTGCTCGATTAATATTAGTTTCAAGAATTTTACCAAAGTGGGTATAAACCAATTAACAGAGATAGCTTTTACGATCATCCGCCCTACACAAACTGCCTTCATGCCAATCGACACATCCTAGAGGGCCGGACTGGTCATTCTAACTACGCATGGGATTCATTTGAAGGAACTCGACGTAGTTGTCTTTAAAGTGAATTTCAAGAAGGCTTACGATAAAGTTAAGTGGCCTTTCTTGCAACAGGCATTATGTATGAAGGGCTTTGATCCTGCTTGGAGGCGACAGGTTTGGACTTTTGTTTAGGGAGGAAGTGTGGGGATCAACGTGAATGATGATGTTGGTCATTGTTTTAAAACTCATAAAGGTTTACGACAAAGTGATCCTTTGTCTCCAGTACTTTTCAATATAGTCGTTGACAGGCTGGAAGTCCAATTAGTAGGGCTAAGGAGGATGGTCACGTAGGTGGGTGATGTCTACTACACAACTTGTTCTTGTAGACTCGTGTTGGGCCTTCAAGCGCAGAGTTTTGTAGTACAGTAGCAAATTTCCCTCAAGTGGATGACCTAAGATTTATCAATCCGTGGGAGGCGTAGGATGAAGATGGTCTCTCTCAAACAACCCTGCAACCAAATAATAAAAAGTCTCTTGTGTCCCCAACACACCAAATACAATGATAAATTGTATAGGTGCACTGGTTGGGTGAAGAGATGGTGATACAAGTGTAGTAATGATAGTAGATATTGATTTTTGTAATAGGAACAATAAAAAAACAGCAAGGTAGCAATTGATAAAACGGAGAACAAACGGTATTGCAATGCTTTGAAAATGAGGCCTAGGGTCCATACTTTTTCTAGTGCAATCTCTCAACAATACTAATATAATTGGATCATATAACCATCCCTCAACGTGCGATGAAGAATCACTCCAAAGTTCCTATCTAGCAGAGAACATAAGAAAAAATTGTTTGTAGGGTATGATAACCCACAAGTATAGGGGATCGCAACAGTTTTCGAGGGTAGAGTATTCAACCTAAATTTATTGATTCGACACAAGGGGAGCCAAAGAAAATTTGCAAGTATTAGCAGCTGAGTTGTCAATTCAAACACACCTGGAGATTAATTATCTGCAGCAAAGTGATTAGTAGCAAAGTAGTATGGTAATTTTGATAGTAGTAGCAACAGCAATAGTAACGGTAACAGTAATAGCAATGATTTTGTAGCAAGTGCAAGAGTAACAATAGCAGTGGTAACTTAGCAAGAACAATATGAGAGAAATTCGTAGGCATTGGATCCGTGAATTTGTTGGATGATATTCATCATATAACAGTCATAACCTAGGGCGATACAGCACTAGCTCCAGTTCATAAATATAATGTAGGCATGTATTCCGTAAATAGTCATACGTGCTTATGGAAAGAACTTGCATCACATCTTTTGTCCTACCCTCCCGCGGCAGCGGGGTCCATAAGGAAACTAAGAGATATTAAGGTCTCCTTTTAATAGAGAACCGGAACAAAGAATTAACACATAGTGAATACATGAACTCCTCAAACTACGGTCATCACCGGGAAGTGTCCCGACTTCTGTCACTCCAGGGTTGCCGGATCATAACACGTAGTAGGTGACTATAACTTGCAAGATCGGATCTAGAACATAGATATAATGGTGATAACATAAACGGTTCAGATCTGAAATCATGGCACCCGAGCCTAAAGTGACAAGCATTAAGCATGGCAAAGTCATAGCAACATCAATCTCAGAACATAATGGATACTAGGGATCAAGTCCTAACAAAACTAACTCGATTACATGATGAATCTCATCCAACTCCTCACCGACCAGTGAGCCTACGAAGGAATTACTCACTCCCGGTGGGGAGCATCATGGAATTGGCGATGGAGAAGGGTTGGTGATGACGAAGATCGAAGATCCCCCTCTCCGGAGCCCCAAACGGACTCCAAATCTGGCCTCCCGATGAAGAACAGGAGGTGGCGGCGGCTCCGTCTCGTGAAACGCGATAATTCTTTCTCCCTGATTTTTTTCTCCGGAAATATGACTTTATAGCATCAGGGTTGGAGTCTACAGGGCCACCAGGTGGGGACAACCCACCTGGGCGCGTCTGGAGGGGGGCACGCCCTGGTGGGTTGTGCCCACCCAGGTGCCCCCCCTCCTGTGGTTCTTGGCTCCAGAAATTCTCTTTTATTATATAAAAAATCCTCGCGAAGTTTCGTTCCAATCCGAGAACTTTTATTTCTGCACAAAAACAACACCATGGTAGTTCTGCTGAAAACAGCGTCAGTCCGGGTTAGTTTCATTCAAATCGTGCAAATTAGAGTCCAAAACAAGAGGAAAAGCGTTAAGAAAAGTAGATACGACGGAGACGTATCAACTCCCCCATGCTTAAACCTTTGCTTGTCCTCAAGCAATTCAGTTTGATAAACTGAAAGTGAAAAGAAAAACTTTTACGAACTCTTTTGCTCTTATTTACATAAATAAGCTTAAGTAGCACCCAGGTTTTCAGCAAAGATTATAACTAACCATGTCGACAATAACTCTTAAAAATTATATTAACTCATAACAATGGCATAATCAACTATTGAGCAATAATAAGATATCTCAAACAACAACACTTTGTCAAAGCAACCATGATATAATATGACAATAGTGGTATCTCGCTAGCCCTTTCTGAGACCGCAAAACATAAATGCAGAGCACCTCCAAAGTCCGAGCAGCGACTAAACATTGTAATTCATGGTAGAAAAGATCCAGTCATGATGCAGCCAACATTAGCTACACACAATGCATGAGGATGACAATAGTGCTTTCAGGTTCTGGCGCTTATTTGAGAAGGTGATGACACAACATAAAAGTAAATAGATAGTCCCTTCGCAGAGGGAAGCAGTCATTTACAGAGGTGCCAGAGCTCAAGTTTTAAAACAGAGGTAAATGAAATTTTGAGAAATGCACCCTTCTTATTTACTTCGCGACCATTAGTTATCGGTATCTTCCATGCTAAACACATTAGTGGCAGTTCCCAAGCGATAAAAGTAAAGGTTTACTCCACCTCCACCAACAATCACACTCCACGGCTTGTCCGAAACAACGGGTGCCGTCCGTACCAACAACATTCCTGGGGGAGTTTTGTTTAATTATTTGCAATTTGAATTCGGGACTGGGAATCCCTATTACCGCCCCTCTCGTGCAAGGACGAGCGAATAAACACTCATCATGAGAATAACCCGCTTAGCATGGAAGTTACTGACTACCTCCTGTCGCTCTATGAACAATCCAGGCACACAAAAAATATATTTATTTGAAGTTTTTAGAGGTGGCACATGCAAATTTACTTAGGACGGCAGGGTAATACCGCATATAGGTAGGTATGGTGGACTCATCTGGAATAACTTGAGTTTCAGGGTTTTGATGCACAAGCAGAAATCCCACTTAGTACAGGCGAAGGCTAGCAATTAGTTTGAGAAGCGGCCAGCTAGAGAGCGAAAACGGTCATGAACATGAATTATGCATAAGTAACATTGGATACTAGCATGAGTAGGATATGAACACCATGAACATAAATATCATAGAGGCTATGTTGGTTTTGATTCAACTACATGCATGAACATGTGACAAGTCAAGCCACCCGAACATTCAGAGGAGGATATCATATCATCATACTACATCACAATTATTTTAATGCAATGTTGACATCCAAGATAAATCATTATCCACTCCTAGCTACTTAAGCATGGCATGAGAAACTATAATCTCTAAGGGTCATTGCAAACATGTTTGATCATAATGAGCTGAATCATGGATACTAGGTTAAACATATTTACAAAAACAGAACAAGTTGAGTTCATACCCGTTTCTCTCTGCCACAGCCAGTTCATCAAATATCGTCATTATTGCCTTTCACTTGCACGACCAAACGATATGAAAATAATAATAGTGCAAGAGTGCCGAGGACTAAGCTGGAATCTACAAACATTTTATTCAAAAAGAAGAGAACAAGGTAATATGGGCTCTCTGTTAGATCAACAACAATGCATATGAGAGCCACTCAACATTTTCATCGTGGTCTTCTCCTCGGTACGACTCAATAAAAAGAAATTCAGAGAAACACACTGAAATATTTTTGGAGTTTTTGGTTTTCTGAAAGAAAGGAAATTTAAGAAAGGAAAAACAAAAACGAGAAAAACTATTTACACGGGAGAGCTCCCAACAAGCAAAAGAAGAACAAGGAAATCTTTTTGGGTTTTCTTTTTAAATACTACAGCTAGTTATACTAGAAAGAAGCAGGAAATATTTTTGTATTTTCTCAAAGTTTTTTTTTAAACACACAAGAAGAAGGCGAGAAAATAAATTTAGCATGGATAATACAATGAAAAAGTGTGGACACCGACAACTGGAATGAAATGTGTGAACATGAATGCAATGTTGGTGGAAATACGTACTCCCCCAAGCTTAGGCTTTTGGCCTAACTTGGTAATCACCACTCGAAGAAGCCATGGGGTCCTATGTTGAAGTGCTGGGGAGCGGGCACCTGAGGGTCCCATTCCTGAGGCTCCCCCTGTCCCGTAGCCAGGTTGTTCCGGTAGGCGACAATGTCCTCAGGCATAATCCTGTATCCACCCCTGGCAATAGGATCAAACAAAGCAGGTGCAGGCAACGGAATAATATCACGAGTGTCCTCACTAAAAACAAGGTTATAAGGAAGATCACTAGTAGTGTTCTCGCCATTAATAAATTGGTGGTGTGCCATAGCTGAGCGATCTAAATAAACCTTGGATAAAGGATAATCATGCTGGCGTATCTGAATGTTAAAGTGACTTGCCAAGCGAGTAGCGTAAATGCCACCATGTATTTGATCATTGGATCTGTTAATGTGGAGGCGACGTGCCACAATAGCTCCCAAGCTATAAGTGTCATCGTCGTAAAGTGCACGACGTAAAACAGCAAAGTCAGGCGCACTGAGTGCACCTACCTTCTCTCTAGCAAGCAAACACTTCGCAATGAATAGAGCAAAATAATGCACAGCAGGAAAGTGTAAGCTAGTGGCAGTGACACCTGACACCCCTCTCTCATCCCCCACTGTCAGAGTACGGTAAAAACCATCAAACTCCGCGGGCCTAGGCTCTACTAAACCACCATCAGAAGGGAGCAAGCATATGTTACAAAATTCAGTAAGCGGTGTCTGATGGGGTTCGGCATATAAGTTAAACTGCACCTCAGGAGGATTATTCCTAACTAGGAAATGAAAACTTTGCACAAAGGAATTTGTGAGGAGATGATACTGTTCACATTCAGCTGTGATGAAGTCGGTGAGGCCAGCATTAGCAGCATATTGTGCAAACTCTTGAAGGATTCCGGCCCCTTCCATGAATGGGTTATGCGGCCATTCGCACGGCCGTACCTCCGCCATTCTCCGGGTGCGGAGATCATTGTCAGATGACTCCCCAATAACTCCCTTAGAGTTCTCTTGGAAGCAAACTTCCTAAAGATACTCATCTTTTTCCTATGAACAAAATTCTGAAATTTTTAGTTCACAAAATTTTTCTCAACAAAACTTCACAAGATTGATAGCAACTACTCATAGGGATGCATAGAGGCCGTATCAAGCATTCAAACTACTTAGAACTCTAAGAATTTAACATGCAAGCTCATCTACAGTAGCACCAAGAGTCACTAATTATTCTAAATATAAACCACTAAAGCAAAAACTAATTGGACCAATGGAGGAGGCACATACCAAGCAACAATCCCCCAAAACAGTTTCGGAAACGGAGCTTCGAGCAAAGAGATTGAAATCCATGGGTTTGAGAGCAAGAACACGAGAGAGAGAGCAATGGGGATTTTTTTTCTGGAGGTAGGTGATGATATGGAGTGAAGGGATAAGTGAGGGGGCCCACGTGGGGACCACAATCCACCAGGGCGCACCTGGGGGTGTTGGCGCGCCCAGGTGGGTTGTGCCCACCTGGAGCACCTCCCTCGGATGTTATTTGCACCAAAAATTCTTAAATAATCAGAAAAAAATCGTATTAAATTTTCAGAACATTCTGAGAACTTTTATTTTTGAGTCATTTTTTATTGCACGGAAAACTCAGAAAACAAGCAAGGCATGGAATTTTATTTTATTTAACTAATAAAAACAGAAAACAAAAGGTAGGGACAGAAGGTAGTGCTCACTAAATTCACCAACTTCATACCTCTCAAAAATGATTCATTAATAAGGTTGATAAAATCTTATTAACAACCACTTCCGATTAACATGAAACCGAAGAACTTTCGTGAAACACTAAGTTACCTCAATGGGGATGTGAATGTCCCCAACAATAAGCATTTCATATTTCTTTTTAACAGTAGGTAGGGGTAGTTGAAAACTTCCAATAGTGATTGTCAGAGATTTTTCAATAACATTAATGCCATTCACTTGGAATTGTTTCTTCGGAAAGTGCACCGTATGCTCATTACCATTGATATGAAAAGTGACCTTGCTTTTATTGCAATCAATAACAACCCCTACAGTATTCAAGAAGGGTCTACCAAGAATAATCGACATGTTGTCGTCCTCGGGCATCTCAAGTATAACAAAGTCAGTCAAGATAGTAACATTAGCAACAACAACGGGCACATCCTCACAAATACCGATAGGTATGGCGGTTGATTTATTAGCCATTTGCAAAGATATTTTAGTAGGTGTGAGTTTATTCAAATCAAGTCTTTTATATAAAGAGAAAGGCATAACACTAACACCAGCTCCTAAATCACATAAAGCAGTTTTCACATAGTTTCTTTTGATGGATCAAGGTATAGTTGGTATTCCCGGATCTCCAAGTTTTTTAGGTACTCCATCCTTAAACGTATAATTAGCAAGCATGGTGGAAATTTCAGCTTCCGGTATTTTTCTCTTATTGGTGATGATGTCTTTCATGTACTTTGCATAAGGAGGCATTTTTAAGATATCAGTCAAGCGAGTACGCAAAAAGACTGGCCTCAGCATTTCAGCAAAGCGTTCAAATTCTTCATCATCTTTCTTTTTGGTTGACTTAGGTGGAAAGGGCATAGGTTTTTGAACCCACGGTTCTCTTTCCTTACCGTGTTTTCTAGCAACAAAGTCTCTTTTATCATATCTTTTATTCTTGGGTTGTGGGTTATCAAGATCAGCTGCTGGTTCTATCTCAACATCATTATCTGGTTCTTTATTATTTGTTTGAGTGTCTTCATGAACCTCATCATTGTCTTTTTCATTTTCAGAAGGTGAGTGTTCACTACCAGATTGAGTTTCAGCATCAGAGATAGAGACTTCAGTATCATTATCAGGAGGTTTTTCAACTTCAGGTTCACTAGAGGCATGCAAAGTCCTATCATTTTTCTTCTTCTTTTTCTTTTTAGAAGGACTAGGTACATCAGTGTCAACTCTTTGAGAGTCTTGTTCAATTCTTTTTGGGTGTCCCTCAGGATAAAGTGGTTCCTGAGTCATTCTACCTCCTCTAGTCATTACTCTAACAGCATGATCATTGATATTATTATTCATTTCATCAAGCAACTCTCTTTGAGATTTAGCAACTTTTTCTAATTGAGTTTGAACCATAGAAGCATGCTTTCCTACACCTCTAACATCATTTGAGATTCTAAATAACAAGTCACTCAAGCGAGCAATCATATCAGAATTGTATTTCAATTGTTTCATAACATTTGCATTGAAGTGATCATGTTTTCTAATGTAATTATAAAACTCATAAAGGCATTGACTAGGATGTTTATTATAAGGAATATCACCTTCATCGAACTTTAGTAAAGAATTTACCTCTACCACCTTAGGTGGTGGTGGTGTTTCAAGCCCATGTATTTCTTCGATAGGTGGTAAATTTTTAACCTCCTCTGGTTTAATACCTTTTTACTTCATGGATTTCTTTGCCTCTTGCATATCTTCAGGACTGAGATATAAGATGCCCCTCTTCTTTGGAGTAGGTTTAAGTGGTGGTTCAGGAAGGATCCAATCATCATAATTTTTCAATATGTTATTCAATAATTCTTCAGCTTGTTCAACAGTTCGCTCCCTGAAAACACAACCAGCACAACTATCTAGGAAGTCCCTAGAAGCATCGGTTAGTCCATTATAGAAGATATCAAGTATTTCATTTTTCTTAAGAGGATGATCAGGCAAAGCATTAAGCAATTGGAGAAACCTCCCCCAAGCTTGTGGGAGACTCTCTTCTTCAATTTGTGCAAAGTTAAATATTTTCTGTAAGGCAGCTTGTTTCTTATGAGTAGGAATTTTTTTTCCAGAGAAGTAATAAATCATATCCTGGGGACTACGCGCACAACCAGGAGCAAGATTATTGTACCAAACCTTAGCATCACCCTTTAATGAGAACGGAAATAATTTGAGAATATAATAATAGCGAATCTTCTCATCATGAGCAAAAAGGGTGGCTATATCATTCAACTTAGTAAGATGTGCCACAACAGTTTCAGTTTCATAACCATGGAAAGGATCATATTCAACCAAAGTGATCAACTCTGTGTTGACAGAGAATTCATAATCCTTATCATCAACAAAGACAGGTGAAGTAGCAAACTTAGGATCACATTTCATTCTAGCATTCAAAGTCTTTTCTTTATACTTGCATAATAATTTTTCCAGATCATCTCTATCCTTACAAGCAAGAATGTCTCTAGTTGTCTCCTCATCCATAACATAACCTTTCAGTACCTTTGGCAATTCATATCTAGGAGAACTAGGTCTAATAGGTGTTTCAAGATTTTCAGTTTCAAGCTCTTCATCAGTTTCAACAATTTCATCAGTTTCAGCATTCTCAAAAGCTTTAGTTCTAGCAAGTTGTTCATCAAGAAAGTCACCTAGTGGCATATTATCATCAAGCAAGGTACTAGCATCATCATGAGTAGCATTCATAGTAGAAGTAGCATCACCAATAACTTGAGACAAATCAGAATTGATAGCATGTGGTGGTGTTGCAAGTCTACTTATAACAGAAGGTGAATCTAAAGCGGAGCTGGATAGCAGTTCCTTACCTCCCCTCGTCTTAGAGGGAAAAATCTTAGACTTAGCATCCTTCAGATTCTTCATAGTGATAATTTGATAATAATCCCAAGTGACTCAACAAATATAGCTATGCTCCCCGACAACGGCGCCAGAAAAAGGTCTTGATAACCCACAAGTATAGGGGATCGCAACAGTTTTCGAGGGTAGAGTATTCAACCCAAATTTATTGATTCGACACAAGGGGAGCCAAAGAATATTTGTAAGTATTAGCAGCTGAGTTGTCAATTCAACCACACCTGGAGATTAATTATCTGCAGCAAAGTGATCAGTAGCAAAGTAGTATGGTAATTTTGATAGTAGTAGCAACAGCAATAGTAACAGTAACAGTAATAGCAATGATTTTGTAGCAAGTGCAAGAGTAACAATAGCAGTGGTAACTTAGCAAGAAAAATATGAGAGAAATTCGTAGGCATTGGATCGGTGAATTCGTTGGACGATATTCATCATATAACAGTCATAACCTAGGGCGATACAACACTAGCTCCAGTTCATAAATATAATGTAGGCATGTATTCCATAAATAGTCATACGTGCTTATGGAAAGAACTTGCATCACATCTTTTGTCCTACCCTCCCGTGGCAGCGGGGTCCATAAAGAAACTAAGGGATATTAAGGCCTCCTTTTAATAGAGAATCGGAACAAAGCATTAACACATAGTGAATACATGAACTCCTCAAACTACGGTCATCACCGGGAAGTGTCCCGACTTCTGTCACTCCGGGGTTGCCGGATCATAACACGTAGTAGGTGACTATAACTTGCAAGATCGGATCTAGAACATAGATATAATGGTGATAACATAAACGGTTCAGATCTGAAATCATGGCACCCGGGCCCAAAGTGACAAGCATTAAGCATGGCAAAGTCATAGCAACATCAATCTCAGAACATAATGGATACTAGGGATCAAGCCCTAACAAAACTAACTCGATTACATGATGAATTTCATCCAACTCCTCACCGACCAGCAAGCCTACGAAGGAATTACTCACTCCCGGTGGGGAGCATCATGAAATTGGTGATGGAGAAGGGTTGGTGATGACGAAGATCGAAGATCCCCCTCTCCGGAGCCCCAAACGGACTCTAGATCTGGCCTCCCGATGAAGAACAGGAGGTGGCGGCGGCTCCGTCTTGTGAAACGCAATAATTCTTTCTCCCTGATTTTTTTCTCCGAAAACATGACTTTATAGCATCAGGGTTGGAGTCTGCGGGGCCACCAGGTAGGGACAACCCACCTGGGCGCGCCTGGAGGGGGGGCACGCCCTGGTGGGTTGTGCCCACCCAGGTGCCCCCCTCCTGTGGTTCTTGGCTCCAGAAATTCTCTTTTATTATATAAAAAATCCTCGCGAAGTTTCGTTCCAATCTGAGAACTTTTATTTCTGCACAAAAACAACACCATGGTAGTTCTGCTGAAAACATCGTCAGTCCGGGTTAGTTTTATTCAAATCGTGCAAATTAGAGTCCAAAACAAGAGGAAAAGCGTTAGGAAAAGTAGATACGACGGAGATGTATCAGGGTACGAAACCACCTCAAAGCTATTCTTTTCGATCAATTTATCCTAGAGTTCGTACTAAAATAACACCAAGCTATTCTTTCTGATCGATCTAACCAAGAGTTCGTACTAAAATAACACCATATGATACACATCAACTAACGCTAATGTCACCTAGATACTTCAATGTCACCGCGAGTATCCGTGAGTTGATTATGCGATATGCATCAAACAATTTCAGATTCATAATACTCAATCCAACACAAAGAACCTCAAAGAGTGCCCCAAGATTTCTATTGAAGAAACAAAGATGAGAATGTGCTTCAACCCCTATGCATAGATTACCTTAATGTCACCTCGGGAATCCACGAGTTGAGTGCCAAAACATACATCAAGTGCTCTCAAATCCATAAAAGTATTCAATCCGATAAAACAAAATCTCAAAGGGAAAACTCAATTCATCACAACAAGATAGAGAGGGTGAAACACCATATGATCCAACTATATTAACAAAGCTCACGATACATAAAGATCGTGCCAACTCAAGAACACGAGAGAGAGAGAGAGAGATTAAACACATAGCTACTGGTACAAACCCTCCGCCCCGAGGGTGGACTACTCCCTCCTCATCACATGGTGGCCGTCGGGATGATGAAGATGGCCACCGGTGATGATTTCCCCCTTCGGCAGGGTGTTGGAACAGGGTCTAGATTGGTTTTTCGTGGCTACAGAGGCTTGCGGCGGCGAAACTTCTGATTTTTGGTTATTTCTGATGGTTTCCCTATTTATAGGATTTTTTGGCGTTGGTTTCACACGAAGATGGGCCTCGAGGTGAGCACAACCCACCGGGGCAAGCCAGGCCCCTCTGGTGCGCCCTGGTGGGTTGTGCCCTCCTCGTGGCTCTTCTGTCCCTCCCATGAAGCTTCTAGTGCCTCTTTTGTTCCAAAAAAATCGTCAAAAAGTTTCGTTGCATTTGGAGAACTTTTATTTCTGCACAAAAAACAACACCACAGTAGTTCTGCGAAAAACAACGTTAGTCCAGGTTAGCTCCATCCAAATCATACCAAAACCATATAAAATTGTTGTAAACATGGCATGAATACTTCATAAATTATAGATACGTTGGAGACGTATCAACATCCCCAAGCTTAATTCCTACTCATCCTCGAGTAGGTAAATGATAAAAGAAATAATTTAAGAACTGTGAATGCTAGCAGAGTGCATAAGTTTGATCAACGATAATTTCAATCACTTTTCCTAGCATCATAACAACAATTCTTTCTCATAAAACTTGTCATGTTAAAGTAGCAACCAATTCACATGTTAAGGTTCAAACAATGAATTCTCTTGAAACTCAACAACCTATATTCTTAGTCACCAAACAATTGCAATTCAACTTATTCAATAGAGTCTAAGTAAGAGCTCCACATACTCAATCATCATATGGTCTTCTATGATTGCTAGTACTCAAAGCATATTCTTAGAACAAATGGCATCCATCGAACACAGAGAAAGATAGGGGCTTAATATTTCGCCTCCCAACTCATTTATCGTAGAGATAATTGTCAACAATAATAAATCATGATCAAATATATTTGACTGGTCATATGTGCCTAGATCTTTCCCCACCACATGATGCTTGCCAACTAGACAATAGTTGAGGTTGAAATGAGAATTCATACTATTGACTCTTTGCATAAAGGTAAATACTGAAAAGTAAAAGATAGGCCCTTCGCAGAGGGAACCAGAGGTTGTCATGCGCTTTTTGATTTTGTATGCACAATCCCTTAATGCAAAATAAAGTCATGTTATATTGCCCCTTATGATAGCAACCTTTATTATGCAGTCCGTCGCTTTTATTACTTTGCCATCACAAGTTTGTACAACGCTCAATTTTCTCTTACACTAAATGATCAAACACATTTAGAAGCAATTTTTATTGCCTTTTTGCATCGATGACAACTTACTTGAAGGATCTTATTCAATCCATAGGTAGGTATGGTGGACACTCATGGCAAGAAACTGGGTTTAAGGGTTTTTGGATGCACAAGTAGTATCTCTACTTAGTACGAATTTTTGGCTAGCAAAAGATCCTAGGCAAACACCACATGTTGGAGGATCCATAACAATATAACTTCTATGCAAATATACACAACCATAACTCATTACGTTGTCTTCCTTGTCCAACTTCAACTAATTTGCTCAAGTTTGAAAATAATTAATGGGTATTCACAATCATAGAAGATGTCCAAGATAATATATTTGTATGTGAAAGTTCTCTTCCTTATAATAATCATTTATGAATTGCTTGTATGACCAATATTGTGATTGTCAAGCTTCAATAGATTTCACTTTCTAAACCTAATGTGAAGCTACTACTAGGCATGATATGAACATATAATTTCAACTTCATGATATTCAATTCATTCAATAATTTACTCATAGGATATAAGTGAAGCACAAGAGTAAATGACAAACTACTCCAAAAAGATATAAGTGAAGATCACGCGAGTAGTTAAGTAAATGGGTAGCTATTTGAGGACTCTGTCTTATTTAAAAACTTTCAGATCTAAGTATTTTATTAAAATAGCAAGTAAAACAAAATAAAATGACATTCCAAGAATAGCACACATCATGTGAAGAAGCAAAAACTTAGGCTCAACCGAGGCTGTAGCGACCCGACCCAAATGGATCAAGTCTCTGTGCTTAAGTGTCATCCCTAGATCGGTATGCTGACACACACAGTACTCGAGGATTTATAACAGAGTTAAATCACATGTAAAAAGTAACATAAATACTATTACCTCAATCCATATAGCGGAAGTAACAACAAAGTTGTGGAGTCCCAACAACACCAACGGCAAAGTTGAGTGTAGACATTGTAACCCTAACGTATCACTTACTCGTCGTATGATTCCTGCAACATGAGATGTTGCAGCCGTGTAGGTCAGTACGTTGAATGTACTGGCAATTTCACACCATAGAATAATAATGAAAATGTATATTTCTATATGCATATTTGGCTGGTGGAGGCTCTAAGTTTAATTTTGCATAAAGCTAATTTTTCCCTACAACAAAGGAATTAATTTCTATTCACTACCAAGTTTATGCCATTATTGAGAAGGTTCCCCCAACTCAATCCCAAAATTTCCAAAACATTAATCACCCAATACATTAATTAAGTAAAGTGATGAGATCAACCAATAATTCACTTCTAGATACTCAAGTTGTCCATAACTGGGGACACGGCTAATCATGATTAGTTTGTATACTCTGCAGAGGTTTGCGCACTTTTCCCCACAAGACTCGATCTCCTCCGTTGAATTCCTTGCACTGCCTGATGTTTGAGAACCGGATGATCGAGACATAGTCTTTCCAAAGAGGTCCCCTTAACCGATAGATAGGCCGGTACACCTACAATTCCCCTACATCTGCTAGCCTACCATGGAAAGGTTTCCCACAACTTACTCAACTATGCCAGAGCCCATAATGGCTTGTGGCTGCACACGGAAGTTTCTAGGCATGAAATATGGTATGATCCCTTTGAGCCTGGGTGGCATTCTGTAGGGTGATCATACGGGTCCTCCAGGATCCCCTAGGGCGAACACTGGATTCTCCAGGCGCCCGGGCAAGCCACTGGTTTCTCCAGGGTGCCCCTACCATTCCACCCAAAGTTGTGTTAATGTTGCCACCTTAAGGTTAACCCATAATTATTATTTCTCTCTCACAACTTGCATGAATCACACATACCAATCCCCGTTTACAAGCATGGCTAAGCAATATATGACATAGCGAATATTCCTGGGGTGTTTCAAGGATCATGGGTTCCTACCTCATGAACTACATAGCAATCCCACAATTCCCAATCCTACTCATGCAAATTTGTAGGGGTGAACTAATGCATAGTAAAAACTGGGTAAAGAAAAGTATGATCAAGGTGTGAACTTGCCTTGTACTGTTGATGAAGATTCTTCGCACTCATAATTCTGGTAGTTCTACTTGTCACACTCCGATCAATCTATCATAAGCAAGCAATTATTTGTACACATAAGCAATCACTCAAAGATCCAAAAGAACGAAGAAAATACTTCGGAAAACTTCAAAATCATCAAATAAAGCTTCTAGACAGAAACATATTTTTAACAGTAGCAAAATTATGTGATTTTGATCTTAACAGAAAGTACATGTCAAGAGCTTCGATTTGCAAAAAGAATCACTTAAATCGGAGTTACGGTTAAAAAGTTGGAGGGTTTTGAAGTTTAGGGGCTGATCTGAAAAATCCAGGGACTAATCTGTGAACTTCTATTCGCAGATAGGTCCTAGGACACGTGTCGCGCCACCACTGGAAAGCAACTGTTCGCTGCGAAGCTAATCTAGCGAACGTCCGCTAATTAGAAGAAAACGCTTTGGCCTAAAAGAAAAAAAAAGATATAATCTAGACCTTAGATTTTGGATCTGATGACTCAGGTTTGTGTGCTGTCGGCCCTAAACGACGGACGGTCGGGACTTACGCAATTGTCGGCTGCGTCTAAATAAAGGAAAACCGAGCGGTTCAGTTTAACTAAACCCTAAAAAAACTAAACTGATCTGTACTAATAAACCTAACGCTACAATACAGAGAGAAAAAAACGAACGGAGGGAGGCGCTTACAGCGGGCACTGGTGGTTGACAGAGGAGAAGGGTGCCGGTGAGGTGGCGGCATCCGGCGATCCCCGGCGTCGGCGGCGAGGCAGGCCGGGTGCGATGGCGTGAGGTGGACTCGGAGTGGCGTCGGCGGTCGTTTGGGTTGGCGAAGTGAAGGGGGCGACGGTGGTGGAGTTCAGGCGAACCGTGGCTCCAGCGAGGCAACTTCGGTCGTGGACGGCGGTGACGAGGCGGTGGCTCTAGGTATTCTTCGGCTCGTCCGAGAGCAGAGGGAGGTGCGCACGCGGCAAGGCGGACGTGATGGTGGTGGCGGAGGTGGTTGGAAGGGGAGGGTGGAGGCACGGCAAGTCGGTGGAGGTGGACGGAGGGGTACGACGGCGAGCTTGAGGCGGCGATGGCATTCGGGCATCGGCGGAGTCGGCGCTCCGGTGGGTTTCGGGCTCGGGCGAGGGCACGGGGAGATGCGGACGAGCGAGGGGGGTACGGTGGTGGGATCAGGTGGTGGCTAGGAGGTCGGGGTGAAGAGGCAGGGCGGCAATGGCATGCGTCGGCGCTCGGGTTCCGGCGAGCAATTGCGGGGCGAGGGCGCATCGAAGAAGGGCAAGATATCGGACAACTGATGACCTCTTCAGAGTAAAGAGGATTTTACCATGCATTAGAAGAGTTGAAGCTACTATAGTTGAAGACTCCGAAGACTTGAAGAATCCGAAGAATTATTTGACCTTTAGAAGACCATCTCCCTGTTATCAAGCCTGGGGCGTATATAGTTTTAAATGCTACGCTATTGTAGACGGTGTTTGGTATGAGTGTTCAGGAGTGGTGTGAAGAAGGAGGACTCTACGTCAATGACGACAACTCCATGATGGCATCTGCAAGGACTGCATCTTCAAGGCTTCAAGACTCGAGACAAGAATTCAATATATCTCTGGGTGGAGAATGGTTAAGAAGGGTACATGGTGCGCCCAGTACTCAGTGATTCCGGAGAAGCGCCGTGATATCATGCGGAAAGCTCCACCCAGGCTCAAAGAGACGGAAGAATACTTCATGCCCGAAAGCTTACCTGTGCAACCGCAAGTCACTACGGGCTCTGGCTTGGTTGACCTTAGTGGTGACTCTGGCTGGGACGGTGCCAGCAGATGTAGAACTATGGTAGGATTGGATGGGTACCGGACAGTGGTCACAGGAACTCTTCGGAAGAACATGTATCGATCGTCCTGTTCTCAAATGATCTGAAGTGCGAGGACGAAAAGGGAGGGACCAAATCTTGCGGGTAAAGTGTACAAACCTCTGCAGAGGGTTAAAACCTAATCGATTAGCCGTGTCCCCGGTTATGAACAATTTGAGCCTCTGGACTTGGATCTATCTCTGAACTCTCAACACCAGACTAATAACTTAATTGTGGGCAACTAATGATGATTTGGGCTATGAGACATCGGTTGGCGAAACCATGTCATGGTACAAAACTCTGTAGAGAAGACTCCTGATATGCCTTTGTTGTAGGGAAAATAAAATCCAGCTTTTGCGCAAACAAAACTCAAACACAGAGCCACAAAGCCATATTGCATATAGAATAGTTTTATCATCTGTTTTTCTTATGGTGATCTTGCCGGTACATTCAATGTACTAACCTACACGGCTGCAACGTATCATGTTGCAGGATTATTGCTACGACGAGTGAGTTTCGTTGTTGGGTTACGGTCTAAACTCAACCAGCCGATGGCGTTGATGGGACTCTACACCCGATTTATTGTTTCCGCTGAGACTTATAAGGTATATATCAGTTTTACATTATTTATACATGTGATTGCACTTTGATATAAACATTGATGTACTGTGTGTGCCAGCATACTGATCCAAGAATGGCACAGATACACCTAGGCTTGACCGTTTCAGGTCGGGTCGCTACAGATATGGTATCAGAGCACATGTTGACTGTAGGGCGTGACCCTAGAAACTAGAAAGCCCCTAGGACAAGAAATCTCTAAAACTTTATTTGCAAAAAGATCCCTTACCTCTTATCTTTTCTGATCTTATCAAATAGTCCCTCTTATCCCAAATAGTTAGAATTAGAATACACCCCATTCCCTTTTGACCACACGGAGGATCAACTGAAGCCGCTCCAAGAAGGACAAGATATCGGACAACTGATGACCTCTTCAGAATAAAGTGGATTTCACCATGCATTAGAAGAGTTGAAGCTACTACAGTTGAAGACTCCGAAGACTTGAAGAATTTGAAGAATCTGAAGAATTATTTGACCTTTAGAAGACCATCTCCCTATTATCAAGCCCGGGATGTATATAGTTTTAAATGTTACGCTATTGTAGACGGGGTTTGGTATGAGTGCTCGGGAGTGGTGTGAAGAAGGAGGACTCTATGTAAAAGATGACAACTCCATGATGGCATCTGCAAGGACTGCATCTTCAAGGCTTCAAGACTCGAGACAAGAATTCAATATATCTCTGGGTGGAGAATGGTTAAGAAGGGTACATGGTGCGCCCAGTACTTAGTGATTCCGGAGAAGCGCCGTGATATCATGCGGAAAGCTCCACCCAGGCTCAAAGAGACGGAAGAATACTTCATGCCCGGAAGCTTACCTGTGCAACCGCAAGTCACTATGGGCTCTGGCTTCGTTGACCTTAGTGGTGACTCTGGCTGGGACGGTGCCAGCAGATGTAGAACTATGGTAGGATTGGATGGGCACTGGACAGTGGTCAGAGGAACTCTTCGGAAGACCATGTTTCGATTGTCCTATTCTCAAATGATCTGAAGTGCGAGGACGAAAAGGGAGGGACCGAATCTTGCGGGTAAACTGTACAAACCTCTGCACAGGGTTAAAACCTAATCGATTAGCCGTGTCCCCGGTTATGGACAATTTGAGCCTCTGGACTTGGATCTATCTCTGAACTCTCAACACTAGATTGATAAATTAATTGTGGGCAACTTATGATGATTTGGGCTATGAGACATCGGTTGGCGGAACCATGTCATGGTACAAAACTCTGTAGAGAAGACTCCTGATATTCCTTTGTTGTAGGGAAAATAAAATCCAGCTTTTGCGCAAACAAAACTCAGACACAGAGCCACAAAGCCATATTACATATAGAATAGTTTTATCATCAGTTTTTCTTATGGTGATATTGCCGGTACATTCAATGTACTAACCTACACGGCTGCAACGTATCATGTTGCAGGATTATTGCAACAATGAGTGAGTTTCGTTGTTGGGTTACGGTCTACACTCAACCAGCCGATGGCGTTGATGGGACTCCAAACCCGATTTATTGTTTCCGCCGAGACTTATAAGGTATATATCAGTTTTACGTTATTTATACATGTGATTGCACTTTGATATATACATTGATGTACTGTGTGTGCCACCATACTGATCCAAGGATGGCACAGATACACCGAGGCTTGACCGTTTGAGGTCGGGTCGCTACAGATATGGTATCAGAGCACATGTTGACTGTAGGGCGTGACCCTAGAAACTAGAAAGCCCCTAGGATAGGAAATCTCTAAAACTTTATTTGCAAAAAGATCCCTTACCTCTTATCTTTTCTGATCTTATCAAATAGTCCCTCTTACCCCAAATAGTTAGAATTAGAATACACCCCATTCCCTTTTGACCACACGGAGGATCAACTGAAGCCGCTCCAAGAAGGACAAGATATCGGACAACTGATGACCTCTTCAGAATAAAGTGGATTTCACCATGCATTAAAAGAGTTAAAGCTACTACAGTTGAAGACTCCGAAGACTTGAAGAATTTGAAGAATCTAAAGAATTATTTGACCTTTAGAAGACCATCTCCCTGTTATCAAGCCCGGGACGTATATAGTTTTAAATGCTACGCTATTGTAGACGGGGTTTGGTATGAGTGCTCGGGAGTGGTGTGAAGAAGGAGGACTCTACGTCAATGACAACAACTCCATGATGGCATCTGCAAGGACTGCATCTTCAAGGCTTCAAGACTCGAGACAAGAATTCAATATATCTCTGGGTGGAGAATGGTTAAGAAGGGTACAAGGTGCGCCCAGTACTCAGTGATTCCGGAGAAGCGCCGTGATATCATGCGGAAAGCTCCACCCAGGCTCAAAGAGACGGAAGAATACTTCATGCCCGGAAGCTTACCTGCGCAACCGCGAGTCACTATGGGCACTGGCTTCATTGACCTTAGTGGTGACTCTGGCTTGGACGGTGCCAGCAGATGTAGAACTACGGTAGGATTGGATGGGCACCGGACAGTGGTCAGAGGAACTCTTCGGAAGACCATGTTTCGATTGTCCTATTCTCAAATGATCTGAAGTGCGAGGACGAAAAGGGAGGGACCGAATCTTGCGGGTAAAGTGTACAAACCTCTGCACAGGGTTAAAACCTAATCGATTAGTCGTGTCCCCGGTTACGGACAATTTGAGCCTCTGGACTTGGATCTATCTTTGAACTCTCAACACTAGACTGATAACTTAATTGTGGGCAACTTATGATGATTTGGGCTATGAGACATCGGTTGGCGGAACCATGTCATGGTACAAAACTCTGTAGAGAAGACTCCTGATATTCCTTTGTTGTAGGGAAAATAAAGTCCAGCTTTTGCGCAAACAAAACTCAGACACAGAGCCACAAAGCCATATTGCATATAGAATAGTTTTATCATCTGTTTTTCTTATGGCGATCTTGCCGGTACATTCAATGTACTGACCTACACGGCTGCAATGTATCATGTTGCAGGATTATTGCTACGATGAGTGAGTTTCGTTGTTGGGTTACGGTCTACACTCAACCAGCCGATGGCGTTGATGGGACTCCACACCCGATTTATTGTTTCCACTGAGACTTATAAGGTATATATCAGTTTTACGTTATTTATACATGTGATTGCACGTTGATATATACATTGATGTACTGTGTGTGCCAGCATACTGATCCAGGGATGGCACAGATACACCGAGGCTTGACCGTTTGAGGTCGGGTCGCTACAGATATGGTATCAGAGCACATGTTGATTGTAGGGCGTGACCCTAGAAACTAGAAAGCCCCTAGGACAGGAAATCTCTAAAACTTTATTTGCAAAAAGATCCCTTACCTCTTATCTTTTCTGATCTTATCAAATAGTCCCTCTTACCCCAAATAGTTAGAATTAGAATACACCCCATTCCCTTTTGACCACACGGAGGATCAACTGAAGCCGCTCCAAGAAGGACAAGATATCGGACAACTGATGACCTCTTCAGAATAAAGTGGATTTCACCATGCATTAGAAGAGTTAAAGCTACTACAGTTGAAGACTCCGAAGACTTGAAGAATTTGAAGAATCTGAAGAATTATTTGACCTTTAGAAGACCATCTCCCTGTTATCAAGCCCGGGACGTATATAGTTTTAAATGCTATGCTATTGTAGATGGGGTTTGGTATGAGTGCTCGGGAGTGGTGTGAATAAGGAGGACTCTACGTCAATGACGATAACTCCATGATGGCATCTGCAAGGATTGCATCTTCAAGGCTTCAAGACACGAGACAAGAATTCAATATATCTCTGGGTGGAGAATGGTTAAGAAGGGTACATGGTGCGCCCAGTACTCAGTGATTCCGGAGAAGCGCCGTGATATCATGCGGAAAGCTCCACCCAGGCTCAAAGAGACGGAAGAATACTTCATGCCCGGAAGCTTACCTGTGCAACCGCAAGTCACTATGGGCTCTGGCTTTGTTGACCTTAGTGGTGACTCTGGCTGGGACGGTGCCAGCAGATGTAGAACTACGGTAGGATTGGATGGGCACCGGACAGTGGTCAGAGGAACTCTTCGGAAGACCATGTTTCGATTATCCTATTCTCAAATGATCTGAAGTGTGAGGACGAAAAGGGAGGGATCGAATCTTGCGGGTAAAGTGTAAAACCTCTGCAGAGGGTTAAAACCTAATCGATTAGCCGTGTCCCCAGTTACGGATAATTTAAGCCTCTGGACTTGGATCTATCTCTGAACTCTCAACACCAGACTGATAACTTAATTGTGGGCAACTTATGATGATTTGGGCTATGAGACATCGGTTGGCGGAACCATGTCATGGTAGAAAAATCTGTAGAGAAGACTCCTGATATTCCTTTGTTGTAGGGAAAATAAAATCCAGCTTTTGTGCAAACAAAACTCAGACACAGTGCCACAAAGCCATATTGCATATAGAATAGTTTTATCATCTGTTTTTCTTATGGTGATCTTGCCGGTACATTCAATGTACTGACCTACACGGCTGCAACGTATCATGTTGCAGGATTATTGCTACGATGAGTGAGTTTCGTTGTTGGGTTACGGTCTACACTCAACCAGCCGATGGCGTTGATGGGACTCCACACCCGATTTATTGTTTCCGCTGAGACTTATAAGGTATATATCAGTTTTACATTATTTATACATGTGACTGCACTTTGATATATACATTGATGTACTGTGTGTGCCAGCGTACTGTTCCAGGGATGGCACAGATACACCGAGGCTTGACCGTTTGAGGTCGGGTCGCTATAGAGGCTAACCGATAATTGTTGATGAAGAAAGGTGGGATGCCTACCGGGGCATCCCCAAGCTTAGATGCTTGAGACTTCTTAAGATATTATCTTGGGATGCCTTGGGCATCCCCAAGCTTGAGCTTTTGTTTCTCCTTAATTCCTTTTATATCCCGGTTTCCCTAAATCTTAAAAACATCATCCACACAAAACTCAACAAGAACTCGTGAGAAAAGTTAGTATGAATCAATGCAATAACCCTGTCATTCTCTACTGTAGCAAATCACTAAAATTATTATTTAACATTGCATACTAAATGCCTCTACATATTTAACACTTCCATCCTCAAGTAGAATCATTAAACAAGCAAACATATGCAAACAATGCAAACATAACAGCAATCTGTCTAAACAGTATAGTCTATAAAGAGTGCAATTTTACTCACACTTACCTAGCTCCAAAAATTATGAAAATTTACCACACTGTAGAAAATTTATCATAGCTTATTGTGCCAAAAAATTCAACATTTTATCACATTCTTACTTTTCTCAATAATTCACGCAATAGTGTGCAACTTTCTGTTTTCAAACAGCAACACATAGACTTGCAAAATAAGCATGGCAAAGGCTATACTTGACATTTTTATTGAAGTAAAAGATATAAAACATTATTCAAAATAACAGCAATAAAATCCTAATAAAATAAAATGATGCTCCAAGCAAAACACATATCATGTGACAAATGAAAATGTAGCTCCAAGTGAGGTTACCGATAATGTTGGAGACGAAAGAGGGGATGCCTTCCGGGGCATCCCCAAGCTTAGTTGCTTGGATATTCCTTGAATATTACCTTGGGGTTCCTTGGGCATCCCCAAGCTTAGGGTCTTGTCACTCCTTATTCTCCTCATATCGAGATCTCACCCAAAACTTGAAAACTTTAATCACACAAAACTTAACGGAACTTCGTGAGATGGGTTAGTATGATAAAGACAAATCATTCACTTTGGTACTGTCAAGATAAGATTCATAATTGTTCTCACACAATGCCTACTGTACTCTAAAATTTTCACAATTTATATTAAGCAATATAAGCCATAGAAACTATAAAACAAGCAAACTATGCAATTAAAACAGAGAATCTATCAAAAATAGAACAATACGTAAAGATCTGAATTTTAGTCATACTTCTGCAACTCTAAAAATTGTGAAAATTTATGACAACGTATAAAATTTGTATATCAATCATGTGTAAAACATTCAGAGTTTTTCGATGCTCCTAATAATTATTGCAATATGTAAAAGCATATGTTCCCCTCTCATAATAATTTTTAGTAGCATCATGAATGAATTCAACAATATAGCTATCGCATAAAGCATTATTTTCATGATCCACATGCATAAAAAAAATATTACTCTCCACATAAGCAAAATTATTCTCATGAATAGTAGTGGGAGCAAACTCAACAAAATAACTATCATGAGATACTTGATTGGCATAATCATATTGAGCATTAAAATCATGATGACAAGTTTCATTGTTATCATTATTCTTTATAGCATACATGTCATCACCATAATCATCATAGATAGGAACTTTGTTTTCATAATCAATTGAGACCTCTTCCAAAATAGTGGAATCATTATTAAATAAAGTCATGACCTCTCCAAATCCACTTTCATAATTATAATCATCATAAATAGGAGGCATGCTTTCATCATAATAAATTTTCTCATCAAAACTTGGGGGACAAAAAATATCATCTTCATCAAACATAGCATCCCCAAGCTTATGGCTTTGCATATCACTAGCATCACGGATATTCAAAGAATTCATACTAGCAACATTACAATCATGCTCATCATTGAAATATTTTATGCCAAACATTTTATTGAATTCTTCTTCTATCAATTGAGCATAGTTTTCCGATCCATCATTTTCAAGAAAGACATGATAAAGACGAATAATATGAGGCCACCTCAATTCCATTTTTTTAGTTTTCTTTTACGAACCAAACTAGTGATAAAACAAGAAACTAAAAGATTCAATTGCAAGATCTCAAGATATACCTTCAAGCACTCACCTCCCCGGCCACGGCGCCAGAAAAGAGCTTGATGTCTACTACACAACTTGTTCTTGTAGACTCGTGTTGGGCCTCCAAGCACAGAGTTTTGTAGGACAGTAGCAAATTTCTCTCAAGTGGATGACCTAAGGTTTATCAATCCGTGGGAGGCGTAGGATGAAGATGGTCTCTCTCAAACAACCCTGCAACCAAATAATAAAAAGTCTCTTGTGTCCCCAACACACCAAATACAATGATAAATTGTATAGGTGCACTAGTTCAGCGAAGAGATGGTGATACAAGTGTAGTAATGATAGTAGATATTGATTTTTGTAATAGGAACAATAAAAAAACAGCAAGGTAGCAATTGATAAAACGGAGCACAAACGGTATTGCAATGCTTTGAAAATGAGGCCTAGGGTCCGTACTTTTGCTAGTGCAATCTCTCAACAATGTTAATATAATTGGATCATATAACCATCCCTCAACGTGCAATGAAGAATCACTCCAAAGTTCCTATCTAGCGGAGAACATAAGAAGAAATTGTTTGTAGGGTACGAAACCACCTCAAAGCTATTCTTTCCGATCAATCTATCCTAGAGTTCATACTAAAATAACACCAAGATATTCTTTTCGATCGATCTAACCAACAGTTCGTATTAAAATAACACCATATGATACACATCAACCAACTCTAATGTCATCTAGATACTCCAATGTCACCGCGAGTATCCATGAGTTGATTATGCGATATGCATCAAACAATTTCAGATTCATAATACTCAATCCAACACAAAGAACCTCAAATAGTGCCCCAAGATTTCTATCGGAGAAACAAAGACGAGAACGTGCTTCAACCCCTATGCATAGATTACCCCAATGTCACCTCGGGAATCCGCGAGTTGAGTGCCAAAACATACATCTAGTGCTCTCAAATCCATAAAAGTATTAAATCCGATAAAACAAAATCTCAAAGGGAAAACTCAATTCATCACAACAAGATAGAGAGGGCGAAACACCATATGATCCAACTATATTAACAAAGCTCGCGATACATAAAGATCGTGCCAACTCAAGAACATGAGAGAGAGAGAGAGATTAAACACATAGCTACTGGTACAAACCCTCAGCCCCGAGGGTGGACTACTCCCTCCTCATCATGGTGGCCGCCGAGATGATGAAGATGGCCACCGGTGATGATTTCCCTCTCCGGCAGGGTGCTAGAACATGGTCTAGATTGGTTTTTCGTGCCTAAAGAGGCTTGCGGCGGCGGAACTTTTGATCTAGGGTTATTTCTGATGGTTTCTCAATTTATAGGATTTTTGGCGTTGGTTTCACGCGAAGATGGGCCTCGAGGTGAGCACAACCCACCGGGGCATGCTAGGCACCTCTGGCGCGCCCTGGTGGGTTTTGCCCTCCTCGTGGCTCTTCTGGCCCTCCCACGAAGCTTCTAGTGCCTCTTTTGTTCAAAAAAAAATCGTTAAAAAGTTTCGTTGCATTGGAGAACTTTTATTTCTGCACAAAAAACAACACCACAGTAGTTCTGCTGAAAACAGCGTTAGTCCGGGATAGTTCCATCCAAATCGTACCAAAACCATATAAAATTGTTGTAAACATGGCATGAATACTTCATAAATTATAGATACATTGGAGACGTATCAGTGGGTTGATCCCACATCTAGTGGATGGGGGTCTTCATCCTACAATATGCGGATGACACGATAATCTTTATTGACCATGGTATGGACAAAGCGGTGAATATGAAATTAGTCTTGTGTCTTTTTAAACAAAAGTCAAGCCTTCAAATTATTTTTCATAACAACGAATTGTTCTGCTTTGGACGTGCCAAAGAACACGGGATCAGTTACAAACAGTTGTTCAGTTGAGAGATTGGTAAGCTCCCATTTACTTATCTCGGAATACCGATTCACCATCATAAACTAGGTTATAAAGAGTGAATGTGTATTAAGGAAAGATCAGAAAAAAATTGAGTTATTGGAAAGGTAAACTAATGTCTTATGGTGGACGACTGATCCTTGTGAATTCAGTACTTATGAGTTTACCTATGTTTATGCTCTTGTTCTTTGAAGTGCCTATAGAGGTGCATGATATGTCCATTTTGCATCATGTTTTCCTATTGTTATTTATATTATTTTTAGGTATAATAATGCTTTTTGGAGTAATTCTAATGCCTTTTCTCTAATAATATGCAAGGTTCACACAAAGAGGGAGAATACCGGCAGCTGGAATTCTGGACCTGAAAAACCTACGTCAGGCCACCTATTCTGCACAACTCCAAATGAGCTGAAACTTCACGGAGAATTTTTATGGAATATATAAGAATTATTGGAGAAAATAAGTACCAAAGGGGCCCACCAGGTGGGCACAACCCACCTGGGCGCGCCCTGGTGGGTTGTGCCCTCCTCGGCCCACCTCCGGTGCCCCTCTTCTGGTATATAAGTCATTTTGACCTAGAAAAAATAAGGAGAGGACTTTTCGGATGAAGCGCCGCCGTCTCGAGGTGGAACTTGGGCAGGAGCACTTTTGCCCTCCAGCGGAGTGATTCCGCCGGGGGAACTTCCCTCCCGAAGGGGGAAATCATCGTCATCATCATCAACAACAACTCTCCCATCTTGGGGAGGGCAATCTCCATCAACATCTTCAACAGCACCATCTCCTCTCAAACCCTAGTTCATCTCTTGTGTTCAATCTTTGTACCGGAACCTTAGATTCGTGCTTGTGGGTGACTAGTAGTGTTGATTACATCTTGTAGTTGATTACTATATGGTTTATTTGGTGGAAGATTATATGTTCAGATCCATTATGCTATTTAATACCCCTCTGATCTTGAGCATGATTATCATTTGTGAGTAGTTACTTTTGTTCTTGAGGTCACGGGAGAAATCTTGTTGCAAGTAATCATGTGAACTTGATATGTGTTTGATATTTTGATGGTATGTATGTTGTGATTCACTTAGTGGTGTCATGTGAACGTCGACTACATGACACTTCACCATATTTGGGCCTAAGGGAATGCACTGTGGAGTAGTTATTAGATGATGGGTTGCGAGAGTGACAGAAGCTTAAACCCTAGTTTATGTGCTATTCCATAAGGGACCGATTTGGATCCAAAAGTTTAATGCTATGGTTAGATTTATTCTTAATACTTTTCTCGTAGTTGCGGATGCTTGCGAGGGGTTTAATCATAAGTAGGAGGCTTGTTCAAGTAAGAACAACACCTAAGCACCGGTCCACCCACATATCAAATTATCAAAGTAGCGAACACAAATCAAACCAACATGATGAAAGTGACTAGATGAAATTCCCGTGTACCCTCAAGAACGCTTTGCTTATCATAAGAGACCGTTTTGGCCTAACCTTTGCCTCAAAAGGATTGGGCTACCATGCTGCACTTTTGTTACTGTTACCGTTGCTTGCTTGTTACAAATTACCCTGCTATCAAACTACTCGCTACTTATAATTTCAGTGCTTGCAGAGAATACCTTGCTGAAAACTACTTGTCATTTCCTTCTGCCCCTCGTTGGGTTCGACACTCTTACTTATCGAAAGGACTAAGATTGATCCTCTATACTTGTGGGTCATCAAGGCTCTTTTCTGGCGCCGTTGCCGGGGAGTAAAGCGCTCTTGGTAAGTGGAAATCGGTAAGGAAAAATTATTACTACGTGTTGAAATTTATTGTCACTTGTTACTATGGAGAACAATCCTTTGAGGGGTTTGTTCGGGGTATCTTCACCTCGACCGGAACCACAATTAGTTACCCCTCAACCTACTGCACCTACTGAAAATATTGGTTATGAAATTCCTTCGGGTATGATAGAACAACTGCTAGCTAATCATTATGCAGGAGATGGAACCGAACATCCCGATATGCACTTGATATATGTGGATGAAATTTGTGGATTACTTAAGCTTGCAGGTTTACTCGGAGATGAAGCTAAGAAGAAGGTTTTCCCTTTATCTTTGAAGGGAAAAGCATTGGCATGGTATAGGCTATGCGATGATATTGGATCCTAGAATTGGAATCGATTGAAATTGGAATTTCACCAAAAAATTTGTCCTATGCATCTTGTTCATCGTGATCAGAATTATATATATAATTTTTGGCCCCGTGAAGGAGAAAGTATCGCTCTATCTTGGGGGAGGCTTAAGTCAATGTTATATTCATGCCCCAATCATGAGCTCTCAAGAGAAATTATTATTCAGAGTTTTTATGCTCGGCTTTCTCGTGATGATCAATCCATGCTTGATACTTCTTGTACTGGTTTCTTTATGAAGAAGACTATTGAATTTAGGTGGGATCTTTTAGAAAGAATTAACCGCAACTCTGAAGATTGGGAACTCGACGAAGGTAAAGAGTCAGGTATTAAGCTTAAGTATGATTGTGTTAAATCTTTTATGAATACCGATGCTTTTCAAAAGTTTAGCACTAAATATGGACTTGACTCTGAGATAGTAGCCTCCTTTTGTGAATCATTTGCTACTCATGTTGATCTCCCTAAGGAGAAGTGGTTTAAATATCACCAACCTATTAAAGAAGAAATTAAAGAACCGGTAATAGCTAAAGATGAAACTATTATTTATAATGTTGATCCAGTCGTTCCTACTGCTTATATTGAAAAACCACCTTTCCCTGTTAGGATAAAGGAACATGCTAAAGTTTCAACTGTGGTCAACAAAAGTTATATTAGAGCATCCAAACCTGCTGAACAAATCAAAGTAGAACCTAGTGTTGCAATGGTTAAACATCTCCTGGTTGAAAATATAGATAGGCATGTTATTTACTTTTGTGATGAAGCTGCTAGAATTGCCAAACCCGATGAAAAAGATAAACATAGACCTGTTGTTGGCATGCCTGTTGTCTCAGTTAAAATAGGAGATCATTTTTATCATGGTTTATGTGACATAGGTGCTAGTGTGAGTGCTATTACTTTTACCTTATATCAAGAAATTATGAATGATATAGCACCCGCTGAAATAGAAGACATAGATGTTACTATTAAACTTGCTAATAGAGACACCATCACACCTCTTGGGATTGTTAGAGATGTTGAAGTCTTGCGTGGGAAAATAAAATACCCTACTGATTTTCTTGTTCTTGGTTCCCCACAAGATGACTTTTGTTCCATTATCTTTGGTAGACCTTTCTTGAACACCGTTAATGCTAAAATAGATTGTGAGAAACAAACTGTTGGTGTTAGTTTTGGTGATGAGTCTCATGAGTTTAATTTTTCTAAGTTTAGTAGAAAACATCATAAGAAAGAATTGTCTAGTAAGGATGAAATAATTGGTCTTGCCTCTATTGTTGTGCCTCCTACAGATCCACTAGAACAGTATTTGCTAGTCCATGAAAATGATATGCATATGCATGAAAGAAATGAGATAGATAAAAATTTCTTTGAACAACGACCTCTGCTTAAACACAATTTGCTTATTGAAACTCTAGGAGGTCCTCCTCCACCTAAAGGTGATCCTGTGTTTCAATTAAAACAATTGCCAGACACTTTGAAATATGTTTATCTTGATGAGAAAAAGATATATCCTGTTATTATTAGTGCTAACCTTTCAGAACATGAAGAAGAAAGATCATTGAAGGTTCTGAAGAAGCACCGAGCTGCTATTGGATATACTCTTGATGATTTAAAGGGCATTAGTCCCACTCTTTGTCAGCATAAAATTAATATGGAACCTGATGCTAAACCCGTGTTGATCACCAACGACGTTTAAATCCTAAAATGAAAGAAGTGGTAAGAACTAAAATATTGAAGCTTCTGGAAGCAGGTATAATCTATCCTATAGCTGATAGTAGATGGGTAAGCCATGTTCATTGTGTCCCTAAGAAGGGAGGTATTACTGTTGTTCCTAATGATAAAAATGAACTTATCCCACAAAGAATTGTTACTGGCTACAGAATGGTAATTGATTTTAGAAAATTAAATAAAGCAACTAGAAAAGATCATTACCCTTTGCCTTTTATTGATCAAATGCTAGAAAGATTATCTAAGCACACACACTTTTGTTTTCTCGATGGATATTCTGGTTTTTCTCAAATACATGTTTCACAACCTGATCAAGAGAAAAACACCTTTACTTGTCCTTTTGGAACTTATGCTTATAGACATATGCCTTTTGGTTTATGTAATGCACTTGCTACCTTTCAAAGATGTATGACTGCTATATTCTCTGATTTTTGTGAAAAGATTGTTGAGGTTTTCATGGATGATTTTTCCGTTTACGGAACTTCTTTTGATGATTGCTTAAGCAACCTTGATCGAGTTTTGCAGAGATGTGAGCAAACTAATCTTGTCTTGAATTGGGAGAAGTGCCACTTTATGGTTAATGAAGGTATTGTCTTGGGACATAAAATTTCTGAACGAGGTATTGAGGTGGATAAAGCTAAAGTTGATGCAATTGAGAAAATGCCATGTCCTAAAGATATCAAAGGTATTCATAGTTTCCTCGGTCATGCTGGTTTCTATAGGAGATTTATTAAAGACTTCTCTAAAATTTCTAGGCCTCTTACAAATCTTTTACAAAAGGATGTTCCATTTGTTTTTGATGATGATTGTGTAGAAGCCTTTGAAACACTTAAGAAAGCCTTAATTTCTACACCTATTGTTCAACCACCTGATTGGAACTTGCCTTTTGAAATTATGTGTGATGCTAGTGATTATGCTGTTGGTTCTGTTCTAGGACAAAGAGTTGATAAGAAACTAAATGTTATTCATTATGCTAGTAAAACTCTAGACAGTGCCCAACGCAATTATGCTACTACTGAAAAAGAATTTTTAGCAGTTGTGTTTGCTTGTGACAAATTTAGATCTTACATTGTTGATTCTAAAGTGATTGTTCACACTGATCATGCTGCTATAAAATATCTTATGGAAAAGAAAGATGCTAAACCTAGACTTATTAGGTGGGTTCTTTTGCTACAAGAATTTGACTTACATATCACTCATAGAAAGGGAGCTGAGAACCCTGTTGCTGATAACTTGTCTAGGTTAGAGAATATCCTTGATGACCCACAACCTATTAATGATAATTTTCCTGATGAACAATTAGCTGTAATAAACATTTCTCATAACACTCCTTGGTATGCTGACTATGCTAATTACATTGTTGCTAAATACATACCACCTAGTTTCACATACCAAAAAAAGAAAAAATTCTTCTATGATTTAGGACACTACTTTTGGGATGACCCACATCTTTATAAAGAAGGAGTAGATGGTATTATTAGACGTTGTGTACCTGAGCATGAACAGGGACAAATCCTACGGAAATGTCACTCCGAAGCTTATGGAGGGCATCATGCGGGAGACAGAACTGCTCACAAGGTATTGCAATCTGGTTTTTATTGGCCTACTGTCTTCAAGGATGCCCATAAGTTTGTTTTATCTTGTGATGAATGTCAAAGAATTGGTAATATTGGTAAGCATCAAGAAATGCCTATGAATTATTCACTTGCTGTTGAACCATTTGATGTTTGGGGTTTTGATTACATGGGACCTTTTCCGTCCTCTAATGGGTATACTCATATTTTGGTTGATGTTGATTATGTTACAAAGTGGGTAGAAGCTATTCCAACTAGTAGTGCTGATCACAACACCTCTATTAAAATGCTTAAGGAAGTTATTTTCCCAAGGTTTGGAGTCCCTAGATATTTAATGACTGATGGTGGTTCACATTTTATTCATGGTGCTTTTCGTAAAATGCTTGCTAAGTATGATGTTAACCATAGAATTGCATCACCCTATCATCCTCAGTCTAGCGGTCAAGTTGAACTTAGCAATAGAGAAATAAAGTTAATATTAAAAAAACTGTCAATAGGTCCAGAAAGAATTGGTCTAAGAAATTAGATGATGCACTTTGGGCTTACAGAACAGCATATAAAAATCCTATGGGTATGTCTCCTTATAAAATGGTTTACGGAAAAGCTTGTCATTTACCTCTTGAGTTAGAACATAAAGCATATTGGGCAATTAAAGAACTCAACTATGATTTCAAACTTGCCGGTGAAAAGAGGTTTTTGATATCAGCTCACTAGATGAATGGAGAACCCAACCTTATGAAAATGCTAAGTTATTTAAAGAAAAAGTTAAAAGATGGCATGATAAGAGAATCCAAAAGCGTGAGTTTAAAGTTGGAGAATATGTTCTTTTGTACAACTCTCATTTCAGATTCTTTGCAGGAAAACTCCTCTCCAAATGGGAAGGACCCTATGTTATCGAGGAGGTTTATCGATCTGAAGTTATCAAAATAAATAATGCCGAGGGTACTAACCCGAAGGTTGTCAATGGGCAAAGAATAAAACATTATATCTCAGGTACGCCCATTAATGTTGAAAGCAATATTATCCAAACTATGACACTGGAAGAACACATAAAGGAAACCTTCCGGAATACTCCAGAATCATGAAAAAGGATGAGGTACGTGATACGGTAAGTAAACGGACTCCGAAAAATCCGCAAAAATATTTTCTGTCAGTTCTGGAATTTATCAAAAATTACGAAAATAAGAAACAACCAGGAAGGCACCCCTGGTGGGCACAAGACACCAGGGCACGCCTGGCAAGCCCAGGCGGGTTGTGCCCACCTTGGGTACCTTCCGGACTCCGTTTTTCTTCCGTTTGCTTGTTTCCCAAGATAAAAAAATCTTTATATACCCTCGAACCTATTGACCACCGTATCGCGGAGAAATCTTCTGTTGCTCTTTTCTTGCTATTTTTTGACAGATCTGAAAATATGTCATCTCAAGATTCCGAGGAGGAGTACCCAGTTTCTTATCAGCATTTAGATAAAAATATCTTCAAGGATACCTATCCCTATATATGGTTCTCCGATGAAGAAGATGAAGATGAACTAGTCCCTCCTCGTTTCAAGCACGAAAGTATGGAGGCATTATGCAAGAGGATAATAAAGCTTGAAATGGAGAATGAAGAGTTAAGGATAGATAATTTTTACCTTCGAAATAAGTTGGAGAAAAAGGATGAATCTACTACTTCATCACCACCACCTCCTTCTTCATCACCAAAGGAAACCTGAGTATCGGGTATGGGCACTCCCCTTGGCTTGTTACAAGCTTGGGGGAGGTGCCCCGGTATCGTATCACCTCCACTATCTTTTGCCTTTACTTATCTTAGTTCGATCCATAGTTATCTTTTGCTTTAGATGAATAAAAGTTTAGTTCGATCCTTTCTTTTCGAGTGTTTGCTTAGTGATCTATCCTTGTAATCGTGTGTGAGATATATAATAAAGTTTAGTTTGAGTTTTGTTTTCTTTTTCTTTCATGTTCAATAAAAATAAAGGAAATAAATGAAAAATATCATATGCTAATCTTATGGTAAGTAATGACATCACATAAGGAAGAGTATAAGTAGAAAATTTTATTGGAGACTTACAAACATAGCATTGGTCAATGATGCGATTCACAAAAGAATTAATAAGGGAAGAGAAGATTCACATGCAAATACACTATCTTGGACATCTTTTGTGATTGTGAGCCCCCATCAAAATAGTATATGCCAAAATTGTTGACGTTGGACAAGGAAGACAACGTAATGATTTATGTTTGTTCATATTCACATAGAAGTTATATTGTCATAGATCCTTTAACATGTGGTGCTTGCCCCATATCTTTGCTAGCCAAAAATTCCACAGTAAGTAGAGATACTACTTGTGCATCCAAAACCCTTAAACCAAAATCTTGTTTTGAGAGTCCACCATACCTACCTATGGATTGAGTAAGATCCTTCAAGTAAGTTGTCATCGGTGCAAAAAGGCAATAAAAATTGCTTCTAAAAGTGTTGGATCATTTAGTGTAAGAGAAAATTGAGTTTTGTACGAACTTGTGATGGCAAAGAATAAAAGCGACAGACTGCATAATAAAGGTTGCTATCATAAGGGGCAATATAACATGACGTTCTTTTGTACTAAGAGATTGAGCATACAAACGAAAAGCGCATGGCAACCTCTGCTTCCCTCTGCGAAGGGCCTATCTTTTACTTTTATGTATTTACTTTTATGCAAGAGTCAAAGTATTTCTCTATATTCCTTTTTATTTTTCTCTTTTGGCAAGCATCATGTTTTGAGGAAAGATCTAGGCACATATATCCAGTTGGATATGGGTAGCATGAGTTATTATTGTTGACATCACCCATGCGGTGAATATGTTGGGTGGAAAAAACTATAAGCCTCTATCTTTCTATGTGTCTGGTTGAAACTTTTTGCTCATGTGTATGCGGTGAGTGTTAGCAATCATAGAAGACTATATGATGGTTGAGTATGTGGACTTGCCAAAAAGGCTCCGATACGTGACCCTTCCTGAAAAGATGATGAATTGTAGTTGCAAGGTTGACTGAGAACATAGTTTGTTGGTTTTCAATAGAGTTTATGCTTTATACTTCGATGTTGTGATGAATTGTTACTTGTTCATGAGAAGTCTATGATAGAAGTTATATGATAAAAGTTATATGATAAAGTTTTATGTTAAAGTTTGTTGCTGTTATAATAATATACATGATGCTTCTATGTCCGTATTTTGTTTTTATCGACACCTCTCTCTCTAAGCATGTGGACATGTTTTTCGATTTCGGTTTTTGCTTGAGGACAAGCGAGGTCTAAGCTTGGGGGAGTTGATACGTCCATTTTGCATCATGTTTTCCTACTGTTATTTATATTGTTTTTAGGTATAATAATGCTTTTTGGAGTAATTCTAATGCCTTTTCTCTCATAATATGCAAGGTTCACACAAAGAGGGAGAATACCGGCAGCTGGAATTCTGGACCTGAAAAAGCTACGTCAGGCCAACCATTCTGCACAACTCCAAACGAGCTGAAACTTCACGGAGAATTTTTATGGAATATATAAGAATTATTGGAGCAAATAAGTACAAGAGGGGGCCCACCAGGTGGGCACAACCCACCTGGGCGCGCCAGGGAGCCCAGGCGCGCCCTGGTGGGTTGTGCCCTCCTCGGCCCACCTCCGGTGCCCTTCTTCTGGTATATAAGTCATTTTGACATAGAAAAAATAAGGAGAGGACTTTCAGGACGAAGCGCCGCCGTCTCGAGGCGGAACTTGGGCAGGAGCACTTTTGCCCTCCAGCGGAGCAATTCCGCCGGGGGAACTTCCCTCTCGGAGGGGGAAATCATCGTCATCATCATCACCAACAACTCTCCCATCTTGTGGAGGGAAATCTCCATCAACATCTTCAACAACACCATCTCCTCTCAAACCCTAGTTCATCTCTTGTGTTCAATCTTTGTACCGGAACCTTAGATTGGTGCTTGTGGGTGACTAGTAGTGTTGATTACATCTTGTAGTTGATTACTATATGGTTTATTTGGTGGAAGATTATATGTTCAGATCCATTATGCTATTTAATACCCCTCTGATCTTGAGCATGATTATTATTTGTGAGTAGTTACTTTTGTTCTTGAGGTCACGGGAGAAATCTTGTTGCAAGTAATCATGTGAACTTGATATGTGTTTGATATTTTGATGGTATGTATGTTGTGATTCCCATAGTGGTGTCATGTGAACGTCGACTACATGACACTTCACCATATTTGGGCCTAAGGGAATGCATTGTGGAGTAGTTATTAGATGATGGGTTGCGAGAGTGACAGAAGCTTAAACCCTAGTTTATGCGCTATTCCATAAGGGACCGATTTGGATCCAAAAGTTTAATGCTATGGTTAGATTTATTCTTAATACTTTTCTCGTAGTTGCGGATGCTTGCGAGGTGGTTAATCATAAGTAGGAGGCTTGTTCAAGTAAGAACAACACCTAAGCACCGGTCCACACACATATCAAATTATCAAAGTAGCGAACACAAATCAAACCAACATGATGAAAGGGACTAGATGAAATTCCCGTGTACCCTCAAGAACGCTTTGCTTATCATAAGAGACCGTTTTGGCCTGTCCTTTGCCTCAAAAGGATTGGGCTACCTTGCTGCACTTTTGTTACCGTTACCGTTGCTTGCTTGTTACAAATTACCTTGCTATCAAACTACTCGCTACTTATAATTTCAGTGCTTGCAGAGAATACCTTGTTGAAAACTACTTGTCATTTCCTTCTGCTCCTCGTTGGGTTCGACACTTTTACTTATCGAAAGGACTACAATTGACCCCCGATACTTGTGGTCATCAGTGCAGAAAAGACTTGATTTCTATCGCTCTAGATTTTTGTGGCAGAGTAACGAACATAAGGCCAAGTACTACCTTGCGAGGTGGGATATCTTGTGCCGACCTAAAGACCAAGGAGGGCGACATTGAGGATCTTGATATTAAGAACAGATGGTTGCTAAGTAAATGGATTTACAGGCTTGCTATGGGGGAGGATGGAGTGTAGATTCAGTTATTGCGTAACAAATAACAGTCTAAAACTTTGTCTCAAGTTACGATGCAACCAACCGACAGGCTCTTTCGAAAAGGTTTAATGAGGACAAGGGTGGTGTTCTTTTATAGGAAAAGTTCTAAAATTGGGGATGATCGAATCGCGTGCTTTTGGGAGGAAACCTAGCTTGGGGATGCACCTTTGGCCTTATACTATCCGTCCCTGTACAATATTATGCAACGCAAGGAGAGTTTTGTGAGCATAGTATTGGGTCAACGCTCTTGAATATCCCATTCGAAAGAGCTCTGAGTGGCGATAAATAGATTGCTTGGCTTCATTTAGTATGTAGTTTGATGGGGTCACCTTAACTAATGAGCCAGACACGTTCCCTTGGAGGTTGACATCTTCTAGAGTGTTTTCTATTAAATCTATGTATATAGATTAATTTAATTATGGGTCGGTGTTACGTTCGAAGCACATATGGAAAGCCAAAGTACCATTACAGATTTAAATTTTCATGTGGTTTGTGCATAGGGGGTTGTTCTCACTAAGTATAATCCGACAAAACATAGATCGTAAGGTAGTAAACAATGTTGTTTATGTCATCAAGAGAAAACAGTGCACAATTTTTTTTAGGGTACCATAATTTGTTTATTGCATGTCCGTTGGCTATTTTATTGTGGCGTACAATTCATGTGGCATTTTACTTGTCTCCCCCTACGTATTGTGGCTTGCAATTTATTGGGTAGGGTTGAGGCTAGAACTAAGGCATGGAGTTTGTGTCTCGTTGTAGGTAGTATGAGAACCATCGAATTGATTGTATTTTTAACAAAGTAAAGCTACACAATTTTTTGTAGGTTAGTTTCCGTGTTACAGGATGGATTCGTACATGGTCGTTACTACATCATGCAGAAGTATGGGTTCTTATGGTATATAGGTGCAACCAATGAGAGACGATAGCACGAGATACGTACAACCGGTTTGGATGGCGGTTTAATAGTAGGTTATCTGTGTACGCATATATCCTTATTTATGCCGGTTGTGGCTTTATTTTTTTGGCAATTTTGTACTTCACTACTCGATCTTCTTACTCATATTTTAATAAATATGGGTGTGTGCATCGCAATGATGCAGAGACCGGGATATCCTTGAAGAAAAAAATGTTCCATAATTGCACTTTATGATGCATAACATCAAGAGAAGTCAAGATGAAGGCCAGAGGTACGAGACGCAACCCCCTGCTCAAAGGCAAACCAGGGTTCTCCTCTGCCGGTAGATCGTCAACCTTCTTCTCCTCCATCAGCTCCGCTGGTGGGGTGTACAAGGAGTCTCAGTCATGCTCATTTAAATTACATCCAAATTAGCATCATCACAACATTGTTGACATGACAAATCGCATACGGCAGAGTAGAAACATCTAGCATGTAAGCATATGACACATGTCAACATAGAAAGGTTCAGACCATACGAGGGCACCGGAAACATGGGTGCAACTACATGTCCCACCATGGTGGTGAAAATAAGGTGGTCGTCTGTTGTACAAAATGTAGTCGAAGTAGGCGGACGAACATTGAGAATGTAATCAAACTTGAGCGAACAATCGCACTAAGGCGCTTCCCAAAAATCTTATCACCCCGAACCTGGTGAAGATTCTCAAGGAACATGATTTTGGGGGCCTGCTCTTTCGGATGGTTATGTGGGTGATGACCCACAAGTATAGGGGATCAATCATAGTCCTTTCGATAAGTAAGAGTGTCGAACCCAACGAGGAGCAGAAGGAATGACAAGTGGTTTTCAGCAAGGTATTTTCTGCAAGCACTGAAATAGTTGGTAACAAGTAGTTTGATAGCAAGATAATTTGTAACGAGCAAATAACGGTAACGGTAAATAAAGTGCAGCAAGGTAGCCCAATCCTTTTGTGGCAAAGGAAAGGCCAAAACGGTCTCTTATGATAAGCAAAGCGTTCTTGAGGGTATACGGGAATTTCATCATATCACTTTCATCATGTTGGTTTGATTCATGTTCGCTACTTTGATAATTTGATATGTGGGTGGACCGGTGCTTAGGTTCTGTTCTTACTTGAACAAACCTCCTACTTATGATTAACCCCCTCGCAAGCATCCGCAACTACGAAAAAAGTATTAAGATAAAATCTAACCATAGCATTATACTTTTGGATCCAAATCAGTCCCTTACGAAGTAGCGCATAAACTAGGGTTTAAGCTTCTGTCACTCTAGCAACCCATCATCTAATAACTACTCCACAATGCATCCCCTTAGGCCCAAATATGGTGAAGTGTTATGTCGTCGACGTTCACATGACACCACTAAGGGAATCACAACATACATATCATCAAAATATCGAACACATATCACGTTCACATGATTACTTGCAACATGACTTCTCCCATGACCTCAAGAACAAAAGTAACTACTCACAAATAATAATCATGCTCAAGATCAGAGGGGTATTAAATAGCATAATGGATCTGAACATATAATCTTCCAACAAATAAACCATATAGTAATCAACTACAAGATGTAATCAACACTACTAGTCACCCACAAGTACCAATCTAAGGTTCCGGTACAAAGACTGAACACAAGAGATGAACTAGGGTTTGAGAGGAGATGGTGCTGTTGAAGATGTTGATGGATATGGCCCTCCCAAAGATGGGAGAGTTGTTGGTGATAACAATGGTGATGATTTCCCCCTCCGGGAGGGAAGTTCCCCCGGCAGAATCGCTCCGTTGGAGGGCAAAAGTGCTCCTACCCAAGTTCCACCTCGAGACGGCGGCGCTTCGTCCCGAAAGTCCCCTCCTGATTTTTTCTAGGTTAAAATGACCTATATACCAGAAGATGGGCACCGGAGATGGGCCGAGGAGGGCACAACCCACCAGGTCACGCCTGGGGGGCCTGGCGCGCCCAGGTGGGTTGTGCCCACCTGGTGGGCCTCCTCCGATAGTTATTTGCTCCAGTATTTTTTATATATTGCAAAATAATTCTCCGTAAATTTTCAGCTCATTTGGAGATGTGTAGAATAGGTAACTCTGACGTAGCTTTTTCAGGTCCAGAATTCCAGCTGCCGGTATCCTCCCTCTTTGTGTAAACCTTGCATATTATGAGAGAAAAGGCATTAGAATTACTCCCAAAAGCATTATTATGCATAAAAACATTATAAATAACAGTAGGAAAACATGATGCAAAATGGACGTATCAACTCCCCCAAGCTTAGACCTCGCTTGTCCTCAAGCGAAAAACCAAAATCGAAAAACATGCCCACATGCTTAGAGAGAGAGAGGTGTCGATAAAAGCAAAATACGGACATAGAAGCATCATGTATATTATTATAATAGCAAGGAACTTTCACATAAAACTTTATCAAACAACTTTTATCATATAACTTCTCATGAACAAGTAACAATTCATCACAACATTGAAGTATAAAGCATAAACCTTATTGAAAACCAACAAACTATGTTCTCAGTCAACTTTGCAACTACAATTCATCATATTTCCAGGAAGGGTCACGTATCAGAGCCTTTAGGCAAGTCCACATACTCAACCATCATTTAATCTTCCATGATTGCTAACACTCACAGCATACCCATGAACAAAAAGTTTCAACCGGACACATAAAAAGATAGGGGATTATAGTTTCGCCTCCCAATGTATTCACCTCAAGGGTGATGTCAACAATAATAACTTATGCCCACTCATATCCAACTGGATATTGTTGGGAAACGTTGCATGGAAAACAAAAAAAATTCTACGCACACGCAAGATCTATCAAGGAGATGCATAGCAACGAGAGGGTAAGAGTGTGTCTATGTACCCTCGTAGACCGTAAGTGGAAGCATTTGACAACGCGGTTGATGTGGTCGAACTTCTTCGTGTTCCAACCGATCGAGCACCGAACGTACGGCACCTCCGCGTTCAGCACATGTTCAGCTCGATGACATCCTCCGCCTTCTTGATCCAGCAAGACGGCGAGGTAGTGGATGACTTCCGATAGCACGACAGCGTGGTGACGGTGATGGTGAAGCTATCTCCGCAGGGCTTCGCCTAAGCACTACGAAAATATGACCGGGGATGTAAATGGTGGAGGGGGGCGCTGCACACGGCTAAGGGATTGTTGTGGTGTGCTAGGCGCCCCCCCTCCCACATATATATATATAGGTGGGGGTGGAGGGAGCAGCTAGGAGGCACCCCCAAGTAGGCCGAATCCTACTTGGGGTCCTCCCCAAAGTGGCTCCCCCTGCCTTGTATAGGTGCGGGGGAAAGGCAGGGGAGGGTGGCGCCCCCCCTTTCCTTTCTCCCATGAGAGGGAAAGGCAGGGGGGCTAGCCCTCCTCCCCTTTCCTTCCCTAGGGCTGGCCGGCAAGGGAGAGGGGCGCACCGGCCCCCTGTGGGCTGGTCTGTCCCTCCCTTGGCCCATTAAGCCCATAACACCTACCGGGGGTGTCCGGAACCCCTTCCGGTGACCCGATGGCTACCCGGTGCAACCCGGAACCCTTCCGGTGTCCGAATACCATCGTCCTATATATCAATCTTTACCTCTCGACCATTTCGAGACCCCTAGTCATGTCCGTGATCTCATCCAGGATTCCGAACAACATTCGGTCACCAAATCATATAACTCATATAACACTATATCGTCAACGAACGTTAAGCGTGCGGACCCTACGGGTTCGAGAACTATGTAGACATGATCGAGACACCTCTCCGGTCAATAACCAATAGCGAAACCTGGATGCCCATATTGGCTCCTACACATTCTACGAAGATCTTTATCGGTCGAACCATTATGACAGCATACGTAATTCCCTTTGTCCATCGGTATGTTACTTGCCCGAGATTCGATCGTCGGTATCTTCATACCTAGTTCAATCTCGTTACCGGCAAGTCTCTTTACTTGTTCCGTAATACATCATCCTGTAACTAACTCATTAGTCACTTTGCTTGCAAGGCTTCTTATGATGTGTATTACCGAGAGGGCCTAGAGATACCTCTCCGATACTCGGAGTGACAAATCCTAGTCTCGATCTATGCCAACTCAACAAACACCTTCAGAAATACCTGTAGAGCATATTTATGATCACCCAGTTACGTTGTGACGTTTGATAGCACACAAGGTATTCCTCCGGTATCCGGGAGTTGCATAATCTCATAGTCGAAGGAATATGTATTTGACATGAAGAAAGCAATAGCAATAAACTGAACGATCATTATGCTAAGCTAACGGGTGGGTCTTGTCCATCACATCATTCTCCTAATGATGTGATCCTATTATCAAATGATAACACATGTCTATGGTTAGGAAACCTTAACCATCTTTGATCAAAGAGCTAGTCTAGTAGAGGCTTACTAGGGACACAGTATTTGTTTATGTATTCACACATGTATTTAAGTTTCCGATCAATACAATTCTAGCATGAATAATAAACCTTTATCATGAATAAGGAAATATAAAATACCAACTTTATTATTGCCTCTAGGGCATATTTCCTTCAGATATATGTGCCTAGATCTTTCCTCACCACATGATGCTTGCAAAAAGAGAAAATAAAAAGGAATAGAGGAGAATACTTTGACTCTTACATAAAAGTAAATGCATAAAAGTAAAAGATAGGCCCTTCACAGAGGGAAGCAGAGGTTGTCATGCGCTTATTTGTTTGTATGCCAAATCCCTTAATGCAAAAGAATGTCACATTATATTGCCCCTTATGATAGCAACCTTTATTATGCAGTCCGTCGCTTTTATTACTTTGCCATCACAAGTTCGTACAATGCTTAATTTTCTCTTACACTAAATGATCCAACACATTTAGAAGCAATTTTTATTGCCTTATTGCACCGATGACAACTTACTTGAAGGATCTTACTCAATCCATAGGTAGGTATGGTGGACTCTCAAAATAAGATTTTGGGTTAAGGGTTTTTGGATGCACAAGTAGTATCTCTACTTAGTGCAGAATTTTTGGCTAGAAAAGATATTGAGCAAGCACCACATGTTGAAGGATCTATGACAATATAACTTCTATGTGAATATGAACAAACATAAATCATTACATTGTCTTCCTTGTCCAACGTCAACTATTTTGACACAAAATATTTAATGGGGGCTCACAATCATAAAAGATGTCCAAGATAGTGTATTTGCATGTGAATCTTCTCTTCCCTTATTAATTCTTTCATGAGTTGCATCATTGACCAATGCTATGTTTGTCATTCTCCAATAAATTTTACCACTTATACTTTTCCTTATGTGCTGTCATTACTTACCATAAGATTAGCATATGATCTTTTTCATTTATTTTCCTTTCTTTTTATTGGAACAAAAGAGTAAAGAAACAAAACTCAAACTACTCTTTATTATATATCTCACACACGATTACATATATAGATCACTAAGCAAGCACTCAAAAAGAAAGGATCGAACTAAACTTTTATTCAACTAAATCATAGGATAACTAAATATCGAACTAAAATAGATGAAAGCAAAGATAGTGGTGGTGATAAGATACTGGGGCACCTCCCCCAAGCTTTGCACAAGCCAAGGGGAGTGCCCATACCATGAACTCAAGTTTCTTTTGTTGGAGAAGATGATGAAGGTGGTGGTGAAGTAGTAGCGGGCTTATCCTCCAGCTTCCATGGCAACGGATCACCATCATAAGAAGAAGCGCGAGTCTCACGAGTCCTGCAACTGGCAGCTAAACTCATACCTTTAAATCTCGCCTCATATTCAAAGACTTGATTTTGGAGATCATAGATTTGGCTTTGCAGAAAATTGATTTGCTTGTTGAAGGTGAATACGATGTCCTTCATGGATTTACCATCCACCTTGAGATCACGAGTGTAATCCACGATCATGAGGTGATTGGCATTGAGTCCACGTTCCACCATCCCCTTGCACTTGAAGACCTCTTGCTCCATAGCTTTGAGCCTGGCATCCACGATTCCCGTCCCCTTGGGACCCTGGACGTCCCAGATGTGGAGCACCCCTTCACGCATCTCAATGGCTTGAGGGTGCTGCATCACCTCCCGCAAGTACGGGTTGATGACGTTCTCGAAGAACTTGTCCTTGGAGGAGCTTGAAGCAGCCATGGCGATCTAGATCTGTGAGAAAATAGCAAGAAAGAAGAACAGAAGATTTCTCCGCGATACGGTGGTCAATACATTCGCGGGGGGGAGGGGGTATATAAAGATTTTTTATCTTGGAAAACAAGCAAACGGGAGGAAAATGGAGCCGGGAAGGTTCCCGAGGTGGGCACAACCCACCTGGGCGCGCCAGGGGGCCCAGGCGCGCCCTGGTGTCTTGTGCCCTCCTCGGTTGCCTTCCTGGTTGTTTCTTATTTTCCTAATTTTTGTAATATTCCAAAATTGATAGAAATTTTTTTTGTGGATTTTTCAGAGTTCGTTTACTTACCGTATCATGTACCTCCTCTTTTTTAGTATTCCAGAGTGTTCTGGAAGGTCTCTTTTATGTGTTCCTCTGGTGTCATGGTTTGAATAATATTGCTTTCAACATTAATAGGCGTACCTGAGATATAGTGTTTAATTCTTTGACCATTGACCACCTTCGGGTTAGTACCTTTGGCATTATTAATCTTGATGGCTCTAGAGCGATAAACCTCCTCGATAATATATGGTCCTTCCCATTTAGAGAGAAGTTTTCCTGGAAAGAATCTAAAATGAGAGCTGTACAAAAAAACATATTCTCCAACTTTGAATTCCCGCTTTTGGATTCTTTTGTCATGCCATCTTTTAACTTTTTCTTTAAATAACTTGGCATTTTCGTAAGCTTGGGTTCTCCATTCATATTATGAGCTAATATCAAATAATCTCTTTTCACCGGCAAGTTTAAAATCATAGTTGAGTTCTTTAATTGCCCAATATGCTTTATGTTCCAACTCTAAAGGCAAATGACAAGCTTTTCCATAAACCATTTTATAGGGAGACATACCCATAGGATTTTTATAAGCCGTTCTGTAGGCCCAAAGTGCATCATCCAATTTCTTAGACCAATTCTTTCGGGACCTATTAACAGTTTTTTTTAAATGCGGTCCCTTAGGGCCCGATTCATTAAAAAAGGTTGAAGAGAATTGCCCAGTTAATTAGTGGAAAACCGGGCTAAAACCGTTACAACATGCCCGCCAAAATAGGGCACCCTGGGCGACCTGGCAACCCACACAAGAACGCACACACGCCGTCAAGGAGAGAACGCCGTCGAGGTTGAATCCGGTGCCATCGTCATCACACCTCCGCGAGGGCGACTCCGACTCCACCATCAACGACCACCAATGTAGCCCTCACCGTAAACAAGCGTCGAGGCCTGCGTCGGTCGATGCCAAACAGTCAACCGCATATGTCGGCCACCAGGCAGCTCCGACTCTGTCGACGAGCATTGCAGTGTAATATTAGTTTTATTTCTCTATTGTTAAGTTCAACTTGACCACTAGATTGAGGATGATAGGGTGATGCAATTCTATGGTTAACATCATATTTAGCAAGCATTTTACGGAAAGCACCATGAATAGTGTGAACCACCATCAGTCATTAAATATCTAGGGACTCCAAACCTCAGGAAAATAACTTCTTTAAGCATTTTAATGGAAGTGTCATGATCAGCACTACTAGTTGGAATAGCTTCCACCCACTTAGTAACGTAATCAACAGCAACCAAAATATTATGTGTATACCCGTTAGAGGAAGGAAAAGGTCCCATATAATCAAAACCCCAAACATCAAATGGTTCAACAGCAAGGGAATAATTCATAGGCATTTCTTGACGCTTACCGATATTACCAATTCTTTGACACTCATCACAAGATAAAACAAACTTACGGGCATCCTTGAAGAGAGTAGGCCAATAAAAACCAGATTGCAATACCTTATGAGCAGTTCTATCTCCCGCATGATGCCCTCCATAAGCTTCAGAGTGACATTTCCGTAGGATTTGTTCCTGTTCATGCTCAGGTACACAATGTCTAATAATACCATCTACTCCTTCTTTATAAAGATGTGGATCATCCCAAAAGTAATGTCTTAAATCATAGAAGAATTTTTTCTTTTTTTGGTATGTGAAACTAGGTGGTATGTATTTAGCAACAATATAATTAGCATAGTCAGCATACGAAGGAGTATTATGAGAAACATTTATTGCAGCTAGTTGTTCATCAGAAAGCTATCATCAATAGGTAGTGGGTCATCAAGGATATTCTCTAACCTAGATAAGTTATCAGCTACGGGGTTCTCGGCTCCTTTTCTATCAATAATATGTAAATCAAATTCTTATTGCAAGAGAACCCACCTAATGAGTCTAGGTTTAGCATCTTTCTTTTCCATAAGATATTTAATAGCAGCATGATCGGTGTGAACAATAACTTTAGAATCAACAATGTAAGATCTGAATTTATCACAAGCAAACACAACTGCTAAAAATTCTTTTTCAGTAGTAGCATAATTTCTTTGGGCACTATCTAGAGTTTTGCTAGCATAATGAATAACATTTAATTTCTTATCGACTCTTTATCCTAGAACAGCACCAACAACATAATCACTAGCATCACACATAATTTCAAAAGGCAAGTTCTAATCAGGTGGTTGAAAAATAGGTGCGGAAGTTAAGGATTTCTTAAGTGTTTCAAAGGCGTCTATACAATCATCATCAAAAACAAATGGAACATCCTTTTGTAAAAGATTTGTAAGAGGCCTAGAAATTTTAGAGAAGTCTTTAATAAACCTCCTATAGAAACCAGCATGACCAAGGAAACTACAGATACCTTTAATATCTTTAGGACATGGCATTTTCTCAATTGCATCAACTTTAGCTTGGTCCACCTCAATACCTCGTTCAGAAATTTTATGCCCCAAGACAATACCTTCATTAACCATAAAGGGGCACTTCTCTCAATTCAAGACAAGGTTAGTTTGCTCACATCTCTGCAAAACTCGATCAAGGTTGCTTAAGCAATCATCAAAAGAAGTTCCATAAATAGAAAAATCATCCATGAAAACCTCAACAATCTTTTCACAAAAATCAGAGAATATAGCAGTCATACATATTTGAAAGGTAGCAGGTGCATTTCATAAACCAAATGGCATACGTCTATATGCATAAGTTCCAAATGGGCAAGTAAAAGTGGGTTTCTCTTGATCAGGTTGTGAAACAGGTATTTGAGAAAACCAGAATTCCATCAAGAAAACAAAAGTGTGTGTGCCTAGATAATCTTTCCAACATTTGATCAATAAAAGGCAAAGGGTAATGATCTTTTCTAGTTGCTTTATTTAATTTTCTAAAATCAATTACCATTCTATAGCCAGTAACAATTCTTTGTGGAATGAGTTCATTTTTATCATTAGGAACAACAGTAATACCTCCCTTCTTAGGGACACAATGACCGGGGCTTACCCATCTACTATCAGCTATGGGATAGATTATACCTGCTTCCAGAAGCTTTAATATTTCAGTTCTTACCACTTCTTTCATCTTAGGATTCAAACATCGTTGATGATCAACAACGGGTTTAGCATCAGGTTCCATATTAATCTTGTGCTGACAGAGAGTGGGACTAATGCCCTTAAGATCATCAAGAGTATATCCAATAGCAGCACGGTGCTTCTTTAGAATTTTTAATAGTCTTTCTTCTTCATGTTCTGAAAGGTTAGCACTAATAATGACAGGATATATCTTTTTCTCATCGAGATAAGCATACTTCAAAGTGTCACACAATTGTTTTAATTCAAACACGGGATCACCTTTAGGTGGAGGTGGACCTCCTAGAGTTTCAGTAGGCAAATCATGTTTGAGCAGAGGTCGTTGTTCAAAGAAATTTTTATCTATCTCATTTCTTTCATGCATATGCATATCATTTTCATGTTATAGCAAATATTGTTCTAGTGGATCAGTAGGAGGCATGGCAATAGAAGCAAGACCAATTATTTCATCCTTACTAGGTAATTCTTTCTTATGAGGTTGTCTATTAAACTTGGAAAAATTAAACTCATGAGACTCATCACCAAAGCTAACACTGACAGTTTGTTTATGACAATCTATAGTGGCATTGACAGTGTTCAAGAAAGGTCTACCAAAGATAATGGGACAGAAGTCATCTTGTGGGGAACCAAGGACTAGAAAATCAGTAGGGTATTTTATTTTCCCACACAAGACTTCAACATCTCTAACAATCCCAAGTGGTTGATGGTGTCTCTATTAGCAAGTTTAATAGTGACATCTATGTCTTTCCGATCAATCTATCCTAGAGTTCGTACTAAACGGAAACCATATTATCTGTTTAATTATGAAGAACCGGGCGAAAATCATCACAGCTGCTGAGTGGCACACATAAGATACCTCACGCACACCACTCCAAAGAGGGTCTCATCGAGACAGCAGCCAGGCGTCATCATCACTCCTCCTTTAGAGGCGTCATCACCATCCCTAAAATGAGAGCAAACGACTCCGACTACACCGTAGGCAATCGTCGACCCGACCCAACACTGTAGAGGCTGTGTGGAGATGTATGAAGATCTGCGCCAAAACTCATGCACCTATGACCAGACAGGGCAGCTTCGACTCTGATGGAGAACCACAGAGGAGAACTAGACATGGCTGGCGCCGCAGAAGATCATCGAACGAACCACCTGCTGCCCGTCATCGTACGCCACTGGGACCCGCCACCGCAGCTTCGACTTCACAGTAACAAACCAGTCGAGGCAATCCCACGGACACGTCGGAGAAAAGCCAACTACCTCAACCATAGCCACGTCTCCGACATTGCTACCCCCATCATTATTGCCACAGAGGCCTCGGCGCCAACACCATCGTCTCCACTGGCCCCGCTCACCAATACTATGCTGCAAAGACAAAACCCCCAAGGAGGAATAGGACACCAAGGCGGCGACATTGTTCAATCAAACAAGATCAAAGTTTTCCTCCAAAGCTGCAACGATCTGCGTGGGAGGGGTGTGGAATAATGCCTCCAAGAAGGTAAGCGACGACCATGGGCACCGCCAACACTGGTCATGGCGAGAACCGAGATAGGGTCTTCACCCAAACTCCCAACACCACCTCATCCGCGCATCATCTCACCACGGCACCCTCCTAGCACCGCCACCGAGCCAGCTCACAGTTGAAGAAACCCATCGTCGGAGCAGCCAACCGCACCTTGCGAAGGCCGCAGACCAACACTAGTTGCTAGATTCGCCAACCGCCAATAAGAAGTCGGATCACCGAACACAGCATGAACCATCCATCATTTCCGAGTACCACGCCGATAGGGACCAAAGATAAGCCGCCTGAGGCCAGGAACCACCTCGGTTCCCAGCTGTGACCAAGATCCCACACGCATGTGCACCACATGCACCCGCTGGAGAACGCAGAAGAACCAACAGCCGCAGGCGCGCTCCTGCTCCATCACTACACGCTGCTCCACCACGCCACCCCCTGGCTGCCACGCCGCCCGGGCAGCAGCCCCTCACCGTGCCTCTGTCCAACCTCACGATGACAGATCCTCGCCGCCGGACCCCTCGTGCTGCACCTCCCCCCCCCCAGACTCACTGTGACCCGGCCATGGCCATGGCACCTCACAGCACCACCGCAGAGCGGCCACAGAATGGTTTGGCCACAACCAACCCTCCAAGCCCCTCCCACCTCTGACGCCACTTGCTAGCAACACCTCTGACGCCCGCCAGGATCAAGCCCGCCCTGCCGCGCCACTGTAGGCCTCCTGCGCCATCAGTCCTAGGGCATGCCACCACGTCACCGAGCAGCAGCAACGCCACAGAGTGGGCGCCACTGCAACGTCCCAAGCAGCCGCCGCCGCCCTTCATGCCCGCAACTGCAGCATCCACCATGCGAAAGGAGATGCCTGATACGTCTCCAACGTATCTATAATTTTTTATTGTTCCATGCTGTTATATTATCAATCTTGGATGTTTTACAATCATTTTATAGCAACTTTATATCATTTTTTGGGACTAACCTATTGACATAGTGCCAGTGCCAGTTGCTATTTTTTTGCTTCGCAGAAAATCAATACCAAATGGAGTCCAAACGCAGCAAAACTTTTTGGTGATTTTTTCTGGACCAGAAGACACAAGTTGGGCCAAGGAAGTACCAGAGGGGTGCCCCGAGGGGGGCACAACCCACCTGGGCGCGCCTGGGGGCCCAGGCCCAACCTGGTGGGTTGTGCCCACCTCGGTGGCCTCCCGCACCGCCTCTTCGCCCTATAAATTCCCAAATATTCCAAAAACCCTGGGGGTAACCCTAGATCAGAAGTTCCGCTGCCGCAAGCCTCTGTAGCCACAAAAACCAATCTAGACCCCGTTCCGGCACCCTACCGGAGGGGGAGATCATCACCGGTGGCCATCTTCATCATCCTGGCGGCCACCATGATGAGGAGGGAGTAGTCCACCCTCGGGGCTGAGGGTTTGTACCAGTAGCTATGTGTTTAATCTCTCTCTCTCTCATGTTCTTGAGATGTCACGATCTTGATGTATCGCGGGCTTTGTTAATATAGTTGGATCATATGGTGTTTTCCCCTCTCTATCTTGTTGTGATGAATTGAATTTTCCCTTTGAGATTTCGTTTTATCGGATTGAATACTTTTATGGATTTGAGAGCACTTGATATATGTCTTGCATATGAATACCCGTGGTGACAATGGGGTATTATATTGATTCACTTGAGATATGTTTTGGCACTCAACTCGCGGATTCCTAAGGTGACATTGGGGTAATCTATGCATAGGGGTTGATGCACGTTCTCGTCTTTTGTTTCTCCGGTAGAAATCTTGGGGCACTCTTTGAGGTTCTTTGTGTTGGATTGAGTATTATGAATCTGAATTTGCTTTGGTGTTATTTTAGTACAAACCCTTGATAGATCGATCGGAAAGAATAACTTAGTGTTATTTTAGTACGAACTCTTGATAGATCGATCGGAAAGAATAACTTGGTGTTATTTTAGTGTGAACTCTTGGATAGATCGATCGGAAAGGATAGCTACAAACAATTTCTTCTTATGTTCTCCGCTAGATAAGAACTTTGGAGTGATTCTTCATCGCACATTGAGGGATGGTTATATGATCCAATTAGATTAGCATTGTTGAGAGATTGCACTAGCGAAAGTACGGACCCTAGGCCTCATTTTCAAGCATTGCAATACCGTTTGTGCTCCGTTTTATCAATTGCTACCTTGCTATTTTTTATTGTTCCTATTACAAAAATTAATATCTACTATCCATATTACACTTGTATCACCATCTCTTCGCCGAACTAGTGCACCTATACAAATTACGATTGTATTTGGTGTGTTGGGGACACAAGAGACTTTTTATTATTTGGTTGCAGGGTTGTTTGAGAGATACCATCTTCATCCTACGCCTCCCATGGATTGATAAACCTTAGGTCATCCACTTGAGGGAAATTTGCTACTGTCCTACAAAACTCTGCGCTTGGAGGCCCAACACGAGTCTACAAGAACAAATTGTGTAGTAGACATCAAGCTCTTTTCTGGCGCCGTTGCCGGGGAGGTGAGTGCATGAAGGTATATCTTTAGATCTTGCAATTGATTCTTTTTTAGTTTCTTGTTTTATCACTAGTTTGGTTTATAAAAAGAAAACTACAAAAAATGGAATTGTGGTTGCATCATATTATTCATCTTTATAATGTCTTGCGTGAAAATGATCGAAAGGAAAATTGTGCTCAATTGATAGAAGAAGAATTCAATAAAATGTTTGGCATAATTGATGAGCATGATTGCAATATTGTTGGTATGAACTCTATGAATATCCATGATGCTAATGATATGCAAAGCTACAAGCTTGGGGATGCTATGTTTGATGAAGATGATATTTTTAGTCCCCCAAGTTTTGATGTGCAAATTTGTTATAATGGTAGCGTGCCTCCTATTTATGATGATTATATTGATGAAAGTGGGTTTGGAAGAGTGTCAACTCTAGGTACTAATGATCCCACTATTTTGGAGGGTGTTGAATCTTATTGTGATAATTATGAAAGTGGATTTGGAGAGGTCATGACTTTATTTAGTGATGAATCCACTATTTTGGAAGAGGTTCCAATTGATTATGACAACAAAGTTTCTACCTATGATGATTATGGTGATGACATGTATGCTATATTGAATAATGATAACCATGAAACTTGTCATCATGATTTTAATTTCCAATCACATGATAGTTATTTTGTTGAGTTTGCTCCCACCACTATGAATGAGAATAAATTTGCTTATGTGGAGAGTAATAAAATTTCTATGCTTATGCATCATGAAAAGAGTGCTATATGTGATAGCTATATTGTTGAATTCATTCATGATGCTACTGAAAATTATTATGAGAGGGGAACATATGCTTTTACATATTGCAATAATATCAAGTTTCCTCTCTTTATGTTGAAAGTTTTCAAGTTGCACTTGTTTTGCCTTCCTATGCTAGTTGATTCTTGTTCCCATAAACTGTTTGCTCACAAAATCCCTATGCATAGGAAGTGGGTTAGGCTTAAATGTGCTAGTCATATGCTTCATGATGCTCTCTTTGTGTTTCAATTCTTATCTTTTATGCGAGCATCATTGAAATCATCATGCCTAGCTAAAAGGCATTAAAGAAAAGCGCTTGTTGGGAGACAACCCAACATTTAACCTTACTGTTTTTGTTTGTTCACATGATTAATATACTGTAATAATCATGTTTTATAGCTTTTGTTTCAATAAATTGCCAAGTAAAGCCTTTGGGATAGTGTGGATGATAGTTGACTTGATTCTGTGCAAAAACAGAAACTTTTGTGTCCAGTACAGTAATTCCTATATTTTACTGGAACGTGTAAAAATCCCTAATTTTTACAGTTGATGTACATACAAATTTTCTACGTTTTCCTAATTTTTCAGAATTTTTTGACTTACATAAGTATGACCTTAATTCAGATCTTTACGTACTGTTCTGTTTTTGACAGATTCTGTTTTCAATGCATAGTTTGCTTGTTTTATAGTTTCTATGGCTTATATTGGTCAATATAAGTTGTAGAAATTGTAGGGTACAGTAGACATTGTGTGAGAAAAATTTTGAATCTTATCTTGACAGTACCAAAGTGAATGATTTGTCTTTATCATACTAACCCATCTCACGAAGCTCCGTTAAAATTTGTGTGATTGAAGTTTTCAAGTTTTGGGTGAGATATCGATATGAGGAGAATAAGGAGTGAAAAGACCCTAAGCTTGGGTATTACCAAGGCACCCCCAAGGTGATATTCAAGGAAGATCCAAGCAACTAAGCTTGGGGATGCCCCGGAAGGCATCCCCTCTTTCGTCTTCAACATTATCGGTAACCTCACTTGGAGCTATATTTTCATTCGTCACATGATATGAGTTTGCTTGGAGAGTCATTTTATTTTATTAGTATTTGCTTGATTTTATTTAGAGTAATGTTTTTCATCTTTTACTTCAATAAAAATGTCAAGTATAACCTTTGCCATGCTTATTTTGCAAGTATATATGAGTTGTTGTTTCAAAACAGAAAGTTTATCGCTGTTACAAAAATTCTCCAGAAAAGTAAGAATGTGATAAAATGTTGAAATATTTTGCACAATAAGATCTGATAAATTTTCTACAGTGTGGTAAATTTTCAGAATTTTTCGAGTTAGGGAAGTATGAGTACAATTGCACTCTTTACAGACTGTCCTGTTTAGACAGATTGCTGTTATGTTCGCATTGTTTGCATATGTTTGCTTGTTTAATGATTCTATTTGAGGATAGGAGTATTAAATATGCAGAGGCATTTAGTATGCAATGCTGAATAATATTTTAGTGATTTGCTACAGTAGAGAATGATAAGGTTTTGCCTTGATTTATACTAACTTATCTCACGAGTTCTTGTTGAGTTTTGTGTGGATGAAGTTTTTAAGAATTAGGGAAACCGTGATTTGAGAGGAATGAAGAAGACACAAGAGCTCAAGCTTGGGGATGCCCAAGGCATCCCAAGTTAATATTCCAAGAAGTCTCAAGCATCTAAGGTTGGGGATGCCCCGGTAGGCATCCCACCTTTCTTCATCAACAATTATCGGTTAGCCTCGGTTGAGCCTAAGTTTTTGCTTCTTCACATGATGTGTGCTATTCTTAGAATATATTTTTATTTTGTTTTGCTTGCTGTTTTAATAAAATACTTAGATCTGAAAGTTTTAAATAATAGAGAGTCCTCACATAGCTACCCATTTACTTAACTACTCGCATGATCTTCACTTATATCTTTTTGGAGTAGTTTGTCATTTGCTCTAGTGCTTCACTTATATCTTTTTGAGCACGGTGTGCTTTATTATTTTTGAAGAAATTCTCTCATGCTTCACTTATATTATTTTGAGAGAAGAAAATTTTTATGCTCATGTTCTTCACTTAGATTTGTTTGAGCTATCAAAAGCAACACATTAAACTAGTCCCAAAGTGATAGATATTCAAGAGGGATATAATAAAAACTTTCATGAAGATCATTGGACAAAATAAACTTGATTCCTTGTAATAGTTTTGTGATATGATGATATAATATGTGAGTCATGTTGATGAGTAATTATGCTTTAGTAAGAATATTGATGTTAAGGTTTGTGATTCCCTATGCAAGCACGAAAGTCAATAGTTATGCAATGAAATTATATCCTACTTGTGGTGCATTATTCGGTGTTAGTTATGCTTAATGCTCGCTTATGAGATTTTTGTTTCTTGGTTGGATGCTTCTCAATCTTTTGATAGTCTTCATTTGCACTAAGTATGATCACTACTTGTGCATCCAAAATCCTTAAACCAGTTTTGCCATATGAGTCCACTATACCTACCTAAATGCGGTATTTCCGTGCCGTTCTAAGCAAATTTGTATGTGCCATCTCTAATTTTCAAAATAAATTTCTCTTTTCTGTGCTCGTACCGCTCATGAAATGGTAGGGGGTGGCTGATATTTTTCCATGCTAGATGTGTTATTCTCAAGATGAGTGTTTATTCACTTGTCATTGCACGAGAGTACGGCAAAGGTATTAGGGATGCCCAGTCCCGAAATGAAAAATAAATTTACTTTATGTTGTCAAATAATAAATTCCTTGGAAAGTGTTTGTATGGACGGCACCCGTCGATTCGGTTAGCCGTGGAATGTGAAAGAAGGGTGGAAAAAGGAATAAACTTTATTTTCTGTTTGGGAACCGCCTATGATATATCTAGCATGGAAAGTATTGGGAACTACTCGGTCGTTTTCGTTGACGGGAAAAGTATGCCTCTCAAAATTTTTATCTCTCAATTTTACCTTTGACTCTGGCACCTCTACAAATCCCTACTTCCCTCTGCGAAGGGCCTATCTATTTACTTTATGCAATTTTTTTTGAGTCTCCATCTTCTCTTATAAAGCACCAACTAAGGGGCACTATGATCGTACTTGAGCATTGGGTGTAACTAATATGCGAGTGTGTTTCATGAATGGATCAATGATTGAGCATGATGGGCTAGGGATAGCTTTCTTTAGTGTTGATATTTTGAAAGACATGGTTGTTTGTTGATATGCTTGAGTATTGAAATCTTCATGTCAAAACTAGACTATTGCTTTGAATCATATAAAAGTCCAAATGTCCATGCTATAAAGAAAAGATTATGTGATGAACATGTTAGGCAGCATTCCACATCAAAAATTCTGTTTTTATCATTTACCTACTCGAGGACGAGCAGGAATTAAGCTTGGGGATGCTGATACGTCTCCAACGTATCTATAATTTTTGATTGTTCCATGCTGTTATATTATCAATCTTGGATGTTTTACAATCATTTTATAGCAACTTTCTATCATTTTTTGGGACTAACCTATTGACATAGTGCCCAGTGCCAGTTGTTGTTTTTTGCTTGTTTTTTACTTCGCAAAAAATCAATACCAAATGGAGGCCAAACGCAGCGAAACTTTTTGGTGATTTTTTCTGGACCAGAAGACACAAGTTGGGCCAAGGAAGTACCAGAGGGGTGCCCCGAGGGGGGCACAACCCACCTGGGCGCGCCTGGGGGCCCAGGCGCGCCCTGGTGGGTTGTGCCCACCTCGGTGGCCTCCTGCACCGCCTCTTTGCCCTATAAATTCCCAAATATTCCAAAAACCCTGGGGGCAACCCTAGATCAGAAGTTCCGCCGCCGCAATCCTCTGTAGCCACAAAAACCAATCTAGACCCCGTTCTGGCACCCTGCCAGAGGGGGAGATCATCACCGATGGCCATCTTCATCATCCCGGCGGCCACCATGATGAGGAGGGAGTAGTCCACCCTCGGGGATGAGGGTTTGTACCAGTAACTATGTGTTTAATCTCTCTCTCTCGTGTTATTGAGATGTCGATCTTAATGTATCGCGGGCTTTGTTAATATAGTTGGATCATATGGTGTTTTCCCCTCTCTACCTTGTTGTGATGAATTGAGTTTTCCCTTTGAGATTTTGTTTATCAGATTGGATACTTTTGGGGATTTGAGAGCACTTGATATATGTCTTGCATATGAATACCCGTGGTGACAATGGGGTATTATATTGATTCACTTGAGATATGTTTTGGCACTCAACTCGCGGATTCCTGAGGTGACATTGGGGTAATCTATGCATAGGGGTTGATGCATGTTCTCGTCTTTTGTTTCTTCGGTAGAAATCTTGGGGCACTCTTTGAGGTTCTTTGTGTTGGATTGAGTATTATGAATCTGAATTTGCTTTCGTGTTATTTTAGTACGAACTCTTGATAGATCGATCAGAAAGAATAACTTAGTGTTATTTTAGTACGAACTCTTAATAGATCGATCGGAAAGGATAGCTACAAACAATTTCTTCTTATGTTCTCCTCTAGATAAGAACTTTGGAGTGATTCTTCATCGCACGTTGAGGGATGGTTATATGATCAAATTAGATTAGCATTGTTGAGAGATTGCACTAGCGAAAGTACGGACCCTAGGCCTCATTTTCAAGCATTGCAATACCGTTTGTGCTCCGTTTTATCAATTGCTACCTTGCTGTTTTTTATTTTTCCTATTACAAAAATCAATATCTACTATCCATATTACACTTGTATCACCATCTCTTCACCGAACTAGTGCACCTATACAAATTACCATTGTATTTGGTGTGTTGGGGACACAAGAGACTTTTTATTATTTGGTTGTAGGGTTGTTTGAGAGAGACCATCTTCATCCTACGCCTCCCATGGATTGATAAACCTTAGGTCATCCACTTGAGGAAAATTTGCTACTGTCCTACAAAACTCTGCGCTTGGAGGCCCAACACGAGTCTACAAGAACAAGTTGTGTAGTAGACATCAATGCTCTACTGCCACCGTCCCGGGGGCCAGCCGAGCTTCGATGGCGGCTCCTCTGGTGGCGGAAGATGAGGGAAAGGGCGGGAGGTGATGACCCACAAGTATAGAGGATCAATCATAGTCCTAGAATAACACCAAGCTATTCTTTTCAATCGATCTAACCAAGAGTTTGTACTAAAATAACACCATATGATACACATCAACCAACTCTATTGTCATCTAGATACTCCAATGTCACCATGAGTATCCGTGAGTTGATTATGCGATATGCATCAAACAATTTCAGATTCATAATACTCAATCCAACACAAAGAACCTCAAAGAGTGCCCCAAGATTTCTACAGGAGAAACAAAGACGAGAACGTGCTTCAACCCCTATGCATAGATTACCCCAATGTCACCTCGGAAATCTGCGAGTTGAGTGCCAAAACATACATCAAGTGCTCTCAAATCCATAAAAGTATTCAATCCGATAAAACAAAATCTCAAAGGGAAAACTCAATTCGTCACAACAAGATAGAGAGGGCGAAACACCATATGATCCAACTATATTAATAAAGCTCGCGATACATAAAGATCGTGCCAACTCAAGAACACGAGAGAGAGAGATTAAACACATAGCTACTAATACAAACCCTCAGCCCCGAGGGTGGACTACTCCCTCCTCATCATGATGGCCGCCGGGATGATGAAGATGGCCAGTGGTGATGATTTCCCCCTCCGGCAGGGTGCCAAAACAGGGTCTAGATAGTTTTTTCGTGGCTACAGAGGCTTGCGGCGGCGGAACTTCTGATCTAGGGTTATTTCTGATGGTTTCTCTTTTTATAGGATTTTTTGGCATTGGTTTCACGCGAAGATGGGCCTCGAGGTGAGCACAACCCACCGGGGCAAGCCAGGCCCCTCTGGCGCGCCCTGGTGGGTTGTGCCCTCCTCGTGGCTCTTTTGGCCCTCCCACGAAGCTTCTAGTGCCTCTTTTGTTCAAAAAAAAACCGTCAAAAAGTTTCGTTGCATTTGGAGAACTTTTATTTCTGCACAAAAAACAACACCAGAGTAGTTCTACTGAAAACAGCGTTAGTCCGGGTTAGTTCCATCCAAATCATACCAAAACCATATAAAATTGTTGTAAACATGGCATGAATACTTCATAAATTATAGATACATTGGAGATGTATCAGTGGGTTGATCCCACATCTAGTGGATGGGGGTCTTCATCCTACAATATGCGGATGACACGATAATCTTTATTGACCATGGTATGGACAAAGCGGTGAATATGAAATTAGTCTTGTATCTTTTCAAACAAAAGTCAAGCCTTCAAATTATTTTTCAAAAGAGCGAATTGTTCTGCTTTGGACGTGCCAAAGAACACGGGATCGGTTACAAACAGTTGTTCAGTTGAGAGATTGGTAAGCTCCCATTTACTTATCTCGAAATACCGATTCACCATCATAAACTAGGTTATAAAGAGTGAAAGTGTATTAAGGAAAGATAAAAAAATTTGAGTTATTGAAAAGGTAAACTGATGTCTTATGGTGGACGACTGATCCTTGTGAATTCGGTACTTATGAGTTTACCTATGTTTATGCTCTTGTTCTTTGAAGTGCCTATAGAGGTGCAGAAAAGACTTGATTTCTATCGCTCTAGATTTTTGTGGCAGAGTAACGAACATAAGGCCAAGTACTACCTTGCGAGGTGGGATATCTTGTGCCGACCTAAAGACCAAGGAGGGCGGCATTGAGGATCTTGAGATTAAGAACAGATGGTTGCTAAGTAAACGGATTTACAGGCTTGCTACGGGGGAGGATGGAGTGTATATTCAGTTATTGCATAACAAATAACAGTCTAAAACTTTGTCTCAAGTTACGATGCAACCAACCGACCGGCTCTTTCGAAAGGGTTTGATGAGGACAAGGGTGGTGTTCTTTTATAGGAAAAGTTTTAAAATTGGGGATGATCGAACCGCACGCTTTTGGGAGGAAACCTAGCTTGGGGATGCGCCTTTGGCCTTGTACTATCCGTCCCTGTACAATATTATGCAACACAAGGAGAGTTTTGTGAGCATAGTATTGGGTCAACGCTCTTGAATATCCCATTCGAAAGAGCTCTGAGTGGCGATAAATAGATTGCTTGGCTTCATTTAGTATGTAGGTTGATGGGGTCACCTTAACTAATGAGCCAGACATGTTCCCTTGGAGGTTGACATCTTCTAGATTGTTTTCTATTAAATCTATGTATATAGATTAATTTAATTATGGGTCAGTTTTACGTTCGAAGCACATATGGAAAGCCAAAGTACCATTACAGATTTAAATTTTCATGTGGTTTGTGCATAGGGGGTTGTTCTCACCAAGTATAATCCGACAAAACATAGATCGTAAGGTAGTAAACAATGTTGTTTATGTCATCAAGAGAAAACAGTGCACACTTTTTTTTAGGGTAGCACAATTTGTTTATTGCATGTCCGTTGGCTATTTTATTGTGGAGTACAATTCATGTGGCATTTTACTTGTCTCCCCCTACGTATTGTGGCGTGCAATTGGTTGGGTAGGGTTGAGGCTAGAACTAAGGCATGGAGTTTGTGTCTCGCTGTAGGTAGTATGAGAACCATCGAATTGATTGTATTTTTAACAAAGTAAAGCTACACAATTTTTCGCAGGTTAGTTTCCGTGTTACTGGATGGATTCATACATGGTCGCTACTACATCACGCGGAAGTATGGGTTCTTATGGTATATAGGTGCAACCAATGAGAGACGATAGCACGAGATACGTACAACCGGTTTGGATTGCGGTTTAATAGTAGGTTATCTGTGTACGCATATCTCCTTATTTATGCCGGTTGTGGCTTTATTTTTTTTGGCAATTTTGTACTTCACTACTCGATCTTCTTACTCATATTTTAATAAATATGGGTGTGTGCATCGCAATGATGCAGAGACTGGGATATCCTTGAAGAAAAAAAATGTTCCATAATCGCACTTTATGATGCATAACATCAAGAGAATTCAAGACGAAGGACAGAGGTACGAGACGCAACCTCCTGCTCAAAGGCAAACCAGGGTTCTCCTCTACCGGTAGATCGTCAACCTTCTTCTCCTCCGTCAGCTCCGCTGGTGGGGTGTACAAGGAGTCTTAGTCATGCTCATTTAAATTACAACCAAATTAGCATCATCAACATTGCTGACATGACAAATCGCATACGGCAAAGTAGAAACATCTAGCATGTAAGCATATGACACATGTCAACATAGAAAGGTTCTGACCATACGAGGGCACCGGAAACATGGGTGCAACTACATGTCCCACCATGGTGGTGAAAATAAGGTGGTCATCTATTGTACAAAATGTAGTCGAAGCAGGCGGACGAACATTGAGAATGTAATCAAACTTGAGCGAACAGTCGCACTAAGACGCTTCCCAAAAATCTTATCACCCCGAACCTGGTGAAGATTCTCAAGGAACACGATTTTGGGGGCATGTTCTTTCGGATGGTTATGCGGGTGATGACCCACAAGTATAGGGGATCAATCATAGTCCTTTTGATAAGTAAGAGTGTCAAACCCAACGAGGAGCAGAAGAAATGACAAGTGGTTTTCAGCAAGGTATTTTCTGCAAGCACTGAAATAGTTGGTAACAAGTAGTTTGATAGCAAGATAATTTGTAATGAGTAAGTAACGGTAACCGTAAATAAAGTGCAGCAAGGTAGCCCAATCCTTTTGTGGCAAAGGACAGGCCAAAACGGTCTCTTATGATAAGCAAAGCGTTCTTGAGGGTACACGGGAATTTCATCATATCACTTTCATCATGTTGGTTTGATTCATGTTCGCTACTTTGATAATTTGATATGTGGGTGGACCGGTGCTTAGGTGTTGTTCTTATTTGAACAAACCTCCTACTTATGATTAACCCCCTCGCAAGCATCCGCAACTACGAAAAAAGTATTAAGATAAAATCTAATCATAGCATTAAACTTTTGGATCCAAATCAGTCCCTTACGAAGTAGCGCATAAACTAGGGTTTAAGCTTCTGTCACTCTAGCAACCCATCATCTAATAACTACTCCACAATGCATCCCCTTAGGCCCAAATATGGTGAAGTGCCACGTAGTCGACGTTCACATGACACCACTAAGGGAATCACAACATACATATCATCAGAATATCGAACACATATCAAGTTCACATGATTACTTGCAACATGACTTCTCCCGTGACCTCAAGAACAAAAGTAACTACTCACAAATAATAATCATGTTCAAGATCAGAGGGGTATTAAATAGCATAAAGGATCTGAACAAATAATCTTCCACCAAATAAACCATATAGTAATCAACTACAAGATGTAATCAACACTACTAGTCACCCACAAGTACCAATCTAAGGTTCCGATACAAAGACTGAACACAAGAGATGAACTAGGGTTTGAGAGGAGATGGTGCTGTTGAAGATGTTGATGGAGATGGCCCTCCCAAAGATGGGAGAGTTGTTGGGGATAACAATGGCGATGATTTCCCCCTCCGGGAGGGAAGTTCCCCCGGTGGAATCGCTCCGCCGAAGGGCAAAAGTGCTCCTGCCCAAGTTCCACCTCGAGACAGCGGCGCTTCGTCCCAAAAGTCCCCTCCTAATTTTTTCTAGGTCAAAATGACATATATACCAGAAGATGGGCACCGGAGATGGGCCGAGGAGGGCACAACCCACCAGGGCACACCTGCGGGGGCCTGGCGCACCCAGGTGGGTTGTGCCCACCTGGTGGGCCTCCTCCGGTAGTTATTTGCTCCAGTATTTTTTATATATTGCAAAATAATTCTCCGTAAATTTTCAGCTCATTTGGAGATGTGCAGAATAGGTAACTCTGATGTAGCTTTTTCAGGTCCAGAGTTCCAGCTGCCGGTATTCTCCCTCTTTGTGTAAACCTTGCATATTATGAGAGAAAAGGCATTAGAATTACTCCCAAAAGCATTATTATGCATAAAAACATTATAAATAACAGTAGGAAAACATGATGCAAAATGGACGTATCAACTCCCCCAAGCTTAGACCTCGCTTGTCCTCAAGCGAAAAACCGAAATCGAAAAACATGCCCACATGTTTAGAGAGAGAGAGGTGTCGATAAAAGAAAAATACAGACATAGAAGCATCATGCATATTATTATAATAGCAAGGAACTTTAACAAAAAACTTTATCAAACAACTTTTATCATATAACTTCTCATGAACAAGTAAGAATTCATCACAACATTGAAGTATAAAGCATAAACCTTATTGAAAACCAACAAACTATGTTCTCAGTCAACTTTGCAACTACAATTCATCATATTTTTAGGAAGGGTCACGTATCAGAGCCTTTAGGTAAGTCCACATACTCAACCATCATTTAATCTTCCATGATTTCTAACACTCACAGCATACCCATGAACAAAAAGTTTCAACCGGACACATGGAAAGATAGGGGCTTATAGTTTCGCCTCCCAACATATTCACCTCAAGGGTAATGTCAACAATAATAACTCATGCCCACTCATATCCAACTGGATATATGTGCCTAGATCTTTCCTCACCACATGATGCTTGCAAAAAGAGAAAATAAAAAGGAATAGAGGAGAATACTTTGACTCTTACATAAAAGTAAATGCATAAAACTAAAAGATAGGCCCTTCGCAGAGGGAAGCAGAGGTTGTCATCTGCTTATTTGTTTGTATGCCAAATCCCTTAATGCAAAATAACATTACGTTATATTGCCCCTTATGATAGCAACCTTTATTATGCAGTCCGTCGCTTTTATTACTTTGCCATCACAAGTTCGTACAACGCTCAATTTTCTCTTACACTAAATGATCCAACACATTTAGAAGCAATTTTTATTGCCTTATTGGACCGATGACAACTTACTTGAAGGATCTTACTCAATCCATAGGTAGGTATGGTGGACTCTCAAAATAAGATTTTGGGTTAAGGGTTTTTGGATGCACAAGTAGTATCTCTACTTAGTGCAGAATTTTTAGCTAGAAAAGATATTGAGCAAGCACCACATGTTGAAGTATCTATGACAATATAACTTCTATGTGAATATGAACAAACATAAATCATTACATTGTCTTCCTTGTCCAACGTCAACTATTTTGACACAAAAAATTTAATGGGGGCTGACAATCATAAAAGATGTCCAAGATAATGTATTTGCATGTGAATCTTATCTTCCCTTATTAATTCTTTCATGAGTTGCATCATTGACCAATGCTATGTTTGTCAATCTCCAATAAATTTTACCACTTATACTATTCCTTATGTGTTGTCATTACTTACCATAAGATTAGCATATGATCTTTTTCATTTATTTTCCTTTCTTTTTATTTGAACAAAAGAGTAAAGAAATAAAACTCAAACTACTCTTTATTATATATCTCACACACGATTACATAGATAGATCACTAAGCAAGCACTCGAAAAGAAAGGATTGAACTAAACTTTTATTCAACTAAATCATAGGATAACTAAAGATCGAACTAAAGTAGATGAAAGCAAAGATAGTGGTGGTGATACGATACCGGGGCACCTCCCCCAAGCTTGGCACAAGCCAATGGGAGTGCCCATACCATGAACTCAAGTTTCTTTTGTTGGAGAAGATGATGAAGGTGGTGGTGAAGTAGTAGCGGGCTTATCCTTCAGCTTCCATGGCAGCGGCTCACCATCATAAGAAGAAGCGCGAGTCTCACGAGTCCTACAACTGGCAGCTAAACTCATACCTTTAAATCTCGCCTCATATTCAAAGACTTGATTTTGGAGATCATAGATTTGGCTTTGTAGAAAATTAATTTGCTCGTTGAAGGTGAAGACGATGTCCTTCATGGATTTGCCATCCACCTTGAGATCATGAGTGTAATCCGCGATCATGAGGTGATTGGCATTGAGTCCATGTTCCACCATCCCCTTGCACTTGAAGACCTGTTGCTCCATAGCTTCGAGCCTGGCATCCATGGTTCCTGTCCCCTTGGGACCCTGGAAGTCCCGGATGTGGAGCACCCCCTCACGCATCTTAATGGCTTGAGGGTGCTGCATCACCTCCCGCAAATATGGGGTGATGACGTTCACGAAGAACTTGTCCTTGGAGGAGCTTGAAGCGGCCATGGCGATCTAGATCTGTCAGAAAACAGCAAGAAAGAAGAACAGAAGATTTCTCCATGATACGGTGGTCAATACGTTCGGGGGGTATATAAAGATTTTTTTTCTTGGGAAACAAGCAAACGGGAGGAAAACAGAGTTGGGAAGGTTCCCGAGGTGGGCACAACCCACCTGGGCGTGCCAGGGGGCCCAGGCGCGCCCTGGTGTCTTGTGCCCTCCATGGTTGCCTTCCTGGTTGTTTCTTATTTTCCTATTTTTTGTAATATTCCAAAACTGACAGGAAATATTTTTACGGATTTTTCGAAGTCCGTTTACTTACCGTATCACGTACCTCCTCTTTTTTAGTATTCTGGAGTGTTCTGGAAGGTCGCTTTTATGTGTTCCTCCGGTGTCATGGTTTGAATAATTTTGCTTTCAACATTAATAGGCGTACCTGAGATATAGTGTTTAATTCTTTGACCATTGACCACCTTCGGGTTAGTACCTTCGGCATTATTAATCTTGATGGCTCCAGAGCGATAAACCTCGATAATTTATGGTCCTTCCCATTTAGAGAGAAGTTTTCCTGCAAAGAATCTAAAATGAGAGTTGTACAAAAACATATTCTCCAACTTTGAATTCCCGCTTTTGGATTCTTTTGTCATGCCATCTTTTAAATTTTCTTTAAATAAGTTAGCATTTTCGTAAGCTTGGGTTCTTCATTCATCTAATGAGCTAATATCAAATAACCTCTTTTCACCGGCAAGTTTGAAATCATAGTTGAGTTCTTTAATTGCCCAATATGCATGCTTTATGTTCTAACTCTAAAGGCAAATGACAAGCTTTTCCATAAACCATTTTATAGGGAGACATACCCATATGATTTTTATATGCTGTTCTGTAGGCCCAAAGTGCATCATCCAATTTCTTAGACCAATTCTTTCGGGACCTATTAACAGTTTTTTGTAATATTAGTTTTATTTCTCAATTGTTAAGTTCAACTTGACCACTAGATTGAGGATGATAGGGTGATGCAATTCTATGGTTAACATCATATTTAGCAAGCATTTTACGGAAAGCACCATGAATAAAGTGTGAACCACCATCAGTCATTAAATATCTAGGGACTCCAAACCTCGGGAAAATAACTTCTTTAAGTATTTTAATGGAAGTGTTATGATCAACACTACTAGTTGGAATAGCTTCTACCCACTTAGTAACGTAATCAACAGTGATGACCCACAAGTATAGGGGATCTATCATAGTCCTTTCGATAAGTAAGAGTGTCGAACCCAACGAGGAGCAGAAGGAAATGGCAAGCAGTTTTCAGCAAGGTATTCTCTGCAAGCACTGAAATTATCGGTAACAGATAGTTGTGTGATAAGATAATTCATAATGGGTAACAAGTAACAAAAGTAAACAAGGTGCAGCAAGGTGGCCCAATCCTTTTTGTAGCAAAGGACAAGCCTGGACGAACTCTTATATAAAGCAAAGCGCTCCCGAGGACACATGGGAATTTTTGTCAAGCTAGTTTTCATCATGCTCATATGATTCATGTTCGTAACTTTGATAATTTGATATGTGGGTGGACCGGTGCTTGGGTGCTGCCCTTCCTTGGACAAGCCTCCCACTTTTGATTAACCCCTCTCGCAAGCATCCGCAACTACGAAAGAAGAATTAAGATAAATCTAACCATAGCATGAAACATATGGATCCAAATCAGCCCCTTACGAAGCAACACATAAACTAGGGTTTAAGCTTCTGTCAATCTAGCAACACATCAACTACTTATTACTTCCCAATGCCTTCCCCTAGGCCCAAATCATGGTGAAGTTTCATGTAGTCGACGTTCACATAACACCACTAGAGGAAAGACAACGTACATCTCATCAAAATATCGAACGAATACCAAATTCACATGATTACTTATAACAAGACTTCTCCCATGTCCTCAGGAACAAATGTAACTAATCACAAAGCATATTCATGTTCATAATCAAAGGAGTATTAATTATCATTAAGGATCTGAACATATGATCTTCCACCGAATAAACTAACTAGCATCAACTACATGGAGTAATCAACACTACTAGCAACCAACAGGTACCAATCTGAGGTTTTGAGACAAAGATAGGATACAAGAGATGAACTAGGGTTTGGGAGGAGATGGTGCTGGTGAAGATGTTGATGGAGATTAACCCCCTCTCGATGAGGGGATCGTTGGTGATGACGATGGCTTCAATTTCCCCCTCCCGGAGGGAAGTTCCCCCGGCAGAACAACTCCACCGGAGCCCTAGATTGCTTCTGCCCAGGTTCCGCCTCGAGACGGCGGCGCTTCATCCCAAAAGCTTCCTCCTTCTTTTTTTCAGGGCAAAAGACACCATATATCAGAAGATGTTCGTTGGGGGCCTGCCAGGGGGCCCACAAGACCGGAGGACGCGCCCTCCACCCTTATGGATGGCAGGTGGCCCCCTCTGGTACTTTCTTTGCCCAATATTTTTTATTAATTCCAAAATGAATCTCCGTGAAGTTTCAGGACTTTTGGAATTATGTAGAATAGGTCTCTAATATTTGCTCCTTTTCCAATCCAGAATTCCAGCTGCCGGCATTCTCCCTCTTCATGTAAACCTTATAAAATAAGAGAGAAAAGGCATAAGTATTGTGATATAATGTGTAATAACAGCACATAATGCAATAAATATTGATATAAAAGCATGATGCAAAATGGACGTATCAACTCCCCCAAGCTTAGACCTCGCTTGTCCTCAAGCGAAAAGCTGATATTGAAAAATATGTCCACATGTTTAGAGATAGAGGTGTCGATAAAATAAAATACAGACATGAGGGCATCATGATAATCTTTAGAACAACAACATATATTGTCATATAATTTCTTATGTCAAAGTAATAATCTTGAAAACTAACAAACTATGATCTCAATCATTGAAGCAATTGCAATTTATCATAACATCGGAAAGAGTCAATATAAGAGCTTTTTAGCAAGTCCACATACTCAACTATCATGTTGTCTTTCACAATTGCTAACACTCACGCGATACTTATGGGTTCAAGGTTTCAATCGGACACAGAGAAAGATAGGGGCTTATAGTTTCGCCTCCCAACCTTTTACCTCAAGGGTAATGTCAACAATAATACTTTATGATAACCTACATCCGAGTGGATATATATATCTGGATCTCTCCAACACATAGTGCTTGCCAAAGGAAAAAGTGTAAAAAGGAAAGGTGAAGATCACCATGACTCTTGTATAAGGGTAGAAGATAAAAGTAAAAGATAGGCCCTTCACAGAGGGAAGCAGAGGTTGTCGTGCGCTTTTATGGTTGGATGCACAAAATCTTAATGCAAAAGAACGTCACTTTATATTGCCGCTTGTGATAAAGAACTTTATTATGCAGTCCGTCGCTTTTATTTCTTCCATATCACAAGTTCGTATAAATCTTATTTTCTTCACACTAATAGATCATACATATTTAGAGAGCAATTTTTTATTACTTGCACCGATGACAACTTACTTGAAGGATCTTACTCAATCCATAGGTAGGTATGGTGGACTCTCATGGCAAAACTGGGTTTAGGGATGTTTGGATGCACAAGTAGTATCTCTACTTGGTGCAAAGGATTTGGCTAGCATAAGAGGGAAAAGCAAGCTCAACATATTGGAGGATCCATGACAATATAACTTCTATTCGGATATAAGAAAACATAACCCATTACGTTGTCTTCCTTGTCCAACATCAACTTTTTAGCATGTCATATTTTAATGAGTGCTCACAATTACAAAAGATGTCCAAGATAGTATATTTATATGTGAAACCTCTCTTTCTTTATTACTTCCTATTAATTGCAACAATGACCAAACTATGTTTGTCAACTCTCAACAACTTTTATTCATCATACTCTTTATATGTGAAATCATTACTCTCCATAAAGATCAATATATGATCTCTTTATTTCTTTGTTTTATTTAATTCCCTCAAGATCATAGCAAGAAAGCAAAGCCCTCAACTCAAAACTACTCTTTATTATATATAACTCACGGACTCGATTACATAGATAGATCTCAAAACAAAACTCAAAGCTAGATCATACTAAAAACTTTATTCTACTAGATCAAGATATAACCAAAAGGATCGAACTAAGAAAAACGATAAAGATAAAGATGTGATGGTGATACGATACCGGGGCACCTCCCCCAAGCTTGGCAGTTGCCAAGGGGAGTGCCCATACCCATGTATTTAGGTCTCTTTCTTCGGAGGTGATGATGATGGAGTTGTTGATGGATCCGTTAGCTTCATCAAGGCACCTTTCAGGACTTGCAGTTCCTGGAGCACACGTTGGAGCATATTTGCATTCTTCTGGATTTCCTCCAAAAGATGCTTATTTTCAGGCCACCAAGAACCTTTTCCTGCATTGCTTTCACTTGGACGGGATATGTCCCAATTGGAGGGTATATGTGTATGAGGGGTGTTCTCCACTCCGTAATTATGAACCAAATTATGAAAGTTGTTCCGATGTAACCTGTGTAAGGGCCTCCTAGGGGGAAGCCCTTCTCGAACCTCTTGGTCTTCATGGTTGTTTGTAGTCCCTATTGCTTGATGGGGATTTGGAATAGTGGAGATGCCCGCTAGAGTACCTCTCTCCGAAGCCGGAGGTTGTTCCTCAAGCGAATCTCCTTCATCCCCCTCCATTGTGGCTCCCTCGGTATCCTCCCTTCTAAGTTCCATCTGCATCAACCAAGCATCGTGTAACATCCCAAAATTCTAAATTTTGGAATGTTATATTAAATAAATAGTTTTGATTGATTGTTTGATTGTGGTGTGGTTGCTTGTGTGAAATTGAGTGAAATTTGGAAACTTTTTGAAAGTTAAATGAGAGGGAATAAAAGGACTTTCCCAAACTTTCATTTTTGCATTTATGATCTCCATGAATTCAAATTCTTTTCAAATACAAAACCCTTGAGTGAAGATGATATGACTTCTTCCATTTAATTAAATGAAAAGGGTGTTTGAAAATATTTGAATTCCATTTGGAAAAATATTTCCAATTCAGAAACTTCAAGCAACTCAATGATTTTCATGAGAGAAGATAAAATGACTTCTTCAAATTGTATGAAATATGAGTTGGAAGTTTAAAAGGATCAAATTTAAAGTCCTTTTGAAATTATTTTTTCAATTGGGAGTTATTTGGGTTTTTATTCAAATTATTTTTCTCCAAAATTAAAATATATGGAAATTAGGGTAAAATGATCCCTTCAATATATAAATTAGAGGGAAATAAATTTGAAATATTTTGGTATTTTTTTAAATGATTTTTATTAGGTTTTATTGCAGCAGTGCACTGTTTGCTTTATTTAAATTTTTGTGAAATTTATTTGCCGCTGAAAATATGTTTCTTTTAGGAAATCTTTTTCTGAAAATTTTGATATATAATATGCCTATGGAAATTTTCTTATCCGTTTACCTTTTTTTTGTTTTTATTCTTTAAAAAAAAAACTGTACGAGCGACCGACTGCTATCCTTCGCCAGCGTGCGCAACATAGCTAGCAGGTCGGACTATATTATTTTGCAGTTGTCCTTTAAATTATTTATTTTCTGTTAAAAAAAAAACCGCGCACGCACACATGCGCGCACCACGCGCAGGCCGGCCGAAGCCCATGCGGCGTCGTTTCTTTTTTTGTTTTTCCTATATCTTTCGTCTGCCTTTTGTACGTTTAGTCCCACATTGCCTAGCTTTGACCTCTAAGCTCCTTTCCACCTATAAATATAGACCCATAGAGCCCAAAAAATCATCCGATTCGGGTTAATCAATATATTTTGGTTTGACTAGATTCACTAAATAAAAATATTTTTCTTCTCTCCGGCGGGACTTCTGAAAGTTGTCTTCTCTCTCGGAAGTCATCTTTTCTCTACCTTATAAAGGTATCTTTCTTCGTTTTTTTTATTTATATACTCCCGTAGCTTATTATTCTAGACTAGTACGGTAGAATAATTAGATTTATAAATTAGCCCTGTATTTACATTTTAGGACTAGAATTCTTTTAGCCATAGCTCTTTTTCTTCCGTAAAACAGCTTGGCCCTGATTTTTCAAATAGCCATAACTTTTTACTCGTTCATCCAAATTAGACGAAACCAACGTCTACATTTTCGTCTTGACTCCACCTATCTAGTGAATCTATCCAATACACTTTTTGCAACTTTCAAATTTCGAAATTTGTTCTGATTCATATTCAAACTTGTTTGGCTATAACTTGAGTTTGTAACTCCGATTTAATTGATTCTTTTTGCAAATTAAAGTTTGACCTAAACTTTCTGATAAGGCCAAATTCACATAATTTTGGTACTGTTAGAAAATGTTTTATGTTGCAAGAGTTATTTGCTCGATGTTTTCTAAAGTGTCTTCTCGTTCTTTTCGATCTTTGAGTGATTGCTTATGTGTGGTTACTATTGCTTGCTTACGATAGATGACCGGAGTGTGACGAGTAGAACTATCAGGCTTTTGAGTGCGAATCAGCTTCATCAACAGTACAGGCAAGTTCACACTTTGATCATACTCTTCTATACCCAGTTTTTATGCATTAGTTTTATCCCCAAACACTACATGACTAGGATGTGATTAACTTGGGGGTATTGGGAAGTAGTTGATGAGGTAGGAACCTATTGACTTGCATTCAACCCCTGGGAGTTACTACGTTATGCTTATACTGATATGCTATGCTCGTAGACATGGATTGGGTTTGAGCGTATCATGACAGATGTGAGATTATATTTTAATGGTTAACTTAAGGTGGCTACTTTAATACACATCTGGGTGGATTGGTTGGGGCACCCTGGAGCACCCAGTGGTTTGCCCGGGCACCTGGAGAACCCAGTGCTGCCCAAGGGGATCCCGGAGGACCGTGTGATCACCCTATGGAATGCCACCCAGGCTCAAAGGGATCATAGATTATTCATGCTAGAAACTTCCGTGTGCAGCCACAAGCCATTATGGGCTCTGGCATAGTTGAGAGTTGGTGACTCTTAAGAGGTGGACTAGCAGATGTAGGGGGATGTAGGTTGGTACGGTCTACCCGGAGTAAAGAGTTAATGTTTCTGAAAGACTGTGTCTCGGTCATCGTTTCTCAAACACCATGTAGTGCGAGAAATCAACGGAGGAGATCGAGTCTTGTGGGGAAAAGTGCGCAAACCTCTGCAGAGGTTACAAACTAATCATGGTTAGCCGTGTCCCGGTTATGGACAATTTTGAGTCTCTGGTCTTGGATATTCATGTTGATCTCAACACTTTAATTATTAATTTGATTGGGTTATGATTATTATTTGGGATTGAGTTGGACGAACCTTCTCAATATTTTCAACCAACTTTGTAGTTAAAAAATATATTTTGAGTAGGGAAAAATTGGCTTTTCGCAAAACATATTAACCGTAGAGCCTCCACCAGCCATATATGCATGTAGTGATAGCATTTATTCTGTTCATTGCTCTACTGTGTTATCTTGCCAGTACATTCAATGTGCTGACCTACATGGCTGCAACGTCTCATGTTGCAGGAATTCTTACGACGAGTAAGTGAGACGTTAGGTACGATCTCTACACTCAACTTTGCCGTTGTGTTTGATGGGCATCCACAACCTTGTTGTTACTTCCGCCTAATGGATGAGGTAATAGTTTTACGTTACTTTATACATGTGATTTACCTCTGTTATAAATCCTCAAGTACTGTGTGTGTCAGCATACCGATCCAGGGATGACACTTAAGCACAGAGACTTGACCGTCTGAGGTCGGGTCGCTACAGAGTATCAGAGCACATGTTGACTGTAGGACGTGACCTAGAAACTGGCCAGCCCATAGGAAAGATTTTTTCTACCAACCTTCTTTTCAAAAAGATCTTTTACCTCTCTTCTCTTCTGAGCTTATTCAAATATTCCCTTTAGTGTTAGACTACCCCTTACCTTTTGACCACGAAGATTCAGCTGATGAGACCACTCCAAGAAGTACAAAGTATTGGACAACTAAGACCACTTCGGAATGAAGAGTATTTATCGAGCATTAGTATAATTGGAACTACAACGGTTGAAGACTCGAAGACTAGGAGAATTTGAAGGCTATGAAGAATTTCCAGATTTGTATGACCTAGTAAGGCTACTCTTATGGAATTGTCAGACTATTGATGCTGTCAATACCCGAGATCAAGGTGGTGTCGGAGAAAGACCGAAACATGGAGCGTTAAAACTCAAAGTTTTTGTCAAGAAAACCCTAAGGCAGGAGATATCAACTATGGAATGATAGCTCATGGCAATGACAAGGGCAGAAACATCTGTATCCATGATGTTATCGCCGCTTGCTATTGTCGCCGTGCTGAGTTAAGCATGCATTTCGTCGGAAGGATGGATGACAAAAGGGCTAATGGAGCATCTATCAGCAAAAGATGAAGGTTAACCTTAGCGGTGTATCGACAGGATCTGGGTATTACATCGAGAATTTTAAGATGGACCTTCAGAGAAGCCGTATTTGACAAGGAAGCATTTCGTGAAGAACTCAGGACCCAGAAGCTGAAAGTAGCCAAGCTGGAGGAGCAAAATCGAGATACCCGAGATTCGTCAGGAACTGAAGGACAGTAGGACCATGGTTCATTGCCAAGGATGTTGAAACCCAGAAGTTTGGAACGCAAACTCTAGAATATTAAAGGACGTCACGAGAGACTTGCGTCAACAGAGATGATTTGGCAAAAGAACTTGAGAAGGTCAAGCACGATCGGAAGAAGCATCGGATACATGAACAAGACTTGAAGGTTTGGCGACTTTGAAGATTATTGACCTTTAGAAGACCAACCCCTGTTATACCTACGTTAGATGCGACGATGTGAGCGTCATTTGTTTGATGTTTTTTCGACAGCCACAAAATAAAATTTGCCTCTTCAAATCTATTGTTTGTATTGTGTGTATCCCTCTCTATCTCTCATCTCACCCCAAAACCCTAGGAACCAATAGAGGATGAATGGAGATGAACTCATTTTTATGGACCGATGACTCAATTGGAGACGGACTGATGGATTCAAAACATGAAAGACACATGAAGAATAACACTATAGCCGGAAAGGATATGGCCAGCATGCTCTTCAGTGCTTTGAAAGAGGTGCTGCTACTTGGTGGAGGGTACCAAACCATCAATGGATGGCAAAGAGTAACCACTTGGAAAGAATTTAAGTTGACTCTGCTAAAGTCTCGGCTTGTGTCCCAGAAGTTGAAGCCTTATGGAAATGATATGAAGAAAACTTGTGCATGCAAGCTCTGTGGAGAAATAGGACACAACATAAAGAACACAGGATGAATGCCCTCATTTGTGAAGAGAGTCACCCAGCCGAAGAAGCCAACTAGGCAGATTACTTGATTCTTGTGTGAAGGGAACTACCCACTACCCGCCTCAGTTCACATTTACCCATAGTACAAAGAACCATCCAGCAGAAGAAAGGAGAAATGAAAGGAGCCCTCATGGAAATTTTAGAAGAACCTGTGATGAAGGAAGAGGTGGAGGACACACCCGAAGAAGACCCAATAAACTTGCACCAAGTCATGCTATTCATGTGGAGAAGAAGGACACATATCCTAGAATTGTCTGAAGGGGGATCTAGTAGCATTTCCGACAGTAGAAGTAGAGTATGACCCACAGGAAATAGAAGCCCTGAATGGCAAGGAAAAGTCCAGGAAGAGAAATAGATTGGATTCCAAGAACAAAACAAATTTCTACAAAAGAAGGACCTGAGTCATATCATATGTTTTAGGTGAAAGATTCAGGACACTACTTTAGCGAATGCCCAAAAGGAAGCCGAGGACCCAAGGAGGCTATGAATCACTAGGAAACCACGAGACTTGTCAGAAGTAATATGTTTCTGCTGTAATGAAGCATGTCACTTTACCAGAGATTGTCCAATGAGAAGGAGACTGTGCTAAATAGTTGTGTCAAAAAAGAATATAGTAGTAGTAGTGGGAACAATTCTTTTGGGTATTGAGTTGAGGCCTGTAATGGAAATGCAGGAGATTGTTTAAAAATTTGAGAATCAATAAAGTTAGCATATTGTTGGTACTGATTTGGATTTTATGAGTTGTTACTTATGAAGAAAGATTTTGACCATTTTCGAGGATATGAGAAAAGGTTACGGATGAATTTGTGCATTTCAAGGTGGTGTAGTACCCTGTGAGGACACTTGACCTCTGGAAAAGTAATGATATTCCATGGAGTGACTCGGACAAAATAAGTACGAGTTTATCTCGATATGTGGGATACCCCAAGAATATGATGGGATGAAGTACTATGGATATAAAAGGAGGTAGAAGGTTGGCAATATGGAGCAATTGTAACCCTGATGAGTCTGTGTAATCTTCTTAGTTTGGTACCGATAGAAGGAAGGGAGACAGGACAATGGGAGGATTTAAGATGCTAGGAAGCTGGATGTTGGAATAATGATCAGTTGCCCGTGATGTGAGTTCAAGGTTTACAAGTGAGAGGATGGGCCATAACCCACAGGCCCTAGGACCTACCAAGAAGCAAGCACATTCTTGCTGAAGGAAAAAACCCTGGAAGAGGATATGCCTTTATCAATAGACGATCTTATAGGAGTTACGCAAAACCTGAGAGCTGTGAAGGAACGATAGATTGTTTGTCTGGCTTGCAGAATCAATGGATTATCGAACTTGGTTCGTCGACAAGAGAAATTCTGCAATGCTTGTGAGGATGACCAAGTGTTAGAATGCGAGATTCGCTAAACCGTATACAAGGTAATGTTTTGGGTGCGGGATGGATTGATCCCATACGACTTACTCTTATTATTCGCCTTGCATATGGGATGGTAAATATGAGTGACTTACCCATAGTAGAGCGACGACGATCAAAACCTTGTTTAAACCATAGAAGGGTGGTGACAATTTTTCCCCTTGTACAAGGCAGTTGTTGCCAAACCGTAGGCCATACGGTGAGAATGAAGCCCAGACCGTTTTTCTGCAGGGACCCAGTCAAATTGTTTGATGACCACCATGAGATACGATAGTTGTTTAGTATTGGCGCCAAACATGTCAGCTAAGAAGACTGTCTCGGAAGGAACCTTATTACCATGATGCAAGGACACAAGAATTGAAAAAAAAAAGGGTTATGCCACTACCGGAAGAGGCAGAGAAGGAATTATCCTGAAGATCTGAGAGATCGACACTTGTCAACAATAAAGATTGAGTACATGAGTTTGATGGAACCATAACCATGCTTCTAAGGGTGGTAGCACCCCAGACCTTCATGACAATCGAGGATTTTGAGGAGACCCCCGACCCTAACCTATTTCTTGCTAGCCTCTCGAATCTCGAGGACGAGATTATTTTAAGGGTGGTAGGTTTGTAACATCCCAAAATTCTAAATTTTGAATGTATATTAAATAAATAGTTTTGATGATTGTTTGATTGTGGTGTGGTTGCTTGTGTGAAATTGAGTGAAATTTGGAAACTTTTGAAAGTTAAATGAGAGGGAATAAAAGACTTTCCCAAACTTTCATTTTTGCATTTATGATCTCCATGAATTCAAATTCTTTTCAAATACAAAACCCTTGAGTGAAGATGATATGACTTCTTCCATTTAATTAAATGAAAGGGTGTTTGAAAATATTTGAATTCCATTTGGAAAAATATTTCCAATTCAGAAACTTCAAGCAACTCAATGATTTTCATGAGAGAAGATAAATGACTTCTTCAAATTGTATGAAATATGAGTTGGAAGTTTAAAAGGATCAAATTTAAAGTCCTTTTGAAATTATTTTTTCAATTGGGAGTTATTTGGGTTTTATTCAAATTATTTTTCTCCAAAATTAAAATATATGGAAATTAGGGTAAAATGATTCCCTTCAATATAAAATTAGAGGGAAATAAATTTGAAATCATTTTGGTATTTTTTTTAAAATGATTTTTATTAGGTTTTATTGCAGCAGTAGCACTGTTTGCTTTATTTAAATTTTTGTGAAATTTATTTGCCGCTGAAAATATGTTCATCTTTTAGGAAATCTTTTTCTGAAAATTTTGATATATAATATGCCTATGGAAATTTTTCTTATTTTCCGTTTACCTTTTTTTTGTTTTTATTCTTAAAAAAAAAAACTGTACGAGCGACCGACTGCTATCCTTCGCCAGCGTGCGCAACATAGCTAGCAGGTCGGACTATATTATTTTTCCAGTTGTCCTTTAATTTATTTATTTTCTGTTAAAAAAAAAACTCCGCGCACGCACACATGCGCGCACACGCGCAGGCCGGCCGAAGGCCCATGCGGCGTCGTTTCTTTTCTTTGTTTTTCCTATATCTTTCGTCTGCCTTTTGTCTACGTTTAGTCCCACATTGCCTAGCTTTTGACCTCTAAGCCTCCTTTCCACCTATAAATATAGACCCATAGAGCCTCAAAAAATCATCCGATTCGGGTTAAATCAATATATTTTGGTTTGACTAGATTCACTAAATAAAAATATTTTTCTTCTCTCCGGCGGGACTTCTGAAAGTTGTCTTCTCTCTCGGAAGTCATCTTTTCTCTACCTTATAAAGGTATCTTTCTTCGTTTTTTTATTTATATACTCCCGTAGCTTATTATTTCTAGACTAGTACGGTAGAATAATTAGATTTATAAATTAGTCCCTGTATTTACATTTTAGGACTAGAATTCTTTTAGCCATAGCTCTTTTTCTTCCGTAAAACAGCTTGGCCCTGATTTTTTAAATAGCCATAACTTTTTACTCGTTCATCCAAATTAGACGAAACCAACGTCTACATTTTCGTCTTGACTCCACCTATCTAGTGAATCTATCCAATACACTTTTTGCAACTTTCAAATTTCGAAATTTGTTCTGATTCATATTCAAACTTGTTTTGGCTATAACTTGAGTTTCGTAACTCCGATTTAATTGACTCTTTTTGCAAATTAAAGCTCTTGACCTAAACTTTCTGATAAGGCCAAATTCACATAATTTTGGTACTGTTAGAAAATTGTTTTATGTTGCAAGAGTTATTTGCTCGGATGTTTTCTAAAGTGTCTTCTTCGTTCTTTTCGATCCTTTGAGTGATTGCTTATGTGTGGTTACTATTGCTTGCTTACGATAGATTGACCGGAGTGTGACGAGTAGAACTATCAGGCTTTTGAGTGCGAATCAGCTTCATCAACAGTACAGGCAAGTTCACACTTTGATCATACTCTTCTATACCCAGTTTTTATGCATTAGTTTTATCCTCAAACACTACATGACTAGGATGTGATTAACTTGTGGGTATTGGGAAGTAGTTGATGAGGTAGGAACCTATTGACTTGCATTCAACCCCTGGGAGTTACTACGTTATGCTTATACTGATATGCTATGCTCGTAGACATGGATTGGGTTTGAGCGTATCCATGACAGATGTGAGATTATTATTTAATGGTTAACATAAGGTGGCTACTTTAATACACATCTGGGTGGATTGGTTGGGGCACCCTGGAGCACCCAGTGGTTTGCCCGGGCACCTGGAGAACCCAGTGCTTGCCCAAGGGGATCCCGGAGGACCCGTGTGATCACCCTATGGAATGCCACCCAGGCTCAAAGGGATCATAAGATTATTCATGCTAGAAACTTCCGTGTGTAGCCACAAGCCATTATGGGCTCTGGCATAGTTGAGTAAGTTGCGTGAGCTCTTGAAGAGGTGGACTAGCAGATGTAGGGGGATGTAGGTTGGTACGGTCTACCCGGAGTAAAGAGTTAATGTTTCTGAAAGACTGTGTCTCGGTCATCCGTTTCTCAAACACCATGTAGTGCGAGAAATCCAACGGAGGAGATCGAGTCTTGTGGGGAAAAGTGCGCAAACCTCTGCAGAGTGTACAAACTAATCATGGTTAGCCGTGTCCCCGGTTATGGACAATTTTGAGTCTCTGGTCTTTGGATATTCATGTTGATCTCAACACTTTAATTATTAATTTGATTTGGGTTAATGATTATTATTTTGGGATTGAGTTGGACGAACCTTCTCAATATTTTCAACCAACTTTGTAGTTAAACAAAATATATTCCTTTGATGTAGGGAAAAATTGGCTTTTCGCAAAACATATTAACCGTAGAGCCTCCACCAGCCATATATGCATGTAGTGATAGCATTTATTCTGTTCATTGCTCTACTGTGTTATCTTGCCAGTACATTCAATGTACTGACCTACATGGCTGCAACGTCTCATGTTGCAGGAATTCTTACGACAAGTAAGTGATACGTTAGGGTTACGATTTCTACACTCAACTTTGCCGTTGGTGTTGATGGGCATCCACAACCTTGTTGTTACTTCCGCTATATGGATTGAGGTAATAGTATTTACGTTACTTTATACATGTGATTTACCTCTGTTATAAATCCTCAAGTACTGTGTGTGTCAGCATACCGATCCAGGGATGACACTTAAGCACAGAGACTTGACCGTCTGAGGTCGGGTCGCTACACATCGTGCGTCCACGTTGTTGGAGGAGGAGGACGACATGATGCCTGGCCTTGAAAACTCTGGCAGAAAACAGCTCAAAACGAAAACAGAGGATTTTGTCGTGGTACGCTGGTCAAAACCTTTGGGAGATTATATAGTGATTTTTTACCGACCAAAAGAAGTATTTTGCAAGAAAACGGAGTCCGGAGGGCACACGAGGTGGCCACAAGGCAGGGGGGGTGCGCCCTCCACCCTTGTGGTCTCCTCGTGCAACTTTCGGACTACTTTTAATTTTCCTAAATTTTTAAATATTTTAAAACGGAGAAAAATTATCATTGGAAACGTTTTGGAGTCGGTTTACTTACCGTACCACATACCTATTCCTTTTTGGAGTCTGAAATGTTCTGGAAAGTGTTTCTTATGTACTCCTCCGGTGTTACGGTGTCAATTATATTGGTCTAAACATTTATGGGAATACCTAAGATATAATGTTTGATTCTTTGACCGTTTACCACCTTCGGATTTGTGCCTTCGGCATTGTTGATTTTTATGGCACCGGAACGATAGACCTCCTCGATAATGTAAGGACCTTCCCATTTAGAGAGAAGTTTTCCTGCAAAAAATCTTAAACGAGAGTTGTACAGCAAAACGTGATCACCTACATTAAACTCACGCTTTTGTATCCTTTTGTCATGCCATCTTTTAACTTTTTCTTTAAACAACTTGGCATTCTCATAGGCTTGGGTTCTCCATTCATCAAGCGAGCTTATGTCAAATAACCTCTTCTCATCGGCAAGTTTGAAATCATAATTGAGCTCTTTAATAGCCCAATATGCCTTATGTTCTAGTTCAAGAGGTAAGTGACAAGCCTTTCCATAAACCATTTTATACGGAGACATACCCATAGGGTTTTTATAAGCAACTCTATAAGCCCATAATGCATCATCAAGTTTCTTAGACCAATTCTTTCTAGATCTATTAACAGTCTTTTGCAAAATCAATTTAATCCCTCTATTGCTCAATTCTACTTGACCACTAGACTGAGGGTGATATGGAGATGCAATTCTATGGTTAACATCATACTTAGCAAGCAATTTACGGAAAGCAACATGAATAAAGTGTGAACCACCATCAGTCATCAAATATCTAGGGACTCCAAACCTCGAAAAAATAACTTCTTTAAGCATTTTAATAGAAGTGTTATGATCAACACTACTAGTTGGAATAGCTTCTACCCACTTAGTAACGTAATCAACAGCAACTAAAATATGTGTATACCCATTAGAGGAAGGAAAAGGTCCCATATAATCAATGCCCCAAACATCAAATGGTTCAATAACAAGTGAATAATTCATAGGCATTTCCTGATGTCTACTAATATTACCAATTCTTTGACATTCATCACAAGACAAGACAAACTTACGAGCATCCTTGAATAGAGTAGGCCAATAAAAACCAGATTGCAATACCTTATGTGCAGTTCTATCTCCAGCATGATGTCCTCCGTAAGACTCGGAGTGGCACTTGCGTAGGATATGTTCCTGTTCATGCTCAGGTACACAACGTCTAATAACACCATCTACTCCTTCTTTATAAAGATGTGGGTCATCCCAAAAGTAATGTCTTAAATCATAGAAAAACTTTTTCTTTTGCTGGTATGTGAAACTAGGTGGTATAAATTTAGCAACAATGTAATTAGCATAATCAGCATACCATGGAGTATTACGAGAAGCATTTATGACAGCTAATTTTTCATTAGGAAAGCTATCATCAATAGGCAGTGGGTCCTCAAGAACATTTTCTAACCTAGACAAGTTGCCTGCAACAGGGTTCTCAGCTCCCTTTCTATCTATAATATGCAAATCAAATTCTTGTAACAAGAGAACCCATCTAATAAGTCTAGGTTTAGCATCTTTCTTTTCCATAAGATAATTAATAGCAGCATGATCAGTGTGAATAGTTACTTTGGAATCAACATATAAGATCTGAACTTATCACAAGCAAAGACAACCGCTAAAAATTCTTTTTTAGTAGTAGCATAATTTCTCTGGGCACTGTCTAGAGTTTTACTAGCATAATGAATAACATTCAATTTCTTATCAACTCTTTGCCCTAGAACAGCACCAACAGCATAATCACTAGCATCACACATAATTTCAAAGGTAAATTCCAATCAGGTGGCTGAACAATAGGTGCAGAGATCAAGGCTTTCTTAAGTATTTCAAATGCTTCTACACAATCATCATCAAAAACAAAAGGAACATCTTTTTGCAAGAGATTAGTGAGAGGCCTAGAAATTTTAGAAAAGTCTTTAATAAACCTCCTATAGAAACCAACATGACCAAGGAAACTTCTTACACCTTTGATATCTTTAGGACACGGCATCTTTTCAATAGCATCTACTTTAGCTTTATCAACTTCAATACCTCTTTCAGAAATTTTATGCCCCAAGACAATACATTCATTAACCATTAAGTGGCACTTCTCCCAGTTCAAGACAAGATTAGTTTCTTCACATCTCTGCAAAACTTGCTCAAGGTTGCTTAAGCAATCATCAAAAGAAGTTCCGTAAACGGAGAAATCATCCATGAAAACCTCAACAATCTTTTCACAAAAATCAGAGAATATAGCATTCATACATCTTTGAAAGGTAGCAGGTGCATTGCATAAACCAAAAGGCATACGTCTATAAGCAAAGGTACCGAAAGGGCAAGTAAAAGTGGCCTTTTCCTGATCATCTTTTGACACTGGTATTTGACAAAAACCAGAATAACCATCTAGGAAGCAAAAATGTGTATGTTTGGATAGTCTTTCTATCATTTGATCAATAAAAGGTAGAGGGTAATGATCTTTCCTAGTAGCTTTATTTAATTTGTGAAAATCAATTACCATTCTATAACCTGTAACAATTCTTTGTGGAACCAATTCATTCTTATCATTAGGGACAACAGTAATACCTCCCTTCTTAGGGACACAATGAACAGGACTTACCCACTTACTATCAGCAATAGGATAAATTATACCTACCTCCAGAAGTTTTAGTATTTCATTTCTTACCACTTTTTTCATCTTAGGATTTAACCGTCGTTGGTGATCAACAACTGGTTTAGCATCACGCTCCAAATTAATTTTGTGCTGACATAGAGTGGGACTAATTCCCTTAAGATCATCAAGAGTATATCCAATAGCGACATGGTGCTTCTTCAGAGTTTTCAATAATTTCTTTTCTTCATGCTCTGAAAGGTTAGCACTAATAATAACAGGATATATCTTCTTTTCATCAGGATAAGCATATTTCGGAGTATCGGGTAATGGTTTAAGCTCAAACACGGGATCACCCTTGGATGGAGGAGGATCCCCAAGGATTTCAACAGGCAAATTGTGTTTCAAAATAGGCCCTTGATTAAAGAATATTTCATCTATTTCCCTTCTTTCATTCATAAACATATCATTTTCATGGTCTAGCAAATATTGTTCTAAGGGATCAGTAGGAGGCACGACAATAGAAGCAAGACCAATAATTTCATCCTTACTAGGCAATTCTTTATCATGGGGTTGTCTATGAAATTTAGAGAAATTAAAATCATGAGACATATCCCCTAGACCAACAGTAACAATATCTTTCTCGCAGTCTATCTTAGCATTAACGGTATTCAAGAAAGGTCTACCAAATATAATGGGACAAAAGTCATCTTGTGGGGAAGCAAGAACAAGAAAATCAGTAGGGTATTTTATTTTCCCACACAAGACTTCAACATCTCTAACAATCCCAATTGGCGAAATAGTATCTCTATTAGCAAGCTTAATAGTAACATCAATATCCTCTATCTCAGCAGGTGCAATATCATTCATAATTTCTTTATATAAAGTAAAAGGAATTGCACTCACACTAGCACCCACATCACATAAGCCATGATAACAATGATCTCCTATTTTAACAGAAATAACAGGCATGCCAACAACGGGTCTATGTTTATCTTTACTATCGGGTTTAGCAATTCTAGCAGCTTCATCACAGAAATAAATAACATGCCCATCAATATTATCGACCAAGAGATCTTTAACCATAGCAATACCATGTTCAACTTTAATTTGTGCAGGGGGTGTAGGTGTTCTAGTATAACTCTTACGAAGCACAGTTGAAGCTTTAGCATGATCCTTTATTCTAACAGAAAAAGGTGGCTTCTCAATATAAGCAGTAGGAACAATAGGATCAACATTATAAGTAATGGTTTCTTCTTCAACTTTAATAGGTTCAACTACTTTAACTTCAATGGGAGGATGATATTTAAACCACTTCTCCTTAGGGAGATCAACATGAGTAGCAAAAGATTCACAGAAAGAAGCTACTATCTCAGAGTCAAGTCCATATTTAGTGCTAAAATCACGAAAAGCATCGGTATCCATAAAAGATTTAACACAATCAAACTTAAGGTTTATACCTGACTCCTTACCTTCGTTGAGTTCCCAATCTTCAGAGTTGCATTTAATTCTTTCCAATAAATCCCATTTGAATTCAATATCCTTCTTCATAAAAGAACCAGTACAAGAAGTATTGAGCATGGATCGATCATTATGAGAAAGCCGAGCATAATTTTTTTGAATAAAAATTTCTCTTGAGAGCTCATGATTGGGGCATGAATATAACATTGACTTAAGCCTCCCCCAAGCTTGAGCGATACTTTCTCCTTCACGAGGCCAAAAATTATATATATAATTCCGATCATGATGAACCAGATGCATAGGATAAAACTTCTGATGAAATTCCAATTTCAATCGGTTGTAGTTCCATGATCCAATATCATCACATAGCCTATACGATGTCAATGCCTTTCCCTTCAAAGATAAAGGGAAGACCTTCTTCTTGACAACATCCTCGGGCATACCTGCAAGCTTAAATAATCCACAAACTTCATCCACATAGATTAGGTGCATATCGGAATGTAATGTTCCATCTCCTGCATAAGGATTAGCTAGCAGTTTCTCTATCATACCCGAAGGAATTTCATAATAAATATTTTCAGTAGGTGCAGTAGGTTGAGGAGCAACTCTTTGCTCGTCCGGTCGAGGTGAAGATACCCCGAACAAGCCCCTCAAAGGATTACTTTCCATAGTAACAAGTGATAGTAAATTTCAGCACACTATATAAATGTTTCCTTACCAAATTCCGCATACCAAAGGCGCTTCACTCCCCGGCAACGGTGCCAGAAAAGAGTCTTGATGACCCACAAGTATAGGGGATCTATCGTGGTCCTTTAGATAAGTAAGAGTGTCGAACCCAACGAGGAGCAGAAGGAAATGACAAGCGGTTTTCAGCAAGGTATTCTCTGCAAGCACTGAAATTATCGGTAACAGATAGTTGTGTGATAAGATAATTCGTAATGGGTAACAAGTAAAAAAAGTAAACAAGGTGCAGAAAGGTGACCCAATCCTTTTTGTAGCAAAGGACAAGCCTGGACGAACTCTTATATAAAGCAAAGCGCTCCCGAGGACACATGGGAATTACTGTCAAGCTAGTTTTCATCATGCTCATACGATTCGCGTTCGTTACTTTGATAATTTGATATGTGGGTGGACCGGTGCTTGGGTGCTACCCTTCCTTGGACAAGCCTACCACTTATGATTAACCCCTCTCGCAAGCATCTGCAACTACGAAAGAAGAATTAAGATAAATCTAACCATAGCATGAAATATATGGATCCAAATCAGCCCCTTACGAAGCAACGCATAAAATAGGGTTTAAGCTTCTATCACTCTAGCAACCCATCATCTTCTTATTACTTCCCAATGCCTTCCCCTAGGCCCAAATCATGGTGAAGTGTCATGTAGTCGACGTTCACATAACACCACTAGAGGAAAGACAACATACATCTCATCAAAATATCGAACGAATACCAAATTCACATGATTACTTATAACAAGACTTCTCCCATGTCCTCAGGAACAAACGTAACTACTCACAAAGCATATTCATGTTCATAATCAGAGGAGTATTAATTATCATTAAGGATCTGAACATATGATCTTCCACCGAATAAACCAACTAGCATCAACTACAAGGAGTAATCAACACTACTAGCAACCCACAGGTACCAATCTGAGGTTTTGAGACAAAGATCGAATACAAGAGATGAACTAGGGTTTGGGAGGAGATGGTGCTGGTGAAGATGTTGATGGAGATTAACCCCCTCTCGATGAGAGGATCGTTGGTGATGACGATGGCTTCGATTTCCCCCTCCCGGAGGGAAGTTCCCCCGGCAGAACAACTCCACCGGAGCCCTAGATTGCTTCTGCACAGGTTCCGCCTCGAGACGGCGGCGCTTCATCCCGAAAGCTTCCTCCTTCTTTTTTTCAGGGCAAAAGACACCATATATCAGAAGATGTTCGTTGGGGGCCTGCCAGGGGGCCCACAAGACCGGAGGGCGCGCCCTCCACCCTTGTGGATGGCAGGTGGCCCCCCTCTGGTACTTTCTTCACCCAATATTTTTTATTAATTCCAAAATGAATCTCCATGAAGTTTCAGGACTTTTGGAGTTATGCAGAATAGGTCTCTAATATTTGCTCCTTTTCTAGTCCAGAATTCCAGCGGCCGGCATTCTCCCTCTTCATGTAAACCTTATAAAATAAGAGAGAAAAGGCATAAGTATTGTGATATAATGTGTAATAATAGCCCATAATGCAATAAATATCGATATAAAATCATGATGCAAAATGGACGTATCAAACAACAATCAAAATATTATGTGTATACCCATTAGAGGAAGGAAAAGGTCTCATATAATCAAAACCCCAAACATCAAATGGTTCAACAACAAGGGATTAATTCATAGGCATTTCTTGACGCTTACCGATATTACCAATTCTTTGACACTCATCACAAGATAAAACAAACTTACGGGCATCCTTGAAGAGAGTAGGCCAATAAAAACCAGATTGCAATACCTTATGAGCAGTTCTATCTCCCGCATGATGCTCTCCATAAGCTTCGGAGTGACATTTCCGTAGGATTTGTTCCTATTCTTGCTCAGGTATACAACGTCTAATAATACCATCTACTCCTTCTTTATAAAGATGTGAATCATACCAAAAGTAATGTCTTAAATCATATAAGATTTTTTTTGTTGGTATGTGAAACTAGGTGGTATGTATTTAGTAACAATATAATTAGCATAGTCAGCATACCAAGGAGTATTATGAGAAATATTTATTGCAGCTAGTTGTTCATCAGGAAAGCTAGCATCAATAGGTAGTGGGTCATGTATGCATAAGAACGAATTTGGCACAAACTAGCAGACAATCGAAGCATCCAGCGACTAGCTAGCCCACCTGCTGCTCTCTCCCTCCCCACTCCCACATAGCCCATGGGCCAATCTCTCCTCTTCCAGCCCATTTCAGAAATTTGAAGAGGCAGCAGCGCATAGCGTGGAATGACACGTCTCTATCGCACGAAGTTAGGGCTCATGATTCTCGAACCGCCCTCCCAAATCCAATCTAATCGAGCAGGTGTGGGAGCGGCGGCGGCAGGCAATCGGCGGCACCCTGCGTCCATCCCTCGCCTCGTCTGTGCTCAGACTTTGCTATACAAATAGGCTGTGCATGGTGGTATCCGCAACGCAAGCCGCAGCAGGCAACACACGCCTTCTCTCGTTCTTTGGCACTTTTGCAGGCAGCAGCCAAATTGAGCATCCAACTCTATGTAAGTTAACTTGGCTTCGTGTGTTAGTATACTGAAATTTCAGAATCATTTGTTACGAATCCATTAATTGTTCAAACCTGAGAATTATTTAGAGTTATTGAGTAGTATAATAATACATTAATCTGGTTTGCCATTCGTGAATGATTTTGAATTTGCAATGTGAGAATATTTATGAAGTTATGACAATGTGAAAGTGAGTATTATCAATTAAAATAGTACTTCTATATGTGAACAATTTCAATATGAGAAATTTTATGAATCTATAAAAAAATTCCTCACTTCTGCGTCATATCATGTACATTTTAGTACAATATGGTGATACATTTATTTGTACATGCCAAAAATCAAGGATTTAGGTTGTACAAAAATCTTAATGTTCAAAATTTTGAATACACACTTTTAAAATACTGGTCCCGCCCCTGGTCCTGCCACGCCGACGAGCCGTTCACGTGCTCCCACCACCCCGCAAAGGCCGCCGGCAAGGGCACCGGCATCGGAGCCGGTGCCAGTGCCGCCGCCGCCATCGCCACCAGGCTGCACGGAGATCCCGGGAAGAGAGGCAAACAGACGACCTTCCTCTCCGGGTAGAATCAAAGAAATTGGGTGGCTTGGGGAATCTTGTGGTGCCGCTGGCGGTGACGTGGGTTTGTAGGGGCGGCTCGCGTCACCTTCGTAGCTCGGACGGGAGGGGGAACACAGGTTGGATCGGAGCCGACGTGTTTGGTAATTTTGTAGGAGTACAACAGCTGCGCTCTGCTTATATCTACACCCGCGTTCTTGGCTAGAAACGTACTCCGGCTCGGGAGCCCATCCGAGTCCGGGGGAAACATCAGCTTTTGTGTTCTTGTTGTCCATAAAAGAAAAGAAAAGGAAATAACCCTCAGGTATGTCAGATCCTGATCAAACGCATACAATTATTTACTGTACCACGACAATTTTTTCTCATTTTTTTTACACTACATGATAGTTTTATTTTAGAAGACATGGTAAATTTTACACGGCAGCATGATAAATTTATCTTTTTTCACATGTCAAATCTAGACGTTCGCTGGCAAAAGCTAAAAATCCGACGTTGGATTTTTAACATTTAGAAGAAGAAATAAACAGACCGGCTCAATGTGCAAGAGATCCGGAAGCGAAATAAGGAGCGTCTGCAAGAGGCCCCTCTCCCCACCGGCGAGGGAGCGGATCCCTGCCTCCCCGGCTTGCTTTGGCGGCGGGAGGAGGTGGAGGTCTCGCTCCTCTTCTTTAGGCGTGTAGATGGTGCCGACATTAGGGCGGCGTTGCTCTCCGTTGATCTGTGTATCAAGCGGTGGTTTGGATCCCATGTCCCCAATGGCAGCGACGTTCGGTGGGATAATTTTGCTCCTCGTGGGTCTCTGGATTGATCGGGCTCTTTGATCAAACAGGGCGGCGAAGTGGCGTTGGCGTCTTGGCCTTCTGAGTTTTGTTCTCCCCTCCCTCCCCGTCGTGGTGCCGGCGTATTCCCCATCTTCGCGCAGTGGCAGGTCCTGGTGTGCAAGTGGGGAGGATCTATGGATTTGCATGGTGATTCCTCGGTGATGGCTATTGCTCCGGTATGCTGGTCCTTGGTGGCCAAAGTTGGAGACTTCCCATCCGCCATGGCTGTCTTCAAGAAGGTGTTGGCTCCGGGAGGAGCGGCGGCGGCGGCGGCACGCCCTCAACTCGCTCCGGCGAGCGTAGTCTTCGTGAGGTGGTCTGAGGACCTCATTGTAAATTTATTTACTTTTGGGGTGCTTTGTACTACATCTGAATCATCAATATAATCCTAAGGTCCTTTTCACAAAAAAGAAGAAGAAGAAGAAATAAACATTTGGATACTTTTTTCTTTGAACTTGTGGCACACTTTATTCAACTCAAATACGGGATACATCAGAAACAAGTTCAGCTTGAATAAACTGTGGAGGATCATTACCCCACGAGATTACATAATTAGAATCGTAACAACATCTAGCTATCTTGTGTGCCACTTGGTTTGCCCCTCTTGGACAATGAGCATAAAATACTGACACAATCATTTTTTTAACACAGTACAGACGCAAGCGCTCATATACACGCACATACACTCATCCCTATGAACGCACACACGCACACCCTACCCCTATGAGCACCTCCGAAAGACTGAGCCGGCATATCTATATCTATATCTATACAATATAAAAAGACCCAAAGGGGCAGATCCAACTGATCTCGGTCATTGAACTAAGTCAATCCAACAACCTAGACTGCTCCAATGGCGAGCGTTAAACGTGTTTAACGTGCAATTAATATCATACCAAATATTGCACTAATCATAGGATTAACACACAAATAATAGCATACCTAAATCCCCGTGCAATTGATATATTGCCTAAATATTAACATGCGTTGCACGTGCGCATTTACTAGTCATCTTGAAATTTACGAAGTCGTCGTAGGCACCTCGTCGTCGACGGGAACGTCTCCTCCCACTGAATGTGCATCGCCAGAAATCCTGAAATAAATTCAGGAATAAATGCGAGCACCAGGATTTGAACCCTGATGGGCTTGGGATACCACAGTCCCTCTAACCATCCAACCACATGTTGGTTCCTTTGAGCTAATATAAAGCAGTCACTCAAAATCGCCGAATAAGGACTCAGAATGACCATTTCCCCCTTGCATGTAAAGATAATTTCGAGATAGTCAGATTCAAAAGTGATATTGGAACATCCAAGCTGGTCTGCAAGAAATAAACATTTGGATACTTGTTGGCTGGGCGAGTCATGAAAACACCTGTTTTTGTGTTTGGTTATTATAATCCGACGCGGTCAGGTCCAGGAGCTTAATTGGATATTTGTTGTCTCTTTCATGTATTAGTTGGCCAAAAAAAGGGCATGTCTTTCACGACGGGCAATTAGACAGCGTCCAGTCTACTGTTGATAACACTCACCTTCCTCGCAAAAAAAAGTTGATAACACTCACCTTAATTATGGTCATAGTTGCTTTTTTTGGCAGGTAACTCGCGATTACCTACCATGCATTGATTGATTTTGTTCGGATGTAGCCTCCCGCAACTCACCAACCTCCTAATCCTACCACAAACCTCACTATCCACAGCGTGTTAGCAATGCCGGTCAAACCTGATGAGCATCATGCCAATATTCTACGGCACTTGCGTTGTTGTTGGTGTAGCAGCCAGTGCGATGAGAGACGAGACCTTGTGGTCAGGCGACTCGTGAATTGCTGAATTGTTCTGCTACATGTTGCCAAGTTGTTTGTTTCGGATTTTTTTAGAGTGCTAAAAGTTCAGAGGGGGTATTCGGCACAGAGGTTACCATCTCACCGGTCCGTGTCACCGTCGGCACACATTCAGACAAAACCAACGTTCAACTAACCAAAACCAGAAGATATGTATGCAAAAGCCACTTTCGACTAGTTAGGCCTGTCTTTGTAACCAGAGAACAAGAATCGTTCGAGCTTCGGTTCTCCCTTGTATTGTTTTCTTTTAATGGCAGGATTCAGCATTAATCAAGAAAAAAAATGATCAGTTAACTACAGAAAATCGAGCGAAAACCATGTTGTTTAATTAATTATAAAGAACCGAGCGGAAAATCATCACAACCGCTGAGCGGCACACTTAAGATAGCCCACGCAAACCACTACAAAGAGTGTCTCGTCGAGACAACAGTCGTACATTATCATCACCACTCCTCCCCTAGAGGCATCATCTCATTTCTTTCATGCATATGCATATCATTTCTTTCATGTATATGCATATCATTTTCATGGTCTAGCAAATATTGTTCTAGTGGATCAGTAGGAGGCACGACAATAGAAACAAGACTAATTATTTCATCCTTACTAGGTAATTCTTTCTTATGAGGTTGTCTATTAAACTTGGAAAAATTAAACTCATAAGACTCATCACCAAAGCTAACACTGACAGTTTGTTTATGACAATCTATAGTGGCATTGACAATGTTCAAGAAAGGTCTACCAAAAATAATGGGGCAGAAGTCATCTTGTGGGGAACCAGGGACTAGAAAATCAGAAGGGTATTTTATTTTCCCACACAAGACTTCAACATCTCTAACAATTCCAAGTGGTGTGATGGTCTCTTTATTAGCAAGTTTAATAGTGACATCTATGTCTTCTATTTCAGCGGGTGCTATGTCATTCATAATTTCTTGGTATAAGGTAAAAGTAATAGCACTCACGCTAGCACCTAAGTCACATAAACCATGATAACAATGATTTCCTATTTTAACTGAGACAACAGGCATGCCAACAACAGGTCTATGTTTATCTTTTTCATTGGGTTTGGCAATTCTAGCAGCTTCATTACAGAAGTAAATAACATGCCCGTCAATATTTTCTACCAGGAGATCTTTAACCATAGCAACACTAGGTTCTACTTTAATTTGTTCAGCGGGTTTAGGTGCTCTAATATTACTTTTTTGAACCACAGTTGAAACCTTAGCATGTTCCTTTATCCTAACAGGGAAAAGTGGTTTTCAATATAAACAGTAGGCACAACTGGATCAACATTGTAAATAAAAATTTCATCTTTAGCTATGTCGGGTTCTTTAATTTCTTCTTTAATAGGGGGATGATATTTAAACCACTTCTCTTTGGGGAGATCAACATGAGTAGCAAATGATTCACAAAAAGAGGCTACTATCTCAGAGTCAAGTCCATATTTAGTGCTAAACTTGTGAAAAGCATCGGTATTCATAAAGGATTTAACACAATCAAATTCAAGCTTAATACCTGACTCTTTACCTTCGTCGAGTTCTCAATCTTCAGAGTTGCATTTAATTCTTTCTAAAAGATCCCACCTAAATTCAATAGTCTTCTTCATAAAAGAACCAGTACAAGAAGTATCGAGCATGGATTGATCATCACGAGAAAGCCAAGCATAAAAGTTCTGAATGATAATTTCTCTAGAGAGCTCATGATTGGGGCATGAATATAACATTGACTTCAGCCTCCCCCAAGCTAGAGCGATACTTTCTCCTTCACGAGGCCAAAAATTATATATATAATTCCGATCACAATGAACTAGATGCATAGGATAATTTTTTTGGTGAAATTCCAATTTCAACCGATTCCAGTTCCAAGATCCAATATCATCGCATAGCCTATACCATGTCAATGCTTTTCCCTTCAAAGATAAAGGGAAAACCTTCTTCTTAGCTTCATCTCCGGATAAACCTACAAGGTTAAATAATCCACATAGATCAAGTGCATATCAGGATATTCAGTTCCATCTCCTGCATAAGGATTAGCTAGCAGATGTTCTATCATACCCGAAGGAATTTTATAACCAATATTTTCAGTAGGTGCAGTAGGTTGAGGAGTAGCTAATTGTGGTTCCGGTCGAGGTGAAGATACCCCGAACAAACCCCTCAAAGGATGATTCTTCGTAGTAACAAGTGACAATAGATTTCAGCACATAGTAATAATTTTTCCTTATCAATTTCCACTTACCAAGAGCGCTTCACTCCCCGGCAACGGCGCCAGAAAAGAGCCTTGATGACCCACAAGTATAGGGGATCAATCGTAGTCCTTTCGATAAGTAAGAGTGTCAAACCCAACAAGGAGCAGAAGGAAATGACAAGTGGTTTTCAGCAAGGTATTTTCTGCAAGCACTGAAATAGTCGATAACAAGTAGTTTGATAGCAAGATAATTTGTAACGAGCAAATAACGGTAACGGTAAATAAAGTGCAGCAAGGTAGCCCAATACTTTTGTGGCAAGGGACATGCCAAAACGGTCTCTTATGATAAGCAAAGCGTTCTTGAAGGTACACGGCAATTTCATCATATCACTTTCATCATGTTGGTTTGATTCATGTTCGCTACTTTGATAATTTGATATGTGGGTGGACCGGTGCTTAGGTGTTGTTCTTACTTGAACAAACCTCCTACTTATGATTAACCCCCTCGCAAGCATCCGCAACTACGAAAAAAGTATTAAGATAAAATCTAACCATAGCATTAAACTTTGGGATCCAAATCAGTCCCTTACGAAGTAGCGCATAAACTAGCGCATAAAATCTAACCATAGCATTAAGCTTCTGTCACTCTAGCAACCCATCATCTAATAACTACTCCATAATGCATCCCCTTAGGCCCAAATATGGTGAAGTGCCATGTAGTCGACGTTCACATGACACCACTAAGGGAATCACAACATACATATCATCAGAATATCGAACACATATCAAGTTCACATGAATACTTGCAACATGACTTCTCTCGTGACCTCAAGAACAAAAGTAACTACTCACAAATAATAATCATGCTCAAGATCAGAGGGGTATTAAATAGCATAATGGATCTAAACATATAATCTTCCACCAAATAAACCATATAGTAATCAACTGCAAGATGTAATCAACACTACTAGTCACCCACAAGTACCAATCTAAGGTTCCGGTACAACGATTGAACACAAGAGATGAACTAGGGTTTGAGAGGAGATGGTACTGTTGAAGATGTTGATAGAGATGGCCCTCCTAAAGATGGGAGAGTTGTTGGTGATGACGATGGCGATGATTTCCCCCTCCAGGACGAAAGTTCCCCCGGCGAAATCGCTCCGCCGGAGGGCAAAAGTGCTCCTGCCCAAGTTCCGCCTTGAGACGGCGGCGCTTCGTCCCGAAAGTCCCCTCCTGATTTTTTCTAGGTCTAAATGACCTATATACCAGAAGATGGGCACCGGATGTGGGCCGAGGAGGGCACAACCCACCAGGGTGCGCCTGGGGGGCCTAGCGCGCCCAGGTGGGTTTTGCCCACCTGGTGGGCCTCCTCCGGTTGTTATTTGCTCCAGTATTTTTTATATATTGCAAAATAATTCTTCGTAAATTTTCAGCTCATTTGGAGATGTGCAGAATAGGTAACTCTTACGTAGCTTTTTCAGGTCCAGAATTCCAGCTGCCGGTATTCTCCCTCTTTGTGTAAACCTTGCATATTATGAGAGAAAAGGCACTAGAATTATTCACAAAAACATTATTATGCATAAAAATATTATAAATAACAGTAGAAAAACATGATGCAAAATGAACATATCAGCGGGCAGTCATTAGGATGGGTTCACCGGAGAAGCGCTCGACACAAGAAACTCGGCCAGAGTGTGTGTGGTATGTTTATTGTTTGTGTTTGTTTTGTGTAGCCTCTCTCCTCTACATAGAGGGGGCACATGGGAGAGTGAAGAGATGCAACTGGCACGTGGTGGAAGAACTCTCGAGAAGCATAAAACACATTCACAACAAGCTCAAGTATTGACACATACACCCAGATCTAGACAATGCACTGTTGTGCAAAAAATTATTTCTTCCAGCAAGGCGCATAAACATTAGCTCGAACTCAAATCACGAGCTGCGACGCATGCGTGTTCAATGGCGTGGTGTGAAGTGAGTGAATGAGTGCACGGTGTTGCTCTATTTTCTCATGCTACAAGAAGTAGTGGAACAACCCACCTTTTTTTATTGGTGTCACTCTTCCTCGACTAGCAAATACTAAACTTATACACTTACCATGCAACTCAAATGGGCTTTCAGTTTTCATAATTTTTACTTGGCCGAGGCACAAGATTTACTGGGTCGAGGCCCATAAAATCTAATAATTCCCATCAAATCTAACAGGCATATTGGATTGCATTTGTTCCAATTGTATTATTTGATATTACCTGCATGACTAACAACTGAAGCAACTACAGTTATTTACAACCGAACAATGGACTAGGCCTTCAATTGTCAGTCTTGTACTAACAAATTTCACTGAATGTCGTTACCAGTGTCATGGCTACCATGCATGTGGAGCATATAAGTCGTACTCTTGTCTGTTCATGAGTTTATTAAAGATTACTCGATTTCATAGACTATGATCAGTAGTCTAGCTCATATAGGTGTGCTCTTTAAAGACAACTCTATACGTTGGCATCTTCGCTTTCATAAGCAAACATAACACATATCAACGGGTCTTACAATATTAGCGGGAAAATTGCATCTTCAGCGGAGTGGGTTTATTAAATGTTCTCTCCAATTGCAAAGATCACATCAGTTGCGTTTCCCTTTCGACAACTGTTGTGAGTCTCAAACACATCTCCTTTGATGCAAAGTCTATCACATTCCTTGATAAACCTTCTGTAAGAGCATCTGCTAGATTTTTTAGTAGTTGGAACATAATCCAACGTTGTTACTCTAGAGTGTTCAACATTATAATATATTATAATATTATTTTCACATGTCTTGAACTCTTCACTTTATCATTTGAATTGTTCGCTTTGACAATTATAGTTTGATTATCACAGTTCATAAGTGTCGGGGACGAATCCGCGATCACCTATGGGACCCAGGGAAGGACCCCTTTACGTTCGGCAGGGAGAGACGGTCGCACGAAGAGCAAATCTAGCGAAGAACACGACAGTGCACGAGGGAGATTTACCTAGGTTCGGGCCGCACGGATGCGTAAAACCCTACTCCTGCTTTTTGGTTTATTATCTGTATGATTGTTCTAGCTCCAGGAGCGCTACAGTACCGAGTAGCTGCGTACAATACTGGAGTTCTCCATCTCCCAGTTCCTCCCCTTTTCACGTTGCCTATGGGCCTCCTTTTATACGCACAAAGGGGTCACCAACAGGTGGCAAACAGTAAAGGTAGAGGTGGAAAGTTGCTACAGTAAGGCCACTATTACCAGGATGACATGTCCTACCTACCACTGACGGCAGGGGACAAGGGCATTAAATGCCCATGCCTTTGCTGTCCACATACATGTACCCGGACGTCTTGGACGTGGGAAAAGCCTATCCCACCTGCTCCTGCACCGCTAGCTACAGTGCACCGCCGTCTACACAGTGCCCTGCCACGCACGCTTGGAAGGACCCAGAGCGCCACGCTGGCAGAGGCACCGGAGCAGCACAGTAGCACAGTGGTACAGTAACGCTTGCCGCGGCAAGACCTTGCCGCACCTGACAGCTTGCCGCAACCCATAGTTTGCCGCGCAAGGTAACTTGCCGGGGCAAGTACCTTGCCGCAGCCGCTATCTTGCTGCAGCCAATACCTTGCCGTAGCCAATGACTTGCCGGGGCAAGTACCTTGCCGCGGCAAGTACTCTGCTTCAGCAATGCCTAGGCTGGGCCTCAGCTGTCCCTCCCGGCAAGCTCCTCTTGCCGGGGCCTTAACTCTTGCTTTGTATACTTTGTTCTTGAATGGCTTAATAATCTTGAGCTTCTCTCTGGCTGTCCTCCCGCAAGCCTGGCCGCGGGATGCTACTACTGCCCGTGCACAAGTACGGGGTACTAGGGTACCCCTATTCTAGTACACCGACAATAAGGATAGCTGACGTGGGTTTCTCAATCACCGACAAGTCCATTAAGTGTTCACGAAGCCATACTGCTTTAACTGTAGTTGTGTCTAATGTTGTGAGTTATGCTCGCATTGTTGACCTTGTTAAGATGGTCTGCTTGCAAGACTTCCATGAAACAACGCCACCACAAGAATAAACTCCTTGTTGCTGAGATCCAGTCACTGACGGGAGATAAGGAGTTTATTCCATCAAAGCTTCGTAGGGAACAAAATAGGGTAGCATTGCGGTACGACTGCACAGAGGCCTTGTATCGAGGAAATTTTGCCTCTTAACTGTAACCCTATACTTCTTGTACAAACCATGTCATATTGTAACATGAAAAAAGGTCAAGTTTCAACATATTATAACATACAAATAAGATATAGGTGCACGCATGGTTCATTTTACTTTGCATGAAATGCATGCATAGAATGTATGGAACTCTCTACGTTGGAAGGAGAGAGAGTGAATATGAACTCTCAAAAATACTTTGTGATGAAGACATGTACCTAGGGTAAGGTAATAGGCCCGACCTAGACACCCTTACCGAGGACACTGCCCTAAAGCAAATGACATTCAAAGGATGGCACCATCTACCGACTAAAATCGCCACAGGGTGCAACCCACTCGACCAACAGTTCACTCGGACAACCCAATTCCATTCGACCGGGGTGTACTCACTCGACCCCACCGGAAACCACTCGGAAGACAGAAGATCTAAGGTCTCTCAGGATGGCAAGGGTCAGGCGTTCACTCCGTAGTCTTAATGATCATTTATTTGCCTTTATTGCTGGCGTTATCAGTAACGTCCTGTCTTTGAAGACATTGAAACCCTTGTAACGTGGGACGGTTGGGGTTCTGGCGCACTCTATATAAGCCACCCCCTCTTCAGGCACAGGGGTTCGCACCCCCTCTAACTTCACGCATAAGTCAATCGACCGAGCCTCCGGGCACCGAGACGTAGGGCTGTTACTTCCTCCGAGAAGGGCCTGAACTCGTAAATCTTGCATGCACAACCTCACCGTAGCTAAGATCTTGCCTCCTCATACCTACCCCTCATTCTACTGTCAGACTTAGAACCACGACAGTTGGCGCCCACCTTGGGGCAGGTGTCTTAGCAACTTTCCGGTGAGGTTGCGATTTTTTCCGATTCCCATCATCATGGTTTCGGGTGGAGGTTTGGCTGAGAGCCACGAGATCCGTCTCGGTGCGCTCGTCTTCATCGCCGACGACTCCGCCTGGCTCCAGGAGGCCCCCCTCGACGTCGAGACGTTCCCCGTCCGCGGGGCGACGCACTTTCGCGCATGTGTCCCTGGCGTCCTTCTGCGGCAGCCGTCGACCCAATATCGGTCATTTCCTACGGCGTCTTCGTCCCCCGCTGTTCGCCGACGCAAGCGATCTGGTCGATCGCGGCTTCAGCGGTGGGTGAAGCATGAAGTGGCACGTCAATCGGCCACTCCTCAAGTCGCGGCAATCGAGCCCGATGAATCTCTCTATGGCCTGTTCGATCTGTCGACTAGCTCCGTCGAGACTCTGTCCGAGTGCGACAGCAGCGATCCTGCGGCGGAGGTCCTGATGGTCGACACGCCGCGTAGCCCGCCTGGCATGCGTCGCAACGGAGGCGGCGACGGCGGTGGCGATCCGTCGCATGTTCACGAGGAATACCACCCCGAAACCCTCTCTTCACAGCGGAGGGAGGAACTTCACCGCTGCAACGAGGAAGCACTCCACACGCCCATCGTCGGAGAGACCTCTGAGGCTTGGGCCTTGGAGGCTGCGCGCTTGGCCACTTTGGCTGAACGCACTCGACTGGAAAATCTTCAGCATGCACTCGACGAACGTGCTCGGCAGCGGATTCCTGAGTCCAGTCGACGGAGGCAATTATTCCCTCCTGAACCTCAGGTATACCGCACTCCGATTCAGAACCATGCAGCCGCAGCTTGTATAGCAGAATCCATCCAACTATCCCAGTCAGAAGCTGGGCGAGGTTTGATGCAGATCCGGGCTCTGCTCCGGGCGGCAGGAGACCAAAACACTGCAGTATCACAGTCACGTGACAGAATCCATAGCAGATCTGTGGTGGCTGACACAGTTCAGTCGGCTCACAGCCCAAGATCGCCTCCGCGGCGTGAAGGGCGGGTGCATCGCCAGGATCAGCATTAGGGTCGGATCCACGAGCAGTACGATCATCGACTCGGCCGTGATGACCGCCGTCGAGCGCCTACACCCCCTCCGAGAAGCGGATCATATGTGCCCCGGCACTGTGATCACAGGCGCCCGTACAGCGGAGGGCGGCGGACGCCGGTCGACCCAAGGGAGCCAGGGTTTGATGCGAGGTCAATTTTGGTGCAAGGTTTGGTCGACAGGAATCGAGCACACAGAGAGGGGCAAGGCAGAGATCGCCCGAGTGGAAGCAGGATTCATGTTTCGGGTCCCGAGTGTTTTAGCAGATCTATCAGAGCCGCTGAGATCCCCCCCAACTTCAGGTTGGCGACTGGGGTCAGTAAGTTCACCGGTGAGTCGAAGCCTGATACTTGGCTGGAAGATTACCGAGTGGCTGTCCAGATCGGTGGTGGAAATGATGAAGTAGCTATGAAACACCTTCCTCTCATGCTGGAAGGGTCAGCCAGAGCATGGCTGAATCAGTTGGCTCCAGGCAGTATATTCAGCTGGGAGGAGTTAGCCCGAGTGTTTGTCAGGACATTTGAGGGCACATGCAAACGACCTGCGGGGTTGACAGAATTGCAGCATTGTGTTCAGAAGCCGAATGAAACTCTGAGGGATTACATCCAAAGATGGACCACACTACACCACACGATAGAGAATGTATCCCAACACCAAGCAGTTTGTGCCTTCAAGGAAGGCGTTCGGTATCGGGAGCTTAACTTGAAATTCGGTCGGACAGGAGATCTGTCTCTGACCCGAATGATGGAAATAGCCACCCGGTATGCTAATGGTGAAGAAGAGGACCGACTCCGCAGTGGGAAGGGCAAGCCAGTCGCCCAAGACACCGGAGTGGGTCGGAAGCAGAAACGCAAAGCCGAGCCAGCAGGTCCAGGTGAAGCTGCAGTTGTAACTCAAGGAAAATTCAAAGGAAAGCCCAAGGGACCCTGGATCCCCAAGAAGGTGAAAGATCAGGCTGGGAACGATGTGTTGGACTTGCCATGTCACATTCACACCAAGAAGGATGAAGAGGGAAATCTGATTTATCCCAAACACACCACTCGACAGTGTCGGCTCCTGATCCAGCAGTTCCGAGAGAAATAGCCCAATGAAAAGGAAAAAGAGTATGACAAGGATGGCGATCAGGAAGAAGATGATGACGGTTTCCCTAACGTCAATTCCACTTTGATGATTTTTGCTGACATTGAGAGTAAAAGTCGACTGAAAGTCATCAACAGAGAGGTAAACATGGTTGCTCCGGCAACGACGACATACTTGAAATGGTAAAAGACTCCCATCACATTCGACCAATCTGACCACCCACCGCACGTCGCCACCCCTGGGAGGCAAGCGTTGGTGGTCGACCCGGTCGTTGGGGGCACCCGACTGACCAAAGTCTTGATGGATGGTGGCAGCGGCTTGAACATTTTGTATGCGGAGACTCTTCGTGGGATGGGCATTCCGATGTCCAGGCTCAGTGAGAGCAACATGCGGTTCCATGGTGTCATTCCAGGGAAGAAAGCTGATTCACTCGGACAGATCACTCTTGACGTGGTTTTCGGCGACTCAATGAATTACCGCAAGGAGAAGCTGACATTTGAAGTTGTGGATTTTCACAGTGCCTATCATGCTATTCTGGGCAGAACTGCATATGCCCGTTTCATGGCTCGACCATGTTACGTGTACCTCAAGCTGAAGATGCCTGGCCCCAAGGGCGTGATCACGGTCACTGGCAATAGGCAACGAGCAGAAGAGTGCCTCCAGAAGGGCTCTAAGATTGCCGATGAACAGATGGCAGCGATTGAAATGGAAGAGTATAAGAAGACTACAGATCCGAGTGATTTGTTGCGCACTAAGAAGCCTGCTTCCGAGTCTGCATTTCAGTCGTCCGGTGAAACAAAGCCTGTTCACATTCACCCGACCGATCCCAGTGCTGCACCGACTCGTATCTCAACAACACTCGACAGCAAATAGGAAGAAGCGCTCATCCAGTTCCTCCGTGAGAACTGGGACATCTTCGCATGGAAGCCATCTGACATGCCAGGTGTACCTAGGGGGCTGGCTGAGCACCGTTTGTGAGTCGATCCAAAGGCAAAACCCGTGAAAGAGCACCTCCGTCGGTCCGCTGCGGAGAATAGAAAGGCAATCGGCGAGGAGGTGGCTCGGCTTTTGGCAGCTGAGTTCATCCGCGAGATTTACCACTCCGAGTGGCTCGCCAATGTTGTCATGGTTCCCAAGAAGGACGATTCACTCCGTATGTGCATTGATTTCAAGCATATCAATCGGGCCTGCCCGAAAGATCATTTTCCTCTCTCCCGCATCGATCAGATAGTCGACTCGACTGTGGGATGTGAGCGATTGTCCTTCCTGGATGCATATTCCGGGTACCATCAGATCCGACTGTATGGACCTAATGAAATTAAAACAGCTTTTATCACCCCATTCGGGTGCTTTTGCTATGTCACCATGCCCTTTGGTCTCAAGAATGCTGGTGCCACATTCATGCGCATGATACAGAAGTGCCTGCTAACTCAAATCAGTCGGAATGTGGAAGCATACATGGATGACATCGTGGTTAAGTCGCGCAAAGGTTCCGACCTGCTGACTGACCTTGCTGAAACCTTTGCCAATTTGAGAAGATATGATATCAAGCTTAATCCGTCGAAGTGTACATTTGGAGTTCCAGGTGGAAAGTTACTCGGTTTCCTCGTTTCCGAACGTGGGATCGATGCAAACCCAGAAAAAGTTGGTGCAATCCTCCGAATGAAACGCCCTGTGCGTGTACACGACGTTCAGAAGCTTACTGGTTGTTTGGCAGCTTTGAGTCGATCCATCTCTCGCCTCGGTGAAAAGGCATTGCCTCTTTACCGACTGATGAAGAAATCTGAGAAGTTCGAGTGGACTCCTGAAGCTGACGCAGCGTTTGCAGAGCTCAAAGCCCTGCTTTCCACCCAGCCGGTGCTTGCTGCTCCAATCAGCAAAGAGCCTTTACTGCTTTATATAGCAGCCACTGGACAGGTTGTCAGTACAGTACTCACGGTCGAGCGGGAAGAAGAAGGCAAAACTTACAAGGTTCAACGCCCAGTATACTATATTTCTGAAGTCTTAACTCCATCCAAGAAGAGATATCCACATTATCAGAAGCTTGTCTATGGAATCTACTTGACCACGAAGAAGGTTGCACATTACTTCTCAGATCATTCGATTACAGTCATCAGTGACGCTCCGTTGTCAGAAATTCTAAACAACAGAGATGCAACTGGCCGAGTGGCAAAGTGGGCGATTGAACTCCTTCCGCTGGATATCAAGTTCGAGGCAAAGAAAGCGATCAAGTCTCAAGCGATAGCAGATTTCCTCGTCGAGTGGATTGAACAGCAGTTACCGACCCAGATACAGTCGGAACATTGGACTATGTTCTTCGACGGGTCCAAGATGTTGAATGGTTCAGGCGCTGGAATGGTCCTGGTATCTCCACGGGGCGACAACCTCAGATATGTTCTCCAGATTCACTTTGATTCCTCCAACAATGAAGCTGAATATGAGGCACTCTTGTATGGATTGCGTATGGCCATTTCACTCGGCGTCCGCCGCCTAATGGTTTACGGTGACTCGGATTTAGTGGTTAATCAAGTGATGAAGGAGTGGGACGTCAGGAGCCAAGCTATGACTGGTTATTGCAATGCGGTGAGGAAGTTAGAAAAGAAGTTTGAAGGGCTAGAGCTCCACCATATACCCCGACTGAAGAATCAAGCAGCTGATGACTTGGCAAAGATAGGATCCAAGCGGGAGCCTATTCCCAGCAATGTGTTTTTGGAGCATATTCACGCACCATCAGTTCAAGAAGATCCCTTCACAGAAGAGCCCCCACAGCCTAAAAGTTCCACTGATCCGACTGAAGTTGAAATCCCAGCTGTGGTCGACTTGATCATGGAAGTTTTGATTGTTATTCCAGATTGGACAGTGCCGTACATTGCATATATTCTCAGGAAAGAGCTTCCAGAGGATGAAGAAGAGGCTCGCCAGATTGTCCGTCGATCCAAAGCCTTCACAGTAATGGGGAAGCAACTCTATAGAGAAAGTGTCACGGGGGTCGTTCAGAAATGCATCACTCCGAAAGAAGGCCGAATGATCCTCGATGATATTCACTCGGGAACCTGTGGTCACCATGCGTCTTCTCGGGCCATCGTGGCCAAAGCGTATCGAGCAGGGTTTTATTGGCCGCGGGCAAATGAGATGGCAAAGGAGTTAATTGACAAATGTGAGGGCTGCCAGTTCTACTCCAACATGTCCCACAAACCCGCTTCAGCCCTGAAGACCATTCCACTTGTCTGGCCTTTCGCTGTTTGGGGTTTGGATATGGTGGGACCTCTGAAGACTGGCAGGAGTGGCTTCACCCATGTGCTTGTAGCAGTCGACAAGTTCACCAAGTGGATCGAAGCTAAACCTGTCAAAAACCTGGATGCAAGTACTGCGGTCAGCTTCATCAGAGGGTTAACATTTAGATATGGAGTCCCACACAGCATCATCACGGATAATGGGTCGAACTTTGATTCTGATGAGTTCCGAGCTTTCTGTGCGTCCCAAGGTACTCGGGTCGACTATGCTTCAGTCGCCCACCCTCAGTCGAATGGACAGGCAGAAAGAGCGAATGGTTTGATTCTCAAAGGGCTGAAACCTCGATTGATGCGCGACCTCAAGCATGCGGCCGGCGCTTGGGTAGATGAGCTACCGTCAGTCCTTTGGGGATTAAGAACAACACCAAATCGGTCGACTGGTCGAACCCCCTTCTTCATGGTATATGGGGCTGAAGCTGTGCTGCCGAGTGACTTGCTTCACAATGCACCCCGAGTAGAACTCTTCTCAGAAGCCGAAGCAGAACGAGCTCGAGAAGATGCTGTTGATCTTCTGGAAGAAGAAAGAGAGATGGCCTTGATCCGATCGACCATTTATCAGCAAGACCTTCGTCGATTATATGCCAGAAATGTGAAGGGTCGAGCATTTCAGGAAGGGGACCTTGTGCTCCGAGTGGACCAGCCACGGCCTCACAAACTTGCCCCCGCTTGGGAAGGTCCCTTCATCGTCACCAAGGTGCTCCGCAACGGAGCGTATCACCTCTACAATGTGGAGCATAATAAGGACGAGCCACGCGCTTGGAATGCGGAGCTACTCCGCCGTTTTTATACTTAAGTGTTCAGACTAATGAGATGTAATAAAGAGTACCTTTCAGTTCGTTTATCAAAGACATGGTTTTACAGTCTCCTAAATGATTGTTGTTACTAACACATGTGTCCAAAATCCCCGGGTGGGTGGCTTAGCCGCGAATCTGATTCGCCTAAGTTCAAAAAATCCTACCGAGTGATGAGCAACCCTCTCACTCGGGGGCTTAGCTGCAGTCCTGTACTCGCCTAAGTTTGAAAAATCCTACCGAGTGATGAGCAACCCTCTCACTCGGGGGCTTAGCTGCAGTCATGTACTCGCCTAAGTTTAAAAAATCCTACCGAGTGATGAGCAACTCTCTCACTCGGGGGCTTAGCTGCAGTCCTGTACTCGCCTAAGTTTAAAAAATCCTACCGAGTGATGAGCAACCCTCTCACTCGGGGGCTTAGCTGCAGTCCTGTACTCGCCTAAGTTTAAAAAATCCTACCGAGTGATGAGCAACCCTCTCACTCGGGGGCTTAGCTGCAGTCCTGTACTCGCCTAAGTTTAAAAAATCCTACCGAATGACGAGCAACCCTCTCACTCGGAGGCTTAACTGCAGTCCTATACTCGCCTAAGTATAAAACATGCTCCATCCTGATCTGCAAGGACGACGAGGTGCAGGTCGTCCGCGACCCTATCCTCAGAACTGCGTCTGTTCCGAGTGAAGATACAAGTTCCACTCGAAAATAAAAACAAGCATATTTAAGGGCAAACAAAGTCCGGACGAAGGAGCTTAAAAGTACTCGGGCTTCAGGCCCGAGGAAGTTTTACGGTTACAAAATCACTCGGCATACCGAGGCAAATTGAACCGGATCATAAAAGTTCGGACGAAGGAGCTCAAAGTACTCGGGCATCAGGCCCGAAGGGAGTTTTACGGTTACAGAATCACTCGGCATACCGAGGCAAATTGAATCAGATCATAAAAGTTTCATTCACTCTGCAGAGGGGCTGGCAGGCTCGACAAACTCGTCCAGGTCAATTCCGTCTGCGATTCGAGTAGCAGCAGCAATGAAGGTCTCCATGAAAGACTGGAAGTCGGGTTTCTTGGTGTTGGTGACCTTGATTGCCGCTAGCATCTCTTCTCTGGCTTCCCTGCAGTGGACGCGAACCAGGGATAAAGCTACGTCAGCACCGCATCGAGCGGCGGACTTCTTCCACTCCTGCACTCGACCAGGAATCTCGTTAAGTCGAGTCATCAGAGACTCGAGGTCGTTTCGGAGCGTGTCCCCTGGCCAGAGCGCCGTGTCGATCCGCGAAACTGCGACCTTGAGTCGAGCAAGATATTCCAAGGCACTGGCAAGGCGAGACTCCAGCCGGAGCACATTCATGGCTGCTTCATCTTTGACAGGGGAGTTGATAGGGTCCAAGTTCGTCTCGACTCGCCCAGTTTCTTCCTCGAAGTCTTGGCAGAATTCTGCACTCACAGAAAAATAATGAGTCGACAGTGGTATGATGAGTCGACGAAAGCAAACCAATCGCACAGAGAAAAGTACCTTCAAGCATGAGGAATAATTTTTTGGCGAGTCCTCCTAGGTAGTTCTCCAGCTCGTCCCTCCTGCGGGTGATGTCTTCTACTTTTTCGGTCAGGGTTCGCTTGTCCTTCTTCAGACGAGTCACTTCTTTGTTGGCTTCGTCAAGAGCAGCCTTCAGCTTGGCATTCTCTCCCTCCAGCTGTCCGACTGAAGCCATCTTTTGGTCAGCAAGCGCCAGTTTGTCTTCGGCAGTTTTCTTCGCAACCGCAAGGTCAAGGTCCTTCTTCTCCAAAGCTTGTCTCATTGTTTCTAGAAAGAACAACATTCGAATCAGAAAAAGGAGGAGAAAAGGTGACAAGAGAACCGGTCGACAAACTTTCCTTACCAGCAGCGTCATCCTTAGCCTTCTGCAAGTTGTTTCGAGCCAACTCCAGGTCAAGATTGAGCTGAGTTTGCTTCTTCTCCAAGTCAGCAAACCGGGCTCCAAGATCACAAGATTTCTGCGTTCAGAAGATAGTCAGTCGGCAGACACAAAGACTATTGCCGAATCAAACATTCGCCAATAGTCTCGGGGACTACACCCAGTGGGTGCACTCAGCGTGCCCCACTGGTCCGACTCTTTCATTCGACTTGGTCCGTCCAGTTAAAAAAAAACTCAGACCATAGCCGACTGCCCGCAGTCGACTACGGTCTCGGGGACTACACCCAGTGGGTGCACTCAGCGTGCCCCCTCTGGTAAAGGTTCCACTCGGCATGATCTGCCCAGCCCGAGTGGAGAAGATCTCTTAAAAGACCCCTGCCGAATCAAACATTCGACGGCGGTCTCGGGGACTACACCCAGTGGGTGCACTCAGCGTGCCCCCACTGGTTCAGAGATTCGATCAGCACAACCTAGTCGACTCAAGTGGAAAAACTACTCAACAGAAATTAAAACACCCAGTGGGTGTACAGACTGACAATGGGTGTGCAATTAAAGGTTCCAAAACGCTCATCCACGGACGTCTTGCAGATAAAGCAGCTGTTCCTAAATATCATATCCCAACAGAACAAGCGTCAAGATGGAGTTCAGTCGGAAGTAAGCTAACCTGGACATTGGCTTGAAGTGCTGAGCTGGCATCATAGGCAGCTTGACTGGCCTCGCGCACCACCTTCATTTGCTCCATCATAACGCCAGCCTGGCGTATAGCCTCCTGGGCAGCACTCACTTGGTCTTCTGGGACTTGATGGGCGGTGGGAGGTGCAGTCGGTGTATCAGTTGCAGTAGCATGAGAGCTTGAGGCATGAAGTTGGACAGACGGAGGAAGGGCCCGCACAGTCGACGACGAAGGACGAGCACTCGACAAGGGAATCGCAAAAGTAACGGAGGCACGGTTGAAGTCCCCGGATTGCTGGATAGCTGGTTCCGTCGCCGGCGTCGACTGGGACGTCTTGCTAGCTGGCACCTTCTTGACTGAGGCCCTGCTCCTCCTACCCACGAGTTCTTGTGGCTCATTTTCATCATCGTCTTGAAGTTCAATAACATCTCGCGGAGCTGCAAAAGAATCGACCACAAGAGTTCAGTCGACTGTAGAATTAGCTAGCAAAGAAAAGATGAAGATAACAGGGGTCATACTCACTTTGGAGGTGACCGCGTCCTCCATCTCCTCGTCACCATCATCTTGGTAAGCAGAAGTCCCGGAGGTAGCAGCACTGCAAATCTCAAGGTTCACTCGGTCGAGCAAGTGGATGGGTCGGCAACCGATATAAGATTCTTCAAACAAAGGGTGAAAACGAAACGCTTACGCAGAGGCGACGGGAACATCAACCTTGATCTTGGGCAAAGCCTTCCGTGGCTTGGATGACGCGGTCTTGAGCTGCTTCGGAGCCTTCTCAGTCGGCACCGGAGAAGATGTCCGAGTGCGCTTCGAAGTCTGTCCAGTCGGTGCTACCACCTTGCCCCGGATACTTGCTGGGTCGTGCTTGTGCTTGGAACGCTTTTCCGTGCAAGGTGGAGAATCGACCTCCTCCTCACTGCTCGAGTTTTCTTGCTCTTCATCACTCTCCCCATCGGAGTTCCAGTCGCCGCTGTCGCCTCCGCTCTCTTCTCCTTCCTGGATCTGCTCCCCATTGGCATCGATTATATCTCAGTATATATTTGCGAAGCAAAGAATCGAACAAGCATCAGTCGGTTCCAAAGACAGTTTACAAATTAGAGTAAAAGTCACTCGACATCGAAGGTCTGACCTTGTCTGGTTCGTTATCAGCGCCGAGTGGCAGAATTCTCCTAGACCCCCTGGGGTTGTCTCTGTTTCCGGTAATGCTCTGCAGCCACCGCGCCACCGTCTCCTCGGCAACTTCCTCCGGGTGGATCCGAGCAGAATCATCGGCGCCCGAATACATCCACATAGGATGATCGCGGGCCTGGAGCGGCTGGATGCGGCGAGTGAGGAACACCTCTAGCAAATCCATGCCGGTCACGCCATCGCGGACAAGTTGGATTACGCGGTCGACCAACATGTTCACCTCCACCTTTTCTTCTGGAGTCACTTTCAAGGAAGAGGGCTTTTCAATTCGCCCCATGGTAAAGGGAGGAAGGCCAGTCGACTGACCAGGAGTTGGTTTGTCCTTACAATAAAACAAGGTCGACTGCCACCCTCTGACCGAATCGGGAAGAGTCATAGGTGGAAATGTGCTTTTGCCTCTCATCTGGATCCCTAGACCTCCGCACATCTGAATCACGTGTGTCCTCTCATCACTCGGATTGGCCTTTTTCACAGACTGTGAGCGGCAGGTGAAGATGTGTTTGAAGAGACCCCAATGCGGTCGACAACCCAAGGAATTCTCACTCATGGAGACAAACGCAGCTAGGTATGTGATGGTGTTCGGAGAAAAGTGATGAAGTTGGGCTCCGAAAAAGTTCAGAAAACCTTGGAAAAAAGGATGAGGGGGCAGAGAAAAACCACGGTCGACGTGAGTCGCGAGGAGGACGCACTCACCCTCCTGCGGTTGCGGCTCGGTCTCGTCACCTGGCAGCCTCCAAGACCCATGGTCGATCAAGCCTCCCTCGACCAGATCCTCCATGTCTTCTTGCTGAATCGTGGAGCGAATCCAATCGCCCTGGATCCAGCCGGGCGGCAGGCCGGATCTCGACGACGAGCCTCCCCGACTCGTCTTCTTGCCCTTCGCTGCCGCCGTCGCTTTCTTCGCACGCTCCAAGGCCGCCGTCTTCTCCTTCCCCATCGCGGTAGGCTGCGCTCGGGCGGGGCGGCGGCGTCGAAGGTGGCGGCGAATGCGGTGGTGAAACGGGAGAGGAGGAAGAAGATAGGGAGCACAGTACTGGGCTCATCGACCCCGACGCCTTATATGGGTCCGCTCCCGAGTGGCTGACTAGTGGGCCCAGGCAATCCAGTCAAATCCCGCAACAGTCGCGCGCTGGATACGTGGCGAAAAAGGTGGCACGAGAATCGAGGCGTCCCTGCCTAATTCGCTCCGTCTACTGCGGTCCTCTCCGTCCCGCGCGCTTCTCCAAATTTGAAATCCCGTGAGATCCGGAAAGCGGCAGCGTGACCAATCGCGCCAAGGATCTTATACCATATCAACATTCGGAGCTCATCAGAAAAAATCACTCGACGACCTCTGAATGGACCCAGGCGACTGAAAATGAAGTTGAAGTTTTTACAAAGGTCACCGGCCCGGTTAGGATGCCTCTGAAGCATATAAATCGGGTCGGAATCATCTTCAACCCCTTCTCCACTCGAACCCAGATCCATTCGGGGGCTAATGATGAAGACATGTACCTAGGGTAGGGTAATAGGCCCGACCTAGACACCCTTACCGAGGACACATCCCTAAAGCAAATGACATTCAAAGGATGGCACCATCTACCGACTGAAATCGCCACAGGGTGCAACCCACTCGACCAACAGTTCACTCGGACAACCCAATTCCATTCGACCGGGGTGTACTCACTCGACCCCACCGGAAACCACTCGGAAGACAGAAGATCTAAGGTCACTCAGGATGGCAAGGGTCAGGCGTTCACTCCGTAGTCTTAATGATCATTTATTTGCCTTTATTGCTGGCGTTATCAGTAACGTCCTGTCTTTGAAGACATTGAAACCCTTGTAACGTGGGACGGTTGGGGTTCTGGCGCACTCTATATAAGCCACCCCCCTCCTCAGGCACAAGGGTTCGCACCCCCTGTAACTTCACGCATAAGTCAATCGACCGAGCCTCCGGGCACCGAGACGTAGGGCTGTTACTTCCTCCGAGAAGGGCCTGAACTCGTAAATCTTGCATGCACAACCTCACCGTAGTTAAGATCTTGCCTCCTCATACCTACCCCTCATTCTACTGTCAGACTTAGAACCACGACACTTTGCACTATTCACGTTTTAAAGAAGTGTTTAAAAAAAAAACTCAGTACTATTCGAATTCACCCTCAATCAGTTGACGGTTATGATTTGATTCTCCATCTTTTAGTACCTCGTAGAATTTCTCAATTTCCCCTCTACTCGTCATCCTATTCGATGCGGCTGCCGGGAAGCTGAAAGGTGCAAATGCGTAATCAACCTTAATAACCGCTTGGCTCTTCGCATCCCAACCCAGAATTAATTGGCAGGCAGACGGAATCCCACTGGCCTGCTCCCGTGGGTGCCCTTTTATATCCATCATCGACACACCCTGCTGCAATCCGAAACCTAGCTAGCCACGCATTTTGCAAAGCCTGCGACCGATCAAAAAACTTCAGGCGCCGGAGCCCGGGGCCGCGGGAGGGGCAAGATGAGCTTCTACAGCTACGACGACGACGACCTCGTGCTCGTGCGGCAGGGAAGCGAAATGACGGCACGGGCGGCAAATGATAGCAGGTACAGCATGTGGACGCAGACCGAGATGGAGAAGCAGATGTTCTCGTGGTCATTTGAAGATGTGCGAAACAGGAATCTTCTCAAGAAAAAGGTAATTCTTCTCAGTTAGTAGCTTGTTCTATCTGTTTATCTTCCTTTGTTTTCCAGATGGTTGCCTAGGTGTTACATAGGCAAGTTAGCAGATGCCTCTTCTACTTCTGAATAACCAACGCATGTTCGATCGTCAAAAAATAAGCTTGCATCTTTTGTGCAGAAAGATTTGTTATATGCGTTTTAGTGTCAAAGCATGCACTTCGTTTCTGTTAGAATTTTCAGTACATTTTTTATAGGATTTTGTAAGATGCTTTGGTTTTTGTTAGAAAATAAGTATCTGAAATGCGTCGTGCCAAAATACTAGTATACGTCTGAAAGGAAACATAACTGAGCAATAAGGCTTGATAAAAGATCTATCAATCTGAGCATAGTATGTTCATCAAACTGTAAAGTTCAAATACACATTCATGGAACAAATATAAATATATTCGCCCTGAAGCCCATACAATTCATGGACCAGCTAGGTTTTTCTTATGTATCTCCTATATTTTGTTCTTCAATTGTTCTCTCGGATCTATTAAGCTTTTCTTAATAACTGTAAATATTTTAGTTTTCTTAATAACTGTAAGGAGTACTACTGTTTTGTTGTGCACAGTTGGCTCAATCCTGCATTCTGTGTTCTGTGCTCTAGTCTTATTCTGTTGCATTTACATCAGGTTAAGAAGGTACCAAGAACTTTCACTTCATTAGAGGAGTACATGGGATCGTTTACTGTACCACTGATCGAAGAAAGTCGCGCTGATCTCTACTCTGCGCTGGAGTGTATCAAGCACGCACCAGCCACCGAAGTGAAACGGATCGACGAGCTTTGTTCAAAGCAGTCCATCTTCAGCATCTTGGTCAAGAAGGCTGACCCTATGAACACAAACCCAGGGGAAGTTTATGCCCTCAAGGATGCAGACATACTTGTGTTCTTGGATCGGAAGCCGAGGCACATCTCGGACCTGGGGCGCAGCAAGGTGCCCTACATGATTGCCTCGGTGCTGAAAGCAGAGGATGCCAACGGCAATGCGATCGTGAGGCTCTCAGGCAGGAAAGGAGACCTGGTGCCACCCCTCGTCGCGGTGTTCCTGATCAACATGACAACGTACAATCGTATATGGAATGCACTGGACATGCATGTTGCTGGCATTAGGAACACCAGCATCATTGAGAAGATTGTCAATTATACTCCAAGGGTAAGTGCTCTAATTTACCTTTGACATGCTTTATTTTTATCTTGTAGGAACTACACCTTTTGAGCTATGTAATGTGTGTTTTCTTTTCTGATGGTTGGTTGGCCAGGAGGACAGTTCAGAACTACCTCTACATCTGCCAGACAGATCACTTGGCCTTGAAAATTTTAGGCTAAACAGGTCGCAGCAGATGGCAGTCCTTGACTGTGTTTCAGCGATGGAGCAGCAAGGTACCTATCCGGTGCGCCTGATATGGGGGCCTGCCGGCACAGGGAAGACGAAGACGATCAGCACCCTCCTGTTGTCCATGATGGTCAAGAACCACAGAACGCTGACCTGCGCTCCGACCAACACTGCGGTGGTGGAGGTCGCGTCTCGGATCCTCAGCCTCATCGAGGAATCCTCCGCTGGCGGTGGAAATGGCTGCTTTCTGAGTGATGTTGTGCTGTTTGGAAATGAGGACCGGATGAACGTCGATCAGGACCTTACTAAGATCTTCCTGGAGAAGCGCGTTCGCCGTCTCCAGAAGTGCTTGATGCCAGGTTCGGGGTGGACCAGCTGTCTGAGCTCCATGGTACGGGTTCTTGAGGAACCTTTGGTTCAGTATGCTTCGTACGTTGAGCAGACTGACAGGCTGATAGCGGAACGTGCTAAGAAGGAAAAAGAGGAGCTTGCGAAGAAGAAGGCGAAGAACAAGGAGATGGAGGTGAAGGAGGATCTTGCTAAGAAGAGCACACAGAAAAAGGTTGAGGTGAAGGAGGAACCTGCTAAGAAGGAAGCTGATAAGAGCATAAAGATACAGTCATTCAAAGAATATTTCATGAGTAGCTACAAACGTATTGAGAATGAGCTGCGCACCTGCATCGAGACTTTCTGCGACGATCTCCCAAGATCAGCTACATCTAGACAGAATTTCCGTTGCATGACAGAGGTTCTGCACCTGCTTACAGAGTTTGGGAAGCAAGTGCAGTCCGAGCCAGAGAAGCAGCTGCAGACGCTGTTCAGAGACACGTCGGACGGGAAGAACAGCTGCCTGTTTCAGAGTCTGGTGTCATACGCGCAGGACAGCGTGCGTTCAGAGCTTAAGCAGGCGAGAGCCCTGTGCATCGAGAAGCTGAATTACCTGTCCAACAACTTCGACCTCCCGGACATTTTCGACAAGCGGTCCATTGAGGAGTTCTTGCTGCAGAAGAGCAAGAGCGTGCTCTGCACCGCGTCCAGCTCCGCCCGCCTGCACTACCTGCAGAAGGCCGAGCCGTTCGACATCCTCGTCGTCGACGAGGCGGCGCAGCTCAAGGAGTGCGAGTCGATGATACCTCTGCAGATTCCTGGGATCCGGCTCGCTGTTCTCATCGGCGACGAATACCAGCTGCCGGCGCTCGTGAAGAGCCAGGTGATCCGGCATTGTCCTTGGTGGTTTTGCCGCTCGTTTCGCTCGTAGATCGCTTGCTACGACGACGCTTATAAACTCTTGCGTTGCGTGCAGGTGTGTGATGAAGCTGACTTCGGGAGGAGCCTGTTCGAGAGGCTGAGTTCGCTGGGGCACCCCAAGCACCTTCTCAATGTGCAGTACAGGATGCACCCGGGGATAAGCAAGTTCCCGGTCTCGAGCTTCTACGGCGGCCAGATCGACGACGGTGAGAACGTCCTGCGCAGGGACTACGAGCGAAAGCACCTGACCGGCCCGATGTACGGGTCGTACTCCTTCATCAACATCGAAGGCGGAAAGGAGAGCTCGGGGAAGCATGACAAGAGCCTCATCAACACCATCGAGGTCGCTGCCGTGACCCGGATCGTGCAGAGGCTCTTCAGAGGTACGCACTCTTGCTAGCTAGCTAGCTTCACACTGAATCCATGGATGAATTCTTTCTCCATTGCTTTCACCGCCCAAGAGATGAATGGATGATTTGTGCATGCGCGGCCGTAGAGTCGGTGGAGACGAGGAGGAAGCTGAGCGTGGGCGTTGTGTCGCCGTACAAGGGCCAGGTCCGCGCCATCCAGGAGAAGCTGGGCAAGACGTACGAGACGCACGGCGGGTTCTCGGTGAAGGTCCGGTCGGTGGACGGGTTCCAGGGCGCCGAGGAGGACATCATCATCTTCTCCACCGTGCGGAGCAACAGCACCGGCACCGTCGGCTTCCTCAACAACGTGAACCGCACCAACGTGGCGCTCACACGGGCCAAGTGAGTCGAGCCGAGCTCCCCGGTTTGCTTGCAGCATTTTCCTCCATGAGTCGCATGTGATTTTGTGTTGTGTGGTGTTTGCTTGTGCAGGCACTGTCTGTGGATAGTAGGGAACGCGACTACATTGGTGAGCAGCAAGACGGTGTGGCAGAAGATAGTGGCGGACGCCAAGGAGAGGGGCTGCTTCTTCAACGCCAACGACGACACGGACCTCTCGGGCGCGATCGTGAAGGCCGTCATCGAGCTCGACGACGTGGAGAGCGCGCTGAGCATGGAGATGGGCAACCTCCGCATCGGCGGGTCACGGTCTGGGGTACGAAACAACCAAACCCCGTGCACAAATCCTAGTGCCAATCAGCTGACAGCTTTTTTTTACTTCAGGCATCACTTCTCTCTCTAAATGAACACCATGTTTTCCCTGCAGAAATCCAAGACAAAGTACGTATGAAGTTCTGGTCGTCGGCGAGCAGAAGGAATTACCAGGCATGTGCTCTCCAAGACGGTAGTAGTAACTCTTGGATGCAGCGACGACTGCAACCAACCTTTACCTATTTACACTTCTTAAGATGGTAGTAGTAACTCTTGTAGTACTGATGTGTTAAGATTCTTAAGATTGTCTCAAGAACATGCTTCTTTGTCACAACTATTTACACTTCTTAATGCAGCAATCTTTATATTAGTATGATATATGTCTTGAAGGGCGGATGACGAGCATCCACGCAAATATCCTAACTGTCGCGTCAAAGCCCACTGGCTCATCTTAAGCGCCGGGTTTCAGTGAACGATGCACGCTCATACTAAATTCCATCAGTCTAGCCCAATCACCAGCATTGAGCCGTTGAATCACGAGATTCCTACTTGAGCCCATCAACTTTTCTCACCTGTCAAGCAACACCCCAGTTCTGAACTGTCAACTGTGAGGTGAGGTTGGACTCTGAACTTTTTTAGTAGTAGTAGTAGTAAAAGATAGTAGTGGGATAGCACAGTTTCTATAAAGCATCATCCTCGTTACAAACACAAGAAGAGGCATTTTGAGTTTCCAGTTTGTGCTGCTTTAGTTGTTGCAACATGCGCAGTATGGACTACCACATGTCCAGGAAACCTAGAGATCGGCAGCACAAGAGCTGCAGGTCCAGGGCCCTGGTTCTACTTATCGTCGTCGCCACGAACACAGCCACCTTCCTCCTCTTCTCCGATGCCAGCTACGAAGTCGGCAATGGCTCCGGCGAGCACGACCGCAGCGTCCCCTTCTGGAACTCCGGTAACATCACGGACTACGCTCTGCCGCGAGCCACGACGAGCTCGTGCACCTGCATGACCACCTCGCCACGGCAAGCTCCCTTATCGAGACGCTCCTGGGCCTAAAGGCCACTGCCAGCGATATGGCAGCCGCCAGGGATGAGCAGAAGCATGTGGGGGTTGACGGACTTGGGCAATGGGAGCTCACCGGCGAGCTCCAGCTGGCCGTCGGCCCCCACAAACTGCCATTAGGCTTCACGAAGAACCTGGGGTTCGATCAGCTGTTCCCGACGGTGGGGCAAGCGTGCCGCCGTTTCCCGGACGAGCTGGAGCGCTATATGGACTACAAGCCCGGTGGCGAGTGTCCGTCCGATGAGCAGTTCGCGCAGCGGCTCATGCTTAAGGGTTGCAAGCCATTGCCACGACGGAGATGCCGGCCACGCCGCCCGGCAGGGTATGCTTAGCCCACGCCACTGCCGGCGAACCTGTGGGCCATGCCGCGTCGTGTGGGACGCGTACACGTGCAAGAACTACTCCTGCCTTGTTAACCGCCGCAAGACCAAGGGTTCCTACGACTGTAAAGACTGCTTCGACCTGCTCAGCGGTCGGGAGAAGGGCCGGTGGATGCGCGACGACGGTGCACTCTCATACCCCATCGACGCTGTGCTTGCGACAAAGCCAAATGGCACAGTGCGCAACGGGCTCACATTGGGGGTGGGTCAGGCACGTTCGCTGCGCGGATGCAGGAGCGTGGGGTGACCGTGGTGACCACGTCCATGAACTTCGGTGGCCCATTCAATAGCTTCATAGCTTCACGGGGTCTTGTCCCCATGCACCTGAGCATCGCGCACCAGCTACCGTTCTTTGATGGCACGCTCGACATTGTGCATTCGATGCATGTGCTTAGCCACTGGATCCCCGATGCCATGCTCGGGTTCACCTTGTTCGACATTTACAGAGTGCTGAGGCCTGGAGGATTGTTCTGGCTCGACCACTTCTTCTGCCTCGGCACGGAAATGAACACAACATATGTGCCCATGTTCAATCAAATCGGTTTCAACAAGGTGCGGTGGAATGCCAGACAGAAGCTGGACCAAGGGATCAAGAGGAACGAGTGGTACCTCTCAGCGCTGCTCGAGAAGCCCACGACCTAGGTGACCATTTCCTATAGATTTTTCACTCCCTGACATTATATTCCAGCAATTTCATCATGAAGTAGGAGAACAAATAAATGAAGCAATGTATCCATTCCACAAATTAGTGGTGTACAGCATAAGCATAGACTGTACTTATCAACACTCTCAAAATCGATCACCTTGCCATATCGCTTCAACTTATTCTCAAACCATGTAAATTGCATAATTCTTAGCCTACATATCAGAACTGCAAAACAGGAATTGCCGTCTCGAATTTCTCTCTGTTTGGGTTGTATGATTCTATTGTACCATTAGAGCATCATGGCGTTCCATCCTATATTTTTCCTTCAATGGAAGGGAGCAAATGCCTACCTTATTTGGCGATTCCAAATCCGCCGCACTCACAGTTTCTCCCCCTCCGCCTCTGTTTCCGTCTTCTCTGTCACGGACTCTGCCTCTGCCTCTGCTCCTGCTCCCACCTCCGTGGTCGCCAAGATCGGCATTGTTAAATTGGCGCTGAATTTGTCGCCGGCGATCGCCTGGCAGCGCTCGAGCATCGACTCCGACTCCGCCGCCCTGCCCAGAACAGAGTACAGAACGTACTGGCAGAACAGGGGGCGGTAGTCGCCGGGGTCCTCCCGCGCGAGCTCCTCGAAGGCGGCGATCGCCTCGTCGGCCTTGCCGTCCACGAAGAGCGTCTGCGCCGCGAGGAGCCGGGCATATTGCTCGCCGCCTCCGGCGGCAGTGAGGCGGGCCCGCGCGGCCTCCGCGCCGCCGAAACGGGAGAGGGCGGCGGTCTCGACGATGAGCTTCTCGAAGGGGTGGGAGTCGTCCTGGATGGCGTCCTCGGGTGAGACCGTGACGGTGAGCGCGGGGGGCGGAGGCGGGGACGGTGTGCACGCGATAGCCGGGGAGGTAGCCGCGAGGAGGACCGCGGCGGAGGCGGCGAGGCGGAGGGAGGAGATGATGGGGTGGGGGGGAACCGAATTCGAATTGGTGGTGGCTTTCACGGCCGTGGGTAGATCATACCGGCGCCGGGAGGAGGAGACGAGGGCGAAGGGGCTGCGGATGGAGGCTGCGCCGGCGAGGAAGGCCATGGCGGCGGCTAGGGTTTGCGGCGCGGAGATTACCAAGGTTTGAGTTTGCAAGTCACGAACAGAGGTGGAGAGGGCAACGGCGGAGTTTTGTTTGTGCTGGAGAAAAAGAATTGAAATTTCGGTTGGTACGCTGTTCGGTAGCCTGGCGGTAGGTGGCGTCGGCGCCTCCGACTATTCTTTACCTCTGTTTTTATTTCCTTTTTCTCTTTTCGATGAAAACTGTACTCCTCTACTGTGTCATGCACACAAATTTGATTTTTTTTCTAGGGACACACAAATTTGAAAAAAAAATACCTAAAATGCGCATAAGATTATTTAACTTTTCTCTACATGATTTAACATTTTGTCTTTAAATTTTTCAGTTGAACATTTCAACTGAATACACTTAAACTTTTCTTTTGAGCTGTCCTAAGAGACGATGAAGGCAAATTCATTGCTAGAGAAAATTGGAAAATTGATTGGTGCGTGGACATCCTGACAGCCGAAGCCTTGGCTCTAAGTTTTGGCCTATCCCTTGCACAAAAGATATCATGAAGAATGGAGGCTTCGGCTCTAAGTTTTGGCCTATCCCTTGCACAAAAGATATCATGAAGAATGGAGGATGTTCCGATGGAGCGGCGGTGACTGTTTTTAACATTTTCTATTTCATTGCTTGTGATTATTCTCTCACCACTTTCAAACATTGTAATAAGAAAGCTAATAAGGTTGCCTTAAGTGAAATTATACCCCCTCTTCGTGTTTTGATTGGTTCGAGGAGCCTTTAAGCGAAATTGTACCCCCTCATAAACGATGTAAACTGTTATTTCGAATGAATAAAGCTTTGTGTTTTTCAAAACAAAAATAGCTTCATGAGGAATTTTGCCTGCTCAACAAGTGAAGATGCTTGATTTCTAATCACACCAACAGTAATTAAGCACATGAAATTAGCACCCTTAAACTACCAAGTTAGCGGCTACACAAGGTAAGTTAACGCGTAGATTTCAGATCCCTGTCTGTACACATTTTGAACGATCAGACCATAGACCAGCCTCTTTTAAGTCTTGGGGTCGCAATCAGCTATGTTTGCAGCAACATCTCTATATTTCAGCTCAGAAGGGGACACCGCTTTTATCTCTAGCCGCTGCTGAGGGGATGGTAATGTGTGAGCTTTAGCTTCGAAGGGATCCTCCGCAGAATGTACAGGACAAGAGCCGAAGGAACAATTTCGACAAGCTGTAGAAAAAAGAAGTTAACATCAATGCCAATGATGGTTTCAACTTATAGACTAGGCAAAAAATAAAACGAGGTGGTGACTATGGGCTGCAAAAGTCACACATACGAGGTAATATATGAAATTCAGAATTGGATGGTCAAGAACATCCAGATCAGCATCTTTATTGAAGGCAGCGAAACACATCTGGAGAAAAACAAAAGTGCGTCAGCAAAAGTGAGAAATGAACCATATGACTTGCAATCTCGTTCAAGGATAGAGGACAGACATCCTTACCATTACGCATCTTGCCAAGAAGCAACAGGAACAAATAGCGGCCACTCTGCCAACCTCGCTCAGCTTTTGTTGACTCCCTTTAGACTCGATAGGGAAACGCTTCAACATGAGGAATAGCCTGCCAAACAAATCAGGAGCACACGGATACAGTTAGTACCGTAGTGTTATAGTTGTATTGTATAATTAAATAGATCAAACCCTGAACCAAATGGGTATAGTCCACAGTACCAAACTACAGAACCGTTACTAGACTGCGGCTAGCATCACTGATTAATTTGACTGTAAACATGATCTAAATGAATCATAATTCAAACTTTATGAAAGAGGTATTCTTGCCTCCCTCCGTACAGCAGAAAACCCAGGGCAGCGGAAAATGACAGTCCCGCAATGAATAACTTTGAAAGCACAAGCATAGATGGATTTGGATTCAACCACAACAATACCCACACCAAAACCTGAAAGCAAATGTATTCGAGTATTTTCAGCCAAGGCAGTCAATCGGTGATTGAGCACACATAATAAAAACAGATGAACGGAGCAGTTAGTTAAGTGAGAAGAGCTCATGTAGAACAGGCATGTGAGGGGCCAGTATTTAATTAAAAAACATCAACCATCAAAGACTACAATAAATGACTAAGTGCAAACTATTTCCCTATTACCCTCATGCATTGTTTCTGTTATACTGTTCCAGATACCCACTACTCCCTCTGACAAAACATACGGCATCCACACATAACTTTGACCACCAATATAATTTACTTGCCTCAATGCTATAATTTCCATTGCAGATAAGTACAGAACCATATATATTATCGGTCCAATTGATGGTCAAAGTTAAACCTCGAAATGCATGACATACATGACCCACATATACTATTGGTCTAACCGATGGTCAAGTGTATCATAGTTTTTCATATTGAAAAGAGTTTTCATAAGAATAAATTTTCATGGATTCACCAGTACGATAAAAGGGAAAACATCCTGACATGTATAGGGTTTAGGGTCAGACAGTTCTCGTATAACTATACAAAATACTACTACCACTACAACAAAATATAAGACGTTTTTGCAGTTCAATTTGAACAACAAAAACATCTTATATTTTGATACAGAGGGAGTACCTATGTACCAAAATATAAGACATTTTTGCAGTTCAAAAGACGTTACGTCTTATATTTTGGTACAGAGGGAGTAACAAATAGTGCAAATTTATATTAAAAAAAACTACTTTACCTGCATTGCATAAACGACACCGTTAATAGTATAGAAACCTGATCTGAGGCCATCAGTGTCTAGACCACGTGCTTGATAAGATATTTCAGCCCAGAAAAGTGCCAACATTGCATAGGTAGTGAAGAATGCAAGCCCCGGCAGATCAAGAATAACATGCTGAAAGATCTGAAATAAAATAAACACGATTAAAACTCTGGTCAATCAAATTGAATATTTCATTCGAGTGACAGAAAATAATGAAGGCATCCAAACCTGAGGGTTCACTAGTTGCACTTGGCGACGAAAAGCAAAGATGGAACACCTTGCTGCAGATTAGCAACGGAGTAAAATTAGCATTACACAGGATATAAATGAGTATGCAAGTTTTACCCCAGTTGAGACGGAACAATGTACCTCCATTAACCAAGAAATTAAGGAACTGGAAGACCTTTTGTGTTGTCCATCCATATTCAGGGACTCTGTGCTGTATTCTGGCAACTTGGATCTGCATATACACATACATAGCTCAGTGTGAATATTGCCTTCTCTTCCTCGAGCAAATTTATTCATCAAGCTGTAAACATTGGCATGTGTACATGAAAAGTATAAACCTTACTAGTGCCTAAGATGTTTATTTATTTATTTGCAAGAAACCGAGGTATTTACAGTTGTCAGTTCATATAATTATATGCATAGTTCGAATGCTATCAACGCATTCTTACCCGCCAAGGTTTTCATGGATTAGAGAGATAAGCATGAAAGCAAACACAGGTCCTTGGCCACCTATCCGTATTCGGAATCACAGTTTTCCCCTTGATTGATCTAAAGCTCTGTGAGATGCTATTCGTTCGCATTATCGGCTTTCATACAAAACACGACTATTATGCTCAAGCCACAAAGCAAATAAAAACAGACTTTATTCTCTAGTGAAATCGCTGTTTTATTCATCGGTACCCCTGCCAAATATTCTCTTGCCTTGCACAGGTTTGTTCTGAGGACAGATTAGATGCTTACGAAGGATGAGGCGGCGATGAGGCCGTAGAGTGCGGCGAGGGCCCAGAAGATCCCGTCCTGCCACGCCGGCGAGCCGTTCACGTGCTCCCACCACCCCGCGAAGGCCGCCGGCAAGGGCACCGGCGCTGGAGCCGGTGCCAGTGCCGCCGCCGCCATCGCCGCCAGGCTGCACGGAGATCCCGGGAAGAGAGACAGACAGACGGCCTTCCTCTCCGGGTAGAATTAAAGGATTTGGGTGGCTTGGGCAATCTGGTGGTGCCGCTGGCGGCGACGTGGATTTGTAGGGGCGGCTCGCGTCACCTTCGTAGCTCGGACGGGAGGGGGAACACAGGTTGGATCGGAGCCGACGTGTTTGGTCATTTTGTAGGAGTACAGGTACAGCCGCGCTCTGCTTATATCTGCGCCCGCGTTATTGGCTAGAATTAGGACTCCGGCTCGGGAGCCCATCCGAGTCCGGGGGAAACATCAGCTTTTGTGTTCTTGTTGTCCATAAAAGAAAAGAAAAGGAAAGAACCCTCAGGTACGTCGGATCCTGATCAAACGGATACAATTATTTACTGTAGCATGACAACTTTTTTATAATTTTTTACACTACATGATAGTTTTACTTCGGAACATGGTAAATTTTGCACGGCGGCATGATAAATTTATCTGTTTTCACATGTCAAATCTAGACGTTCGCAGGCAAAAGCTAAAAATCCGACGTCAGATTTTTAACATTTAGAAGAAGAAATAAACAGACCGACTCAGTGTGCGAGCGATGCGGAAGCAAAATAAGGAGCGTCTGCAAGAGGCCCCTCTCCCCGCCGGCGAGGGAGCGGATCCCTGCCTTCCCCGCTTGCTTCAACGGCGGGAAGGGGTGGGGATCTCGCTCCTCTTCTTTAGGCGTGTAGACATGGTAGGATTAGGCTATGTCGGTGTTAATCTGGAGAAGGGTTCGTCGCCGATCTGGAGAAATAAATCTGTCACTTCCCTTCTCCCGTGTCAGCGTTGGTGGTGCCGACATGAGGGCGGCGTTGCTCTGTGTTGATCTGCGTATCAAGCGGTGGTTTGGATCCCACGTCCGTCGGTGGCAATGACGTACGGTGAGATATTTTTGCTCCTCCTGGGTCTCTGGATCGCTCGAGTTCTTTGATTAAACGGGGCGGCGGCGGCGTCTTGGCCTTGTAAGTTTTGTTCTCCCCTCCCTCCCCGTCATGGTGCCCGCGTATTCCCCATCGCCGGCACAGAGGCCGGGTCCTGGTGTGCAAGTGGGGGGAGGATCTATGGATTTGTGTGGTGATTCCTCGGCGATGGTTATTGCTCCGGTGTGCTGGTCCTTGGTGGCCGAAGTTGGAGACTTCTCGTCTGTCGTTGTTGTCTTCAAGAAGGTGTTGGCTCCGGGAGTAGCGGTAGCGGCGGCGGCACGCCCTCAACTCGCTCCGACGAGCGTAGTCTTCGTGAGGTGGTCTGAGGACCTCGTTCTAAATTTATTTACTTTTGGGATGCTTTGTACTACATCTGAATCATCAATATAATCCTGAGGTCCTTTTCGCAAAAAAGAAGAAGAAGAAATAAGCATTTGGATACTACTTGTTGGCTGGGCGAGTCATGAAAACACCCGTTTTTGTGTTTGGTTATTATAATCCGACGCGGTCAGTCCATGGTCCAGCTTAATTGGATATTCGTTGTCTCTTTCATGTATTGGTTGGCCAAAAAAGGACATGCCTTTCAGGACGGGAAATTAGACAGCGTCCAGTCCACTGTCCACAGATTTATGGAGTACTTTCTCCGTAAAGAAATATAATAGTAGCATTTACATCACTAAAATAGTGATACGAATATTTTTTATATTTCTTTATATAGAGGGAGTTCACTCACCTTAATTATGGTCACACTACTTTGTTTTTTAGCAGGTAACTCGCGATTACCTACCATGTATTGATTGATTTTTGTTCGCATGTAGCCTCCCGCAAGCCGCAATTCAACAACCTCCTAACCTACCACAAACCTCACTATCTACAGCGTGTTAGCAATGCAGGTCAAACCTGACGAGCATCGTGCCAATATTCTACGGCACTTGCGTTGTTGTTGGTGTAGCAGCCAGTGCGATGGGACACGAGACCTTGTCGCGTCAGGCGGCTCGTGAATTGCTGAATTGTTCTGCTATATGTTGCCAAGTTGTTTGTTTCGGATTTTTTAGAGGAGTGCTGAAAGTTCAGAGGGAGTGTTCGGCCCAGAGGTTACCATCTCACCGGTCCGTGTCACCGTCGGCACACATTCAGATAAAACCAACGATCAACTAACCAGAACCAGAAGATATGTATGCAAAAGCCACTTTCGACTAGTTAGGCATGTCTTTGTAACCAGAGAACAAGAATCATTCGAGCTTCGGTTCTCCCTTGTATTGTTTTTCTTTAATGGCAAGATTCAGCATTAATCAAGAAAAAAAAAGTTCATCAGTGAGATGCTATTTAATTAATTATAAAGAACCGAGCAAAAAATCATCACAACCGTTGAGCGTCACAAATAAGATAGCTCACGCACAACACTCCAAAGAGTGTCTCGTCGAGATAGCAGTCGGATGTTATCACCATCACTCCTCCCCTAGAAGCGTCATCGCAATCCCTAAACCGTGAGCAAACGACTCCAACTACACCACAGGCGATCGTCGACCCAACCCAACATTGTAGAGGCCATGTGGAGATGTATAAAGATCCGCGCCAAAACTCATGCACTTGTGACCAGACATCGTAGCTGCGACTCTGATGGAGAACCACGGAGGAGAACTAGACATGGCTGGCGCCACGGAAGATCATCGAACGAACCACCTGTTGCCCGTCATCGTACGCCACTGGGACCCGCCACCGCAGCTTCGACTTCACAGTAACAAACCAGCCGAGGCAATCCCGCGGACACGTCGGAGAAGAGCCAATTACCTCAACCATAGCCACGTCTCCGCCATTGCTCCCCCCATCATCGTTGCCGCAGAGGCCTCGGCGCCAACACCACTGTCTTGCAATGGCCCCGCTCGCCAATACTCAGCTGCAAAGACGAAACCCTCAAGGAGGAATAGGGCACCAAGGCAGCGACATCGTCCGATCAAACAAGATCAAAGTTTTCCTCTAGAGCTGCAACGATCCGGGTGGGAGGGTGTGGAACGATGCCTCCAAGAAGGTAAGCGACAACCATGGGCACCGCCAACGCTGGTCATGGCGACAACCGTGATAGGGTCTTCACCCAAGCTCACGACGCCACCTCATCTACGCATCATCTCACCATGGCGCCCACCTAGCACCACCACCGAGCCAACTCACAGTTGAAGAAGCCCATCGTCGGAGCAGCCGACCGCACCTTGCGAAGGCCGCCGACCAACACTAGTTGCTAGATCCGCCAACCGCCGATAGGAAGTCGGGTCACCGGACGCAGCACGAACCATCTATCCTTGCCGAGTACCACGCCGACAGGGACCAAAGATAAGCCGACCGAGGCCATGAACTACCTCGGTTCACAGCCGTGACCAAGATCCCACGCGCATGTGCACCACGTGCACCCGCTGGAGAACGCAGAAGAACCAACAGCCACAGGCGCGCTCCTGCTCCATCACTACGCGTTGCTCCACCACGCCACCCACTGGCTGCCGCGCTGCCCGAGCAGTAGCCCCTCACCGCACCTTTGTCCAACCTCACGATGACAGATCCTCGCCGCCGAACCCTTGTGCCGCACCTCCCCACGCAGATTCACCGCGACCCGGCCACGGCCAAAGCACCTCACAAGTCCACCGCAGAGCAGACACAAAACGGATCCGCCATAACCAACCCTCCAAGTCGCTCCCACCGACGCCTCCGCCCGCTACCAGCACCTATGACGTCCACCATGATCAGGCCCGTCCTGCCGTGCCACTGTAGACTCCTGCGCCATCGGCCCTAGGGCATGCCACCATGTCACCGAGCAGCAGTAGTGCCACAGAGTGGGCGCCGCTGCGACGTCCCGAGCAGCCGCCGCCACCGTCCCTCATGCCCGCAACTGCTGCATCCACCATGCGGAAGGAGATGCCCTACTGCCACCGTCCTGGGGGCCAGCTGAGCTTCGCTGGCGGCTCCTCTGGTGGCGGCAAGACGAGGGAAAGGGCAGGAGGTCGCTCGTGGGTGGCAGCATGCGGCTAGGGTTCCCCGTGCTACCGCTAGGGGAGGACGGCGCGGGGGGGAGGGGGGAGTACCACTCTTAGGCCGGTTGCGCGATGAAAGATCATGTATGTCACCTAGAGGGGGTGAATAGGCGCTTTAAAATAATTACGGTTTAGGCTTGAACAAATGGGGAATAAAACTAGCGTTTAATTTGTGAAGCACAAAACCTAAAACAGCTAGGCTCACCTATGTGCACCAACAACTTATGCTAAGCAAGATAAACAACTAACTGATAGCAAGATATATATCATGAAACACTATGGCTATCACAAGGTAAAGTGCATAAGTAAAGGGCTCGGGTAAGAGATAACCGAGGCACGCAGAGACAATGATGTATCCCAAAGTTCACACCCTTGCGGATGCTAATCTTCGTTTGAAGCTGTGTGGAGGCACAATGCTCCCCAAGAAGCCACTAGGGCCACAATAATCTCCTCACGCCCTCGCACAATGCAAGATTCTGTGATTCCACTAAGGTACCCTTGAGGGCGGTCACCAAACCCGTACAATTGGCAACCCTTGGGGGCGGTCACGGAACCCGTACACTTTGGCAACCCTTGGGGGCGGTCAACGGAACCCGTACAAATTGCTCGGGGCAATCTCCACAACCTAATTGGAGACCCCGACGCTTGCCCGGAGCTTTACCCCACAATGATTGAGCTTCGAGACATCACCAACCTTCTAGGGCGCCCAAGCACCCAAGAGGAATAAGCTCTAGGGTACCAAGCACCCAAGAGTAATAAGCTTCTCAACTTTTCACTTCCACGAATCACCATGGAGAACTCAAACCGATGCAACTAATGCAATGGCAAGAACACACGAAGTGGTCAAGTCCCTCACTCTCAAATCCCACCAAAGAAACAAAAAGCTATGGAGGAATATGAGAGGAAGAACAAGGAGATCACCAAGAACTCCAAGATCTAGATCCAAGGGGTTCCCCTCACATAGAGGAGAAAGTGATTGGTGGAAACGTAGATCTAGATCTCCTCTCTCTTTTTCCTCAAGAACTAGCAAGAATCATTGGAGGGATTGAGAGATAGCAAGCTCGAAGAAGGTCAACAATGGGGGCAAACACACGAGCTCAAAAATAAGGTCCATTAGGGAAGAAGTCCCCCTTTTATAGGTGGGGGAAAATCCAACCATTATGCCCTTTGCCCGTGCACAAGCGGTATTACCGCTCCTAGGAGCGGTACTACCACTTCAGGCGACAGTACCAGAAGGTACTGTGGTACTAAGTTGGTTGCCAGAGCGGTAGTACCGCATGAAGCGGTACTACCGGGCAGTACTACCGCCCTAGTACCGTGAAAGCTGTGAGGGACTACAGAAGCAAAAAGATAAGCGGAGATAGAATGCGGCAGTACCGCACAAGCGGTACCACCACTCTACCTCAGCGGTACTGCCGCTTAAATTCCTAGGGCTACGGCAAGAGTTGCGGTAGTGAGGCAGAAGTGTGAGCCGTAGTGCCGCTTGAGCGGTACTACCGCTCGCCACTACCGCCCTACTACCGCTAAAGCATCTAGTAGCCCGAAAACAAGCAGTAGTGCCCGTGACACTGCACCACGGAAGTACTGCGCAAGCGGTACTACCGCTACCCAGGGCGGTACTACCGCTAGTGAGCTTCAAAATAGCCCAAGCAAAACAGATGGATGCAAGAAAATCAGAACTGCCATAACTTCTGCAAATGAGCCCCGAATACAACGAACTCAAGCTTGTTGGATAGATGACGGCAAGTACTATCCAATAGCGATGTGAAACCTCCATCAGTGAAGAACCGGCATAAACTCCATCATCGAAACACATAATAGAAGATGCATATGAACTCCGTTTTCGATGAACTTGAGCTTGTCATGAAGATGACTACTAGCTCAAAAACTCACACAGAGGAAACACCAAACAAGAACCAAGAAAGATGATGCAATGGTTTGAGCTCTGTACGAACGATATGATCAAGCTAATCACTTAAGAGCCCCCCTTGATAGTATGGCAATCGATCCTATAACCCGGTCTCCCAATTACCATCGTGAGACCGGTAAACTAGAAAACCTATCAAGGGCAAACATTTGCCTTGCGCATAGTCCACTTGAGCTAGATGATGATGATCTTGTCCTCCTCGAGTAGGACCACCTTTCTTGATTGCGCTGGCTCGATGAAGACTTAGATTGCTCCCCCATGCTCCACTATGGATGAGCCACTCTTCAGCACATCTTCACAAGTCCATTGTCACCACAATGGACGGCAAACTTCAAGCATGATCTCTTCGTGATGCTCCACTTGAACTTGCACACCACAATCTTGATGACGATCACCACTTGATGTCATCCTTCATGGGTTGTATGAGATCTTCATATTGACGCAAGCCCATGGAAACATACCTAACCCCACATAGAACTCTCACGTAGGCCATGGGTTAGTACACAAAGCGTAATGGACAATGCTTATCATATCATGGGATCACTTGATCCTTCTTGGTACATCTTCTACGCTTTGTGTGTTGATCAAATTGATTCACTCTTTGACTTAGTCATGATCAACCTTGTATCATGTCTTCTCTATGACCAATCTTTGGATAATTCCTTGAATAACACCTTGGTCATCACATAATCTCCTTGAAACCAACAAATGGACTTCAAGAAATGCCTATGGACAGATCCTTCGAATATAACGCAACCATTAGTCCATAAAGAATGTCATCAATTACCAAAACCACACATGGGGGCACCATGCTCTCTCACGCTGGATCCTGACGGGAACCTTGCTTTTTCCCTGGACGAGAAAAGCACGGGCCAGATCGAGCCGAGGAAATCGAGCGTGTTATTTGGGCGCATTCCTTGGGGAGGGATCCCTGCCCGACCTGTGCCTTTTCCCTGGGGAAACGTTCCACGCCCCAGGGGTCGGGGAGAGAAGCCACCGAAAGGCGACGGCGGCCAAGATTTAGTCTTCCGCCTTCGAGCTTCTCCGCCAGCGAGGGGTTTCCTTCTCTCCCCTTGTTCTCATTTGGACACCTGAGGTAGAGGGAACATGCCCCGCGTGGTGGGAGGGATCCCATATGCACATGGAAATGTCTCCCTAGTGGTTTATTGCCCCGGTTTACTCCTCCCCAACAACCAAATGAGGCCTTAGGGCATCTCCAACGGCAACCCGCAAATTTCCTCCCGCATCCGTCCGCGAACAGGGGGACCAGTCTGTGGACACGGATGCGGGAGGCCACCATCTAACGCTAGCCGCATACATTTTGACAACAACTCAAACTAATCGGACAAAATTCGATCAAACACGATCTGATTTCATATAAACACGGCCGAATTTCATATAAACATGATGGATTTCATTTAAACTTGAAGGATTTCATCTATACATGACGAATTTTATTACATTTACATCAACTAAGCAGATCTCGTCTTGCTAGGTCTAAATGGTCGCCGGCGCCCGTTCCCCATGTCCGGCCAAGAACCAAGAGAACTAAAGCTTTGCCTTTCCAGCTCTGCCTCGACGTTCTCTAGCTCTGCCTCCGTAACGCCCGCCTCCGGAGGTCCGGGAAGTGAAGTTGTCCGCCTCCACATTGCCGCCAAGCAACTAATCGGCCGAAGATGCTCATCCCACCAAGCTTGGAGTCGACAGGAGGGGAGGAGCGGTGGTCTTCCTGGGACCAGAGCGGCGGCGACCTACCGTGCACTACTCTTCCTTGCTGCCGGCGGTGCCCGCAGACGTGTCGTCTTCTTCGTGGTGGCGGCTGTAACACCCCCAGTGGTTAGCTACAGTAATCCCGTTTTGATAATGCCATGTCATCATGATTAACAGTGCCTAATCATCATTTTCATCATATTGCATTTCAGCTCCTAGTTCATAACCTCAAATAAAATTAAAAGTGGAAAATAAAAGTTACTCAAAGCAGAAACTAAAATGTTCATTAGATGACAAATATTCTAGAGACAATTCTAAAATTATAACCAACAATTAATAAATTAATTAAGTGACTCTAACAGTAGCAAACAGCCACCTATAATAACCTTTTATTTAATCTAAATTAAATATGAAATTATGTTTTGCCCAAACTAGTTTTTGGTGTTAGGATATAATGCACTGTGATTTATGAACTAGGTCACACTCTTTACAAAATTCATTTAGTGCCCAAACAATTAACAAAACAGAGTTGAAAAGGAAACAGAAAAGGAAAAATAGAAAAAGGCCTAAAGCTACTGTGCACTTAGGCCTGCTTGCTACAGTGCCCGGCCCAGCCCATCTAGTCTCGCCTCCCACCTCACACTGCTCATGCCGCCCCGCTGTCGAACACCCCGCACGCACCCGGCCCCCCTCGCTCGCCGCTCGACAGCGCGCTCCCACGCCCGCCGGTGGATAAGAGCAGCTCCCCCTCGACCCCGCGGATGAACCCTAGCACCTTCCCCCCTTTTCCCTCGTTCTCTCCCACCTCACCCGGCGCCGCCATGATCGGCCTCCGTTGAACCTCGCGGCCGCCGTGCCCCGTTTGCCTCCCCGACGTGTCCCCAAGGCTCGCCGCCGTCCGCTACGTCGCCTGCGCCAACGAGCCGGAGCCGAGGCCCCCTCCATCGCCAGGAACGCCGCCTTCTTCCTCCTTCGGCCGTCTGCATCGCCGCCGTCGATTCGCCGCCTCGAGCCTCCCCCAAGCCCACCGTTGCACATCTGCAGGAGCATTGTGAGCCTCCGCTTCCTCCCCTCTCTCTCTCATCGCCGTTCGCTAGCTGTACGTGCCGCCCCCAACTTGCCCGAGCTCGTCGCCGCGTAGCTCGTCGCCGGCGTCGTTACGGCGACCATTTGGTCCCGCGCCTGTGCCCGTTTCGCTCGCCTGTGCGCGTAGAGCCTAGATAGCCTTTGGCCTCGCTCGTTTGCGCGCTGCTGCTGCCGCTCCACTTCCGCCCGAAGCTCGCCGTCCGCTGCCGTGCTCGCCGCCGGCGATTCCGACCACCTCGGCCCGTGAAACCACCGCAGAACGACGCGGCTAGGAACGCCCGATCGAACGCGCCAAACCCCGCCTGAAATGGTGCACCGTAGGCAAAACCCGAGCTCGCCGGAGTTCGCTGCCGCGCTCGGGCTCGCCGGAGAGTTCTCTGGCCGGCGTCCGACGTGGCCAGCTGGGGCCCGCCCCTGTGCCACTGCCACTAGGCCCCGTTGACCTCGGTTAGCGCTGACGTGGCCGCCCCTGTGTCTATGACATGCGGGCCCCGCTCCATTAGCTGTTTAAAATAAATAGATAATTAGTTAATTAACCTAATTAGTTAATTAGTTAAATTAACAGACACTGACAGTAGGCCCCACATGCTAATTAATCCTATTTAGTTTAATATAACTCGGTTTAATTAGCTCTGTCACTGACATGTGGGTCCCACTGGACCCACCTGTCAGGTTTGACCCTGGTCAGCCGGGTTTGACCTGTTGACGTCACAACTAGGTCATGCTGATGTCACCTCTCACTGTTCTGGATAATGTTGGATTAAATAAATAATTAAATTCAAAAATCAAATAAAACTTTAGAAAATCATATAAAATAAACCGTAGCTCGGATCGAAAAACTTTGTACATGAAAGTTGCTCAGAACGACGAGACGAATCCGAACATGTGGACCGTTCGTCCGCCACACGTTCCTAGCATAGCGAACATGCAACCGTCCCCCTCCGTTTCCTCTGTTCGAAAATGCCAAACTTCGGGAAAACATTCTCGGATGTTTTCCCTCTTCACCTATATCGTGTAGCACCGCGTCAGAACACCCCTAGCTCTGCGTATTGTCATGTCATACTCTTGTCTGCTTTATATTTACTGTTTCCTCCCCCTCTTCTCTCTCGGTAGACCCTGCTACAGACGCATTTTCCCGAGACCGACGCAGCTCAGGAGCCCGACGCCACCGTTGACGACCCCTCTTTCTTGCCAGAGCAACCAGGCAAGCCCCCCATTTGATCATTCCGATATCGCCCATTCTATTTTCTCATGCTTGCATTAGAATTTCTACTCCTACTGCTTTACCTATTCTGATGCATAACCTGATTATTGTAACCTACTATTGATACCTTACCTGCTTATCCTAAACTGCTTAGTATAGGCTGGGTAGAGACCCACTAGAGAACCCCACTTTGTCCCTTGTTGCCCCGCTGGATTATCAGAAGACCCGATCAACGAGATTGAAGACCAGGCCCCGGCACCGCACTTCACCCCCTTAGTTGTACGACACTACTGGGTTACTATCGAGTGCTGAGGGTGATACCTCGTCAGCACTCCTGATGTTAACTTTGTAGGATAGATAATTGGTCGTGGTCATCGAGGGTGATTCCTCCTTCTCCACTTCCGATACGACCTTGTCGCGCAACACTTCAAGTTTGAACCTCGAGGGTGATTCCTCCTAAGTTCAACTTGACGGTTACATCGAGTGGGCATCCGTCGAGGTTGATACCTCGGATTCCCTTGATGTTATGGACACACGGTTACTATGACTTTACCCCTGGACTTTGTTAGAGACGGGTCGGCCCCGAGGGGGACCCAAGGAAGTTACTTTTACAGCAGGACTTGAGGGACAGGCGGTACCACCCAGTAGAGGTGGACCTGAGTTCCCGACAGTCTTTTGGGAAGTCGTGTTGACTTGGAGTTTAACTGTGAGATGAATACGAGGCGCTGCCGGGCATTCTTAGCCCTTGCAGCAAGTCCTCGAGACGGGGCGACGGGGTCACATCGATCATGAGTCTCTGCTCGTTACCGCAAGCCCCTAGTCCACTAACGATTTGGATATTTGATCCGAGCAGGCCTCTGGCCTGATAGCACTAACCATCACGTGGGCATAGTATGGGCGTTCTGCATCGTAGCATCAGCCGAAAGCTCTGTCAGACGTCTAGTTCAGCCTTGCGGCCGGGACGGACCGGCGCCCTCCTGGTGCCTGGCTTCACCCTGCTCGCAATGACCCGGAGTGCACAGGGCGATGGCCCAAGACCCCTGAGCGCTTAGGTTGTAGACTGGCGGGGACCTCTCTGTTGAGCTGTAGGTAGGGCTGCGGTGTATCGTTTGGCCGAGGCCGGGCATGACCCAGGAAAGTGTGTCCGGCCGGAGTTAAGCGAGCGTGGTGGGTAAGTTGGTGCACCCCTGCAGGGAAGAAAACATCTATCGATAGCCGGTCCTACGGTAAAGGACACTCGGAGTTGTATCCCGATCGATACAACTAGAATTGGATACTATGGCTCTGGGATTGCTTCTCGCAGGGAGTCGAGAAGGGATCTCTGGACGAGGTTGATGACTGTATGGCTCTGGGATTGCTTTCTCTCAGGGAGTCGAGAAAGGATCTCTGGGTGAGGTTGATATCATTACTGCTACATTATATTATACTGTTCTACTCTCTTCTATTGCTGCAAGACCGCTGAAGATGCTAGTCTTCGATAGGACTAAGCTTTCCTCTCTATTCTGGCATTTCTGCAGCCCAATCCACATATACAGCCACTCTTTGATAATGTTGCATATGTAGTGTCGATCCTTCCTTGCTGAGTACTTCGGATGAGTACTCACGGTTGCTTTACTTTATTTTTCCCCCATATTTCATTCGATGCAACCAGATGACGGAGCCCCTGAGACAGTTGCCCACGCCGACGATCGCTACTACTCCCCGAGGATGGTTACTACTACGAGCTGGCCGACGACCAGGAGTAGGTTCGAAGGGTCCCAGGCAGGAGGCCTGCGCCTTTCGATCGTAGTGTTTTCTTTTGCCCCGCCTTTTAAGGGCCTTTCTGTGTTTTCTTTTATATCTGTACTCAGGTATCTGATGCTTCCGCTGATGCTTGTACGTGAGCTTATGTATTCAAGCCCTCGAGCCCCCTGGCTTGTAATATAAAGCTTGTATGACTTTATTAATGTTTTAGAGTTGTGTTGTGATATTTTCCCGTGAGTCCTTAGGCTTGATCGTGTGCATTTGCGTGTATGATTAGTGCACGATTGAGCCAGGGGCGTCACAGCGGCAGGGCATGGCCTCGGCGTTGTCTTCCTCCTCGTCGGTCTCGCCGAACAATGCCTCGCTCGCGTCGTCGTCGCACTCATTGCCGGCGGCCGCCACCTCTGCCACCCGCTGCCGGTACCGCTAGCGGGCGGGGCGGATCTCGCGAGCGGAGCGGAAGGACTCGAGCAGCGCCTCCTGCTCCGCCAGGTCCGCGTCCGGCGCGACCATCCTGCCGGCGGCGACCTGCTCCTCCGCCTGCAGATGCTTCTAGAGGAGGTTGTCGTTGTAGTTGGTGTCGGCCTGCGCCTCCCGGAACTGCTCCTCCCGCACCATGTCCATATAATGGGCACGTGCCTCGCCGATGGTCATGGTGTAATGCACCAGCGATGGTGGAGTGGAGGAGGAGGGTGCCGCGGAGGAAGAGGAGGGTGGCGCTGGCTCGTCTTCGGAGGCGTCCTCCATTTGCACGTCGTCGTCGGAGGCGTCCTCCGGCTGCCTACCGGCCTGCCAGTTGACAGCAATGGCGGCCAGCTCCTTCTTCTGCTCCGACGTCAGCCCGTCCCAGCGAGCTTTGGCGGCGGAGGGATCCATGGCGGGGAGTGGTGCAGAGAGGGATGACTGTGGCTATGGTCGGGGCACCAGGGCAGCGGTTTATATAGTACCGGTGGGCGGCAGAGGGACCGACGGTTGGCGCCAAAGGAGACGCCTCGGCAATTGCGTGCCATCAATGCGGGTGGCAGACGGACGAGTGGGCGGCCGTTGTGTCGTTTGAACGCGCGGCAGTCGCCTGCACAGGGAAGTGGCGCGGGCCGTGCTCTCTCGGCCGGCGCGCCGCTTCAATGCCGGCGCTAGTGAGCGGTCGCGTCCGCTCTGGCCGGGCATGAATGCGGACGCTGACGCTCTGGAGCGGCGCTGAGCGAAAACGCGCAGGAGGGGGGAGGGGTTTTTGGTGGGCCAGGGCGGTCAGAAGCGGGCTTGGAATCGGCCCGGACTCCCGCAAACCTCCCTCACATTTGTCTCCGGTTTGCCGGAGAAAACACGTCCTGACCGCGTTGCGGACCGATAGAGGACCGCGTTGGATGGCTTCCGCGGTTCAAACGGTTGCGGGAGCTTTGAGGATCGGTGTTGGAGATGCCCTTAGGAAGTGTATTCTTTATTGTATTGTATGCATCTGCCTTTACGCCTCTTATCCGTTCGAAAATACTTGTCCTAAATTGGTTGCATGAGTATATAGCATAACGAAAATATTCGTGCCACCTTATGAATCTGTGGATCGTCACATCTGGGTTGGACACATTGGACAACTTGAACAGAGAGCATCTTTTTCTAGTCGCTCCGCATGTTGTCCAATCCAGAGACAAGATTAAATTACAGAAGATACCTTAGCGAGATCGTCCACTAGCTTCGAATAATTCGATTTTTCGCAGCATTTTTTCTTCGTCTGTGATGTAAAACGGCATCGTCTAGATTATATATATTCCTATCCGGTGGTCAAGTCCAAAGGATAGCATATTCCCCTTGCCCTAGATTATAGCTAGAAACACTTGACGTGTGTTCTTCGTCCTATATTAATAGCAATTTTTTTATTTTTTTTGTAAATTTCTTTCGGAGGATCACATGACGGCGCAGGCGTGTACGTTGTCGTCGTTGAAGAGCGCGAGCGCGCGGTCGTCGAGGACGTGCGTGAAGGCGTGGCCGGGGTAGTAGCCCACCACCGGATCGTTGTAGCCGTGGAGGTGGTACCTGTGCGTGGCCAGGTACCGTATCGCGAACGGGTAGTACCCGGCGTCGTACGGCGACGGCCAGAACTCGGCCGCCCGCCCCGTGCGCCGCGCCGCCCGGAGCACCCTCCGCCGCTCCACGTACCCCGTCACCGTCACCTTCTGCGTGTCCATGTCGAATTGTCGATCTCCACCATGCTCACTCCTGCACGTACGAGAGTTGGATCGCATGTCTGTGTTTCTGCTGAATGAGGATATATAATACTACGTGCCTTCGAGCCGGGACATGGCCTTCCGTACTTTCTTCTCGCAGCCCTCGCAGTCCATGTGGACATTCATCTCCACGATCTTGCATTTCAAGCCCAAACAAGCAATGATCAAACTGAAATGAAGTTAACAATGGCATGATACCATGTACAGTAATACTTCCTTCGTCTGAAATTAGTTGACGTTTAAATGGATTTGAGCGTCAACTAATACATTTAGATGCATCCGATTCGAGCATCAACTAATTTTGAATGGAGAAAGTATCTGTTTCTTTTTTACTTACGGACAGGGCGTTCGACGAGGCAGTGCTCCTCCGCGTCCTCCAAAAGCGTAGCATGCTCACTCCAACAGCCGGCAATGTAGGAACGGCCTGGTGTGGATGCCCGAAGGATGCAAGCTGGAAGCCTATAAATACTGCATCAGCAGACGCCAATGCAAGGTGGATATCATATCAACTTGACATGGCATGAGCGAACATTAAAAGCATCTACAGCCGCCACCTGCAAATCCGAACCCTCAAACACCCGTGGACGTTTTCATGCGCGTTTGTGGTACTAGCCGGACACTTCTTAAATCCTGTCATCCACATCCGTGTATCTCATATCCGGTCCCTTATATCCATACTAGCATGCAATATAGATAAAAAAAGTAGATCATCACATAAACATAGAATCGAACAGAGAAATGAACATTCCGATCGGCAAAAGATCACGCACGGATGTCCAAAAAATCACCAAAGTTCACATAATTCACATAAATGGCGGACAAATTTAAACTACATTATTAAAAACTTGAAATTGAAGACGGAGACGGCGGAGATTCACCACTTCCTCACCGACCCTTTGCCCTTCCGGTCGCCAGCGCAGCTGTAGGCATCGGCGGCTGGTGGCGGATCGTCCGAGTCGTCGGACGAGGAACCATCGTCGTCGTCGGAGGTGTCGAAGAGGATAACGAGTCCTTTTAGCCGCCGGACCTCCCTGTCCTGCTGCCACTTGAGCTTCGCGAGCCGAGCCGCCACCGCCGCTGCCTCCGCCGCCTCGCGCTCGGACTGCTCAATGGCAATCCGGAGCGCCTTGCGTTCTTCCGGCGGAGCCGTCGCGCGTCCGTCTCCGCGGTCGTAAGCGACTGGCGGTAGACCCATTCGAGGAGCCGTGCGTCCTCGTCGGGCTCCACCTGCATCCCGCGGCGGTGGCACACGTACTGCTCCGCCTCCCTCCTCTCCCTTTCCCGCTGCCGCTCGCGGCGGGCGGCGCGTGCCTCTGATTCTGGCGTGCACGTCCGTGCCAGCGGCGCGGGCACAAGCACGCACCACTGTCGACGTGGGGAGCAGCAGCCGGCGGGGGCAGGGGACGGCGTAGGGGAGGCACGGATTGCGCAGACCGCTTGTCGGAGCTACGCACGGGCCGGGAGGGTCCAGCGCCGGGGTCCGAGCTGCGCCGACGGGGAAGCTGCGGCTGCGGCGAGGCTGTAGATCCGGAGCTGCCCCCGGTCTCCACCTTGGACCACTCCAAGGCGATGCGGAGGGCAAGCTCGCAGTCCAGATCCAGCTCGGAGTCGGAGCGGCTGCCGGAGCTCGACATTGCGCCGGATTCGATCAGAATCTGTACGGGGAGAGAAGAGGACAGAGCGAGAGAGAAGAGTGAGTGAGCTAGGGTTTCGGAGCGATGAGCCGGATGGGATTTTTTGTGAGACAGCTGTGGGGCCGGGCTTGTCAGGCGGACGCGTCCGAGCGTGCCCGAACCACCCCATATCCGTCTCATATTTGGGCTGGATATGAGGGGTGCCGGTCAGTCCGGGCATATGACCCCCGTTTGAGGCGTCCGTCTGAGTTAAAAAATTATGATCAATTAGTGACCGGGCGGCCTGTCCGGACGTTTGAGGAGGGTTTGAGACGTCGGGATGTAGATGCTCACTCCAACAGCCGGCACTGGAGGAACGACCTGCTGTGGATGTGCGAAGGCTGCAAGCTGGAAGCCTATAAATACTGCATCAGCAGACGCCAATGCAAGGTGGATATCACATCAACTCGACCTGGCATGAGCGAACATTAAGGGCGGGTTTGGTTGCCCGCATGCAGCCCAACCAGGCCCGCGCGGGATGTGCGTGGCCTGTTAGGTTGGCTGGGCTGCATGCGATTCGTGGCCCGCACGAACCTTAAAGCAGGCCTGAGCCTGGCCCGGCGGAAACTGCCGAATCGGCAGTTTCTCGCGAGCCTGGCTCGGCGCGGCCACGCGTGCGAGGAGGTTGCACGCCTCGGGCAGCGCAGGAGACGGAGGGGACGTCTCATAACTCCCCTCCCACTCTCCTGTCACCGCCCCGCACTGTTCCCACCGCTAGCACGCCTCTCTGCCTCACCGTCCCTTCCTCTCCTTTCCTCCGATGGCTCCGCCTCGCCCACCGCCACACCGTCCTCTGACCCCCGTCGACCAGCGCATCGCCAGCATCCAATAGCACTGGGTGGCCGGGCTCCAGAACTCGGGCAGGGACCTAGCGTTGGCGCTGCGAGCGCCGTCCCCCATCTGCTGCCGGCCACCACGAGGGTCGGCCAATGCGGTGCCGGCCGTTCCTGCTCCGCCGCCGTTTCCGGACCTCATGGTCGTGGGCTCGGCGCCGGCGCTGTCCACGGAGCCGCCACTTCTTGGGACCCCATTGGGCAGGGGGGTTTTCTTGACCCCCGTCCAAGGGTTTTCTCCTGTCGGCGCGCCGTCCTCCTCGACCTCTGGGGTGGCCATGAGCACGGGGCCGATGCCGCCGGCCGTCGCCAGGGCTGGCTCCTCCTCTGTTCTGCCACCTCTCTCCTTCCCGCCGGGGTTTTCACCCCGGCCTCGGTTCGCTGCGACTGCGTAAGCTCCGGTGAGTCAAAGAATCCCCAATGCTTGCTCGTTGATGTAGATTAGGGGTTTCTTTCTTAGGCATGTGCTAGTACTTAGTGGATTCGATAGGATTAGATAGGATTCGAGCAGATCCGATTCGATGCGGTCCCAATTGAATCGAACCAACCGATTTGTTCTTGTTTGCTACAGTGTGTGTTCTAGGATAATGTTCTTCTGCTAGTGCTTTCCTAGGATCTGTGTTCATGCTAGAATCCCCAATGCTAGTGTGCTTTGCTAGGATCTGTGTTCATGCTAGGGTCTTGCTAGGATCTGTGTTCATGCAAATGGCATGTTCATGTTCAAACTAGGATCATGTTCATGTTGCTGTTCATGTTGCTACATACATGTTCAAGCTAGGGTTTGTGTTGCATGCTCTAGATTGTTATACGTGCATGTAGTAGGACCATTTTAGGATGCTGCCAAATGTGCATGGGTGCACATGGGTGCTATTTTTAGATGTTTCCATGCTTAGGATAGTGCACTGATGAGTGGCAGTTGCAGAAGACCAGATGCCACTGATCAGTGGCATTTGCTCAAGAGCAAGTGCCATTGATAAGTGGCATTTGGCAAAGAGTTTGTGCACTGATCAGTGGCATTTGCTCTTGGGCAAATGTCTCTGATTAGTGCCATTTGTTGTAGTGCTAGTGCAACTGATCAGTGGCATTTGTAGAAGAGCTAATGCCACTGATCAGTGGTTGTTCATTTTGCAAGCACCTCTAATACTTGTCATCTTACCTCACAAGATATTGAAGAGTGACTGGGACGTGGCGGGTGGAGGAGCTCAGGTGGTGGCCGGAGCTGAGGGCGCCGAGGATCTCATCCCCACGAACAGGTGGCTCAAGAGGGTGGACCTGCCTGGCAGGGTCGCCTTCATGAGCCTGCCTCGTTCAAGGGGACGATCTCCGAGGACCGGCCACGAGGAGGGGGCCCGGGAGCCGCTACGCTTCTACCAGTAGATCAAGGACGCCGAAGACCTCGCCATGCTCGTCATCCCTCGCAAGTTCGTGGAGGTGATGAACGAGTGGCTGGTCATGAAGCGGCTCCCGCACGTGGTCAGGCTATCGACGAACAAGTGGTGCGAGTTCTGGGTGCAGGTCCAGAACTTCGAGGGGCACATGGTGCTTGGCCGGGGCTGGAACTACTTCTGCCGCCGCCACCGAATCGTCCCCGACGACCTCCTCGTTCTGCGCATCTCAGGACTCGGCCTGAAGGTCCAAATCTACAACCACGACTCCTCGATCATGTGCAGGGTTCGTTGCAGCAAGCACAACTGTGTTGGTGACATTGAGCATGCAATGTAGTTAACTTAGGTGTTAGTGGTGTACTTGTTATGGTCCGTGGCTAGAACTTATGGTACTTGTGCTGTGAACTTGTTAATATTTTGGCCAGGAGCAGCACCCTGGCATGGAGCAGGGAAGGAGGATGCCCCTGCTGTTAATCTAAGTAGTTTGCTGTCATTTCCGTTGCTTGCTTTGTTTGATCTCATTTGGTTGCTTGTTTTGTTTGCTGTCAGTGCTTGCCTCTTTGATCTGCTGTCAGTTGTGCTTGCTGTTGTGCTGATCATGTGGTGGTAAGGCCACCACATTTGAATGGGGTGAGCAGAACACAAACGTTGTTTGCAACCAAACAGCTGAAGTTTGCATCTGCTCACACCCTAAGCAAAAAAACGGCAACCAAACAGCAGGGGGGTAAGTGCCCCTTCATGCGATGCAGGCAACCAAACAGGTTGCATCTGCTGCATATGAGGCTGCATATGAAGAACCAGGCTGGCTGGAGATGGACATGCAATGCGGGTACTGTAGCGAACTGCAACCAAACACGCACTATGATGCACAGATGCTCGGGCATTGGCACCGATGCCTCCCAGCACAAGGAGATGTATACGCGAGACGGGTCGATGCAGGACCAATTCCTTCTGATTAATCTGTTGGCCGTACGTGGAAGGTTTAGACATGTCGGACAGGAATCATGTTATCCTCATTAAGATTTTTGATAAATCACACATGAAAAGAATTAACGAAATCAACACAAAATGTAGGGTGTGACTTGCCTCTTTATTATTCAGATTTCAAGAGAGACTAGCTAAATACTCATGCGTTCATCGGTAGCAACTTTATTCTAGTGTTCCTGCAAAACAAAAAGGAAACCTTCATTCTAGTGGTTCGACATGTTAGAAGGGAGAGAGAGATTGGTGGAATAGTTCGTTGTATTGCTTGAGCCTCGTGGGCATATATATAGGAGTACATGGTCATCTTGGAGTACAAGGCAAGCCAGAATATTTCCTAGTCTATCCTATGTTTCCAATCTAACAATGATACTCAACATCCCCCCGCAGTCACAACGGTAGCGACGCAGACGGTGAGACTGGAGAAGAATCCGAAGGCAAGCCGACGGACACCCCCCTACAGTCGTAACGGTCGATGCATCACGGAAGTCGTGGCTGGAGTGGAAACCGACGAGGTTGCTCAAGCAGGCGGTAGCCATTTGTGGCGTTTGTCGATGTAGCCGAGAGCGTGGGTGGTGTAGCCGTGGTCGAGGTAGCCGTGCGAAGAAGGCCGTGGTCGATGTCGAGTCGGGGTGGCCGGTGTCGAGGAAGTCGCCGTGGAGCCGCGGGCGCAAGGGGGCGCCGAGTTAGCATGGGCGCAGTGGTGTCGAAGTAGTGGTGCGCCGGGAAGAAGATGTTGTTGACGACGCATCGCGACGGGTTTGCCAAGCCCGGGGACACATCGTGGACGAAGGCATGCACCGGTTTTGCCAGCACTGGGCATGCGTAGACGGACGAAGATGAAGTTGCCGAAGCGCCGACCAGGCTTGCCAGGCCCGGGGACACGTCGTGGATGAAGGCACGCATCGGTGTTGCCAACACCAGGCATGCGGAGACTGGGACCTGCACGAGCTGTACGCCATGTCGGATAAGTCGAAGAGGCCAGCAGAGAAGGAGACTCGACGACGATTGCGGCGTCCATCGACGCGAGGCCGATGTCACCAACGGTGGTCGGAGTAGACGAAGTGGTCGGGGTAGATGACAGCGACGCTGGCGACGGGCTGGTGCTGGACAAAGACGAAGGAGGTGGACGGGCGGCGGCGACGGCTACGGGAATAGCAGTGGCGGTGGCCGAAGAAGAGCGGCGTCGGCGGCTATGTTAGGAGTGCAGCGGCGGTGATCGAAGTAGACGAGGAACCCTGATGGCGTGACGAAGACCGGCGCGGACGGTGGCGTTCCCGCGCCAAGGGAGGCGGCGCGGCGCTTACCACGGTAAGTCGACGCGCGGGGACGGCGGTGGACCGCGGCGCTACGGCCAGAAGGGGCGACGCAGCGGCGGCGGGCAGGTCGGGGCGATGGCAGGAAGACCTCAGGGCAGTCGCGGGGACCGCGGGCCGCGACGCTACAGCCCAAAGGGGCGGTGCAGCGGCGAAGCGCGGGTAGGTGCAACCGCGGGGGACGACCTCGGGGCGGCGGCGGGGACCGCGTATCCCGGCACTATGGCCCGAAGGGGCAACGCAGCGGCGACGCGCGAGTCGATGCAGCCGCGAGGAGAACCACGGGGCGGCGGTGCTACGGCCCGACGGGGCGACGCAGCGGCAGCCCGTTGCTCGATCGGTGGATGGGCGCGCTGAACTCGGGGACGATCTTCACGGGACCTGTGGAGGCGCGCGTAACCGACGGGCCAGGTCGGTCGCACGGCGTAGGTGAGGCGGATCGCGGCGGCGAGCGGGTGATCAAGCCGATCGCGCTCGAGGTCGGGGACGCCGCTCGGTGGAGACGAGGTGGCGGCGGAGTCCGAGTTGAAGTTAGCGACGACGGACGGCGTGGGGACGACGTGCGGACGAGCGCGTCAGTACCGGCACCCGGGCTGCCAAAGCAGCGCCGGCGCCCGGGCAGCGAGGCCCGAGCGACCAACGGAGCAGCGGCACCCGAGCTCGAGGCAGCCGACGGGCTTGACGCAGCCGGCTCGACGCAGCCGGGGACGAGGCCGTCGAGGCAACCAACAGGGCCGCCGTGCAGAAGCGGCGGAGGCGGGTGGCGTGGATCGATGGGCGGGCCTGCGCGGCCGCCGGGTCAGGGCGATGCAGGTGTCCCGGTCGGAGCAGGGCGGTAACGGCCGGCGCAGGGCGACGGGCGGACCGACGCGCGGACGACGGCTGGCCTTGACGGGCCGCCTCGGCGCGCGTGGCCGCCAGGTGGGAGGAGAGGCCGGCTGGTCGCGCGGGGTTGGAGTAGAGGCGCACGGGGGTCGGCAGCGGCGGCGGGCGACGCAAACCGATCAAGCATAGATCGGAAAACCGAAAAGAAAACGCAGATCAAGGTGACCGGCGGGAGAGAGAAAAAACCCGGAGCAAAGGCTCGGGAAAAAGACTCTCTAGGGCAGCCGGTCAACACGATCGGCGGACGAACCCTAGGTATGGGCGGCGCGGCCCCCGGCAGCGATCAGGGAGGCCTACCGCCCCGGGGGCGGCGCGCGGGTGCGGAAGCGGCGGCGGCTAGGGTTTAGAACCCGGAAACTGATACCATGTTAGAAGGGAGAGAGAGATTGGTGGAATAGTTCGGTGTATTGCTTGAGTCTCGTGGGCATATATATAGGAGTACATGGTCATCTTGGAGTACAAGGCAAGCCAGAATATTTCCTAGTCTATCCTATGTTTCCAATCTAACAATGATATTCAACACGACATAGGAAAATATTGATTCGGATGAGATTGAGGTACATTGTGGGCAGAGAATCCATAGGCAAGGTAAAGAAATATATGATGTGATTGAGATTGTATACGTAGAACAAGTTGATTTTGTTACTTGCAAGAGATTCTATGTTATTGACCATTTATTTGATTTATGCCGATTGCTTTTGTAAGTGATCTCTTTCCCAAAAAACAAGGAGATTGGGGTCAGTTCTGAAAATATTAATGACGGTCATCACATGGTTTAGATAAAAAATCGGTGGGAGTGAACATGTATCAAGGGAAGGATGAAAGTGAAACCAACAAACTCTCCTTTAGTAGTAGAGATTAGCTTCACCTCACGGCTCACACACATGGACCGAACCAATAGCGCTTTATATGTTTTTTCTCCTATTTTTTACTTTTGTTTCCTGTTTATCTCCTTCTTGTTTTATTTCCATTTTCTTATTTTTTTCTTTCTATTTCCATTTATTATTCTTCCTTTTGACATTTGTAAATAATAATAATGAATTTATTTGGTATATATGTATGATTTTTTCTAAGATAGATGAAAAATTCTCATTTATTTTAAACCTTTATTTGTATTTTATATTTTTTAGTATTAAATGTTAATAATTTAAAATTTATTTTTTGGGTAAATACATCAATACTATCAGAAAAGATTGAACACACGAAATTATGAACATACTACCATGATTGGAGATGAATAGATTGAAAGTTTTTCCGCAAAAAAAAAAGGAACATGCACATTTTTCTCACTAGTGAACATTTCTAAAAATACATGAATACTGAGTTAAACGATTTTTTGGGGTCAAAATATGAACATATCTTTAGGATATATGCAAAAAAAATCACATAAATTAGCATCTACTAAATGCATATTTTTAGAATATTCAAAAACATGCCAACATAGATGAACATTTTTCAAAATACATGACAAAATAGATGAAAATTTGTTTTTGTGAAACCATGTGCACCAAAGCTTGGTAAAAAATTATGGCAGCTTCATGTAGCTCTCGCGACCACAAATCCAACTCCTCTCCCCTTCGCCAGCCACCACCGGCGCTGGCCACCCTCTCAGCACCTTGTGCAATCCCTGGCTCCGAACCATAACTTACAGGCTTAGGGGTGGAGAATGGAGGACGAAGGTGTGTGCGCGTTTGTTGTTCGCGTTCATCCATGTCGGCGAGGACGACCAAGTTGACTCTACCGCCCACCGCCCACCCCCTTTACCGATGCCGCCCCCTATCTGCTGACGAAGCCCCCGGTCGATCCCTAATGGTTCCCTCGCTCAATCCAGATCATTCGGATTAGGATCCCATCCCTTCTTCTCATCAAATCCCCGTGGGTGGTGAAGAGATGGAGTTGGTGAGGGTGGAATTGGCCCTGGTGTCATCGCCGGCGGTTGCCGCGCTTGGCTCTTCTCCTACGTCGTGCATCTCCAACCTTGTTGCTCCATAGTTAGGCATGGGGAAGTTGTTGATGTCCCGGTTAAGAAGGTGACCGCCACGCTTGACCCAGTTCCTAGTGAAGATGTTGAGGTGGTGCCTCAGACGCCTCTGTGATCCTCCTCCGTTGCAGGAGGCCTCGATTCTGAAGTTGCTCGTGGCGCCGGCGATGCAGTCACGAGCTGGCGCCGCAGACGATCACACCTGCTGTGGATCACCCTAATGTTGGTGCCGATTCGGTGCTGCCTACTTGCGATCCGATGGAGACTGTGGGTGCTCTGCCAGGGGCTGGTCCTTGGATTTTTGTGGGACGGAGGTGTCACCCCCTTACCCATGGGACTTGCAGCCAAACTCCCAATTCATCATCACTACATTGTGTGAGGATTGAGCAAGTCGCCGCCTTCAAACGAATAACTCATGGTCGATGCTTTTGTTGCCTAGCTGCTATTTGTGGTGAGCTGACACATGGCACCAGGTGAGGATCTCCTATTTGGTGCATTGTGCGTCAAATCTGGCCGAACGCATAGAGCGTTTGCTCATGTGCCGGCCCACTTGGGCTGCATTAAGCGAGCGCTGGATGAGCTATTTTCACTAATCTATACCTTTCATGCCTTTTTTGTTTTCTCGGTTTATATTGTTTTTAGTCTTTTTTTTAACATGAACGTATTTCCCATGTGAATATAGCTACAAAACATTTTAAGGCAAAAATGTATGAACATTCTAAAATTACAGGAATGTTTTATACAAATGTGTGTTTTTAAAAAGAATTGATCATTTAAAAAAAAATCAACTTGTTTAAAAAAGAGTACGAACATTTTTAAAAGATGTAAAAATTTAAAAACATGATTTTGTAAAAGAATAGTGAATTTTTTAAACAAACATGATTTAAAAAAAAGAAATTAGGAACATCTTTTTAAAGCCTGGGTGAGTGCGAGACTGGGCCGGCCCCTCGGCCACAGGCCACAACCTCGTTTTTTTTAATGTTTTTATTTTCTTTTTTGAATTCCTTTTTACTTTTTTTATACTTCCAAATATTCTAAATATATATATTACAGAGAATATTTTACATAAAATATTGAAAAAGAATTAGTGAGGCATTTGAAAAATGTTGAATATGTATATAAAAATGTTTCAAATTTATACCAAAATACAATGTGTAAGAAAAAAGTTGATCATGTATTTAAAAAAAATCAAGAATTCAATTTTTTTAATCAAGTATTTGAAAAATGTACAAGAATGTTAAATGTGTATGATATTTTCTCAGATATATGAAAAATGTTTAAAAATATATATAATGTGTATAAAAAATTTAATCTTATATTTAAAAAATATTAGACTGTATAAGAAAAGTTCTGATGTCTACGAAGAATGTACAAATGTATATTAAATAAAAGTAGACATCAAAAACATTTATTTTATAAAGTTAGTTCTATATTTGAAAAATAGATATTTATCATTTATGCCACTAGTTGTGTTCCATTACTCAGTTTTGCCACTAGGAGTTTCAACTTCTCAAAAATGACGTCACTCTATTAGGCGCACGCTCAAAAATGCCACTAGACAACATTACTGTCAGCTCAAAGCCCGTTTACCATGTTATATGACCAAAATACCCATGAACTAACATCTCAGCTCTCCCTCTATCTCACTACGATAAAGTGTGGGTCCCACTAGAGCCCCTAAAACGTTCTTATTTTTCTCTACAATTATTCACTTGCTTACTCCTGACAAGTGAGGCCCAGACTTATCATTGTGAGATAGAGAGCTCACATGTGAGTCTAGGGTTATTCTGTTCATATAACGGGGTCAATAGGTTTGACCTGACAATAACGATGTTCAATGACATTTTTGAGCAAACATCTAATGGGACAATCGCATTTTTGAGGAAGCATCTCATAAAACGATGGCATTTTTGAGCAGTTGTTACTTATAATGACAAAACTGAGTAGTGGACGCAGCTAGTGGCATAAAATGATAAAAAAAATGTGAAGCATGTATAAATAAATGTCCATGTATATCAAAAATGTAAATTATGTGTGCAAAAATATTTATTGCCATTAAAAAATTAACATGCATTTAAAAAGTGTTGACCATGTATTTTAAAAAGTGTTCAAAACATGTATTTAACAAAACGTTATGTACATGAAAAATGTTTAATGTGTATAAAAAATGTCATACATGTACACTTAAAATGTACATTATATACAGAAAAATTAAATATGTGCTGGATCATAAAAGAAAATCGATGAAAACTAGAAAAGAAACAAAAGCAAAGCGAAGAAAACAAAGAAAGGAGCAAAGAAAATCGAAGTAAAATGGAGCAAAAAATAAATAAAATGACAACCAAAGAAAATCATGAAATAGAGTGTAAACAATAAAAACCGAGTAATAAACAAAGAAACCAAAGAAAAAAGAAGAAGCAATTAAAAAACAAAAAAAGAAACAACAAAAATCAAAGAAAAAGAAGAAAACCGATGCAAAACTGTTGTAAATAAAGAAGAATGGTGAAAATAGCCAAAAATCGAAAAAAGAAACATTGAAAAGTAAATGGAATGGAAAAGACTGAAGAAAGCCAGAAAAGCAACAAAGAAAACAGAAAAAAAAAAGAAAAAAGAAAAAACTGGAGAAAACCGTAGCGAACTCAGCCAACCACCAAGAGAGAGCCAAACATTAAAAAGGAGCATACGTACATATTCTCAGCGTTGTTACTTTTTACGTATAAGTATGTACGTATTTCAGAAATATAATAAAAACCATGGACCAACTTTCAATTTTTTCATGTAACTCACTTTAAACTATCTTATATATGGTATATGAACATACTTACAATGATAAAGTAGTATATATAGCACTACATGATACTATGATAATATATGATATATATATTCGTCACCCAGGGTGAGGAATAGTTATTCTTCACCCCCTCTCTATTTTGAGGTCAATGCACTGTATTTTTAGGTTTTGTAAATTTTGTCTTATTTCATACGTAAAAAGAGAACGTAAGAAAATATATACTTGCCGTAAAAAATATTTTATGTTACGTAAAATTACGAACGAAAAACATAGTGTAAAACATACGTAAAATGCGATATTTCTGCTCTTATAACCTATTTTTTGTTTTCTTATACCAAATTTTACCTAGTGAATCAATCTGATGTAACTACATTTGTATTCCAAACGTAATTTATTATATATATAGTAATCCTATTCATCACCCAGGGTGCAGAATAAGTTATTCTTTACCCGAGGTAATTGATCGCTTCATAAATAAATTACGTTTGGAATACAAATAGTTACATTCATATTGATTCACTATGTAAAATTTGGTATAAGAAAACAAAAAATAGGTTATAAGCGCAGAAATATCGCATTTTATGTATATTTTACACTAGGTTTTTATGTTCGTAGTTTTACGTAACATAAAATATTTTTTACGACGAGTATATATTTTCTTACGTTCTCTTTTTATGTATGAAATAAGACAAAATTTACGAAACCTAAAAATACGGTGAGTTGACGTCAAAATAGAGAGGGGGTGAAGAATAACTATTCCTCACCCAGGGTGACGAATAGCGCGATATATATATATATATAATATTTCAAAGTATAAAGAAAAGTACAAAAATGATGCAAAAGACGAGAACAAAAAACAGAAAAAGAACAAGTCGTGGCCTCCTGCGCGGCTGAACCGGCCCATCTGTGGCTCGCCTGACGCGAGAGATCCCCCATATGAGGATGGAGCGATAGAAGTATAGAAATAGGATAAGATAGCGGCGAGACGGGCCATTTACATAGGTGTCGAGTGGAAGTGCCTCTAAAGGGCTGGCCAAGTAGGAAGCCCTTTCAGCGTTGATACGTTACGCACGTGTTGAGTTGTACTTTTTTACTTTTATATATATTTGAAAAATATTTTAAATATATGTATTTCAAAAAGTTAATCAAATTTCATAAATGTTCATCAAACATTAGAAAATGCTAACGAAACTTAAAAAATGTTTGTGACATTTAGAAAATATTTACACATTTAGAAACATGTTCATCAAATTTATTTATATTTGTTTATGTTATAGTAGAAAATGTCTGCATAATTTTTTATTTCATTTAGCATTTCAGAAAAATCTTCACATGTATAAGTTATAACAATATGTTCATTAGATTTTATAAAAAGTTTCATAGAAATATTTGTTCGCGTAATTCGTTAAACTATTTGTATTATAAAAAAATTGTCATGACATTTAAAAATGTTTCATGCGGTTCAAAAATATTTTCATGACGTTTTAGGAAAATGTTGATACAATGCTAAAATTAGTTCGCTAATTTTGAGAAGAAGTCATACCATATAAATAAAGTTTGCAACATTATAAAAAAATTGATAGAACTTAGAATCGTTTGCACGTTTTGAAAAAAAGTCCATACCGTTTCTGGAAATCTTTCAGCGTGTATTTATAAATTGTTCACCTTGTATTCAATAAATGGTCAACGTGCATTTGAGAAATGTTCATGTATTCAAATGAATGTTTGTCATGTATTTAAAATTTATTCAACATGTATATAAAAACTTGTTCAACATGTATGTATAAAAATGGTTGACATGTATTTGAGAAATAGAAAAATAGAAAATAGAAAAAAAAAAGAAAGTTGAACAAAAACTGATGAAAACAAATAAAGAAAAAAGCGCCATGTAGAAGCTTCCGAAAATCGATGGACCGATTCGTAGAAACTTTACAAAACCGCTGGCTAAGGGCATCTCCAACGCCGACTCTCAAACCGCCCGCAACCACCGGAACGCGAGATCCGAACGTGTTATGCCAATTAACAAGGTCCTACGTCGGTTTGCAGGGCCGTCCGGACACACTTTCTTCCGCAAACCGGAGACAAAAGTGGGTGGCTTTGCGTGCGTTAGGACAACAACCACGTCCGCTTTTGACCACCCCGCCCCACCCCAAACCCTTCTCCCTCGCCCGCGCGTGTTCTCGCCCTGCGCCAGCTGCCCGCATTCATGTCGTTGTAGAGCGGTCGCTCCACATTGCAGCCGGCCCAGAGCGGACGCGATCTCTCATTGGCTGCTCCATTGAAGCGGCACGCCGGCCAAGGGCTCCGCGCGCGACGCGTCCCCGGTATCCGTGCCTGTTCAATGCCAGAGATGCGTTACTGGACGGGATGCGACGAGTATCTAACATGCCCATTCAATGCCCTGTCGGTCCGTATGCCGCCATTAAGAAGGCTCCCCGCCGAGAAACCCACTCCGGCGCTGAAATTCACGCACTCGGATGCCTGGCCTCACCGGTATTCGCTATTTAAAGGTGGCCACACCTGACTAACTCCACACCACAACACAGGCCGCTCCACATCCTCCTCCCTTGCACCGCATCCGCCATGACTGCAGGCGGCAACGCTCTGTGGGAGAGCCTTTCCACGGAGACGAAGCACGAGGTGGCCACCCTTGCGATTGCCTTGCAGAGCCGTCGTGCCAGGCGGATCTAGGCCGGCATGCTGGCCCGCTCGCCCGAGGTCTCCGACGTCTTGGACAACCGCACGATGGACACGGGCTCCATCGATACCACACTGGAGCCCGCGCCTATGCATGTCGGCTTCACCATGGAGCAGGCGCACACGGACTACAACGCCGCCATGGCGGAGGAGCAGCCTACGCAGGCGTTCCAGCAAGCGCATGAGGAACAACAGCATAACATGTTCCTCCTAGAGCAGCACTGGCCGGCGGAGGGCCAAATCGATGGCAAGGGCGCGAGGAGGAGGCCATGGCCGTGGCGAACCCCAACTTCATCACGGAGCAGCGTGCGATCTACGAGGCTGTCCGCGCTCAAGCCGTCGCTCGACAGGAAGCGACCGCCGTGGAGGTGCAGCTGCAGGCGATCGCAGACGAGAACAACGCCAGCTGCGCCTCCTATGCGCCGCCGACGAACTATCGGGCAGCCTGGTGGGACGATGACAACACAAGCGCCACCATTTTCATCATGGACCTCACGTCCACCAGCGATGGACAAGCCAGGACTGCACGGAGGATGAGTAGGGCATGGGAGGCAGCAAGGCCTTGTGTCCCATGTGGGTCGGTCCATCTCCCGTGTTCTACTCTTCCTCACCGGAGATCGCAACTTCACTTCATCGGTCATATCGCGGTGCTCATGGAGACGGCGGATGGAGGACGACAAGGGCTTGGACGCTGGACGCAGTCGTGGGATAGGTTTAGGGTCAGGTCGGAACATATTTTTTTGTTCTAAATGTTTGAAATCTAATGAAAATCCATCGTTTTTGCATTTATGTCATCCGGTTTGTATGAAATCTGTTGAGTTTGCACGAGTTTTGTCCGGTTAGTTCAAAAAGTTATTGAAATGTACGCGGGCAGCATTGAATGACCGCTTCCGCATCCATGTCTGGTCCCCCTGTCCGCGTATAGATGCGGGAGGAAATTTATGTGTTGGCGTTGGAGATGCCCTAATAGAAGTATTGAGCCGACCAACTATGTGCATCTTTGTACGTGACTTGAATTATGTTCGACATTAAACAATTTTTTAAGCATTTTGCGGTATTTGTTGGTATAAATGGACGGAAAATCCTATCTGCTGCTCGTCGCGGCAAACTGTCGACTAAACGCACACTCGAGCGAGGCGAGCGCTCTGGGATGGGCCGGCCTATTTTAACATAGCGTAGCACCTATTTCAGCCCGTTTTGGGAACCATCTAGAAGGCTCTGAACCGGTTTTCCTTCCAAGATTTTTCTGGTTTTTCCCTTTCTTGTTTTATCTTTTCTTTTCCTTTTTCTGTTTCCTTTCCTTTATTCCTTTTCTTTTTTCTTTTTCTTTTTCTGTTACTGTTTCCTTTTTCATTTTCATTTACTGTTTATTTTTTGTTTTTTGTTTTTGTCTCTTTTTTTCCTAGTTTATTTTTGGATAAAAATGTTTCCAATTTATAAAAACATTCGAAATTTCAAATTTTGTTCATAAATTAGAAAAATGTTTGCATTTTTCAAATATTGTTCAGGAATTTCAAAAATTGTTCATATTTTTTCTTTAAAATTGACTACAGTTTTTTCAGTATTTCGAAAAATGTTTCATTTGTAAAAATAGTTTGCAAATTTGTAAAAATGTTTGCGCCTTCCAAGTTTTTTGGGAGCTTGAAAAAATGTTGCCCATTTCCAAAAAATGTTCAGAAATTTGAAAATATGTTCAAGTTTCAAATTTCTAAAAATGTTCCCATTTTTTTCAGAAATGTTCCCATTTCTCAAAAAAAAATCAGATTTAAAAAATCCTTCATATTTTTCAAATACTGTTCACGAATTTCAATTTTTTTCGTGTTTTCAAAAAATTGATCATAAATGTTTTCTTTAAAATGTTCACAATCTTTTTTTCCAAGATTTGCTGAAGATTTTAACTTTCAAAAATTGTTTGCAAATTTGAAAAAAATGTTCGTGTCTTCAATTTTTATTGGGAGTTTGGAAAACTGTTCCACTTTTTTCAGAAATTGTTCAGAAATTTCAAAAGATTATTGTTTTGAAAATTATGTAGGAGATGCAAAATTTGTTTTCCAATTTTTAAAAATGTTCATATTGGATTTATCGGAATTTAAAAAAATGTTCCTGTTTTTTTAAAAAAATTTGCTTTGAAATTTTTGGAGTTTCATATTTTTAGTTTGGTAACAAATTTTAAAAGTTATCCCACTTCATAAAACATTCACTATTTAAAAAAAAACTTTTTCTGTTGGATATTTAGAAAATATTTTGTTCTATGTTGGAATGTGTTCTTAAAGTTTTAGCGCCGCTTTGTAACATTAACACTGGCTATCTGAAAGGGTAGTCTCACGAACCACTGTACTATGTGATCCCGAGTTTGAGTTCGAATCCTCGTGAGGTCTCTATTTTTTTGCAGTGCTATAGGCTTGCTCTACAGTAGACCGGCGCAACCTTCATGGGCCGGCCCAGTCGGGGATCCGTCTGTGCGTGCGGGTGACAATTTGCCGCATGAGCGGCACATAGGAGCTCCCTAAATGGCCTTCGTCTTGTATGAAAAACTAAAAACTGACACGATGGACTGGGTATGGGGTGCGGCGAAGTGCCGCCCGCAGCGAGTTGCTCGGTATCGTTGTGTGCAGATAGCTGGTAATGGGCCAATCTAGTTATGACATGGCCCCATCACGCTGATGTCATGTGTATTTTTCCTTTTTCTTTTTTATATTTTCAAAAACATATATTATGAAAAACAATAGTAAATGCAGTGTACAAAAAATGTTTGCCCCACTTTTAGAAAAACAATTCTACCATTAAAAAAAGTGTGACAATCTTCGTGTAATAAAAACAATTTGTGTTATAGTCAGATAAAAAATGTTTTGCGTATACAAAATGTTTGAAAAAATTGTTTATTCAATGTAAAAAAATGTTTGCATAGTTAATAAAAATGTTTCATTGCAGATAAAAAATGTTCAATGTGTATTTGAAAAACTATTAACACCTACTTAAAAAATTATTCAAAAGAAGTATTTAAATAAAATGTGAATTGCTGTATTTAGGAATGTTAAACATATATAGATTTTTTTTAGTTCTACAAAAATGTACAATGTGCATAAAAAAAGTAGACAAGAAAACATATATTTCTCATAAATGTTAATAATGTATTTAGTAAAATTTAAATGAGTAGAACAAAAATGTTCCTGATATATACGCTGAATGTACAATGCTTATGAAAAATGTAGACATGCGTTTAAAAAAGGGAAATGAGAAAAAAGGAAAAAAGATTAAAACTAAAGAAAGAAACAAAAAAATCCGATGACAACCAAAGAGAGAAACAAAAAAAACCTAAAAGGAAAACAAAAAAAAAGAGAAAAACCAAAGAAACCGGAGGAAAAGCGTAGTACAAACAGTGTAAAAACCAGGAAAAAGAAACAGAAAAATAGTCACGCTTGCTACAATTTGGGCCGGCCCGATAGTCGTCCGTCCTTAGGTGATTGCATATATTTTCTAGAAAAACATTTATTTGCTCGAAAAACAACAACACTCATTTGTTCTGAAAAATGCATCCATTTGGCTATTTTATCTAGGCAAACAAAAGGGCATTTTCACTGTTCTCTTCTGTCTTATATGCATAGTACTGCTGTAGCAGCAGCAGCAACACATCCTACTTACTATGCAGATTTAAAATCTCTAAAAAAGACTTATATTTAGAAACGGATGGAATATAAAGTTATACTAAAGCTGTGAGTAGACAGGTGGGAGAACTCTCCCACGGTGATTCCTCCAAAAAAAACTGTGATTGGAAAAAAGTTGGAAGAGCCCGAGCTACAGTATCGTGCAGTTGGGTGCGCTCGAGAGAATATCACACGGAAACCCAGTTTCAATGGAAACCGGTGAAAGCCACGAGACATTGATGTTTTGAAGTTTTGTAAAAATGTGAAAAAAATACGGGATGTTAAGAGGATGATGTTTTATTGCCACGCATTTTAGAGTGTAGATTCACTTATTTTAGAGTGTAGAATCTCTAAAAAGACTTGTACTTTAGAACGGCGCGAGTACTAAAATTGTAGTAAAACTGCGATAAGTAATATGGATCAGAGAGGGTAGCCAATATAATGTGCGCTTCCAGGATATAGTTAGCTGCGTGCATATGGTTCGTATTCCATAGTTCTGTGCAATACTTGCATCATAGTGTATATGCGAGAACACTACATATACTGAATTCCGGAAAAGGAGCAAGGCAACGAAGCCCCCAACCAGATTTACATACAGGATACAGGAGCACTACTTTGCACTTTGCACTTTGCACTAGACTACACGGAGAGTATACGTATAGAGCTAGCAAGCTGCATGCTACCGCTCCATGGTTCCACTTTTCATTCGCTCGGCGGCCAGCGGCGTGCGTGTGGATATTCTCCTTCCACGACTAGCTGCCGGCCGGCCATGTAGCGGTTGTGTCGTTGTCAGTTTGTCACGTACGCTTGGGGCTGGTTGGGGTTGGGGTTGGGGAAGGGCCGGGTGCCGATCGCTCCAACGGAAGCACATGCGCCGCGGTGATTGGGGCGGAGAGAGACCGAGGGAGGGAGACGGATAATGGGGCCGAAGGGCCGTAGAAAGCGACGGGACGAGGGGATCCCAACGGTTTGGACAGGATGACGAACCGAGTGCGCTTGAGGGCATGTACATTAGTTCAGACTGATGCCGTCCGTCACGTCACGTTATAGACAGCACAAAAGACACCCAATACATCAGGCTGTCTGCTTGACAGCCCGTAGCACCACAAAATCTGGAAATTTTGGTAAACAATCGAAGTTAGTTATTGCTAACTAAAACAATACGAGAGATTTTCTTGGGCCATTACAGACGACCCAACCATACAACGGCAAAAAGGGCGTCGCTAAGCAGCGACTTCTGTGGCAATCGTTCGTCGGTATTTCTACAGACGACCATCTTCTCTCTCTTTTATCTCTCTCTTCCACGTAATCAAATATCCTACGTGGGCTGGCTTACAGACGGCTGAGTCAATGTCGTTGTACATGCCCTGAGACCCTTCTCGCTCCCATGCATCATGCAATGATGCTGCTGCATGCACCCGTCACCAGTGGGCAAAATTTCGTGTTTTGACCCTTTTCTGAAACTTAATCGAGATCTGACTCCAGTTTGTAAAAATTTCGAATCTGACCCTTTTGTTACCGTCAGGGTCCATGGCGGTAGGGTGTAACAGCCTACCGCCAGCCTGTTTGGCGGTACCCCTACCGCCAAGGTCTCTGGCGGTAGGTTATACAACCCTACCGCCAAGGTGCCCGACGGTAGGTGCAAGTATACACTGTGTTAGATACTTAAATTTTTTTGCGGTAGGGCGTGCAGCCCCTGGTGGTAAGCTGTTATACCCTACCGCCATGAACTCTGACGGTAAGAAAAGGGTCAGATCCCGAAATTTTTATAAACTGGGATTAAATCTCGATCAAATTTCAGAAAAGGATCAAAACACGAAATTTAGCCTCGCCAGTGCACCCTACTAATCATCGACTGATCACTGGTCCTCGCACTCACCCCTCCGGTGTGGTGTCCATCTTTATTTTGTTTCGTCGGACGGCCAGATCTTTGTTGCTTCGTCATCTTTCTCCCTCCTGTTGTAAATGCCACACAAAGCCCAGACCATATGAATCTGGCACCTAATGCAGCGTGTTGCGTTCTGGTTGGAGATGGGTGGTTCCATCTCACATGCGCCAATTAAGCTCCAAGGGGCCGGGTGAATCGAGTGATGAGCCGCAGGCGTATAGCCGTGCATGGACCGCTAATGAGGAGAAATATTGGGATACCAAGAGCTGTATGTCTTTTGCCTTTAGAAAAACTAGCACATATGTCCGTGGGCTGCAATGAATTTTTTTGACATGTACTCAATTTAAGAGAATTGTATGTGCATAATTTCTTAAAAAAATACAAATATCCCAAGTGGTCTCTCTCTTCCATGCATGTCACATATGCATTTGTTTAAAGAGCTAACATATAGTTAGGGTCTCTCTTCCATGCATGTCACATATGCATTTGTTTAAAGAGCTAACATATAGTTAGGGTCTCTCTTCCCCACTTGGCCACCCATGTAAGTCACATATTTTTTTAGGCAAATGCAAGTCACATATGCAACCGTTTAATTAAGCAACATATAGGGTCTCTCTCACATGCAAGTCACATATGCATCCGCTTAATTAGCCAGCATATAGGGTCTTTCTCCCATAGTCACATATGTATCTGTTTAAATTAGCCAACATATAGGGTCTCTCTCCCATGCAAATCACATATGCATTGAAAATTATTTTTGGAGCTCGGCCTTCATGGAGGCCGGTTTTGAAAAATTCAAAAATCTAAAAATTCATAATTTTTACATTTCAAAAAATTCTGAAAAAATACAGACATACATGGAGGCATAACACACATGTGTGTAAATTTTCAGGACGTAATACTTTAGAATGAGGACTGTGCAAAAAAGACAAATATGTGGCTTTTCAACACATGATACTATTCATCCTAAAAGTCCATGAATTTGTTCTTTTTGCACAGATCGCATCTCAAGGCATTTCATCCTGAAATTTTATACACATACACATCACATCCTTGTATACTTGTACAAATTTTTTTTTCAGATTTTTTTGAAACTGAAAAGTATGAATTTTGAATTTTTCCAAAAATTCGGCCTCCATGGAGGCAGAGCCCCAAAATGCCGTTCTCCATATGCATCCGCTTAATTAGCCAACATATCTCTCACATGCAAGTCACATATGCATCCCGTTTAATTAGCCAACATACAGGTCCGCTGTGGTCCATGCAAATCACATATGCATTCCGTTTAATTAGCCAACATATAGGGTCTCTCTCTCCCCCATTAGTTCCTTCTTTTTGTGAAGTGTGTTATTGGTTTCAACTCGCATACCTCTTATTGATTTCAACTCGCGGACATATTTGAATTGGTGGGATTGTGTGCAAGGGGACGAGGTGGGACTATTGATGATATAAGAACCTCTTTTTTTTACATAAACATCATGTAGATTTGAACGCAATAGGGCGTGACGGACCAAGACCCAGATGTATGACAAACTAAAACTGATGAACGACATACGAAACCTTCCTCCTTTTAATATTATTAGGTATAAACAAGAACCATACATGCACAATTTTATCTTTTCAAAAACTGGTCGGCTGGAATTCAATAGTTTAGGGGGTAATTTGTCTCCACTATTAGAATTTATCCGAGGCGCATCAGGGGGAGTAGTGCCCATAGTCAGGCCCCGGGGATGTAGCCATGATGGTGAACCTCGTTAACAAATCTCAGTGTCCTGCCTTGTGTGATTGCTTGTTCCTCGGTAGATCGACTACGCCCCTCGAATTATTCTAACACCCAATTTTTTGTTTGGGAGAATTAACTTGTAGTTTGGATGATAGGAGGATGATTGTATCATCAATACAACATGATCAAACATCAGGTGTGATTGATGCCTTGCGTGTTTCATCAAGGTGGAATATCCTTCCAATGAGAGGCAAGATACTTGTTGATGAAAGGCATGTGGTGGCTTCGTCAATCTTGAAGCACCGTGACTCCAGTATTAAGTAGACGTTGTGTGAGTTATGCTTGTGGTGTTGGTGTGAGTGCATCATTGTTCTCGTTTCTGCACATAACCCTATCCATAACCTAGCTCGGTACCAAGTTGGTTTCGCCATTGCCACATGAGTGTCTAAGTTAAAAGTTGTTGGCACTAGTGCCCCTTTTGCTGCAGAGTCTAAGGGGGAAAGTGGATCTGGGGGGGGGGGGGGGGGGGGGGGGGTTTGGTTGTATTGGTTGCTGGAATCCGGCATGACCAATTGTGTGGTAAAAAAGATACTAGTACATGTTTTAATTTTTTTTACCTAGACACTTGGGGACATTGCAGTAGTCTACGCTGGTACTAACGCTCCACATTGTTCATGTTGTAAGAGCATCTACAATCGGAGTCCTCAAACATCTCATCGGATCGCCTGGCCACTGTCCGGACAGGAGAGAGGATAAGAAAAAACAACCCAACCGTAATCCTCACTTTGTTTGGACGTGTCCGGGCAGTCCACAAATCCCCATATCGACAGCTACCAGGCATTATTGAACTACGTCGACAGTACGGCAAAGCTTTGAGCAGTCCTCCCCCCCCCTCGTCGTCCTCCCCCAGGGCGACTCGGGCGGCGCCAACTCCTCCCGGCGCAACCCCCTTCCTCTCCGGCTTCTCCTCCCCTGCCGCCGCCTAAGGCATCCCCGGGGCAAAGCCCTTTCCGGATCTGGCGGCGGCGGGCAGCAGCTCTCAGCGCGGCGCCATCCCTTGAGCAGGGGGCTCGGGTGGTGGCCGACGGCGCGGTGCTCCCCCGGCGCGCGTCGACGAGCACTGAAGTGGTGGTGGACGGCGGTGGTTGTGGGCGTGGTCCGTCGCCTCGGTGCTCCTGTTGGTCCGCACGTGGGTGGTGGCCGCACCGGTGAAACGGGGTGCGGCGGCGGCAACGTCGGCGGATTGGGGGGCTGCAGATGCGGCGGCGCTGCTGCTCGGTGGAGCTTGGGCGCGCTGCTGCGGGTGCTCAGGCAAGCTGCGTCCCGGATCCGTGGGAGTCTTCCCCTGGATCTGGAGATCGGCTTAGGACCCGATGGCTGCTTGTGGCCTTCGGCCGAGGCTGGTTGGGTTCTTGCGGCCCCCAGGGCTGCCTCTGCGCGGCCGTTGCTGGCCTTGTTGCTAGCCGACTAGGTAGGTCGGGGCTCCAGGCGCAGCGCCGGATCTGGCGTCTCGGGCCACCGAGATGGCTGTTGCTCAGCAGTGAGGTGGCGGCTCGCTGCTGGGAGCTAGGTTGTGCGCAGCAGGCAGAGGTTGGTGGAGGATGGCCGGGGTGGTGCTCACGGCGGCCCGGCTGCTCTGGACAGTGGCGTAGGAGACTGCCAGGCAAAAGTCTGTCTCCGGCTTTGGTCAGAGCCGGCAGCGGTGGCGTCCATGGGCGTTGCTACCTTCTTGAGGGCGCTGCTGTGGTGATGTGCTCCTTTGCCTTGTCGTTCCCTGCTCCGAGGGAAACCTCAGGTCCGTGCTCTTTTGGATCGGATGATGGCGGCAGCTTGTGTCGTTCCCCTCTTGTGGGCATCATTTATGGAGTAGTGGTCAGCTGGGGGACCAGTGTTGAGTTGACGGTGGTGGTGGTGCGGCCGGTTTGGGGTCGACGACGGTTGTTCGGTGGTGTTCTTTGGGGTTCGGCGGCGGTGCCTTTGGCATTGTGGGACGGCCATCTGTTTTCCCCCTCGTGAAGGTGTCTCACCCATGTTGCTGGCTTACTCAAGACCCTCCCATGGCTGCCGATGTGTTGCGGTGAGCTCCGTGCTCTTGGTGATGTCTCGGTTCTTCTTTGCTCATTGATGGCGCAAGATGCCTCCCCAACTTGCTAATTGTCCTGTTACCGTGGCGGAGCTCCCAATCAAGGTTCGTGTTTAGTTGCACTCGTTGATTGTGGATGCTTCTGAGTTGTGTCATGGTCTCGGTACGCACGCAAGTTAGGTGCGTTAGGCTGCTTGCAAAGTTTGAGTATTGTGATCCCTCGATGACACCCCACATCTACGAGTGTCTTTCATGGCGATGGTTCTTCTGTCTACTGGCTTGGTGTGCCCTGTCTGGGCGTTGCTTGTACGGTTTTCGGCCCGATTTCCCTCATAAACGTGGTCACTTTGTTTAGGTTTTCGATCCGGTTTCTCTTATAAACTGGATCAGCCAATGCTTAAGGGGAAACTCTTGGCTTGGCAGCTTTTTGAGCAATATATTCAGGTGGGGATTCCCTCCCCCCCCCCCCCGACCGTTCAAAAAAAATAAAAATAAATCCCCATATCCAAGTCAAATATGAGGAGGATATGGGGATGTCTGGGTGTATCCGGGCAGGATGCCATGTAGGATTTGGCCCACTGCGGACCACCTTTTCTCTTTCTTTCTTTTCTCTCTCTTCCTCTCCACCAATCATATGCATGTGATCGGTCAATATGAGGATAATATGAGAAGTGTGATTGTTTGGAAGGAAAGTGAGAGTTCAAAAGGAACGTGCTCGGGCACGCCCGCGAACATATATTTGGGGAGTCAAATTAAGCAATTGTGGTTGTAGATGCTATAAGGGCCACCTTTTCGCTTAAGAAGAACTTCTATAGCACATGCCGGCTGTCCTTAATATCCTCTGCACCAAACATATATGCTTGTTCTAGCGAATATAGTTGTAAAGTTATGTCTGGTTTGGTACTGCCTGATTTAGGCGTGTCTGTTGTTTGGATTTTGGAGCACAGATAATTTTGAGGCAAAACAGATTCCCCTAAGATTGAGCTAGACAAATTAATTAATCTGCCCACCTCCCAATTTCGAAATAGGTGACATTTGTACATGAACCTTCTACATGCACTTTCTATTTTCCCTATTTTGGTTTGGAAACTGACATTTACCCACACAGACACAATTCACTTAGTGTGGAATTGATTGTGCTACCAATCGAACGTATTTCTACTTTGCGTAGTTAGATGCAATGCTCGCGAGGAGGTTCAATTTTTCCAATGGAAGGACGGAAGGAATATTGATCACGAGGAGGTTGGTTGGACCACGGAAGCATGCTCGCGTATGGGATGATAAAGTCTCGGGGTCCTTGCACTAGTAACGAGATGGCTTGGAAGCAAGCCCCCCCGTACCCGAACAAGCCTGACCTGGTCTGACCATTGGCCAGACAAAGGTGTACACTCGTAGTACGCACTGTACATCCATGGAGAGGGAGAGAGAGAGACCAACAGGTCATGTGCGTGTCTTGTTTGTTGTTGGCCGGAGGCGTGGGTCGTCTCCCACCCGCCATGCGGGGAGCGCGCCGAGGCTGTAGGCCTTTCTGCTGTCCATGCCGCGCCTGCGTTCTGCTCCTCTGCCGCCGCCACCCTGCGAGACGAGGGAGAGAGGGGTCCAGCCCCAGTTTTGCGTATCTGTAAGAACACATGCATGTGATTCATTTAGTATACGATGACGAGGCCGAGCTAATTACCAGCGGCCGCACAATAAATTACCTTAGCTACGTGGGCGTACGTTCCTTCATTTAAACCTACGTACCTATCAAACGACGGGGGCTTAAAACTTCTTCGGCGACGGGTTCAACGCTGGTCAGAGCATCTTCAACCCAACCCCACAATGCCCTCTCCTTTCTAGACCCGTTGAGAGTCGTCCGTCGCTTGAGAGTGCCCGGCTCGATCCCCAATCTCTCCGACGGCGTGGCCGGCCGGAGTAGAGGCGGGAGAGGTGCTTGGGATTCCTGTACATACTACTTTTATAGGTCTAGTTCAAGTAGTTCCCCTATGGTGTTTGGCGAGATGCCGGTTGCTGGCGTGATGCCGATTGGAAGAACGCTGTTGGAGCATGTGAGCTGCTTCCGGTGGCCTGTGGCGGCTATCCTCCTGTCCAAGGCGCTCCAAAGGTTGGAGCCAGAGGTGGAGGGAGGGATCTTCGCTGCTTCTTCCCCAAATAAGCTCGCGGCTGGCTCCCTGATTTGGCGGAGAGGATTTGCCTCTTTCTCTGTGTGTGAGGTCGCCGTGGAGGCGGACAACATGCAGAGGAAAGGAGGGGATCTGGATGCTGTTGAGGGGATTGGTGCTCAGCATCGACGGCGGACTCAAGAAGATGCTGGCGCCTGCTACGGCGGTCGAAGGCCGGTCTTCCTCAGCGAGCTGTCGATTCTTCTGGTCGAAAGGCGACCTCTCTTCTTCCTCCTGGCCAGAGTGCCTGATGGGAGGCAGTACGTCTACAGGATGGCGTCCGCGGCGGCTTGCTGTGGAGGCCTAGCCGGACCAAGTGGTCTCGTCCCCGGCGCCGGCGAGATATCCGCTGTCTTGCAGATGAGGACCCGATTGCAGTTTCAATCAAAGATCTGGGGTCCTCTTTGCTATTTTTAGGGACTTGTTTGTAATTCAGGTTTACTTCAGGGTCCTGTTGTGCGTTACTTTGTAATCCGTCAGTTTATCTAATAAAACATCCGGGTCCTTCGTGACCCTTTTCTGTTCAAAAAAAAAAAAAAACCCAACCCCACTCCCCCCTGTATGTCCGGACGGATAGCCTAAAAACGGCCCACGCAAAAAAAAAAAACCCGCCATCCAATGGAATTATGCACCCGGTAGAAAAACCCTTATGACTGAGAAAGTTATGGCACCGATCAAATATCGAACGCCATTGGTATTTTATGAAAATACCAGCGGCTACCAGCGGTACAATCATATGCTTCACCGCACTACATCCAGAAATTACCAGTCGCACTGCACATATAGCTGGACGCCTTTGTTAATTTACCCGTCAAATTTGGCAAAAATTCTCATAATTCTTGAATATATCACTGTAAATTTAAAATTTGGTACATGCACACGCATGAAATGAAGTTAAACTCGAGTATATAGACATATATATAACTTATAGTTTATTACATTGATCGGCCACCAAAATATATAACTACATGTACCGATTTTGATCAAGGCTACGATCGTCGTGGTCGTAGCTCAAAAATGTGGCATATCTAGTTAGGCTATACTACATTCCGTGGCAAGCGGGATCAGCAATCAAGAAATCTTGCTAAATTAGACTATACTACAGGCACTACTACTAAGCTAGCTAGCCGCTCTAGAGCGGCGAAGAAGACCACACACTAGTAGAAAAATGCCCATTTGTCCCGGTTCATAAGGCCCATTTGTCCCGGTTCGGGAACCGGGACTAAAGGGTCGGGACTAAAGCCCAACACCTTTAGTCCCGGTTCTTATACAAACCGGGACAGATGGGGCTCCACGTGGCCGCTGCGGTGAGCCCAGAGAGGAGGGCCTTTAGTCCCGGTTGGTAACACCAACCGGGACCAAAGATCATCCACGTGTCAGCAGCTCAGGAGCTGGAGTTTTTGTTTTTTTTTGAAAGGGGGGGGGGGGGTTGGGGGTTTTGTGGGTTAATTTAGGGGTTTCATATATTGTGTTAGCTAGCTAATAGAGAGAAGTGTCCTCTCTTATCTCCGTGCTTGGTCGACGCTACGTACTATACATATAGAGAGGACTCGACACGCTAGCTAGTAAGCAAAAGAAGGAAACCATTAAGTACACAAGATCGTCATGAACATATACAGAGAGAAGTGATCGACCTCCTCCTTCTCCGAGAGATTGGTCGAACAACAAGTTTTCGTATATCTATCCGACGCTACTAGCTACATATATACAATATAAGATCCCTAACATCTGATGTCAAGTTTCACATGGTATTCTCCGGCTGGATTGATGACGTGGTCAAGAAAGAATCCAGCCAATTCCTCTTGAATTGCCTTTAAGCGATCTTGTGGTAGGAGTTCATCCGCATCTGCCAAATCTAATTTGAAGAAGGGGGTCAATACATATATATGAATGAAACTCAACACAAATGATGGTAATAAAATAAAATTATGAATATTATTGCTTACGCACTTCATATTGTTTTTCAGAGTAGCCCCGCTTAGAGGTCGTTGCGTTGTAGATGTACTCGCAAACGTAGTATCCACAAAAAATATTCCCGCCTTCCTGCCACAACCACTTTACGAGAAATAGAGGTCAATCAAACTGATAATCAAGCATTATAAATGGTATTGATGAAACTAGCTAGAATCAATGGGAGATGCGCAGAACTAGCTAGTAGTACTTACTTTCGGGTGTGTAAATCGCAGATCCCCCGGCAGTCCCGGAACTTCTGCGGTGAACACTTTCCAAACCCTGCGAGACAAAGAGAATAATTACTTGATATCAGGAAATGAACAAAGTTGCCGATATGGTGCGATAATGATCGATTGAACTTACTTCTGGAGCATTTCAGTCATGGCCGCATACTCCTTGGGATCTTTTCGTCTTGAGTCTAAGACGGTTACTAGTCCCTGCTCAAGCTTAATCTCTAGGAGAATAAAGTGGAAGCTGCGCACGCATGCATAACTCATCAATTACATTACTATAACCTCGAGTAATAATGGAAACCGAATATGCAGAAGACAGTAACACTCACTTGAAGTTGTAAGGAAAGAGTATTTTATCTTTGTTTTGATTTTTAAGCAACGATTGTAGCAAGTTGGCCTCGGTTTCTTTCGGATTATATGTAATCGTCCATTCATCTATGAGATTTGTGTTAATGAACCCAATATCATAGATTTGTGCATTTCTACATTCGACGATCTTCAATCTGCATAATATAGTGAGGATAATTATATATACATGCAATGAAAGAGCTGAGCTATATATAGAGACTTAATTACAGAAGTATAGTACTTACAGACAGTAGCAAGTGATGATTATTTTATCGAGGTCCTTTTGATTGAAAAACTGGAAGAACTCCTCAAATGGAATAGACAACAGATCAATTCCAACGAGGTCGTGCTCCTCTTTAACTCTCAGCGTCAAAATATCCTTCCCAGACTTGCAGGTGTCCATGTACCACTTATGGAATCTTCGCATCATCGTTGTTAGAGGAGGATCACCAGGTCTGACGAGAGGCTTCCCGTACTGGTATTTGTGTTCGTCCACCTCCATTGTATCAAAATGTGCATCGTCGGGCAGGTAATCACCAGGATTGGTACCGGGCAGCATCCCCGGCAGATTTGTGACGATATCGCTAGACACCTTGAGCGGGGGGCACGATTGGTTTGCCTGTTCGCCGAGCTGGGGAATTTTGTTCCCACTTCTTCGTTCTTGTAACCTTTTGTCAGTTGAAGTAGTTCCCGACCGGCGCGCTCCTTCCACTGCCTTTTTAAGAGCGCGGACATGGTTGTCATCCGGCGGAGGCGGTGGTGGTCGCTTCAGGTTCTTCACAGTGCGCTTCAATTTCACCGGATCCATCTTCTCCTCCGGAGGTGGATTTTTCTTTGTAAAAAAGTCCCTCACTTGGGCTTTACAGATCTCCGCGTTTTCCTCGTCGGTCATCTCGTATGGTAACTTCTCTAGAGGCGTGAGAGTCGGACCGAATCTGTATTGCCTCCCGCCTCTGGCTGTACTGCTAGACGCCGGAGCAGTCGGAGTGGCTGCGGCTGTCTTCCTTCGTTGCTTACGAGGCGGAGAAGGAGGCGGAGTGCTACGACGCGCCGGAGCAGCCGGAGCGGCGGCGGCTGTCTTCCGCTGTTGCTGACGAGGCGGAGAAGGAGGCGGGCTGCTCGGACGTGCCGGCGCAGGCGGAGAAGGAGGCGGAGTGCCCTGATCACTCGCCAGAGGAGGAGGCGGAGTGCCCTGACTCGCCGGAGGAGGAGGCGGAGTGCCCTGACTCGCCGGAGGAGGAGGCGGAGGCGTCCAGTTCGGAAGGTTGATGAGCTCCTTCCGCCATAGACATGGAGTCTTCAGAGCAAGACCCAGCTGAGTCTCCCCTTCACCGGTAGGGTGGTCAAGCTGGAGCTCCTCAAATCCCTCCGTTATTTCATCGATCATCACAACAGCATAGCCTTGTGGAATCGGAAGGCAGTGAAAAGTTGCGCCGGGTCCAGAAGGTGCAACAGAGCCGACAGCCGCCTTGACTTTGAGGTGCTGCCATTGCGCCATAAGGTGGCAATCTTGAGCCTCCGTGATAGCATCCACGGGGTAGCTGGGAGCCGTGAAGTCAGGCTGCTGAAGGACCTCGGTGGAAGCCACGCTGCTTCTCCGCTGAGATGGAGGGGTAGCTCCGGCAGGTCGCTGGCTCTGAACTAGTAGTGCTTGTTCCTCTAGCGCTCGTACCCTTGCATTCAGCGACTGCAGTTCCGTCTGCTCCACTTTCCTCCTCCTCTCCCGGGTTTTGTAACCGCCTGCGCTGGGAAACCCAACCCTCCACGCAACGGAGCCTGCCGTGCCTCGTGTTCGTCCTGGGTGCTCAGGATTCCCGAGGGCCTGTGTGAGCTCGTCGTTCTCTCTGTCGGGAACGAACGTCCCTTCCTGCGCTGCGGCGATATACTTCTGAAGCTTCTTGACGGGTATTTCAAGTTGCTCCTTCGTCCAACGGCACTTCCCTGTTTCAGGGTCCAAGGTTCCCCCAACCCCGAAGAACCAAGTCCTTGAACGGTCTGGCCAGTTCAATGTCTCTGGTTCGACCCCTTTATCAAGCAGGTCCTTCTCAGCCTTGTCCCACAACGGCCGGGCTTTGAGGTAGCCACCTGACCCCGTGCGATGGTGATACTCCTTCTATGCAGCATTTTTCTTGTTTGTCGCTGACATCTTCTTACTCTTCTCCAATGTCTTGTGGGCCACAAATGCGGGCCAGTGATCTCTTATCTTCTCAAATCGGCCGGTGAATTCTGGAGTCTTCCCTTTGTCGACAAACGTTGATTTCAACTCATTCTTCCACCTCCTGAATAGATCTACCATCTTCTTAAGAGCATGAGCCTTGACCAATGGCTCTATAACTGGCTTATCCGGATCCTCCTCTGGCGGTAGGGTGAAATTTGCCTTCAGCGCGGTCCAAAGATCATCTTTATGTCTATCGTTGACAAAAGACACTTGAGGGTCTTCGCTCTTAGGCTTATTCCATTGGTGGATGCTGATCGGGATCATGTCCCTAACAAGAACCCCGCACTGAGCAGAAAATGCTTCCTTGGTCCGGCTGGGTTCAATCGGTTGGCCATCGCCCTTGATTGCTGTGATCGTGAACCTTTCATCCTGGCGCAACCTTTTCTTCGGGCCTCGTCTCGTTACCGAAGTTTGGCTCGATCCGGAGGGCTAGAAAAGAAGAAAGAAGAGAGTTAATATGTGTACATACCAAAACAATTAATGCATCAATTAGCTAGTCAGCACAGGCTTAATTAATATATATACCTCGCCGGACTTTGCAACAGCTCCTTCCTCCGTTTGCTCATCGGAGCCATCATAATCATGTCCTTCCACCTCCATTGTTCGATCACCGGAGCCTGCTTCACCATCTCCTTCCAGACCATCGGTGTCGTTGAGATACGACAAGATATCACCTCCGCCGAGGATTATGTCCCCCAACAACTGTTCTGCTTCGATGTCTCGGTGCTCCATAGTTTCTGCAAATATTACAACATGGCAATTAATATACAAACATGACAGATGGATATATTAGTGCAAACATAGACCTAGCTAGCTCGACGCTTCTACGGTTTGGGGTGGCCTCGACAACTCTTCTACGAACCGCCTCTCTCATGAATGTCCGACGTCCGGACCAACAAGGGATTTAACAAAATGACGCCATTCTGGATGTGCAGAAAATGGTCCATATTTTTTCTGATCTCATCTACCCTTCTATATGTCACGTTGTCTAGTGTCAAAGAATTCAAGAAAACCATGACTTCATCATTAGCCGGAAATGACAGGCGTATAATGGTACGAAGCTCTTCAAAATTGTTTTGGAACGGAGTTCCCGATAGAATAATTCGCTTTTTGGTACAAAGTTCAGCAAGAGCCTTCCGAATATCGCTATTTGGAAGGCCTTTGCTGAAATTCGTATCAAAAGGAGAATTATTCTATCAGGAACTCCATTCCAAAACAACTTTGAAGAGCTTCGTAGCATCATACGCCTGTTAATTCCGACTAATGATGAAGCCATGGATTTCTTCAATACTTTGACAGACAATGTGACATATAGAAGAATATATATATAGATGAGATCAGAAAAAAATTTGGATCAACTTGTGCACATCCATAATGGGGGACATTCTTGATAAATCTATATATGTCAAAATTCAAACTTTGACATATGATCAAACTTTGACATATGATCAAATGTTGCATATGTCAAAATTCAAACTTTGACATATGATCAAATGTTGCATATGTCAAAATTCAAACTTTGACATATGATCAAACTTTGATATATGTCCACCGCGATATAAAATAATACATAGACTTGTTCGGGCGAGAGGGGGTTGATCGACGTCCCCCCTCATGTCGAAGTTACCGGAGTTATCTTCTAGTGGTTTGGGTGGCCTCGAGAGTTTGTCAAGTAGGGGCGGGAGGGGGTAGGAGATCGACAACGCTTTTTTATATATGTCCACCGCGATATAAAATAATACATAGACTTGTTCGGGCAAGAGGGGGTTGATCGACGTCCCCCCTCATGTCGAAGTGAATGAACAACTCTGAATTTTTTTACATGTACTCCCGAGGGGAATTGAAGTTATCGGGGTTATGTTTATACAACAAATGGACAACTCATCTCATTTCATCTCATCTGAAAAAACATAGCACATCTAAAAAAATACATACATACATGGAAAAAAATTGCTATGAACAAAAAAAACATCATATATGAACATTTTCTATATCCATCCATACATACATACATACATTGAAAAAAATGCTATGAACAAACACATCAGTAGTAATTATTTTTATAATGATTTGGCCTCAAAAATTTTTTTTATTAGTATTTTCAAACTCTAGAATGACCCTGTTGCACTAGAACTATTTCAAATAATTCTTTTCAAATGCCACAAATTTTTTGAGAAGTCCTCTGATGCCTATAGATCATTTTTATGCAAAAACCCACTTTGGTCATTTGAAACTTTTGAGCAGTGGCAGAGCAAGGCCGAGCTCGGGGGAGCACGCGGCGAAGTTATCGGGAGGGGGTATATCGACCCCCCCCCACTCATGTCGAAGTTATCGGGGAGGGGGTATATCGACCCCCCCCTCATGTCGAAGTTATCGGGGAGGGGGTATATCGACCCCCCCCTCATGTCGAAGTTATCGGGGAGGGGGTATATCGACCCCCCCTCATGTCGAAGTTATCGGGGAGGGGGTATATCGACCCCTCCCCCTCATGTCAAAGTTATCGGGGAGGGGGTATATCGACCCCCACCCCCCTCATCATGCATATATAGCTACCACATACATATATACATTGAAAAAAATTACATTATATATATATATATGCTAATAGAGAGAAGTGTCCTCTCTTATTCCGTGCTTGGTCGACGCTACGTACTATTACATATAGAGAGGACTCGACCGCTAGCTGTAGCAAAAGAAGGAAAACCATTAAGTACACAAGCTCGTATGAAATATACAGAGAGAAGTGATCGACCTCCTCCTTCTCGAGAGATGGTCGAACAACAGTTTTTCGTATATCTATCGACGCTACAGCTACATATATAACATTAAGATCCTAACATCTGATGTCCAGTTTCACATGGTATTCTCCGGCTGGATTGATGACGTGGTCAAGAAAGAATCCAGCCAATTCCTCTTGAATTGCCTTTAAGCGATCTGTGGTAGGAGTTCATCCGCATCTGCCAAATCTAATTTGAAGAAGGGGGTCAATACATATATATGAATGAAACTCAACACAATGATGGTAATAAAATAAAATTATGAATATTATTGCTTACGCACTTCATATTGTTTTTCAGAGTAGCCCCGCCTTAGAGGTCGTTGCGTTGTAATGTACTCGCACAGTAGTATCCACAAAAATATTCCCGCCTTCCTGCCACAACCATTTACGAGAAATAGAGGTCATATAAACTGATAATCAGCATTATAATGGTATTGATGAAAATACTAGAATCAATGGGAGATGCGCAGAACTAGCTAGTAGTACTTACTTTCGGGTGTGTAAACGCAGATCCCCCGGCAGTCCCGGAACTTCTGCGTGTGAACACTTTCCAACCCTGCGAGACAAAGAGAATAATTACTTGATATCAGGAAATGAACAAAGTTGCCGATATGGTGCGATAATGATCGATTGAAACTTACTTCTGGAGCATTTCAGTCAGGCCGCATACTCCTTGGGATCTTTCGTCTTGAGTCTAAGACGGTACTAGTCCCTGCTCAAGCTTAATCTCTAGGAGAATAAAGTGGGAAGCTGCGCACGCATGCATAACTCATCCTAATTACCTTACTAAACTCGAGTAATAATGGAAACCGAATATGCAGAAGACAGTAACACTCACTTGAAGTGTGTAAGGAAAGAGTATTTTATCTTTGTTTTGATTTTTAAGCAACGATTGTAGCAAGTTTGGCCTCGGTTTCTTTCGGATTATTGTAATCGTCCATTCATCTATGAGATTGTGGTAATGAACCCATATCACATAGATTTGTGCATTTCTACATTCGACGATTCTTCAATCTGCATAATATAGTGAGGATAATTATATATACATGCAATGAAGCGCTGTAGGCTATATAAGAGACTTAATTACAGAAGTATAGTACTACAGACCGTAGCAAAGTGATGATTATTTTATCGAGGTCCTTTGATTGAAAAACTGGAAGAACTCCTCAAATGGAATAGACAAAGATCATTCCAACGAGGTCGTGCTCCTCTTTAACTCTACGTCAAAAATCCTTCCCAGACTTGCAGGTGTCCATGTACCACTTATGGACTCTTCGCATCATGTGTGTTAGAGGAGGATCACCAGGTCTGACGAGAGGCTTCCCGATGGTATTTGTGTTCGTCCACCTCCATGTATCAAAATGTGCATCGTCGGGCGAGGTAATCACCAGGATTGTAAGGGCAGCATCCCCGCGCAGATTTGTGACGATATCGCTAGACACCTTGAGCGGGGCACGTTGGTTTGGCTGTTCGCGAGCTGGGGAATTTGTTCCCACTTCTCGTTCTTGTAACCTTTTGTCAGTTGAAGTAGTTCCCGACCGGCGCGCTCCTTCCACTGCCTTTTAAGAGCGCGGACATGGTTGTCATCCGGCGGAGGCGGTGGTGGTCGCTTCAGGGTCTTCACAGTGCGCTTCAATTTCCCACGGATCCATCTTCTCCTGAGGGGGATTTTTTTTGTAAAAAGTCCCCTCATTGGGCTTTACAGATCTCCGCGTTTTCCTCGTCGGTCATCTCGTATGGTAACTTTCTAGAGGCGTGAGAGTCGGACCGAATCTGTATGGCCTCCGCCTCTGGCTGTACTGCTAGACGCCGGAGCAGTCGGAGTGGCTGCGGCTGTCTTCTGTTGCTTACGAGGCGAGAAGGAGGCGGAGTGCTACGACGCGCCGGAGCAGCCGGAGCGGCGGCGGCTGTCTTCGCGTTTTGCTGACGAGGAGGGAGGAGGCGGGTGCGTTCGGACGTGCCGGCGCAGGCGGAGAACAAAGGAGGCGGAGTGCCTGATCACTCGCCGAGAGGAGGAGGCGGGGGTGCCCTGACTCG